>OX451739.1:40454203-41054203 GCA_948472305.1 Vicia faba | reverse complement strand
AAAGCCATTCATCATCCGATCATCCTCGAGACAAGAGGATAAGGGGAAAGCTCCTCAAATGACTCCAGTGCCACAAATTCAGCACCAACCTCGCCAAGTTCAGCCAGACAAGCCCAGGAGGCAATTCACCCAGCTCAACATGTCGTTGTTTCAGGCTTTGCAACGCCTATTGAGGTTGAATCTGATCACATTAAGGGCTCATCCCCGGAACCCCAACACAGCATCTCCTGCCTATGATCCCAATAAGAGGTGTGCCTACCACTCTGCTAGCCCAGGACATGATACCAATGAATGTTGGGATCTGAGGAACAAAATCCAGGACCTGATCGATGAAGGGGCATTGGAGTTCACACAAGATGGACAGGCTGAATTTTTCTACCTTTCCTCCAAGGCTCATCAGTTGAAGTGACAAGCTCCGAGACTAGGAAACTTTTGTTCATTTGAATGTTCAAGTTGTGTTTTTCTTTTGATCGTTTAAACATTTATTCATGTTAAAACATTGTTGTTCCATTAATGCATCGCTTATGTCTATTTTGAATCAATATATTCGCATTTACTATATGCAAATTGTTTCATATTTTTTCTGATGTCAACTCTCGTTAATTCTAAGCCTCTTGAGGGAGGATGACGAAAACGATACCGCGATCATTACAGTGTGCTTTTGAACAAACCCCGCTGATGAGGTACAGGCATTGTTTCAACCCCTAAACACTGGAGTTATAAGGAAGATAATCCCTCGTCAACCCCTCTGAGCCAAAGAAGTAGGAGTTTTATTTTCGAAAATTGAAACCCTTAATCATAACCTGGGGCAGGGTAGTCTTCTCAGTTGATCTAAGTGCATAACGAATGGCACCAAAGAGATCCTTACGAAAGAAACAGTGATGGTTCAGAACAATCATAAAGACAGGCAGTTGTTCTAAAAAAAAAAATCATAAACAAAAAGCCCAAAAAGTCAAAACCTATAAAAGGGACTTATGAAACCGGGGCATCCCGCTGACTGTAATTCCAAAAAGGAAACAGTTCAGGCAAAAAAGAAAGGGATAACGAAGTCAAAAAAGAAAGAGGTCCTACAAACCCTCAACAAAAAGGGAAATGACTGCCTAATCAAAATATACTGTCAATATCTGAATCATCATTGGAACATCAGAGCAAAAACTCAAACAAGGTCTAACGTATGATCAACTGAGTTTAGGTTTGGAGAACATCACGAAGAGCGGGTGGGTACAAATAAAATTTGAGCCTTTACCCTTTGTTTCTTAAACCATGAACTAGGCCACGTTATAACCCTAAAAAAGTCCTAGCTGAAGCATGGGTTAGTTCGAAAGCATACTGTTACGAAGGTATCCTGACTCCTGAAGGCCTACAGTAAATACGGAGTTGACATCACGTTTACAAACATACACTTGTTTTATGAAAAAGAATGCATTTTCAAAATCTCCGAGACAGACATAAGCTTTGCATTTTTAACATAACTTTGTTTGCATATGACTTTTTGTTTGAACAGCAGGGAAATTCGCACGATGAATACCTAGTGAACAGAAACACTTCCAATCAAGGGGCATGGCATGATCATGGTCCATCATCTGGGGCAGTCCAATCAAGATTCGGAGAATCTCTCAAAGGCCAAAATAGCCTGGGGCAAGTCTCCGCTTGAGTCACTTGGGGCATTTCAACAACAAATCTCGCCTGATCAAACATCTTCTGGTGACAGAACACTTCTAAACAGGGGCAACTCCCTACTTTCTGAGAACGGATATAGTCGGAAAAATACTACGCACAATCAAAGACCCGCTAGGTTGACATACCTAGGCAAAAATAAGGGCTTCCCGGCGAACCAAAAGGGTTCGGGCAAAATGAAGGGATGAAATGAAAAACATCTGTACACCCGGCAAGTCGAAAACCTGAAAAGGCGGCTTGGGCAAAAATGGGTATCCCGGTGGACTGAAAACCCGAAAGAGCAGTCCAGGCAAAAGTTAGGGATTAAAGCGTATGACTATGTCCTGCCATCTGCCTACCAGAAGAAGGTTTGTCCATCAACGACTATCAGCACCCCACAAATGCCTCCCCCATAGAAACAGGGGCAATAAAGAGTGGTCTAAGCAGTCTGATTGTTCTATCCTCCAAGGTATCAGGGTAGGTTCCGTTGAAGAACTTAACCAATACAGTTCAATACTTCCCCAGAAGAGTCCAACCCCGTTTCCCCAGGAAAGTTGGGATTCATAGCCCCAGGCAGTAAGCTTATCCCCAGTAAATTCTGGAAGCTTCCCCTCGCAGAGCACGAACGCGTCGCCCGGCTTTATTTAAAGAGTTATTTCCTTAACAGGATATAACTGGGTTATCCTCAGCCAAAAGCCCCGGAAAGAGCGTCGTCAACGAAGTCTTCTTATCCCCAACGAAGTCTATTCACACTTCCAATACAGCAAGACATCCTCAGTAAGTTACTCTCAACACTCAGCAAAGCACCCCTCTTCCCACAGAGTATTGCTTCCCAGCATGGTCGCTAGAATATCTTTTTCTCCCCGCAGAATCTTCCATTTGCCAAGCTTATTCCGCAACGGAGTCATCTTCTCCTACCGGTATACTCAACAACTATCAACCCCAGCGGAAGCAAAAAGCTATTCTTCCACATCAGCCCAGGATGCGATTTCCCGGCACCCGTCAAGGATTTATTTTCCTACGACGAAAATATACATTTATAAACATCATATCCTCATACATTATAGCATGCATATGCATCATACTACATGAATCTCATTAATCTTGAAGACATACAGTTCATGCATCATGATTTGGCATACAATTATGTTCTGCCTTTTCAGGAAAAAGATCAATACAAAAAAAGACTACTATCAAACTATCGCAAATCCTGTCTAGATATAGTTTCAGATATGATCCAGATATGGTGACGTTCTGATGCTGCTTCCATATTTCCTTCTAGATATAGTTTCGGATATGATCCAGACATGGTGACGTTCTGATACTGCTTCCAGAAATCCTTTTTAGATGTTTCCCTCTCCGACGATGAGTGTGAGGTGATATTCTCCCTATGGTTCCCTCTCCGACGGTGTGTGAGGTAGTAATCCCTTTTTTGATGTTCCCCTCTCCGACGATGAGTGTGAGGTGATATTCTCCCTATGGTTCCCTCTCCGACGGTGTGTGAGGTAGTAATCCCTTTTTAGATGTTTCCCTCTCCGACGATGAGTGTGAGGTGATATTCTCTTATGGTCCCCTCTCCGACGATGAGTGTGAGGTGGTAATTCCTTTTTCAGATGTTTCCATCTCCGACGATGAGTGTGAGGTGATATTCTCTTATGGTCCCCTCTTCGACGATGAGTGTGAGGTGGTAATTCCTTTTTCAGATGTTTCCCTCTCCGACGATGAGTGTGAGGTGATATTCTCTTATGGTCCCCTCTCCGACGATGAGTGTGAGGTGGTAATTCCTTTTTCAGATGTTTCCCTCTCCGACGATGAGTGTGAGGTGATATTCTCTTATGGTCCCCTCTCCGACGATGAGTGTGAGGTGGTAATTCCTTTTTTCAGATGTTTCCCTCTCCGACGATGAGTGTGAGGTGATATTCTCCTATGGTTCCCTCTCCGACGGCGTGTGAGGTAGTAATTCCTTTTTCAAGATGTTTCCCTCTCCGACGATGAGTGTGAGGTGATATTCTCTTATGGTCCCCTCTCCGACGATGAGTGTGAGGTGGTAATTCCTTTTTCAGATGTTTCCCTCTCCGACGATGAGTGTGAGGTGATATTCTCTTATGGTCCCCTCTCCGACGATGAGTGTGAGGTGGTAATTCCTTTTTCAGATGTTTCCCTCTCCGACGATGAGTGTGAGGTGATATTCTCTTATGGTCCCCTCTCCGACGATGAGTGTGAGGTGGTAATTCCTTTCAGATTGTAATTGCCTATGGTTCTCTGCCCAATACTGCGAAGATAATAATTCCCATCAAGATTTTTCTCAACGAGCGTTGTTGAAGTTAAAATCACCCAAGGTTCTCTTACCATTCATGCTAAGGCAGTAACCATTCCTGGTTCATTCATCAGCGTTTGAAGCTCCAGACTCAGCTCCTGTAACCAGTCAGGACATATCTATACCAAGCATCTAAAATCAGCCCCTGCAACGTGTCAGGTACTCATTTTTCTTTTGCAGGTATGAAGGTTCTCGCTAAGGAATCTCCCCCCGCGATCAACATCCAGATGGCATCTATAAGCCCATCACCCTATCCAGCAATCTCCCAATGGCATCTATAAGCCCATTCCCCCATCATCACTGCTACTATGTGAGCGCAAATTTCTGGGCACTCTAGTGTTCAATCATCTTCTACCCTCGGATTACGAAAGGCACGTCCGCCAATCTGCATCCTCAGGTCTAAGAAGATTGAACAGGGGCAACTGTTGTACCCCAAAATTTGCCCTCCCATATTCTCCAAGATTTGTCAAGTCAAGTTCACAAAATTCCCCAAGGGTTATGCAGTTCAACTGTTTCCTATACAGTCAAAACTAGGGTTTGTGTTCTGATCAAGCAAATGAACTTTTCAAAGACCCAATCAAGTCTCATATGCCTACAAAGATGGTCAAGTATCTTCATATCAAGTTTCAAGGCATTCAGCTCAAAATTGCACAGTCAAAACCCTAGATTGCATTACAATCAACTGTAGGGGCAAAATGGTCATTTGACAGTCAAAAGTCCAAATTTTTGGTCAATATATCATTTTGAAGCCACGAACATCATTTTATCAATGCTTGATCATGATTCTCAAGATTTGGCTCAGAAATCATCAAAGATACAAAAGTTACTATATTTGGACAGCTGAAAAAGTCAACTGAAATTGACCAGGGCATAACTTTCACATGGATTATCAGAAAAATTCCATCCAAAGCTCATTTTGAAGAGAAAGACATTTCCTACAACTCATCTTCATACTTAAAGTCCAAGAAATGCTCTCACAAAAAGTTATCAATTTCAACATTATAGGTCATTTTCAAAAGTCAACAAAAAGGGACTTTAAGTCAAAGGCCATAACTTGAGATTGGTAAATCAAAATGACATGGGACCAAAGGCATTGGTTAGAGGACTCAAAGAACTTTCCAAAATGTCCAAGAACATGTGAAAAGCTTAAAAATTGAGAAAGTTATGCCTTGTGGAAGTTGGGAAATTTTTGAGAATTTTGAAAAGTCAACAATGGTTCAAATGACCTAAAAATGCAAATGGGCCCATTTTTCTTCCAAGTTTCTTCATGCCAAGCCTATGCACGACCATTAAGCCCAAGGGGAAGTATTTTCTCAATTTTTAATTATTTATTTGAATTTATATTAATATTAATTCATTTAAATCATTTAAATATGTAGAAAATATAAATTTGACCTAAAAAAATCTTTTTGTGCACATTCTACTCTCAATATCTCGTGCTTAGTCAATTATGGCAAGATTTGGTTGATTGGAGCTAATTGACATAAAATTTCACATGAAAAAAGATATGAAAAGATCTTACAAAATCAAATATGCAAATCATTGAATTCATGAGATTTTGTTCAATTTTATTGACCTAATGCCTTCACTATATGATCAGGAATCAACCCTAATGGCCACGACACAAAAAGCTGCGCAAAAGACCATTGAACAAACTTGGAGTTTTTGGCAAAAAAGTGAAAAACTGAAATCAACTCTAGAGGTTGATTCAAGCCCTAATCTTGATCCCATTAGCTTCCTTGGGTAACTCTGAACGTGTGCCAATCCCTAACATCAACCAAAACGCAAAGAAGTGGTATCTATAACTCAAACTGTGAAGCAATACTTTTGAAATCTCATATCATAAATCATACGTCTTTTTGCATTTTTGTTTATATATTCATGTTCCTGATGAAGTTTGTGAGCTAACCATCATGTTTAATTGCGTTATTATCCTGTATATCAAATTCCACCATGCGCGATTTCTAGGTTTTGCAGGATTGTAATTTAGGGCTTTAGCGATAAGGAAAAATTAGCCCATGAAAGTATGACCATTGCAATCAGCTCATCAAGACGAAGAAAAAGCACTAGTCGCGATCAATTTATGATCACCATAGCGCTAGTCGCTATTTTCTTGTAGCTAGCCTAAGGCCACGCTTCCAAAACCGCTGCCATACGTGCTTGATTCAGAAAAAAATAAAAACAATGGGGAAGATGATGTGGTGGCGAAGCGTGATTCGCTAGTTTGAATTGCGCGCGTTTTTAATTACTATGCGTTGGTTTTGCTTTTTGTTATTTGTTTACCATAATATATTAATTAACATGTAGTGGCTCAGTTGGCAACACGTGATGCATACAACCTCCAAGACCTGGGTTCAAGTCCCAGGTCTGTGTAATCCCCAATATTATTTTTCCATTAATATTCCTATGCAGCGCTCCCATTGAAGGTCTTCATGTACGCTCAAAGATCATTGTCCACGTGTCCAGAAGATGCAGATCCAGGGCTCAGGATTGAAACGCACCATGGGCATAAGTCAACCTTGTGACACACAAATTGGGAAAGTCAACAGGCTATTGCATATTGGGCCAGGACCTTTGGATCAACACCTCCAATTTGGGGCTACCCCCCCTGGTTTGCTAGTTTTATTTATTTTTCTTATATTTCCTTAAATTATTATTTCACTTGTTTTATTGCTTTAATTTAATTAAATATCTTTTACAATACATAAAAAATACACAAAAATCAGAAAAGACAAAAATTTAATAATTATTTTATTTTAATTATTTTGCTAAAAAAATTTAACATGTAAATATTTAGTTTTAATTAGGTTGCTATTTTAATTCTTTTTAATAACTAAAAATCCAAAGAAATATAGAATTAGGTTAATTAACAATTTCCATTCCTTTTAAACTTTCTTTTTTTATCACAACATTATTTATTTATTTATTTTATTTTTATAACTAAATGTATATAAATAACTTAGATTTAAATTAGGTTAAAAATTCAATCTTTTTCTTAATAACTTAAAAAACATTAGAATTAGGGTTTGACGCTTCATTTTAATCTTAATTAATTATTCTTTCATTAAATCTTAAAAAAATACAAAAAATACCAAAAACATTTAATTTTTAATTTCCTATTAATTTTAATTTTGCAAAAGGGTTCAACGCCCATTGTTTTAATCATTTAATTTCGCGCATTTATTTTATGTCGTTTAGATAATTATGTATATGTCCCAAAGCCTTGTAACAATTTTACTTTTCGCACTTTTATTCGCTTTATTTATTTTTCAGTCAAATCGGGTCCGGTTTAATTTGGCGATGTGGACCCGCGCCATTTGTAATAGCTTTAGATTTATTTTCCCGCAAATATTTCAACTGTTAAAAAAGCATGCAAGAATGAATGTCCTAATTAAAATCAAGCGTAGAACACAACAAACATGACAAGACAAATAACTGAAACATGACACACAATTCGCACACACCACCCCTAGGGTACGCCTCACTGTTGCCTTTCGAAAGGTGATCGTCGAGTAGAGGGTGTCTTAGTAAGTCCTCATGATCCGGGAACCTGGCATGAGGGTAGCTTCTAAGGTGTCTTCCCATTGCTCTGGTGATCACCATGTCCCTAAAACTCGAATTGACCCGAACACCTCCAACGGTGGTGCTACCTACCTCTCAATGGTGGGATGGCACTACTTTAAAGGACATTTACACAGACGAATTCCTTAGGGTAGGTAGGTTCTCGTAGATACTTGCTCTCTTTAAAAACAAAACAAGTCAAAATCTTTTCACACCGACACTTTTCAAAAGCTTTCAAAACAATTTTTCAAACACTCTGACGCATGAGTCGATCTGAAACTTTCAAAGAAACTTTTTAAAACCCACAGTTGAAAAGCAAACAAACCATTTTTGAAAACACAAGTGAGCAAGTATCTAAGAGCCCATGGATAACCATGGATAGAAAGGGTGCTAATACCTTCCCTTTCTATAACCTACCTCCCGAACCGAGAGCAATCTCTTTAAGGAATTTTTCTGTGCTTTTGTCCTTTCCATTTGGAGAAAATAAAAGACGGTGGCGACTCTTGCTTCCGCGACATTTCGCGAACCAGCGTTAAACAGTCAGTTCCAGATCCACCGATCACAATAGTGACCGAAAAATGATGAACAATGTTGTGGTTTCTGTACTTTTGATGATGTTGGTATTGGCTGTGTTTTTATGAGTGAGATTTTGGTTTGATGGAGTAAGGTTTCAGGTTTGAGAGATGGCTTGGTTTTCTTGTTTGTTTGTTTTTCTGGTTTTTCTGTTTTGGTTATATCCTCGCTTGGCCTCTTGGTTAGTTTTTATATTTTCTGGTGTGCTGGGTTTTGTATTTGCTGGTTCTGTTTGGTTTTTGTTTTTCTGGTGTGTTCTTGCTTTGTATATTGTATTATAGCAGTTGAGAAGTGGGAATTGGAGGGAAGGTTTTAGAAATATTAAACAAAATTGGTTTTCTGACTTTGGCCTTTTGAGCTCAGGTTTTAAGTTGCCTATTTTGGTGCAAGCTTTTTGGCCTACCTTGGACAGGTTATTATGTGCAGGATGGACTAAGTTTTTTGGCAATAAAGTGAAGAGCTGACTTTTTCCTGGTTTTAACTGTCTTTATAGTAGGTTTATGGATTGTTATTTGCTAGGTGATATCTCTTTCATCTTTCCTCTTTCATCTCTCACTGGAATAAAGCAATTATGCTTATTTATTTGAAATTCTGAAGGGTTTGTATAGCTTAGGAAAATGATGATGTGTTTGGTTTGATGAGCAAGTTAACTTGTTGTTTTGCCTTGTTCCATTTTGTTTTACTCATTGCTGCTTTCTCCTGTCATCTTGGCAGGCTATGCTGCCTTGCTTGCTATGTTTTGTTTGTTTGCATATTGTTGTTGCTTGTTGCACTTGTTTTTACTTTCCGCTGCTTGTATAGAAGCCAACTGTTGCTGTTACATTAGCTGCTGTTTCGCAGTGTTGTACCCCAAAATTTGCCTTCCCATATTCTTCAAGATTTGCCAAGTCAATGCTTCAAAATCTCCCCAAGGGTTGCACAGTTCAAGGGCCTCCTAACAGTCAAAAACTAGGGTTTTGGTTCTGACAAAGAAATTGAAGTTTTCAAGGGTCCAATCAAGTCCCACATGCCTATAAACATGGTCAAGCATCCTCATGCCAACTTTCAAGACTTACAGCACAAAATTGCACAATCAAAAACCCTAATTTCCCTACAGTCAACTGCAGGGGCAAAATGGTCATTTGACAGTCAAAAGTTCAAATTTTTGGTCAACATCTCATTTTGAAGCCACAAACATCATTTGATCAATTCTTGATCATGATTTTCAAGGCATGGCTCAAAAAGTCTCAAGATGTAAAAGTTTCCATATTTGGACAGTTGAAAAAGTCAACTGTAACTTGACCAAGGCATAACTTCCACATGGTTCATCAGAAAAATTCCATCCAAAGCTCATTTTGAAGATAAAGACATTCCCTACAACTCCTCTTCACACTTCAAGTCCAAGAAATGCTCTCACAAAAAGTTATCAATTTCAACATTATAGGTCATTTTCAAAAGTCAACAAAAAGGGACTTTAAGTCAAAGGCCATAACTTGAGATTGGTAAATCAAAATGACATGGGACCAAAGGCATTGGTTAGAGGATTTCCGGACCTTTCCAAAATGTCCAAGAACATGATCAAAGCTTAAAAATTGAGCAAGATATGCCTTGTGGAAGTTGGGAAATTTTTGGGAATTTTGAAAAAGTCAACTTTGCTTCAAATGTCTTAAAATTGCTAATGGGCCACATTTTCTTCCAAGATTCATCATCCAAAGCATATGCACGACCATTTGGCCCAAAGGGGATTTATTCATCATTTTTATTTATTTATTTGAATTTTTAATTACAATTAATTCATTTAAATTAAATAAAATATGGAAAAATACTAAACCAAAGTTTTTAAATCTTTTTATGCAGTACAATCACTCATGATTCACTCAAGATTCGTGCACAACTCAAATTGGGAAGATTGGCTATGATTGACATCAAAAACATGTGAAAAAGATTTGAAAAAATATGCCATGGAAATCAAATATTGTTCTCATCAATGCAAAGATCTTTTGATTGAAAACTCAACCCTAATCCATCCTCATATAAGTGTGATCAAAACCTAATGCCAAATGACCTCTAAGTTGCGCCCCATCTGAAGAAAGAACTTTGCACTTTTTCAAGAAAATTCCAAAACTGAAAACACGATTTCAAGGAGTTTCAAGGCAAAACATTGATTACATTGCATTCCTGAGGCTTCAAGGAAGGTTTCTGGATCAAAACCATCACCTCTAACGCGAAGAATTGGTAGAACGACCTTGTCCTGTCCATATTTATTTTCACATTCATGTATCATGATTCACGCATTATTTCCAATTTTTAATGTTTGGTTTACATTCAGTTAATCATTCTAAAGCTAACCATATGTTTTAATTGAGTTTTTATGCATCGTACGCGATTTCACCATTGAAGCTCGCTAGGGTTCCTCAAGCTCCAAATTGGGCATTTTCGTATACTGTAAAATTAGGACGTCCCAGTACCATGGCTAAACTCAGGAAGCTTAGACGAACTTAACACACTATTCGCGCTCAATTTATGAGCCACCATATTCTATTCGCTATTTTTATGCTTGCTATTTAGTGGGGGTTTAAAACCCCCGCTATTCAATTTGTTTTTGTTTCAGATACAACAAACCATTGGAGAAGATGGTGATGTGTAGGCCAATGATTAGCGCGTTTGAATTTCGCGCGAAAAAATATCACTAACCCTTGTGTTGACTGATATTATTTATTTGTTATATTATAGACAAAGTGCATTAATGGCTCAGTGGCAAGGCACAAGGATGGGTAAGCCTTGGGACCTGGGTTCGAATCCCAGGTCCCCCTCCCTTTCTCATATTATTTTCCATTCCATCTTCCTATGCAGCGCGTACTCCGGGGGTTCACCATACACCCATAGTCCACCCATGCCACATGGCCATTGAGGGCAATCCAAAGGTTGAGATTTGAGGAGCACCATGGGCATCAGTCAATGCAGACACACGTGACCAGAAAAGTCAAAAGAGGCCTTGGAACATTGGGCCTGATTGCTACAACCTGACCTCCAGTTTGGGGACAGAACCCCCCATTGGTTTGCTTTTTCATTCTTTTTTTTAATATTTTCTATTTTATTTGTTTTAATTAGTTTTAATTTAATTCTTTAAATTAATATTTTCTTAACATAAAAAATAATAAAAATCAGAAAGTCATAAAAATTAAAATATATTTCATTTAATTCTCTCATTTAAATCAATAAATACAAAAAACTCAAAAATATTTCCTTTTCTCATTTAACTTAATTTAATTTGTTAATTATAATTTAATTTCCTAAGAAAGGGTCAAACGCCCTCGCATTCCCGATTCTACTTATTCCCGCATTTTTATTTTTATTTCCTATATTCATGTAATTCTCCCAAAGCCATGTAAATTAGACATTTATATTTCTCGCACTTTACTTTATTTTATGTCAAATCGGGTCCTGGATTAAATTTGGCGATGTGGACCCGCGCCTTTGTAATAGCGTAGGAATTTTAATTTCCGCATCTTTTTAAACTGTTAATTAAATTGCATGAAAGAATGAATGTCAAGATAAAAGCAACGCGTAGATCACCCATACATGACAAGACAAAATATCTGAAAACGACACACAAATCACACACCACCCCTAGGGTACGCCTCATTGTTGCCTTGCCCCTCGAAAGGTGATCGTCGAGTAGAGGACGTTTTCGTAAGTCCTCATGATCCAGGAACCTGGCGTGAGGGTAGCTTCTAAGGTGTCTTCCTATTGCTCCGGTGATCACCATGTCCCGAACCCTCGAATTGACCCGAACACCTCCAACGGTGGCGCTACCTACCTCTCAATGGTGGGATGGCGCTACTTTAAAGGACATTTACACAGACAAATTCCTTAGGGTAGGTAGACGACTCTAGATACTTGCTCTAATTTCAAAAAAACAAATCAAAAATACTTTTCACACCGACACCTTTTCAAAAAGCTTTCGAAAGCAACTTTTCAAACACTCTTGAGGACTGATACAAGAGTCGAACTGGAATTTTCAAAGAAACTTTTTAAAACCTACAGTTGAAAAGCAAACAAACCATTTTGGAAAACACAAATGAGCAAGTATCTAAGAGCCCATGGATAACCATGGATAGAAAGGGTGCTAACATCTTCCCTTTCTATAACCTACCTCCCGAACCGAGAGCAATCTCTATAAGGAATTTTTCTATGCTTTTGTCCTTTCCATTTGGAGAAAATAAAAGACGGTGGCGACTCTTGCTTCCGCGACATTTCGCGAACCAGCGTTAAACAGTCAGTTCCAGATCCACCGATCACAGAACTGGCGACTCTGCAGGGGATTTACTTTAAAGTGAGGTGTACCTTAGGACTAAGATCACTTGTGTTTTCAATTGTTGTGCTTGTTTGCTTTATTATTGTGGGGACTGTCTTGGGAGTTCTATAGATCCTAACCCGGATCTGGGGATACCTTCTTAGAAAGTAGCAACAAGGCTGTGAGGGAACTGTGCGGGGTATATCGACATGGTTGAAATAGTCTGCTACGTTGATGTGGCACTTTGGTGTGTACCGGTAACCCTTGAGTTCAGTCAAGGAGAGTACGAGGCCTCCGCGTGGTGTCGTGAAGCATCAACAGACCTTAGGAACCTTAATTGAACTATCTTGGCCTCTTTAGGGTAGTGAGATAACTGACTTTGGTGCAGTCCGAGGTTGGTTGATACTCGATACTACACTCAATTGAGGGTTGCTTTCCTGGAATATTTCGGTCGCCAGTTCAGTGGCTAAATCGAAACGATGAACAATGAAAGCAATCCCGTGATGTTGGGACCCTTAGAACCCGGTTACTTCTAATAGGACAGGTTGAGCCCACCAACTTCAAGAGGGTACTACCCAGACCCCATGCTGGCCTAAACTCTAAGGGTTTGTCTTGTGTGACTTGTGTGCCTTACATGTTTGCCTTTGTAAATATCTGTGGTGTGTTTAATCATAGCATCATGACATCATCCAGCATCATATGCATTGACTAACCATTTCAGGGGTTCGAATTTTCATCTTTGTTCTTGTTTTGTAGGACATGGAAACTGATCGCAGAAAGACAATTCAAATCAGCCTTGTAAGGATCCCTCCTCAGCTTAAGGAGCTTATATCCAGGATTCCTGAGAGCTCTTCATTCAGTGAAAGACATGGAAGACTCATCAGCTTGGTCAATACCAACATTGAGGAAGATATGATAAAGGTCCTATTCCAGTTCTTTGACCCTCTGCATCACTGTTTCACCTTCTTGGATTATCAGCTGATACCTACCTTGGAGGAGTTCTCCCGGCTCCTGAAGATCCCTATCCTTGATCAACTACCCTACAACGGTACAGAAAAGGAACCCAAGCTTGAAGAGATTGCTAAAGCCTTGCACCTACAATCATCTGACCTCAAGGGACATTGGGAAGTTAGAAGTGGCATCAAAGGGTTCTTAGCCAGGTTTCTGTTTGAAAAGGCCCATGAATGTTGGAACTCCCTTGACTTACAAGCTTTTGAAGAAGTTGTGGCCCTCCTTGTCTATGGTTTGGTGTTGTTCCCTAACCCAGATCAACTTATAGATATCAGTGTTGTCCAGATCTTCATGTCCAGGAATCCTATACCTACGTTGCTGGGGGACATCCTTCACTCATGTTACACTCGAACCATGAGAAAAAGAGGTGTCCTTATGTGTTGCACTCCTCTCCTGGGAAGGTGGTTTATTTCGCACCTTCCACAATCAGTTCTGAAGAACGAGCGGGGTTTGAGATGGTCACAACGGTTGATGACTCTTACACATGCAGATATACATTGGTGCCCTCGGCCCAGAGAGGATGTCATTATCATTGATCGTTGCGGGGAGTACCCTAATGTTCCTTTACTTGGAATCAGAGGAGGTATTACTTACAACCCATGCCTGGCTTGGAGACAGTTTGGTTATGCTCGGAGGGATGGTCCTCATGACATGTTAATTCCTGACATAGTTTTTGACTTCGACAACGATGCACAAGGACTTCGCCAGAGATTTATCAGAGCTTGGAGGATGCCAAGTAGGATAGACAGTAAGACGTTGGGGCACAGGAACTCCATCCCGTTGGAACCTTATCTCAAGTGGGTACGTGCCCGCTCCCAGAAGTTAGTAATGCCTTATCCTCATGTGCTCCCTGTGATCAAAGAGCCAGTCTTGGAAGGAGAAGTGTCCTACACCATTCAGCATCCTGATATGCCCACATCCTGGGAAGAGATGCAGAAGAGCTGGATCCAGCTTAAGGAAGAACGAAATTCTCTTGAGACCAGCCTACATGCTAGTGAAAAGAAGGTCTTGGAGCTCACCCGCCTATTGCATGAGGTGAGGAATCTCAACACCTACATAGCTCCAAAGAGGAAGCGTAGTGTCTTTTCGGATTGATTTGCTTTGTATTATTGTGCCCATGAGGCTTTGATGTACTGAACAATTATTTCCTTAATGATAACGTGTGTTCTTTTTGTCTACAACAAATTTGAACTTTCGAACCCTTGAATGCATTGCATAAACACATATCATTCATCATGTGCATAGCAGGTTTTCTCCTTTTCAGGTTGCTTACCGTTCTTCGCTGTGTATTTCAGCATCATGAATCCTGACTCATCATCAACTGAGATGTCCATCAAGGCTCTTCAGGCGCAGAATGCGCAATTTCAGGAACTAATCATGGGTTTGGCTCAGGGCCAAGAAGAGCTGAAGGCTCTGCTCGTGAAGAAGGAGAAGAAGAAGAAGAAGAGAACTGTTCTTTTCAACTCGGGCCGAAGGTTTGGCAACACTCTGCAGAATGAAGAGGCTGGTTCTTCTATAGGCAAGAGCAGTCCCCAAGGGGGAAAAGGTCCTAGTCCAGTAGTCTCTGACAACGAGACTGACTTCAATGAGGATCGGTATCCTCCTGCAGAAGACCGGTACAAGCAGTTGGAGGACAGACTGAATGCGATGGAGATCCAACAAGTGCCTGGGCTGGATTTTGGAGACTTGGGTTTGTCTACTGGTGTGATCATTCCTCATAAGTTCAAAGCACCATCCTTTACCAAGTATGACGGGGCGTATTGTCCCAAGCTACACCTCAGGTATTATGTGCGGAAGATTCAGCCGTACTCAGTGGACAAGAATTTGTGGATCCA
This sequence comes from Vicia faba, assembly GCA_948472305.1. Taxonomy (NCBI): domain Eukaryota; kingdom Viridiplantae; phylum Streptophyta; class Magnoliopsida; order Fabales; family Fabaceae; genus Vicia; species Vicia faba. The sequence goes on along the minus strand of OX451739.1, from coordinate 41,038,974 downwards.
CTTCTTCCAGGAGAGTCTTTCAGGGACTCATCTCGAATGGTTCTATCAGCTGGATGGGACCAAGGTTCGTAACTGGGAGGAGCTGGCTACTGCTTTCTACAAGCAGTATCAATATAATTCCGACCTTGCCCCTACACGTACCCAACTCCAGGGTATGTCGCTAGGTTCAAGCGAAGGTTTTAAAGAGTACGCGCAGAAGTGGAGGGATCTGGCTGGCAGGGTGCAGCCTCCGTTAACTGACCGGGAGTTGGTAGACATGTTCTTGGGGACCCTATCTGGGCCATTTTTCAACCATCTTATCGGTAACTCATCTGCAGGGTTTAATGATCTTATTCTGACTGGAGAGAGAATAGAGGCTGGGATGAAGTCTGGTAAAATTCAGAAGAGCGCGTCTGCAAGTTCTGAGAAGAAGCCCTTTAAGAAGGAGGCCAGTGCTGTATACGGGTCTAGAAGGCAAGAGAAGCCTGAGCGCCGCCAGTCTGTCAATGCGGTGATGATTTCTAAGCCTGTTGCCGCTCCTCGGCAAACCAATCCTCAAAGGGCTGAAAGACCCAGGAGAGAGTTTACCCGTTTGAGCATGACTTTATCGCAAATCTTGCCGTAGTTGCTGTCCACCAACCTAGTGACTGTCAGGGAGGCCCCAAAAGTTGTGAATACTGCCTCTCCAAAATACAATCCAAATGCCCACTGTGCTTACCATTCTGATAGCCCGGGGCATTCCACTGATGACTTTTGAGCCTTGAGGAATAAGGTGTAGGACCTTATCGACGCAAAAGAGATACAGTTTGAAGCGCCTGAGAGGCCAAATGTGGTGACTGCTCCTATGCCCCAGTATGGAGTGAATGCCGTTGATGAAGATGTATACGCTGTTTCTGTGAATGATGTAGCTACTCCTTTAATGACTGTCAAGAGGAACCTACTGCTGGCCGGTTTATTTCCGGGTTGTAGTGAGGGTTGCCTTTTCTGCGTTGTTTCCCTTTCTGGTTGTCCTTTGCTGAAGTTGGGCATCCAAAGCCTAATGGACAACAAAGAGATTCTGTTCAAGAAGACTGCTGTTCATTTTGTTCCGGTAGAAGAAGTTTCTGTGGTTACAATCTTTAATAATCCAATCAAGGCTCTCCCAAGGAAGCCTGTTCAAATCATGATTGTCGCACCTGTTGTTATTACTGTTCCGGGGCCTCTCCCCTACGAGTCTGATAAGGCTGTCCCCTGGCACTATGGGGCAGATGTGTATGTGAATGGAATCAAGCAAGAATTCAACACTGGCACCAACATCAGCAATATCACTGGTCCAACAAAGGTTACCCACAGTGGCAGGCTCTTCTCGCCTGACATTGCACCACCAGCTATGCGAAGACCCCTCACTATAACACCTGCAAGTATACCTGTTCCCAGTTCTGATCAAGCTGTTTCCCCTGTTGCCGAGTCATCTAATGCTTGGGGTAAAGGAATTGAAGATGAGCCTGCCCGGATGGAAGCGCCAAAATCTGTAAATGCTGAGGCCTCCCAACAAGAGATGGAGGAAATCCTGAAAATAATCAAGAAGAGTGACTTTAATGTTGTCGAGCAGCTGGGGCATACCCCCTCCAAGATCTCCATGCTCTCCTTATTACTATGCTCCGAGGCCCATGCTAAGGCCTGGATTTCATTTCTCAAGACGGCCCATGTGCCACAGGAGACATCTGCAGTTCAGTTCACTGATTGCGTAGCAAATCTGACAGCGGACAATGGCTTGGGTTTCTCAGACGCTGACCTTACTGCCAAGGGAAAGGACCACAATGACGCCCTGCATGTCTCTATTGAATGCAGGGGCACTACTCTTGCGCACATGTTGGTGGACACTGGCTCTTCCCTAAATGTGCTACCCAAGAAAGCCTTAGACCGTTTAGATTGTGAAGGCCTGGAGCTGAAACCTAGCAATATTATCGTCAGAGCCTTTGACGGTTCCAAGAGGATGGTTCATGGAGAGGTAGACATTCCTATCCGGGTGGGTTCTCAGGTGTTCGACTCTACTTTCTATGTGATGGATATCCGTCCATCGTACTCTTGTCTACTGGGTCGACCTTGGATCCACAAAGCTGGGGCAGTGACCTCTACCTTGCACCAGAAGCTCAAGTACCCCGTCAGAGGGAAGATTGTCACTGTGCAGGGAGAGGAGGAGTATATGGTGAGCCATTTGAATTCCTTCAGGTATATTGAGATGGACGGGGAGTTTATTGAAACCCCCTTTCAGCATTTCGAAGAGGTACCTCCAACTTTAGCAGCAGCAGAAACAGTGGTCGAAGAGGATGTTCCTTTGAAGATGGCTTCCTTGAAGGATGCCCGGGCTGTGGTCAAGAAAGGTGAATGTGCTAACTGGGGCAGGCTCCCTGATTTTACACCTAAAACTGACAAGTTTGGACTGGGTTTTACTGCAGAGGGTCAGAAAGCTATACGGAAGGCAAAGACCAGAAGACCTCCTGTGCTTATTACCAACCCAGGAGTGAATGCTGTGGGAGATGAAGATGAAGTGGGAGAGTCAGAGTTCAATAGCTGGATCTACCCGACAACTGAGGGCGGATTGACCAATTGGATTGCTAAAGACCATACTCCTGTTACTTTTGTTACGCAGTAATAAACTTCTTTGTTTTGTTATTTGTAATAAACAATTAAAACTCTATGGCCCGGTGTCTTACCCGGGGCACCGTGGCTTCATTTATGAGGGCCTATAAATTTTCATTTCATATATCATGAATAAAGATCTTGGACGTTTTCTCGCATTTCAAATCTTATGCTCCTTTTCTTTCTTTCCTTCCTTTATATATTTCAAAACAGCTGTATTTACACACACTCACTCATACAGGTTTCAATCCACTCTGGATCTCACTGGTAACGACTCTGCTACTGCCAGTTATGACTTCGAAAATCCGATCAACTTAGCCGAAGACGAAGGTGATGATTGTGAAGTGCCTGGCGAGCTTGCAAGACTGTTACTCCAGGAAGAGAGGGCAATTCAACCACACGAAGAGCCGGTGGAAACAATAAATCTGGGTACTGAGACGGACAGGAAGGAAGTTAAGATCGGTGCCAACCTAGAGCTCAGCGTAAAGCAACGGTTGACTCAGATGCTACATGATTATATGGAGATCTTTGCCTGGTCCTACGAAGACATGCCCGGGTTGGATACCGATATTGTGGTCCATCACTTGCCTACTAAGGAAGACTGCCCTCCGGTTAAGCAAAAGGTCCGCCGTATGCGTCCAGAGATGTCTGAGAAGATCAAGGCCGAGGTTATGAAACAGTTTGATGCCGGGTTCCTTGCAGTGACTTCTTACCCTCAGTGGGTTGCTAATGTGGTGTCAGTACCAAAGAAAGATGGAAAGGTCAGAATGTGTGTTGATTACAGGGATCTGAACAGGGCCAGTCCCAAAGATGACTTCCCCCTACCTCACATTGATGTCCTTGTTGACAATACTGCTCAACATAAGGTGTTCTCTTTCATGGATGGTTTTTCAGGGTATAATCAGATCAAGATGGCTCCTGAAGACATGGAAAAGACTACATTTGTTACTCAGTGGGGCACCTTCTGCTACAAGGTCATGCCTTTTGGACTGAAAAATGCTGGGGCAACCTACCAACGTGCCATGGTTGCTTTATTTCATGACATGATCCATCATGAGATAGAAGTATATGTTGACGACATGATCGCAAGGTCCCAGACTGAGGAAGAGCACTTAGATCATCTGCAGAAGTTGTTTGACCGTCTGAAGTTGTACAAGCTGAGGTTGAACCCGAACAAGTGCACCTTCGGGGTAAGATCTGGAAAGTTGCTAGGCTTCGTTGTAAGTGATAAGGGTATTCAAGTGGACCCTGCCAAGGTCAAAGCTATTCAAGAGATGCCAGTTCCTAAGACAGAGAAAGAGGTCAGAGGCTTTTTAGGATGCCTGAATTACATCGCCCGGTTCATCTCGCATCTGATTGCTACTTGTGAGCCAATCTTCAAGCTGCTGAAGAAAGATCAGGTAGTACGTTGGAATGATGAATGTCAGGCTGCTTTTGACAGAATCAAAGAGTATCTCCAAGAACCACCCATCCTTATGCCACCGGTTGAAGGGAGACCTCTGATACTATACCTGACAGTACTTGACAACTCGATGGGGTGTGTGCTGGGGCAGCATGACGAGTATGGCTGAAAAGAGCATGCCATTTATTACCTTAGCAAAAAGTTTACTGACTGTGAGACTCGATACTCACTGCTTGAGAAAACTTGCTGCGCTTTGGTATGGGCTGCTCGCCGACTGAGACAGTATATGCTGACTCACACTACCTTGTTGATCTCAAAGATGGATCCTATAAAGTACATATTTGAAAAGCCTGCTCTGTCCGGGAGAATAGCGAGATGGCAAATGATCTTGACAGAATATGACATTCAGTACACAACCCAGAAAGCCATCAAGGGAAGTGTATTGGTAGACCACTTGGCACACCAGGCAGTAGACGACTATCAGTCAATGAACTTTGAGTTTCCCGACGAGAGTATCATGATTGTGACTGATTGTGAAGTACCTGGACCGGATGAAGGACCTGAGGAAGGATCCCGATGGTCTATGCACTTTGACAGAGCCTCCAATGCTTTGGGAAACAGTATCGGCACTGTGATCATATCTCCTCAAGGCACTCATACTCCACTCACTGCCCGACTATGTTTTAACTGCACCAACAACATGGCAGAGTATGAGGCATGCATCATGGGTCTTCAAGCTGCGATCGATTTAAGGATCAAGTATCTGAGTGTCTTCGGAGATTCCTCTCTCGTGATCAATCAGATCAAAGGAGAGTGGGATACGAAACATCCGAATCTTATTCCTTACAGAGAATGTGTGTTGACATTGATCCCCCACTTCACGAAGATAACCTTTGAACATTTCCCAAGAGAGGAGAATCAGTTAGCGGACGCGTTAGCTACGATTTCTTCTATGTTCAAGGTCAAATGGGACAATGAGGCTCCCCAGATCATCATATGGAAACTGGACGAACCAGCATACTGTTGTGATCTCGAGACTGAGTTGGTAACTGAGAAGCCTTGGTACCATGAGGTGAAGAGATACTTGGAGGCTCAGGAATACCCTGAAGGTGCATCTGTCAACGATAAGAAGTTTCTGAGAAGGTTCGCAGTGAAATTCTTCCTTAGCAACGACATCCTGTATAAGCGAAACCATGATTCGACCTTACTGCGTTGTGTGGACAAGACAGAAGCAGAAAGGATTATGGAAGAGCTACATGAAGGGACCTTCGGAACACATTCCAGTGGACACACTATGGCAGAGAAAATCCTTCGGGCAGGGTATTTCTGGTCCACAATGGAAGCTGACTGCTACCAACATTCCCGGACATGCCATAAATTCCAGATATACGCAGACAAGGTGCATGTTCCTCCAGTTCCTCTGAATGTCTTGACTGCGCCTTGGCCGTTTGCAATGTGGGGCATAGACATGATCGGTGAGATTAAACCTACGGCGTCTAACGGGCATCGCTTCATCCTGGTAGCGATTGATTACTTCACGAAGTGGGTTGAAGCAGCTTCCTACGCCACGGTAACCAAGACTGTTGTGGCACGGTTCATTCGGCATAACCTGATCTGTCGATACGGCGTCCCAGAAAGAATTATTACAGACAACGGTACCAATCTCAATAACAAGATGATCACTGAGCTCTGCGAGCAATTTAAGATACATCACCACAACTCTTCTCCTTACAGACCGAAGATGAATGGGGCTGTAGAAGCAGCAAATAAGAATATCAAGAAAATCGTGCAGAAGATGACAGTGACTTATAAAGATTGGCACGAGATGTTACCGTTCGCTCTACATGGGTACCGTACCTCAGCCAGGACGTCAACCGGGGCAACTTCTTTCTCCTTGGTCTACGGTATGGAGGCAGTCTTACCGATCGAAGTGCAAATACCCTCTCTCCAGATAATGAAGGATGCAAATCTGAACGAAGATGATTGGATCCAGACACGACTTGATCAATTAAACCTTATTGATGAAAAGAGGCTTGCTGCTATCTGTCATGGTCAGACGTATCAGAAACGGATGATCAGGGCATTTAACAAAAAGGTCAGACCACAAGAATATCAAGTCGGGGATCTGGTAATCAAGCGAATCATCCTTCCTCAGAGTGATCCAAGGGGCAAATGGACCCCTACGTACGAAGGGCCATTTGTGGTTAAACATGTGTTCTCAGGAGGAGCCATGATTCTAACCAACATGGATGGTGACGACCTTCCTCACCCCGCCAATGCAGACATAGTAAAAAGATACTACGCATGAAAAAGACCCGCTAGGTTGACATACCTAGGCAAAAATTAGGGCTTCCCGGCGAACCAAAAGGGTTCGGGCAAAATGAAGGGATGAAATGAAAAAAATCTGTACACCCGGCAAGTCGAAAACCTGAAAAGGCGGCTTGGGCAAAAATGGGTATCCCGGTGGACTGAAAACCCGAAAGGGCGGTCCAGGCAAAAGTTAGGGATAAATCGTAATACTATGTCTCATTGGATCACTTTGCATCCAGAATCCGGTATCTACATCAAGTTCAGACGGCATCGATCAGTCAGCTTCACCTTCAACTAAGGTCATCAAGTGATGAGACGTTCGAAGATATAAAGGCAATAGCAGAGTTGAAACCCAGTGGGATCATTCATTTCACACAGTTGTTTTATTTTCTATTGTACAAAATTGTATAAACTCTTTCGTTCGGCGGCATTCTCTTACTAGGATGTCAGCCTCTTGTACATAAAACACCTATCTTACAAGCAAATTCAAAAATCAATACAAATATACTTTTCAGTTAAAATTGCCAATTGTTTTTCCTTTTCTGTTTTGTTTTGCGAAGAACGTCCAAGGTTCAATTTGTGATATATGCATTGACAATAATTTGCTAACTCATGAATATTTGCATACGAAACAAAGGATTAATTACAGGTAACATTAGAAACAGGGGCAATAAAGAGTTGTCTAAGCAATCTAATTATTCTATCCTCCAAGGTATCAAGGTGAGTTCAGCTGAAGAACACAACCGGCATATCCTAATTCCCCAGAGAGTGAGCCAGCAAGTCAGTGCCCTCACCCCAAGCAAAGCTATTATCAAACTTAAGGAAGTTGGGTATCCTCCCGCAGATCTCAACATTCCCTAGCATTATATATGCATTCTTAACAAGCATCCCCGGTAGTCTTGGTCTAAATATTGTTTCCCGGCGGTATATCAAACATTCAGTGGAGTTACTTCCCCGTTACAATTCAAAACTTCCCCAGGAGAGTCCAATCCAATTTCCCCAGGAAAGTTGGAATCCATCTCCCCAAGCAGCAAGCTTATCCCCAGTAGATTCTGAAAGTTTATCCTCGCAGGGCACGAACGCGTCTCCCGTCTTTATTCAAAGAGTTATTTCCTTACCAGGATATAACTGGGTTATCCTCAGCCAAAAGCCACGGAAAGGCCGTCCTCGGCAAAGTATTCTTATCCCCAGCAAAGTCTATTAGCACTTCCAACACAACAAGGGTATCCCCGACAAAGTTATCATCAACATTCCAGCAAAGTACCTCTCTCCCCACAGAGTATTGGTTCCCAGCAAGATCGTTAGAGTACTTTTCTCCCCGCAGGATAATCCGTTCGCCGAGTTTATTCCCCAACGGAGTTATCTTCTCCTACCGGTATTCTTGCAACTATCACCCCCAGCGGAAGCAAAGCATTGTTCTCCAACATCAGCCCAGGAGTGACTTCCCGGCACCCGTCAAGGATTTACTTTCCTAGACGACAAAGATACATTCATAAACATCGCACTTCCATACATCATTATAGCATGCATATACGCATCATATATTACAAATCTCATTTATGTTGAGAACATCATTGCTTGATCCATATCATGCATTGCATATGACTGACCTTTACCTTTCAGGAAAGATCCAGTTGAGTTCTCAGCTATATTTCAAGACCTAGACCGGTTCAGTTAAATCGACCCTAAGATTTTTCTGTTTCTTATCCAGTCAAAGGCCTTCTCTGGTTCAGTCAGATCGACCCTAAGATCTCCCTGTTTCTTATCCAGTTGAAGACATTTCAAGACCTAGACCGGTTCAGTTAAATCGACCCTAAGATTTTTCTGTTTCTTATCCAGTCAAAGGCCTTCTCTGGTTCAGTCAGATCGACCCTAAGATCTTATCCAGTTGAAGATTTCAAGACCTAGACCGGTTCAGTTAAATCGACCCTAAGATTTTCCTGTTTCTTATCCAGTCAAAGGCCTTCTGTAGTCCAGCTAAATCGACCCCTAACAGATTTTCCTGATAAAGACTCAGTAGAAGATATCCAAGATTTCTCAGCGTTCCTGTTGAGGTAGTAATCATCCGAGGTTCTCTCAGCGTTACTGTTGAGGTAGTAATCGTCCAAGGTTCTCTCAGCGTTCCTGTTGAGGTAGTAATCGTCCCCAGATTCTCTCAGCGTTCCTGTTGAGGTAGTAATCATCCGAGGTTCTCTCAGCGTTCCTGTTGAGGTAGTAATCGTCCAAGGTTCTCTCAGCGTTCCTGTTGAGGTAGTAATCGTCCAAGGTTCTCTCAGCGTTCCTGTTGAGGTAGTAATCATCCAAGGTTCTCTCACCGTTCCTGTTGAGGTAGTAACCACCCCTGGTTCATTCATCACCGTTTGAAGCTCCAGATTCAGCTCCTGTAACCAGTCAGGGTACATCCTTACAAAGAGTTTGAAGACCACTCCTGTAACAGGTAAGGTACTCATTTTTCTTTTCAGGTACGCAACTTCTCGCTAAGGAATCTCTTACGCGATCAACACCCAGATGGAATCTATAAGCCCATCCACCTTCCATCATCTCTCAGCATGGCATCTACAAGCCCATCATCCTATCCATAAATCTCCAAATGGCATCTATAAGCCCATTCCACCATCACACTACTACTATGTGAGCGCAAATTTCTGGGCACTCTAGTGTTCAATCATCTTCCACCTTCGGATTACGAAAGGCACGTCAGCCAATCTGTATCCTCAGGTCTAAGAAGATTGAACAGGGGCAACTGTTGTACCCCAAAATTTGCCCTCCCATATTCTTCAAGATTTGCCAAGTCAATGCTTCAAAATCTCCCCAAGGGTTGCACAGTTCAAGGGCCTCCTAACAGTCAAAAACTAGGGTTTTGGTTCTGACAAAGAAATTGAAGTTTTCAAGGGTCCAATCAAGTCCCACATGCCTATAAACATGGTCAAGCATCCTCATGCCAAGTTTCAAGACTTACAGCACAAAATTGCACAATCAAAAACCCTAATTGCCCTATAGTCAACTGCAGGGGCAAAATGGTCATTTGACAGTCAAAAGTTCAAATTTTTGGTCAACATCTCATTTTGAAGCCACAAACATCATTTGATCAATTCTTGATCATGATTTTCAAGGCATGGCTCAAAAAGTCTCAAGATGCAAAAGTTTCCATATTTGGATAGTTGAAAAAGTCAATTGTAACTTGACCAAGGCATAACTTCCACATGGTTCATCAGAAAAATTCCATCCAAAGCTCATTTTGAAGAGAAAGACATTTCCTACAACTCCTCTTCACACTTCAAGTCCAAGAAATGCTCTCACAAAAAGTTATCAATTTCAACATTATAGGTCATTTTCAAAAGTCAACAAAAATGGACTTTAAGTCAAAGGCCATAACTTGAGATTGGTAAATCAAAATGACATGGGACCAAAGGCATTGGTTAGAGGATTTCAAGACCTTTCCAAAATGTCCAAGAACATGATCAAAGCTTAAACATTGAGCAAGATATGCCTTGTGGAAGTTGGGAAATTTTTGGGAATTTTGAAAAAGTCAACTTTGCTTCAAATGTCTTAAAATTGCTAATGGGCCACATTTTCTTCCAAGATTCATCATCCAAAGCATATGCACGACCATTTGGCCCAAAGGGGATTTATTCATCATTTTTATTTATTTATTTGAATTTTTAATTACAATTAATTCATTTAAATTAAATAAAATATGGAAAAATACTAAACCAAAGTTTTTAAATCTTTTTATGCAGTACAATCACTCATGATTCACTCAAGATTCGTGCACAACTCAAATTGGGAAGATTGGCTATGATTGACATCAAAAACATGTGAAAAAGATTTGAAAAAATATGCCATGGAAATCAAATATTGTTCTCATCAATGCAAAGATCTTTTGATTGAAAACTCAACCCTAATCCATCCTCATATAAGTGTGATCAAAACCTAATGCCAAAGGACCTCTAAGCTGCGCCCCATCTGAAGAAAGAACTTTTCACTTTTTCAAGAAAATTCCAAAACTGAAAACACGATTTCAAGGAGTTTCAAGGCAAAACATTGATTCCATTGCATTCCTGAGGCTTCAAGGAAGGTTTCTGGATCAAAACCATCACCTCTAACGCGAAGAATTGGTAGAACGAACTTGTCCTATCCATATTTTTTTTCACATTCATGTATCATGATTCACGCATTATTTCCAATTTTTAATGTTTGGTTTACATTCAGTTAATCATTCTAAAGCTAACCATATGTTTTAATTGAGTTTTTATGCATCGTACGCGATTTCACCATTGAAGCTCGCTAGGGTTCCTCAAGCTCCAAATTGGGCATTTTCGTATACTGTAAAATTAGGACGTCCCAGTACCATGGCTAAACTCAGGAAGCTTGGACGAACTTAACACACTATTCGCGCTCAATTTATGAGCCACCATATTCTATTCGCTATTTTTATGCTTGCTATTTAGTGGGGGTTTAAAACCCCCGCTATTCAATTTGTTTTTGTTTCAGATACAGCAAACCATTGGAGAAGATGGTGATGTGTAGGCCAATGATTAGCGCGTTTGAATTTCGCGCGGAAAAATATCACTAACCCTTGTGTTGACTGATATTATTTATTTGTTATATTATAGACAAAGTGCATTAATGGCTCAGTGGTAAGGCACAAGGATGGGTAAGCCTTGGGACCTGGGTTTGAATCCCAGGTCCCCCTCCCTTTCTCATATTATTTTCCATTCCATCTTCCTATGCAGCGCGTACTCCGGGGGTTCACCATACACCCATAGTCCACCCATGCCACATGGCCACTGAGGGCAATCCAAAGGTTGAGATTTGAGGAGCACCATGGGCATCAGTCAATGCAGACACACGTGACCAGAAAAGTCAAAAGAGGCCTTGGAACATTGGGCCTGATTGCTACAACCTGACCTCCAGTTTGGGGACAGAACCCCCCATTGGTTTGCTTTTTCATTCTTTTTTTTTTATATTTTCTATTTTATTTGTTTTAATTAGTTTTAATTTAATTCTTTAAATTAATATTTTCTTAACATAAAAAATAATAAAAATCAGAAAGTCATAAAAATTAAAATATATTTCATTTAATTCTCTCATTAAAATCAATAAATACAAAAAACTCAAAAATATTTCCTTTTCTCATTTAACTTAATTTAATTTGTTAATTATAATTTAATTTCCTAAAAAAGGGTCCAACGCCCTCGCATTCCCGATTCTACTTATTCCCGCATTTTTATTTTTATTTCCTATATTCATGTAATTCTCCCAAAGCCATGTAAATTAGACATTTATATTTCTCGCACTTTACTTTATTTTATGTCAAATCGGGTCCTGGATTAAATTTGGCGATGTGGACCCGCGCCTTTGTAATAGCGTAGAAATTTTAATTTCCGCATCTTTTTAAACTGTTAATTAAATTGCATGAAAGAATGAATGTCAAGATAAAAGCAACGCGTAGATCACCCATACATGACAAGACAAAATATCTGAAAACGACACACAAATCACACACCACCCCTAGGGTACGCCTCATTGTTGCCTTGCCCCTCGAAAGGTGATCATCGAGTAGAGGACGTTTTAGTAAGTCCTCATGATCCAGGAACCTGGCATGAGGGTAGCTTCTAAGGTGTCTTCCTATTGCTCCGGTGATCACCATGTCCCGAACCCTCGAATTGACCCGAACACCTCCAACGGTGGCGCTACCTACCTCTCAATGGTGGGATGGCGCTACTTTAAAGGACATTTACACAGACAAATTCCTTAGGGTAGGTAGACGACTCTAGATACTTGCTCTAATTTCAAAAAAACAAATCAAAAATACTTTTCACACCGACACCTTTTCAAAAAGCTTTCGAAAGCAACTTTTCAAACACTCTTGAGGACTGATACAAGAGTCGAACTGGAATTTTCAAAGGAACTTTTTAAAACCCACAGTTGAAAAGCAAACAAACCATTTTTGAAAACACAAATGAGCAAGTATCTAAGAGCCCATGGATAACCATGGATAGAAAGGGTGCTAACACCTTCCCTTTCTATAACCTACCTCCCGAACCGAGAGCAATCTCTATAAGGAATTTTTCTGTGCTTTTGTCCTTTCCATTTGGAGAAAATAAAAGACGGTGGCGACTCTTGCTTCCGCAACATTTCGCGAACCAGCGTTAAACAGTCAGTTCCAGATCCACCGATCACACGCAGCCTTTCCCTGTTTCTATGCTTGCTTTGTTTGCTGGTTTTGTATTGCAGCCTTTTTTGTGTAGCAGTTTGCTGTTGCTTGTTGCAGCTTGCATATTTTGGCAGTTTTGGGCTTGTTGTATATTTTCTTTTCCTTCTTGTGAACCAAGGTCCAACCTTGTGATTCACAAGAATGAGAGAAGAGGGATTATGATAAAACCAAACAACTTAAATTCTGATTCCTATATACAAACCCTAGTGATGAAATTTCTCTTTTAACAAATACTCTTTTGCTTGATTTCTTGTTAACTTTCTTTTCTTTATTTCATGAGGCGTGGATGGCAAGCGAGGATTGGATGGATTGCTTGAAGATGAAGCAAAGAAGACTTGAAGAAGTATAATAAAATTTCTTTCTTTGTAAACAAAAAAATTGTGATTCTTTGTAAACAAAACAAAAAAATTTGTAATTTATTTCATTTATAATGTAATAAATACAAATCCTTGAATAAATTTGGTGTAATGAAATTTATTGTACAAAACTTGAATTTACTGAAGCTTTGTAATTCTCAATTGAATGTTTTGGATAAAACATCTTGGTTTGGTAACTTGAACTTCAAGAAATCACAAAATGATCAAATAAACTACGCGCCTTGTACTCCAATAAAATTCCTAAACAAAATAAATGTTTAAGAATTCAATTCCACTTGGTTAACTCAAACCTAAAACCCTGGTCACCTAAATGACAATCTTAATCTTCACCTCTTGTCCGAATCAAATTTGCATTCAAAATGAACTTGCATGCCATGCTCGATTAAAATGGAACTTCATTGTCAAAACAAAACATGCTTTAAGAACATTTATCAATCCTGTAGAATTAACAAACTTCAACAAATTGTGGTTAAGAACATTCAAAATCAAACAAACGACTTGCAAAGATTCGATAAATTTCAAAGTCTTCCAAACACAAATATCTTTCAATCTTTGAAGATAAACTCGTGAGAGAAATCACTTATGACCATATGCATAAATAGTCGTCTCAAAACCTTGTAATTTTAAGAAATCACAATACTTAGAAATCAGACGACAATTATTTAAAATTAGGTCAAAATCCATGAAGCGACTTCTAACGTATTCAAATTTTGGTGATCTTCTACACGTAGTCAGCTCTTGATTTGTTAAGAGGAATTGGAGATGACATCGAGGAGAGTCATACGCAAGAAGAACCGCTAAAAAATATCGAATAATGAAGAAGTTACAGTCGCTTGAACTTGGTCTCACAAAAGGTCAACTTTTGGGTCAATGGAGTCATTTTCAGTCGTCTGAACCATTGACTGAGCAAACTTGCAATGCGAGGTTTAAAACTCGGCTTGAACATCCTTGAAGAGACATGAAGATCTATGAAGACCATTTGAAACCTTGAAGAATCAATTTTCCTTGAGAAACGTCAAACCCTAATCATTGACTTACTGCCTAGGAAGAGAATCTGTCTGATCAAACTTCTGAGACAAATTGAGTATTCGAGAAGACCTAGGATAGTATCTTGAATAAAAAATGTGAGGGAAAATTTCGAGGTACAACAGCTTCCCGTGTTCAATCTTCTTAAACTTGAAAAGTGAGATTGACATGTTTGCCATTCGTAGCTTGAAAGTGGAAGATGATTGAACACTAGAGTGCCCAGAAATTTGCACTTGATGATGTGGTTATTGATTGCGTAGGGAATGGGCTTAAAGATGCCATTTGGAGAGATGATGGAAAGTTGTTGGAGATGGGCTCAAAGATGCCATTCGAAGGTGATTGTTGACAAAAATCAGACCAAGTTTAAGTTTGACTTCAACTGGGGAAATGTGAAATTGATTGTATCTGGTCGGGTCGAGGTCTTACAGTGTTGTAAACTGTTGTCTGGAGATAAGGGAGAAGGAACCTGGACAACAGGGTTGCTTCGAAAGGAAAGCCTGGGTAGTAGGGCTATAAGAAAGAACCTGGATAGTAGGGTTACTTCAGAATGAAAACTTGGGTAGTATGGCTATGAGAAGGAACCTGGATAGTAGGGTTACCTCGAAATGAAAGCATGGGTAGTAGGGCTATAGGTAGGAACCTGGGTTGTAGGGTTACTTCGAAATGAAAGCCTAGATAGTAGGGCTTGAGAAGGAACCTGGATAGTAGGGTTACTTCGAAAAGAAAGCCTAGGTAGTAGGGCTATGAGGAGGAACCTGGATAGTAAGGTTACTTCGGAATGAATGCCTGGGTAGTAGGGCTATGAGAAGGATCCTGGATAGTAGGGTTACCTTGAAATGAAAGCCTGGGTAGTAGGGCTATGGGAAGGAACTTGGGTAGTAGAGTTACTTCGAAATGAAAGCCTGAGTAGTAGGGCTATGAGGAGGAACCTAGATAGTAGGGTTACCTCGAAATGAAAGTCTGGATAGCAGGGCTATGAGAAGGAACCTGGATAGTAGGGTTACTTCGAAATGAAAGCCTGGGTAGTAGGGCTATGAGAAGGAACCTGGATAGTAGGGTTACTTCGAAATGAAAGCCTGGATAGTAGGGCTTGAGAAGGAACCTGGATAGTAGGTTTACTTTGAAATGAAAGCCTGAATAGTAGGGCTATGAGGAGGAACCTGGATAGTAGGGTTATTTGGAATGAAAGCCTGAATAATAGGGCTATGAGAAGGAACCTAGATAGTAGGGTTACTTCGGAATGAAATCCTGGGTAGTAGGGCTATGAGAAGGAACCTGGATAGTAAGGTTACTTCGTAATGAAATCCTGGATAGTAGGGCTTGAGAAGGAACCTGGATAGTACGGTTACTTAGAAATGAAAGCCTGGGTAGTAGGGCTATGAGGAGGAACCTGGATTGTAGGGTTACTTTGAAATGAAAGCCTGGGTAGTAGGGCTATGGGAAGGAACCTGGATAGTAGGGTTACCTTGAAATGAAAGCCTGGATAGAAGGGCTATGAGAAGGAACCTGGATAGTAGGGTTACCTTGAAATGAAAGCCTGGATGGTAGGGCTATGAGAAGGAACCTAGAAATGAAAGCCTGAGTAGTAAGGCTATGGGGAGGAACCTGGATAGTAAGGTTACCTCGAAATGAAAGGCTGGGTAGCAGGGCTGCTTCATTTGATCACGTAGATTAGTTGACCCGTTTGATTTCGGGAACTGATTTTCCATAAGTTGTCTGTAGATGTGATATGTGCAACTGCTGGAATTGTTGGTGATAATTGTCTTTCCTAAAAAGATAATAAGGTTAATTATGTGCGATGCATGAAATGCATGGTGGGGCGATGTTCTCAAAATAATGATATTGTGCTGTATGCGATATGTATGCGCATGTCATGATGTATGAACATGAGATGCTATTGTGACATATCTGAGTCTGGGAAAATAAATCCCTGACTGCTGCTTGAGAGTATTGGAAATAGCCTTCCTGACTGTTGTGGAAAAACATGGTTATTCAACTTTCGCTGGGGATGGTGAACGGAGATGATCATGCTGGAGATTTACTCCTTGTTTACAGATATTCTGCCGGGGAGAGACCCTGCTTTGAGAATAACTCCACGGGGAAAAAAGAAACTCTGTTGAAGGATGAACTTCCGTAGCTGGAGGGATAAACTCTGTCGAGGATTTAGTTTCTATATTAAGAGGAATGAACTTCTTCTTGAGAGACAAATTTTATGACCCGCTCGCGATTATGAGATTCAGCTGGGGTATATAGATGTCAGATTCTTGAAAGACCCTGGCTGGGGAGATTACCTCCTATTTTGGGAAAGTTAATGTTAATGCCTTGATTGCTTTCATTCTGTGGGGAGTGTTAATTCTTGTTTGGGGAAAAGAGTTCAGGAGGCTCAGTTGTCTGTTGCTCTACTGGAGAGTTGAAGTTGAACTGATATCCGGTCGAGTCCAGGCTTCATAGTAAGTGACATAGTAAACTGCTATCTGGTTGGATTCCAGGCTTCACAGTGCTTTATACTGTTATCTGGTCGAAATCCAGGCTTTACAGTGTCTTTGAAGAAGTGAACTACTATCTGGTCGGATTCCAGTCTTCACAGCACCTTACTGAATTTGATTATTATCTGGTCGGAGACCAGGCTTCATAACAAATTCTTGAAAGGATAGAGTTGAACTGATATCTGGTCGGGTCCAGGCTTACTGAAGTTAACTGTTATCTGGTTGGTTTCTAGGCTTCACAATAATTTAACGGGGATTGTAGAGTAGTCTACTGGGGAAGAGGAATTGTGGTCCTTTGATTTGTAGAAGTCGGAGAGGAAAACTTAAGCTAGGGAATCCGTAGTTTGTTGGGGAAATAAACCCTGTTGTCGGTCTATTGGAGAGGAGTCTTCTTCACTGGGGAAAAACCTCGAGGATTCTTGAGATCGACTCGGTTGGTGAGAAGTTTTCAGAGATCGAAACTCTGGCTGGGAGTTATCCCATGAAGAGGATATTGGGGAGATTTGTCATTTCCCCTAGTGGAACATGCTGTAGTAATGCCAGAAAATGTTTGCTTGGTCGCACATGACCCTTTATGTGGGAGCCTGTTTGCCCCCAGAGTTGAACTAGTGCACCTCGACGCTTGAGATTTTGATCACATTTTCGGTAGCCCTGAACTTCCTAGAGATATTTTCTAAGACTGTTATGGAAGAAAAAGAAGACCTGATACTGACACCATATGATACTACTGGCATAGACAAGTAATTTTTGATGGTACTGAAAGTCTTCAAAGTGGATTTTGTTCAAACCCATGATCAACGTAACATTGCCCCTTGAATGATACATACAGAGATTTGCCCCTGGCTATTCAACAATTCTTTGAGAGATTCTTTGAATCTCGACTCGACTGCCCCAAATGTGTTGGACAAAGGTCATGCCGTGCCTCTTGATTATGAGAGATTTGTCATTGGAAGTGTCTTTCCACTCGAAGTGATTTTATTCACTGAGAGAGCTTTCGTTCACTTGATATTCGTTATGGGAATTTCTCTGCTGTCAAATAAATAACCATATGCAAATAGTGATATTCAAATAAAGAAAAGTTTATGTTTGTCTTGAAGTCTTTGAAAATGCGTTTTAGCAAGTAAAGCAATTTTGTAAGAAAAATTCAACTCGGAATTTTGAGTAAAACCTTACAGGAGTCAGGATACCTTTTGTAATAGTATGCTTTCGAACTAACCCATGCTTCAATTAGGACTTTTGAAAGGTTGTAACGTGGCTTGGTTCACGGTTTAAGAAACAAAGGATAAAGGCTCAAAGTTTATTTGTACCCGCCCGTTCTTCATGATGTTCTCCAGATCTAAACTCAGCTAATTGTGCGTTTGAATTCCAATTGAGTCTGGAATGACGTTTCAGTGATGGTTCAGACAAGTTTAGTTTATCGGAAGGCAGTCACTTTTGCAACATTTTTGATTTTGTTGAGGATTTGTAGTGACCTCTTTCTTTTGATTTGTTATCCCTAATTTTTGCCTGACTGTTCTTGTTTTGAGATTACGGTCAGCGTGATGCCCCAATTTTTTTCTTAAGTCTCCTTTGTAGGTTTTGACTTAGTAGGATTTTCTCTTGAGAGCTGGTGACTGCCTATTTGGTAGGGAACCAACACTGTCTTTTGATCCCAAAGGAATATTTTTGATGTCATTCGTTGTATTACGAGATGAGAGTTTGTGATTGAACGCGCATTTGAATTAACTGAGAAACTACCCTGCCCTAGGTTTTGATTAAAATGTTTCAATTTGTGTAAAAAAGAAAAATTCTACTTCTGTGGCTCGAAGGGGTTCACTAGGGATTATCTTCCTTATAACTCCAGTGTTTAGGATTTGAAAGAAATGCCTGTACATCGTCAGCAAGGTCTGTCCAAAAGCATACTGTATGAGATTATGGCATTGTTTTCGTCATCCTTCCTCTAAAGGCTTGTAACTTTTTGCAAGAGTTAAATGTCATAAAGAAAGTATAAAGCATAGTTTAAATATAGTGAAAATGAATGGAAGAATTCAAGACAAACATATGCAATGCATTAATGAAACAAAGTTTGACATTAATAGATAATTATTTGAATAACAAAAGGAATTACAACTGAAAATTCAAATGAACAGAAGCCTCTTTGTCTGAACTTGTCACTTTAGGTGGTGAGCCTTTAAGGGATGGAAAAAGAATTCAGTCTGGCCATCTTGTGTGAACTCCAACATTCCTTCGTCGATCAGGTTTTGAATCTTGTACTTCAGCGCCCAACAATTGTTTGTATCATGCCCAGGACTATTGGAATGATAGGCACACCTGGCATCGGGATTGTAGCTGGGAGAAAAAGTTTTGGGATTTGGATGAGGTCTTATTGGTGTATTCAGATTCATCCTCAGCATGTGTTGCAAAGCTTGAGACAGTGGTATGTTGATGTTGGTACACTGTCTTTTGGGCTCGCTTTGCCTTTGCTGATTTTTCGGTTGATGTTGACGAAGTCGTTGTTGGGCTCGTGATGTGGCAGAAAATTGGGAAGGTCTCCCGACTTCTTGTCTCATGGGAGGCTGAGCAGTGACTTAATTTCCAATTCTGGTTGTTTGCCCCATACGGTTGCAACCGTCTTGACGAAGTTGGTTGACAAGAAATTTCAGCTCTTCTTGTCCTTGAGCCAGATTTTGGATAAGAGCCATCTGGCCCACCAGTTGTCCCATCATTTGGACTTTCATTATGGCTATCTCGGTTTATAACCGCTCCAACTGGTCATCTCTGTCATTCCCAGAATTTCCCATGACCATACCCTTGGTGAGGAGAGTTTTCACCTCTTATTGTCCCTTGGACAGATTCGAGAATATCTCTTGAAGTTGGGCGTTTTGAGCCTGGATGTCTTTCACCATTTGTTCCATATCCATCTTAATGAAATAAACAATAGGAAGATAAGGAGACCTGTATGGGAGAAACCTGTCATGATATGATGCATGATATGTGGATGCATGTTTTCAAGGATCTCGCGAGGTTAGTAGTCACTTACAGTTTTGATTGGAGAACTTTGTATCAGTGGATGTCCTTCCACGAGAATTAAGCTCACCATGTCAAGTGGGTCATAGCCCTTAACTCAAGTTGTTGTACTTGATCTTTGACTGTGTTTGGTTAGAGGAAAATAAATCCTCGTGCCTCTTGATAGATGTCTGGTTCAACGTGATCCTGCATCATAGACCCTTGAGATCCTTGAAACGATTATTGAAGATGCTATGATATGATGTTATGTACAAGTATGCAAAGTAAGCAAGTTTATATACAAATAAACACATACACACAAAGCAGACAAGTCCTTAGGATTAGGCTTGCATGGAGTTTGTAGGTAAGTACCCTCTTGAAGTTTAGTTGGCTCAACTTGTCCTAGTTAATATAAACCGAGTTCTAAGGAGCTCAATATCACTGGTTTGTTTCTTTGGGAAATGTTTCAGCGCAAGCCTCTTTAATGGCGACCAATATATCCCAAAAAACCATACCTCAATGAGTGTAGTATTGAGTATCTACCAACTTTGGACTGCACCAAAGCCGGTCATCTCACTACGTCCTAATGGCCAAGTTGGTCAAGTAAAGGTTCTAAAAGTTCATTAGTGCTTCATGACATTACTCAGCGGCCCCGTATTCTCCTTGACTACTCAAGGGCTACCGGTACCCACAAATATGTCGCACTAACATAGCTATTGCTTAGACCATGTCGGTATACCCCGCACAGTTTCCACAACATATTTCTACTTACCTATAAGGTGTCCCAAATCCGGGTAAAGGATTCAAACCCAAAAAGATAACCATAACATAAATCACACAAGTCAAACAAAGAAAGCAAATAAATGTGATCTAGCTCTAAGGTAACCCCACTTTTAAAAATTTTCCCAGCAGAGTCTCCAGTTCTGTGATACGGCGGGAGAACTGAATCGGGTCGTTTGCATTTGATCGTAATTGTGCGGATAGCAAGAGTCGCCGCCGACTTTTCTTTTATCCAAAAGGAAAGGTAAAAAAGCACAGGAAAGACCTTTTGAGATTACTTCTAGGGTTCGGGGGGTAGATTATGAAAAGGGAAGGTATTAACACCCTTTTCATCTGTGGCTATCTACAGGCTCTTAGTTACTCGCTAGATCACTTGCTTTTGTTTGACAATGTGCTTGTGGTGTGGTTCTTGAAAGTATTTTGAAGATGTCTTTGTAATGGTTCTCGTTTCTATAAGAACGCGTACAAAGTATTGTTTCGAAAAATAACTCAAAGAAGTGTTTGTGTAGTGTGTTTTTGAAAGTGATTTTGAAAAGATGTTTTTGTAATGGTTCTCGTCTCTATAATAACGTATACAAAGTGTTTTGTCTTTTGAAAATGTTTCAAGATGAAAGTGTTGGTGTAAAAAATGTTTTTTTATTGTGAGCAAGTGAGCAACTAGGAGAGAATTTACCTACTCTAAAGGTCTTAAATGCTCTTTTCCTCCTTTAGATGTTGCTATCTTACCATGGATTTGGTAAGAAGCCCCATCATTGGATGTGAAGGGACGGGCACAGGTCAATCGTACAGTCATAGAAGGCAACTTGTGAGACGCTTTAGAAATTTTCGTAAGGGACTAGATCGTTTTACCGAAGGCAACATCGATGGTCATCGAGGGACTACGATCTTTTTTATCGAAGGGTCTTTGCTAAAGCGTCCCATATTCGAGGGACATGACTGTGTTTCCGAGGCAACGAGCGAGGTTACCCTAGAGGTGCACGTGTGCAAAGTGTTTTGATTCAAGTTATTTTGTCTTTGATTAGGGCTATCTAGCGATTGATTTTGAATCTTGCCATACGCCTAATTACTAGACAGTATAAGGAAAATAGTAAATTGCGGAAATTGAAATTCTATGATATTACATAGTTTTCGGGAATGAGGGTACAAATTCACAAATGGGGATGAGTCGAATGCGATTAAAAGTCCGAATAGGCAAACAATACAACCAAATCGAATCGAAAAATCAATTAAAATTATAACAGTCTATGAAATAAAATTAATCCACAAAGTATAGAAATTCTTGGCATTTTTGTTTGTGAGAAATTTTGAAAAGAAAATAAAATTCTATTCTATTAAAGAAAATAATTGACTAAAGAAATTAAATCGTTTGCATATTTTTTTTCTTTTTGGTATTTTTTATTATGAATAAAAATAAACAACTTAAGGCTAAACATAAAGTTAGTTAATAAAATAATTTACAAAGTCCTAAACTAATTTAAGAAAATAACTTAATTTTGGAATTATATATTTAATTAAAATTAAGAAAAACTACTAAAGATTGATAAAATTAAGTCTAAACTAAAATTATTAAGATAATTCTAAACTAATTATAATTCTAAGTAACTAAATTAAACCTAAACTAGGTCAATTGTAAAAAATGAGGTGTGAAACAGAATTATAGGGTGAAGTTAAAAATACAGATGGGTTTTAAAAATTGGTTGAGTTGAAGTCCAAATGTTATAAAAAATGACCAAAAACAAAAATAATAAAAAGAGAAAGTTATTGGGCTGGATTGGCATCTGGATTCGGGCTAGGCCTAATGTAACAAAAAAAAGAGTAAAAGTATAAAAAAAACATATGGGCTTGGACTTGGGTCGGTGACCCGGTTTGAGGCATCTATCTGAAAACGGGTTAAAAACCCTAATTGAGACCAAATGATAATTGCCCTCTTTTCTCTTTGTTACTATTCATTTCCTTTTCCTCTGATGTTCCTCTCTCCAAACGAAAATGAAACATTCTCTTCTTCTCACACTATGATCCTTCGTTTTCTCACTATAAACTCTTAACATGCTTTTCTATTTTTCGTTTCATTTTCTCCTTCACTCTTCCTCGTTCGGTGTGACACAAATACTCACATGCAGATTTACAAATAAAATAGCAAGGATACCGCTTACCTGTGATTCTGATGTGGTGATGCGCTTCCGACGTGATCTGCGTGTGTGTGTGTGAACAACGTCGATGTAGGCGCTCGCGGTGGACTCAGTCGCGATGATGTGTAGAAATTTGGTCCACAGTGCTGCGTGCGGAGGCTGGCCAAACTGAATCAGGGGAGTTAATTTCTTATTTTATTTCTTTCCTCTGTTTTGCCTAGCATTTTTTCTTTGTTTCTGAAGGCTTGTAGGTTTGGAAAATAATGATAATCATTAGGGTTTGGATGATGTTTGTATGCTTGCTGCGACTATCTTTGGTTTGTGTTGACAGTGACCAAAAATTGATGAACACTGTTGTGGTTTCTGTACTTTTGATGATGTTGGTACTGGATGTGTTTTTATGAGTGAGATTTTGGTTTGATGGAGTAAGGATGCAAGTTTGAGAAATGGCTTGGTTTTCTTGTTTGTTGGTTTTTTTATGGTTTTGCTATTTTGGTTATATCCTCGCTTGGCTTCTTGGTTGGTTTGTATATTTTCTGGTGTGCTGGGTTTTGTATTTTCTAGTTCTGTTTGGTATTTGTTTTTCTGGTGTGTTCTTGCTTTGTATATTGTAATATAGCAGTTAGGTGATATCTCTTTCATCTTTCCTCTTTCATCTTTCACTAGAATAAAGCAATTCTGCTTATTTATTTGAAATTCTGAAGGGTTTGTATAGCTTAGGAAAATGATGACGTGTTTGGTTTGATGAGAAAGTTAACTTGCTGTTTTGCCTTGTTCTATTTTGTTTTACTCATTGGTGCTTTCTCCTGTCATCTTGGCAGCCTATGCTGCCTTGCTTGCTATGTTTTGTTTGTTTGCTTATTGTTGTTGCTTGCTGCACTTGTTTTTACTTTGTGCTGCTTGTATAACAGCCTGTTGTTGCTATTACATTAGCTGCTGCTTGTTAGCCTTGCCCTGTTTCTATGCTTGATTTGTTTGTTGGTTTTGCATTGCAGCCTGTTTTGTGTAGTAGTTTGCTGCTGCTTGTTGCAACTTGCATATTTTGGCAGTTTTTGGCTTTATGCTATTTTGCTGTAGAAAATGTTTTCAAATTTTCTTTTCCCTTTTTGTGAACCAAGGCTCAAACCTTGTGATTTTCAAAATAGGAAAAGATGGACTATGATTAAAACAAAACAACCTTTAAATCTGATTCCACATACAAACCCTAATGATGAATTCTTTTTCTTTTCACAAATACTCTTTTGCTTGAATTCTTGCTAACTTTCTTTTTTTCTTATTTCATGAACACGAGAATTGGACGGCGAACGCGAAGTTGAGAGATGAAAAGGCCATGGCTAGCAAAGAGTGTGGACGAGTTTCTTGAAGATTAAGCAACAGAAAATTGAAGAAGAAACATTTAATTAATTTTTTTTGCTTTGTAAACAAAAATTAATTATCCCAAAAATGTAATGAACACATAACTTGAGTGAATTTTATGAATTAGGAATTTATCGTATGGAAATCATTCTTGAATCTTGATGAAAATGAAATTCCCTACTTGCATGATTTGAACATGTATCTTGCCTCGTAACTTGAACTTCAAGAAAATCCAACACCCTTGTAATTTGTATTTCAAATGAAACCCTGCGCCTTATCTTTTAAACTTCCAATCAAAGTCTTGAACATAACAATGCTTAAGAATTCAATTCCACTTGCTTTACTAGAACTCAAAACAATTGGTTATCTAAATGACAATCTTAATCTTCACCTCTTGTCCAAATCAAATTTGCACTCAAAATGAACTCGCACGCCGTGCTCGATTAGAACAGAACTTCATTGCCAAGCAAACATGCTTTAAGAACATTCACCAATCTTGTAGAATTAACTTTCTTTGAGAAACGTCAAACCCTAATCATTGACTTACTGCCTAGGAAGAGAATCTGTCTGATCAAACTTCTGAGCCAAATTGAGTATTCGAGAAGACCTAGGATAATATCTTGAATAAAAAATGGGAGGGCAAATTTTGGGGTACAACAACTGCCCCCGTTCAATCTTCTTAAACTTGAAAAGTGAGATCGGCATGTTTGCCGTTCTTAGTTTGAAAGTGGAAGATGATTGAACACTAGAGTACCCATAAATTTGCACTCGATGATATGGTTATTGATTGGGTAGGGAATGGGCTTAAAGATGCCATTTGGAGAGATAACAAAAAGATGGCAGAGATGGGCTTATAGATGCCATTCGAAGGAATGATGGAGTAATGGAGGAGATGGGCTTATAGATGCCATCTGAAGGTGATTGTTGACAGAATTTAGACTAAGTCTAAGTTTGACTTCAACTGGGGAAATGTGAAATCGACTGTATCTGGTCGGGTCCGAGTCTTATAGTGTTGTAAACTGTTGTTTGGAGATAAGGGAGAAAGAACCTAGATAGCAGGGTTGCTTCAAAAGGAAAGCCTGGGTAGTAGGGCTATGAGAAGGAACCTGGATATTAGTGTTACTTCAGAATGAAATCCTGGGTAGTAGGGCTATAAGAAAGAACCTGGATAGTAGGGTTACCTCGAGATGAAAGCCTGGAGAGTAGGGCTATGAGAAGTAACCTGGATAGTAGGGTTACCTCGAAATGAAATCCTGGATAGTAGGGCTATGAGAAGGAACCTGGATAATAGGGTTACTTCAGAATGAAAGCCTGGGTAGTAGGGTTATGAGAAGGAACCTGAATAGTAGGGTTACTTCAGAATGAAAGCCTGGGTAGTTGGGCTATGAGAAGAAACCTGGATAGTAGGGTTACCTCGAAATGAAAGCATGGATAGTAGGGCTATGAGAAGGAACCTGGATAGTAGGGTTGCTTCGGAATGAAAGCCTGGATAATAGGGCTATGAGAAGGAACTTGGATAGTAGGGTTACTTCGGAATGAAAGCCTGGGTAGTATGGCTATTAGAAGGAACCTGGATAGTAGGGTTACCTCGAAATGAAAGCCTGGATAGTAGGGATACTTCATTTGATCGTGTAGATTAGTTGACCCGTTTGATTTCGGGAACTGATTTTCCATAATTTATCTGCAGATGTGATATGTACAACTGCTGAAATTGTTGGTGATAATTGTCTTTCCTGAAAAGATAATAAGGTTAATTATGTACGATGAATGAAATGCATGGTGGGGCGATGTTCTCAAAATAATGAGATTGTGCTGTATGTGATATGTATGCGCATGTCATGATGTATGAACATGAGATGCTATTGTGACATATCTGAGTCTGGGAAAATAAATCCCTGACTGCTGCTTGAGAGTATTGGAAATAGCCTTCCTGACTGTTGTGGAAAAACATGGTTATTCAACTTTCGCTGGGGATGGTGAACGGAGATGATCATGCTGGAGATTTACTCCTTGTTTACGGATATTCTGCCGGGGAGAGACTCTGCTTTTAGAATAACTCCACGGGGAAAAAAGAAACTTTGTTGGAGGATGAACTTCCATAGCTGGAGGGATAAACTCTGTCGAGGATTGAGTTTCTACATTCAGGGGAATGAACTTCTGCTTGAGAGACAAATTTTATGACCTGCTCGCGATTATGAGATCCAGCTGGGGTATATAGATGTCGAATTCTTGAAAGACCCTAGATGGGGAGATTACTTCCTATTTTTGGAAAGCTGATGTCAATGCCTTGATTGCTTTCATTCCGTGGGGAGTGTAGATGTCACGAGATCGTGGGTACTGATGATTATGTTTCAAAGCTATCTATGCCTTGGTACCTGCTGGATAGAGTGACTGTCGAGTTTTGACATTTCTTGTTTTTCCCCCGAGCAATTTGTATTTTCCTTTCTTATGTAAACATTTGTGAGTAGTAATCATATTCAAATACATATGTCAAGAATAAACCATTGGAAGTTCTTACAGGACAAAACAGAAAAGGGAAAACACAAAGTTTTTGTAAAAATGATTTGCATTAAATTTCGAAGTTGGCCTATAATAGGCATTTTTGTACAAAGAGGCGGATGCTCTAGTAAGAGAATGCTGCCGTAAAAATAGAAACTATACAATATTGTGTAAAAGAAAACACCTATGTACAACAATCCCATTGAGTTTCAATTCTGCTAATGCCGCTATGTCTTCGAGCGTCTCATCACTTTGCTGCTTGTCCGAAGCTGATTAGATTGATTGGTGCCGTTTGAGATTGACAGTCGATACTGAGGTATGATCGCAAGGTGATCCAATGGGACATAGTAATACGCTTTACATCCCTAAATTTTGCCTGGACCGCCCTTTCGGTTTTTCAGTCCATCGGGATACCCTTTTTTTGCCCAAGCCGCCTTTTCAGGTTTTCGACTTGCCGGGTGTACAGATTTTTTATATTTTTATCCCTTATTTTTTTCGGAACCCTTTTGGTTCGCCGGGAAGCCCTTATTTTTTCCTAGGCCAATCATCCTAGCGAGTCTTTTATTATGCATAGTATCTTTTCACTATGTCCGCATTGACAGGGTTAGGAAGGTCGTCACCGTCCATGGTGGTTAGAATCATGGCTCCACCTGAGAAAATGTTTTTAATTACAAACAGACCTTCGTAGGTGGGAGTCCATTTTCCCCTGGGATCACCTTGCGGCAGTATGATGCGCTTGATCACTAGATCCCCGACTTGATACTCTTGGTGTCTGACTTTTTTGTTGAAAGCCTTGATCATCCGTTTTTGATACGTTTGACCATTACAGACAGCAGTAAGTCTCTTCTCATCAATCAAATTCAGCTGATCAAGTCGAGTATGAACCCATTCGTCTTCGTCCAAACTCGCATCTTTCAAAATCCTTAGAGAAGTAATTTAGACCTCAATGGGTAGGACCGCCTCCATTCCTTATACCAGAGAGTAGGGGGTCGCCCCTGTCGATGTCTATGCTGAGGTACGGTACCCATGAAGAGCGAATGGTAGCATCTCATGCCTGTCTTTGTAGGTCACTGTCATCTTTTGTATAATCTTCTTGATGTTCTTGTTAACCGCTTCAACAACGCCATTCATCTTCGTCCGGTAGGGAGAAGAGTTATGATGCTGTATCTTGAATTGCTTACAGAGTTTGGTGATCATCGTATTATTGAGATTCATACCATTGTCCGTGATGATTCTTTCTTACACACCGTACCGACAGATCAGGTTATGCCTGATAAACCACGCCACCACGTTCTTGGTCACAGTAGCAGAAGAGGCAGCTTCAACCCACTTTGTGAAGTAATCGATAGCTACCAGGATGAAGCGATGCCCATTGGAAGTGGTAGGCCTGATTTCTCCGATCATGTCAATGCCCCAAATTGCAAAGGGACACAGAGCTATCAATACATTCAAAGGAACCAGAGGCACATGCACCTTATCAGCATAGATTTGACACTTATGACAGGTTCAGGAATGCTGATAACAATCTGCTTCCATAGTGGACCAGTAATATCCTGCCCGTAGGAACTTTTTAACCATGGTATGTCCACTGGAATGGGTTCCGAAGGTACCTTCATGTAGATCGGTCATAATCCTCTGTGCTTCGCTCTTGTCTACACACCATAGTAAGGTAGAGTCATGGTTGTGCTTGTACAGGATTCCATTACTGAGGAAAAATTTCACAGCGAACCTTCTCAGAATCTTCTTATCGTTGACAGATGCCCCTTTGGGGTACTCTTG
The DNA here is from genome assembly GCA_948472305.1 of Vicia faba. Classification (NCBI taxonomy): domain Eukaryota; kingdom Viridiplantae; phylum Streptophyta; class Magnoliopsida; order Fabales; family Fabaceae; genus Vicia; species Vicia faba. The sequence continues at coordinate 41,011,024 of OX451739.1, read as the reverse complement.
AGTCTCGAGATACCTTTTGACTTCATGAAACCAAGGCTTATCTACTACCTCTTCAGTATCAATCTCACAGCAGTGCACCGGTTCATCCAACCTCTCAATGATGATCTGGGGAGCTTCGTTGTCCCACCTGACTTTGAACATAGAAGACATGGTAGCTAGCGCGCCCGCTAACTGATTCTCCTCTCGTGGGAAATGTTCAAAGGTTACCTTCTCAAAGTGTGGGAGTAATGTTAGTACATGCTCTTTGTATGGGATGAGGTTTGGATGTTTCGTATCCCATTCTCCTTTGATCTGACTTATCACTAAAGCTGAATCCCCAAAGACATTTAAGAACTTGATCCTGAGGTCGATAGCAGCTTTGAGATCCATGATACAAGCTTCATACTCTGCTATATTGTTAGTGCAGTTGAAACATAGTCGGGCAGTGAAAGGAGTGTGACAACCCTCGAGAGATATAATTACGGCGCCAATGCCATTACCGAGTGCGTTCGAAGCTCCGTCAAAAACCATAGTCCATCGGGATCCCTCCTCGCGTCCTTCATCTGATCCAGGTTCTTCGTAATCAGTCCCTAGCATGATATTTTCGTCCGGGAACTCAAAATTCATGGACTAGTAGTCATCCACGGCCTGATGAGCCAAATGATCAGCCAATACACTTCCCTTCATTTCTTTTTGGGTTGTATATTGTATACCGTATTCAGTTAAGATCATCTTCCATCTTGCTATTCTTCCGGAGAGAGCGGGCTTCTTGAAGATGTATTTGATTGGATCCATCTTAGATATCAACAAAGTAGTGTGGGTCAACATATACTGTCTTAGCCGGCGAGCAGCCCATGCCAAAGCACAACAAGTTTTCTCGAGTAGTGAGTATCTTATCTCACAGTTGGTAAAGTTTTTGCTAAGATAGTATATTGCATGCTCTTATCGACCAGACTCGTCATGCTTCCCCAACACATACCCCATTGAATTGTCTAGCAATGTTAAGTACAATATCAAAGGTCTTCTTTCAACCGGAGGCATCAGAATTGGAGGTTCTTGAAGGAATTCTTTGATTCTTTCGAAAGCAGTCTGGCATTCATCATTCCATTTTACCACTTGATCTTTCTTCAGAAGCTTGAAGATGGGCTCACAAGTAGCAGTTAGATGTGAGATGAACCTGTCGATATAATTTAGGTGTCCCAAGAAACCTCTAACCTCCTTCTCTGTGTGGGGAGCCGATATCTCTTGTATGGCCTTTACCTTTGTGGGGTCTACCTGAATACCCTTGTCACTGACAACGAACCCCATAAGTTTACCAGACCTTACCCCGAAGGTGCACTTGTTCGGATTTAGCCTCAGCTTGTATATTTTCAACCTGTTAAACAACTTTTGTAGATGCTCAAGGTGTTGTTCCTTGGTTTGGGATCTGGCTATCATGTCATCAACATAAACCTCTATCTCATGGTGAATCATATCTTGGAACAAAGCGACCATGGCTCGCTGATAAGTGGCCCCAGCATTCTTCAACCCAAAAGGCATCACCTTGTAACAGAAAGTGCCCCACTGTGTGATGAAGGTTGTCTTTTCCATGTCTTAAGGAGCCATCTTGATCTGGTTATAGCCAGAGAAACCATCCATGAAGGAGAAAATTTTATGCTGTGCGGTGTTGTCAACCAGAACATCAATGTGAGGAAGCGGGAAGTCATCCTTGGGGCTTGCCCTGTTTAGTTCTCTATAGTTTACACACATCCGTACCTTACCGTCCTTTTTTGGCATCAGAACGACGTTTTCAATCCACTGCAGATAGGAGGTGACAACCAAGTACCCATCGTTGAACTATTTCATAACCTCCACTTTGATCTTCTCTGACATTTAAGGGCGCATACGACAAACCTTCTGTTTAATCGGAGGATAATCCTCTTTAGTCGGCAGTCGATGTACCACGATGTCAGTGTCTAAACCTGGCATGTCTTCATATGACCAGGCGAAGATCTCAACATAGTCGTGCAACATCTGTATCAACCGTTGTTTGATCTTAGCTTCCAGATTTGCACCGATCTTGACTTCTTTTATGTCCACCTATGTGCCAAAGTTTATCGTCTCAATTGGCTCTTCATGAGGCTGTATAGCCCTCTCTTCCTGTTGCAACAGTCTAGCTAGTTCTCTCGGAACTTCACAATTGTCCTTACCTTCGTCCTCGACTCGATTGATCGGATTTTCAAAATCATAACTGGCAGTAGAAGAATTATTATCAATGGGATCCAAAGTGGATACAGATCTGCAGTTTGATACGTGAGTGTGTGTAAGAGCATAGCTGTATTAATAAAGTGAAAACAGAAAAGAAAAACAGAGAATGCAAAATTTGTATGCAAGGAATGTCCAATGCTTTATTGATGACATATTAAATGACATATAATAACCCTCGCAAATGGAACCATTGTGCCTCGGGTAAGGCACAAGGCCAAAAAGTTAAAAATTGTTCATTACAAATTCAGAACACAAGTAAGACAATTACCGCGGAATAAAAGAAACTAGTATAAAATCCCTAGCCGTCCAGTTACTCAGTCCACCGTTGGTAGTCGGGTAGATCCAACTGTCAATGTCAGAGTCTTCCTCAATGTCTTCAATAGTGTTGACCCCACGATTGCTGATGCGTAGGGGAGGTCCTCCATCCCGAGCGCGTCGAACAACTTTTTGAGCCCCTGAAATAAAGCCTGAACCAAATTTGTTAGTTTTGTGAGTAAAATCAGGGAGATGTCCCCAATTGGTACACCCACCTTCTTCGACCACTACTCCAGCGTCCTTGAGAGAAACCATCTTTAGAGGAGGTTTGGTGCTGGTGGTAGTCTCAGTTGACGCTAAAATCTGGGGAACCTTTTCAAAGTTTTGACAAGGAGTCTCTATGAATTCCCTGTCCATCTCTAAATAACTGAAGGAGTTCAGGTGACTCACCATATACTCCTCTTCGCCATGCATAGTGACAATCTTCCACTTTACCGGATATTTCACTATTTGGTGCAGTGTAGAAGTAACAGCCCCAACTTCATGGATCCAAGGACGACCCAACAAACAGGAGTATGATGGCCTGATTTCCATCACGTAGAAGGTGGACTCAAAGGTCTGAGAGCCTACCTTGACATGGATGTCCACCTCCCCATGCACCATTCTCTTCGACCTGTCAAAAGCCCTTACCACAATGTTACTGGGATTTAGGGTCAAGCCTTTATAATCTAGTCGATTGAGAGCCTTCTTAGGTAGGACATTAAGTGAAGGCCCAATATCCACCAGCACATGAGCCATAGTGGTGCCCCTGCATTTGATCGAGACATGCAAAGCATCATTATGCTTCCTCCCTTTCGGTGTCAAGTCGGCATCTGAAAAACCCAAGCCATTGTCAGCAGTCAAGCTGGCCACACAGTATTTGAATTGATCGGATGAGGTTTCTCGCGGCACATGTGCAGTCTTGAGGAATGCAATCAAAGCCTTCACATGGGCCTTAGAACATAACATCAAAGACAACATCGATATCTTTGAAGGGGTCTGCCCCAGCTGCTCGACCATATTGTAGTCGCTCTTTTTGATTATTTTTAAGATTTCCTCTATCTCTTGCTTAGAGGATTCCACAACGACTTTTCTAGATGCCTCCGTCTGGGCAGGCTCACCTACAACTTCTTTGCCTCGAGTCTCAGATGACTCAACAACAGGGGTAACAAATGGAGTAAGAACGAGAGTAGTAGTTGAAGTATTAGCAGGAACAACATATGGAATAACAACAGGCTTATTAATAGTATTTGGGGAAATCTCGGGAGAGAAAACCCTTCCACTTCTGGTAATCTTGCTGGTCCCGACATTGTTACTGAGATCGGGATCAACCTCTGTATTCTTTAAATCCTGTTTAACACCATGATAGTAAATCTTGGCACCATAATGCCAAGGGACAACTTTGTCTGAGGCGTATGGGACAGGACTAGGACAACTGATTATTAATGGAGCGACTCTCAGAGCGGGTGTAATCCTAACAGGTCTACTCGAGGAGGAATTGAAAGGATTGGTAGAAATGGTTATAATCACAATATCTTCACACGGAATAGTTGGAATCAAAGTCTTTTCGAACAAAATTTCTCTGTTGTCCATCAGGCGTTGGACACCTAATTTCAGCAAATAGCAACTAGAAGGCAGAGATGAACACATGTGGCAACCTTAGCCACAACCCAGAAATAAACCGGACAACAACAAATTCTTCTTAATAGTCATAAGATGAGTAGGAATTTCATCAACTAAGGTCACGAACAGATCGATATCAACGGCGTTAACTCCACGGTCGTGCTTAGGCATGGGAGCAATTACGACATTGGGCTTCTCCGGAGCATCGAACTCAATCTCCTTGGCTTCAATCAGATCTTGTACTTTGTTTCTTAGAGCCCAACAATCATTTGTATCATGACCAGGACTCTCAGAATGATAGGCGCACCGAGCGTTTGGATTGTATCGAGGAGATGTCGTATTAGGATTCTTGGGAGCCTCTTTCAAGGTTGCCAAGTTGGATCTTAGCAGATGGGGTAGAATCTCAGTCAATGTCATGTTAATCCGGGTAAACTTCCTTTGCGGTCTTTCTACCCTTTGCTGATTGTTTCGTTGTGGGGTATCCGCAGGCCTAGGTATCATCACAGCACCTACTATTGAACGGTAGTCAGTTAGGCTTTGACCTCTTGGGCTATAAACGACACTGACCTCCTTCTTAGCCGTGAATGGCTTCTTTTCTGAACTTGACGAGGTATCTTTCTATATTTTACCGCTCCGGATCCCAGCTTATACCCTTTATCCAGTTAATATCAGCTTAGTAAAACCAGCCGATGAGCTACCGATCAAATGGTTGAAGAATGGACCAGATAGTGTCCCAAGAAACATGTCGACCAACTCCCTATCAGATAAAGGGGGTTGGACTCTCCCAGCCAAATATCTCCACTTCTGCACATAGTCCTTAAAGCCTTCACCTGAACACATGGACATACTATGAAGTTGAGTACGGGTAGGGGCAAGGCCGATGTTGTATTGGTACTGCTTATAAAAAGAAGCGGCCAAATCCTCCCAGTTTCGGACATTGGTTCCCTCCAATTGGTAGAACCATTCAAGCTAACCCCCTGACATACTGTCTTGAAAGAAGTGAACCCACAAGTTCCTATCAGAAGTGTGAGGTTGGATCTTTCTCACATAGGAATGGAGATGACGCTTGGGACAAGACACCCCATCATACTTTGCGAAAACAAGAGCTTTAAATTTTTGTGGGATGACTACCCCGGACACCAATCCCAGCTCTTCAAAATCCATCCCTAGTATTCTCTAGATCTCCATAGTGCTTAACCGATCCTCTAACTAATTGTACCTATCCTCAGTGGGAGGATACTGCTCATCATTGTAGTATGTATCATTGTCAGAGACTTCAGGACTAGGGTTCTCCTCCCTTGTTTCTCTCTCTTGATTTTCCCCTTCTTTGGATGAGGAGGTCAGATCGACTGTTTGCTTTAGCGGCCCCCCAAATCTTCTGTCCATATTGAGGGCACCAACGAGCTTATTCTTATTCTTCTTATTCTTCTTCTTCTTCTTCTTCTTCTTCTCTTTCAGGATGAGGGCCTTCAGATCCCCCTGCCCTTTCGCCAGAGTTATGAGCATCTGTTGAAATTGGGCATTTTGTGCCTGAAGATCTTTGATGCCTTGTTCAGAAGACATTTTTGCTGAAATAAACAACATAGGAGATGAGAAACCTATAATGGTACATGCTTATGCAATTTTATGGTGATATGCATATGCAATGATTTCAAGGAAATTAGAGATTCAAATTTGCTTTAGATAAAAAGTAAACACATGTTATATTAATAAATCAAAGCTTGATTACATCACGCCTCTTTGGGCTTACAAAGAAATACAAAAACTCTAAGATAAAAAGGTTGTACGCATCCTCTTTGGTGGGGTGTAGGCATTTAGAGTCCGCTCCTCATGAAGCTGTTTGGTGAGCTCTAGATTCTTCTTCTCGCTGGCGTAGAATTAGGCCTCGAAAGTGTCTCGTTCCCCCTTAAGCTATATCTAATCCCTTTGTAAGTCTTCAAGAGAGGTGGGCATGCCAGGATGCAGGATATTGTATAGAACATCTCCTTCCACAACAAGCTCTATGATTATCGGGAGAATGGAGGGGTAAGGCATCATAAGACTTTGAGCACGAGCTCGTACCCATTTGAGGTAAGGCTCAAGAGGGATGGAATTCTTTTGCCCCAATGTCTTGCTATCTACCTTGTTCAACATCCTCCAGGCTCGGATAAACCTCTGGCGATGACCTTGATTGTCACTCTCGTAGTCAAATACTAACCCTTGAATCAGCATCTCATGGGGACCATCCCTTCGGGAATAACCAAACTATCTTAAAGCTAAGCAGGGGTTATAGGTGATACATCCCCTAATGCCAAGTAAGGGGACATTAGGGAATTCTCCACAACGGTTGGCGATGATAACATTCTTGATAGATCGGGAACACCAATGGATGTTTGAATGTTTGAGCGTCATCAACCTTTGTGACCACCTTGAGCCTTGTTCATTCTTCAATATAGATTGGGGAAGATGCGAAATAAACCATCTTTCCAAGAGAGGGGTGCAACATATAAGGATACCTCTTTTCCTCGTAGTGCGAGTGTGAAAGGAATGTAGGATGTCTCCTAGAAAAGTAGGCACCAGGTTACGAGACATGAAGATTTTGACGGTGTTCACATCTATGAGTTGGTCAGGATTTGGAAACAAAACCATCCCATAGATGAGAAGAGCCATAATTTCCTCAAAATCTTGCAAATCCAAAGAGTTCCAACAATTTTGGGCTTTCTCAAACAAGAACTTTGCTAGGCAACCCTTGACACCACTCCTTATCTCCTAATTAGATGTGATATCAGATGGTTTCAAGTGTAGAGCTTGAGCCATCTCTTCGGGCTTTGGATCTCTTTCTGTACCATTGAAAGGTATTTGATTGAGAATGGGAATCCTCAAGAGTTGGGAGAATTCTTCCAAAGTTGGCACAAGTTGATAATCGGGAAATGTGAAGCAATGGTGTAGAGGATCAAAGAATTGGAAGAGCACCTTCATCATATCTTCATCAGTTTTGGAGGTAACCAAGTTTAGGAGGCGACCATGTCTTTCGGTAAATGAAAAGTTCTCAGGAATCCTTGATGCTAATTGTAGTGGTAGAAATGTTCAAGACTAAGCCATTAGATTGACTAGACTTTATACAAATCAAAAATAAAAATCGCCACCACACTTTATTGTTTCCAAAGGAATGGGAAAAGATCGAATAACCCAAAAAAAGGGGGAAAGATTCAAGGTAAGGGGGTTGGTTATGCAAAGGGAAGGTATTAGCACCCTAAACATCTACGGTACTCCGCAGGAACCTCTTTGAAAAAAGCTGTGTATTTTGGCTATATAAAATGTGTTGTATATAAAATGGATGGTGGAGGTGAGAAAAGAAATATATTTTTTATGATTTTTGCACCCGCCGCGGTTGTGAACCTTTAGTGCCTACGCACCACCTTTCATGCAATAGAGGATCAGGGTACACATAGTTCCTCTTTTAAAAATTTGAAACACAAGTGTGTTGGTTAATTTTATGAGATAAGACATCATCGTCATTGTCCGTGTGGAAAACATACTTACTATCCATAATCATGAGAAAGGAGAATTTGCATCATCTCGAAGTGGAGGATATGGCTTCGATTTTAAAATCAACAATGCCTCACTCAATACCCAAGTGGAAAATATCTCTCTTCACTACATATTGTAGAAGTATAGTTGTTTACGTCACTTCAAGGATTGACAAGAGTCTAATCTTTTGAGAAAAAGTTTAAAGATAAAAAAGCCAAAGTGGAAAAATGGTTTGAAATGAGATTGATTGACTTTTAGTCTTCTCACAAAAAAATGTCAAGGTATTGTTAAGTTGATTTAAGTTTATTTATGAAAATATTTTGAAAATGCATGGACCTAGGTCCAAATTTATTATGAAAGTGTTTCAAGTTTAGAAACAAGAAAGTTTTCAAAAGGAGGGAGAAGATTTTTGAAATTAAAGAAGATGGGAGGAGAAGAAGAGGCTATCCTAAAGCATAAGGTAAAAGTTAAGGATAAGGACCATCTAACCAACAAGAAGCCAAAAACATGACATTATGAGCCAAGATAAAATTCCCATTCTTTGGATTGAAACCAAGCAAGCAAAGATACTAGACCTCTTCAAATGCATTAAGTCTTCACAAAAATTGGGCAGGGTAACGGCTGTATACGGGTGAATTTCATATTACAAACAAAGAGTGTAATCACAAAAACCTGCACACAAAAACAAACAAGCAACCCAATGTCTTGAGGTATACCTCAAGATCTCCAGACAAAATAATCATATAAGATCACAAGGTCTCCAAGATAGGCCAAGGTTTCTAATCCTAAGTCCAAGAAAAAGTCCCATGCTCCATAATGCCAAGGATAGTAACCAAATAGTTCAAGTACCATTAAGAGGTTTTTAGGGTTTATGTTGGTTATTAAGTATCTTAGGAAAAAGAAAAAGAAAATCTCAAGTGAGCAAAATAAAAATGGCAAGAAGATAAATGCTCGAATGAGCAAAGATGAAAATAGCATGAAATCGAAAATGCTAAAAAGTAAATAGTACATAAAGCATAAAAGAATAAAATCATAGAATAAACAAGTCAATAATTAGTGGTTAGTTGGATGACCATCTTGAAACTTGCATTTGGAACTCATTAGAGGATTGGCAGAACCAAAGCCTTCACACAACAAGTTGCATTTGCTTTTTGTCAAGTATATCCTCCATTTGGAATTCTCACAAGTACCATTTAATGATCGACAATGTTTAAGTGATCCGTATTAACCAAAGGTGTTGTATATCCATTAGAGGATTGCTAGAACCAAAGCCTCCACACAATGAATCTCAAGGTTATTGGATAAAAGAGATCAGATTGACATACTTGGGCTTGCAATCATAAGTTTGGGCCACAAATGATCATTTATTCGAATCGGGTCAAAATTTAGCGCTATGTTAAGCAATCGTAAGTGGACTTATATAGAAGTCGCACCTATTTTGAGGTTGGTCAATAGCAATCTATGCACCATTTGTTTTGAGACATGATATAGAGATCATGCTCCAACAACATTTAGTGCAATGAGAAGGGGATGAGATGAAGAGGATTAGGGCAAAAGATAAACCACTTTTGAATTAAAAATTTAATCAAACTATTATTAAAATCATTTATCCATTTTTATGGAGTTAAACTCAACACTATGGATCCAATGATGTTAATAAAGTCATGATAAAAAAATCAACCCAGGACAGCCAGAAAATAATCACAAAATAATAATGTAATTAATATATACATTAAAAGGTTTAAAAAAGTTTTAAAATAAAATGGAAAATGATGAGGAAAATATCAATTATGTTTAAATTAATCACGAAATGAAAAATAAGACAATAGAAAAATCAGAAAAGAGGCCAAGTAACTTTACAAAATTTTTGGGAAGTTTTAAAAGTCAGAAACTATTTTTAAAATTTAAAATAAATGGGTAAAATAAACAAAAATAGTAAAAAATAGTAAAGTCAGAAAAAAAAATAAGGTCACCAATATTTGTCACAATATCATTGGATCATTCCATAATTTTTTTCAGAATTTAAAAATTTATAAAAGTAGTTTTGAACATTTTAAACAAATCAAATACGTGTAAAATTCATAAAACATACCAAAACACAAAATTAAATTGTGAAAAAAATAAAAATTAGAAAGAGAATAATCAAAAATATTTTTCATAATTTTTTAATATTTTTTGGACTAAAAATGAATTTTCTATGATTTTTTGAAATTTAAAACAATAAAAATATAAAAATTAGAAAAAGAAAATAAAAGTAAAAAATGTGGACCATTGGATGAGAGTCAAAACACGTTAGTAATCAAATCCAAGGGATCTGGCGCACTGTGCATATCATGGTCTTTAATAAATAATATACATAATCAATAATAAAATAAGAATTTGAAAAATAAAGATGGCGCGCCTTCATTGGTTAGAAGATGACACGTTGGTCATGTTCAACCTCCAGCCATCACGAATTGTAAGTTTTCCAAACTGTAAAATCAGAAGCTCAGACCTATGCCATTTGCTTCGTCTCTTCAAGACGAAGACAACCAAACCCTCGCGCCCAATTTATATAAACTGTAGCTCAAGCAATTTGGAAATAAAGTTTTGAAAAGGGATTTGAAAATTCATGGTCAAAAACGAGTTTCCAGATGAAAGTAAGTGTTGCGACTAGAACCAGGGCAATGAGAGCATCACAGTGATATCAAAGTTTTGAAGAATTGATGAAGGAATCTACCTATTGAAGTTGAGTTGCAGAGCTTTAAAACTGGACTTCTATGGAGAAATATAGGGCACGATTCTTGAATGTAATTATATGGTTAGCTTCAGGGAAGATCAAGGAAGGTGAATTGAGGGAAAAAACGGATTGAAAAAAGCTTGAGAATAGAATTCGAAGTTGCTGAATTCTGGGTTGTGAAGCAAGTTTGGCAGGGTGATTCTGGCTATCTAAGCTTGGGAAATTGAATGGGGGATGACCCTTTATTTATAGGGAAGCAAATGGGATCAAAAGGAATGGCAAATGATGCATTTTAGAGGGAATTCGTGTGGGTTTGCATCATGAAGAAAGTGTGACTCAAACTTGATCAAAACTCTGCCAAATCGTGCGTTTCATGATGCTAATCACTTCTGGTAAGTTGCTAAACATGAATAGAAACAAAAACGCATGGAAATATTGTGATTAGAAGCCAAAACAAAGATTTCAAAATTCTGACTTTGTGCAAAATTCAGTTTCAAACTACCAAATGCAAATCCGTGGCATTTCCACCTCAAGGGGTCTTAGGGCATAATTCTTGATGCTTTGGAAGGATGAGGTTACAAGCTTTGAAATGGAAAAGGAATGGAATCAAATGGATGCTTGAGCTGAAAGTTACATGGAGACAAAGTTGAAGAAAAAGTGTTGACTTTCCATACTTAGAAATATTTCAAATTCTTCTTTAAAAAAGACCTATAATCTTTTGCATCCAAACATGGCCTTCCACTTAGAATTTGCTCTTGACCAAAAAAAGTGGAATGAAGTAGACCTATTGAATGACTATTTTCAATTTCAATCACTCAAAATATCAAAAAATTGAACAAGTTATGACTTGTTGAAGTTGGCCAAAAATCATGAAATGACCTATAATCTTTTGCATTCTTGAGGCAACATCCATCCATTTTCTTACTTTGCACATAAAAGAAGGCATGAAGTACAAATCCTGAAGATCATCATGAAAATATAATGGGATCAAGGTGATAAAAATTGACCAAGTTATGACCACTTGAAGTTACATATGGAAAATTGGGGATTCATCTGGATGACTTGTAATCTTTCTTCTTCACCAAGTTCCTTCCACATGAAAAATATTTGAAACTTTTGAAGTGATTTGTTGGTAAGTCTTTGAAGAGAAGGATGTCTTTATAATCACTCAAAAATACCAAAATATGAGCAAGATATGCTCCTCTGAAGTCCAAAACCCTAGCCTCTAGATCAAGAGAATGCTTTGAGGAACTTTGCCAAGTTTGAACAAACTTTTTGTGCCAATATTCTTCCTTTATGAATAGAAATTGTTGAGGATGATGATGAGGACTCATGTCCACCAAAACCACTTCCATACCAATTCTTTCAAAACAACTTCAATGGTGAGTTTTGAATTTCTCAAGCTATTGACTAGGGCATGGAAATAAACTCATGAACCCATGAAGCAACTTGTTAAACCTCATTGCCTTTACATACATTATTAAAAAGTAAGAAAAACCAATATTGTATTTTGTTAATTATAGAGAAAATCAAAGCAAAATATCCATGATCACAAAAGAAAACAAGTCAAAGTTCTTGGTAACTCCTCAAAAGAGAAAGGCTAAAGATAGGGAGAAGAACCAAAAACCCTAATGTGATCTTGTTGTGATTGAAACAATATGGTATGATGAAGGAATCTTAGGGGCAAAAATTGGGGTACAACAGCTGCCCTTATTTAAGTTTCTTCTATCCAGAGATGCGAAGGTTAAAAATCTTCGTGTCGACGTGATCGAAGATACTTAAATATAAAACAAACCCTATTTTTGGCCATAAAATGCCATGCAAATGCTTATGCATATGAATTCATATGAACATAACCAAAGAGGCGCAAAGTAACATTGGGGATGCAACAAGGATAAAGAAACAAAGGAGCAACCCCACCAGAAAAATAAATCACTGGTGAATCACAAAAACAGAATTAGAGAGGAAGATATCAAGCATCGACGTTCACTGCCGATGTACTACCAACGTTCACTGAAGGTAGAGAGAGAAAATATCATATCACCGCCGTTCACTAACAATGAACTATCAACATTCACTGAAGATAGCAAAAAGATAATAAACACCGACGTTCACTGCCGATGTCCTACCAACGTTCACTGAAGGTAGAAAGAGAAAATATATCATATCACCACCGTTCACTGACGATGAACTATCAACGTTCACTGAAGATAGAAAAAAGATAATAAACACCGACGTTCACTGTCGATGTCCTACCAATGTTCATTGAAGGTAGAAAGAGAAAATATATCATATCACCACCGTTTACTGACGATGAACTATCAACGTTCACTGAAGATAGCAAAAAGATAATAAACACCGACGTTCACTGTTGATGTCCTACCAACATTCACTGAAGGTAGAAAGAGAAAATATATCATATCATCGCTGTTCACTGAAGATAACCAAAAGATAATAAACACCAAAGTTCACTGCCGATGTCCTACCAACGCTCACTGAAGGTAGAAAGAGAAAATATCATATCACCGCGGTTCACTGACGATGAACTATCAATGTTCACTGAAGATAGCAAAAAGATAATAAACACCGACGTTCACTGCCGATGTCCTACCAACGTTCACTGAAGGTAGAGAGAGAAAATATCATATCACTGCTGTTCACTAACGATGAACTATCAATGTTCATTGAAGATAGCAAAACGATAATAAACACCGACGTTCACTGCTGATGTCCTACCAACGTTCACTGAAGGTAGAAAGAGAAAATATATCATATCACCGCCGTTCACTGACGATGAACTATCAACGTTCACTGAAGATAGCAAAAAGATAATAAACACAGACGTTCACTGCTGATGTCCTACCAACGTTCACTGAAGGTAGAAAGAGAAAATATATCATATCACCTCCGTTCACTGAAGATAGAAAAAAGATAATAAACACCGACGTTCACTGCCGATGTCCTACCAACGTTCACTGAAGGTAGAGAGAGAAAATATCATATCATGTTTTCCCCAAACTTCTGGTGTTTCACCTAGAACGGGTCTCAACTTCTTCTTTAACCAAGGAAATCTTCCTGGAGAGAATCAAACATAAGTTGTCTCAAATAAAGAGACTTGTTACCCATTGTCAAAGGGGAATTGCAAAGAGAAATGACTTTCTAGGGATAGAAATATAACTTCCCAGGGAAATGCCACGATATTCCTACTGAGGAGATAAAGTCTTCCCGTGAAAAATAATTCACAAACCAAAACTCAAAGTTTTCAGAAATCCAAAGTAAATAACATTGTCATGAAATCACATATCCAAATCAGAAATAAACTGGAGCAAGACGGCCAATAAAGATACATCCTTTGAGAAATAAACTCAAGAGGGAAAACCAAATTCAACTAAGAAAAGAGCGCTGCAGGAAGATCAGAACACAATGTCAATGAACGATGATTTTAAGCAATGCATGATGTATGTATGAATGTATGAGTGATATCGTGCATATGCTGGTAAAAGGATACATGATTAGTACAAACAAACAAGACCTCCTCAGGTACTAACAACATTGGGCTAAACTTCAACCAGAAAGACCAATCCAAGAAAGGTAAAAGCAACTGCGTAAACCAAACCTATTGCATGTCCTAACTTCACTGAGGAGAAACATAATCCGAATGTAGCCAAATCAAACAGATACCGGGATAGAACATCCTTCTTCCAGTTTCATCGGAGAAGTAGTTTTACAAAAGCAACACGCCTTCTGGAGAGTGCAAGACCAGCCTCAATAAAGCAGACTGACGCCGACATAACCAAACCTCATTAGGGGATTCAAGTCTACCTCCCTGGAGAAAAAACTGCGGATTGAAAACTTTCATCACGAACACTCATTCCAACAAGAGATGCCCTGAGATAACCTTCCCTGGAAATCAAGAAGTCAACACTAGTGCCAAAATTGCAAAAAGATAGACATCTTAGCACACCAAGGGAATAAAACCTTTCATCATATGAGGAAAGACTTCGATGGGGAATCTGGGACGGAAGCTTCTGACCATGCAAACCCAAATACTGTACCTTACACCCACTGATATCATATTGACTGGGGATAATGGGATCACAAACCCAATACTGTACCTTACACCCACTGATATCATCTTTAATCATCTGAGAAACACACAAAGATTGTGCACATACCCGCAAAATGACCTGAGAAAACCTTCATGAAGGGAGTAAATCTTCTTAGAACAACCGGAGTTTATTCATTCTTGGGATCACCATTCTTGTTGTCATTGTTTCATCTCAAATCCAAAAGTAAATTGAATTGTAAAGATCTCTTTTTTTTTTTGAAAAATCAATTTTGCATTTTTTAATCTTTTTGCTTTAACAGTTATTATCCGTAATAAATGGAGTCTTTGCAAGCTAAATAAAAATAAGAACACAAAGAATTGGGCAAAAAGCTCGAATTTCATTCATAGAATGGTAGTCTGCGAATGGAGAGACACCATGGGTGATTACAAAGTTTGGGAAATGGTAATTCATAATGGAAAAGATACATTGAGATACAATGACCACTATTCCCCCTAACAACTTTTGAAATCCTGAGCATCAACTTTTGGTTGAAGTATGGTGAGGATCCGAGAAGATTGTTGCTTCAACGATCAAGTCTTGTCTGACGTAGTTACTTGCCAAGAAAATCCCTAACTTTTGCCTAAGCTGCCCTTGCGGGTTTTCAACTTAGCGGGAAATTTATTCTGTTTATGTCTCTAATTTTTGCCTAGACTGCCCTTTCGGGTTTTCGGCCTACTGAGATGCTCCATTTTTCCTAAGCCGCACTTTCAAGTTTTCAACTTAGCGAGCTGTTCTTTTATTTCTTTAGACAAAGTATTTCTTGACTGCATCAACGTTCATGGGACGTGGGAACTCCTCGCCATCCATAGTTTCAAGAATTAATGCGCCACCAGAGAAGGCTTTCTTGATAAAATACGGGCCTTCAAAATTGGGAGTCCATTTTCCCCTAGAATAAGTGTTGAGAGACATGATCTTCCTGAGCACGAGGTCACCTTCTCTGAATTCACGAGGTTTAACCTTTTTATCAAATTCTTTCTTCATTCTTCTCTGAAATAACTGCCCATGACATAAAGTTGTCATCCTCTTCTCCTCAATCAAATTCAATTGGTCAAACCTATTATGGACCCATTCAGCCTCTGTCAACTTGGTTTCTATTATCACACGCAACGAGGGAATCTCTACCTCGACAGGGAGTACAACTTCCATTCCATACACCAGGGAGAACGGGGTTGCTCCTGTTGAATTGCGAACAAATGTTCGATATCCATGCAGAGAAAAAGGGAGAATTTCATGCCATACCTTGTAAGTAACAACCATTTTATGGATAATTCTCTTGATATTATTATTAGCAGCTTCAACAACCCCATTCATCTTTGGTCTGTATGGAGATGAATTGTGATGGACAATCTTGAATTCTTTGCACAGTTCTGTCATCATCTTGTTGTTCAAATTCGAGCCATTGTCAGTGATGATTCTGCTCGGCACACCATACCGGCATATAAGATTGTTTTTGATGAAATACACAACCACCTGTTTGGTAACATTGGCATATGAAGCAGCCTCTACCCATTTGGTAAAGTAGTCAATTGCTACCAAGATGAAATGGTGTCCATTCGAAGCTTTGGGTTTTATCATCCTGATCATGTCAATACCCCAAATAGAGAAGGGCCATGGGGAGGAAATCACATTGAGAAGTGTCAGAGGCACATGGATCTTATATGCATAAATCTGGCATTTATGGAACTTCTTTTCAAATTTCTAACAGTCAGATTCCATTGTCAACCAATAATAGCCTGCCCTTAGCATCTTTTTAGCCATCGAATGTCCATTAGCATGAGTGCCAAATGAACCTTCATGAATCTCATACATCAACATGTTTGCTTCGTGTCTATCCATGCATCTGAGCAGAACCATGTCATAATTTCTCTTGTATAACACATTCTCACTGAGGAAGAAACTTCCTGCCAATCTTCTTAGTGTCTTTCTATCTTTCTTCGGCACACCAATCGGGTATTCCTGAGTCCGAAGAAAATGCTTGATGTCATAATACCAAGGTTTTTCATCTGCTACCTCCTCTGTCATAAACACATGAGCGGGCCCATCTAGCCGTCGAACTGTAATTCGGGGTATATCATTCCAATTATTCACTTGGTACATGGAATCCAGAGTTGCCAGACCATCCTCCATTTGATTTTCATCTCTAGGAATGTGATGGAATTCAACTTTATTGAAGAAGGGTAATAATCTTCTAGCATAATCTTTGTAAGGGATCAAGCCAGAGTGACGAGTGTCCCATTCTCCTTTAATCTGATTTATTACCAAAGCTGAATCACCATACACATCCAGAATCTTGATTCTTAGATAAATAGCTTCCTCAAGACCCATGATGCAAGCCTCATATTCTGCCATATTATTAGTGCAATCAAATGTTAACCTTGCAGTAAAAGGAATGTGCGATCCATGAGGAGCGACAATCACAACACCAATTCCTTTACCATAAGCATTCACAACTCCATCAAATATCATACTCCAACGAGATTCAGGGTCAGGGCCTTCCCCAGGCAATGGTTCATCACAATATTTCACTTTCAAGAACATCACATCCTCATCGGGGAATTCATACTCTGCAGACTAATGATCTTCCACCGGCTGGTGAGCAAGGTAATCTTCCAACACACTACTTTTAATAGCCTTTTGAGTGAGGTATTCGATATCATATTCAGATAACAACATCTGCCAGCAGGAAATTCTTCCAGTAAGAGCAGGTTTCTCAAAAATATACTTGATTGGATCCATTTTAGAGATCAACCAAGTGGTATGATTCAACATATACTGCCGCAACCGCTTTGCCGCCCAGGCCAAAGCACAACATGTTTTTTCTAGCATGGAATACCGCGACTCACAATTAGTGAACTTTTTGCTGATATAATAAATGACGAACTCTTTCTTTCCTGTTTCATCCTGTTGTCCCAAAATATAACCCATGGACTTATCTAACACTGTTAGATACATAATCAACGGTCTTCCTTTTGTAGGAGGGAGCAAGATAGGAGGTTCAAGCATATATTCTTTAATAATCTCAAATTCCCTTTGGCAGTCATCCGTCCACACACAACCTTGATCTTTCTTTAACAACTTAAAGATCGGTTCACACGTTGCAGTCATGTGGGAAATAAATCTGGAGATATAATTCAAACGCCTGAGGAAACCCCTGACTTGCTTTTCAGTTCTTGGTGTGGCATTTCTTGAATTGCTTTGACTTTATCAGGGTCAACTTCAATTCCTTTCTGGATAACAATAAAACCCAACAATTTCCCCGATCTCAATCCGAAGGTGCATTTATTTGGATTCAAGTGGAGACGATACTTCCTCAAACGCTGAAACAACTTCAACAAATCTTCTATATGCCCTTCTTCAGTTTGGGATTTGGCGATCATATCATCAGCATATACTTCGATTTCTTTGTGCATCAGATCATGGAATAGGGTTGTCATAGCCCTCTGGTACGTTGCACCAGCGTTCTTCAACCCGAAGGGCATCACTCTATAACAGAATGTTCCCCAGGGTGTGATAAATGTTGTTTTTTCCATGTCTTCTGGAGCCATTCTTATTTGATTATACCCAGAAAATCCGCCCATGAACGAGAATACTTTGAATTTTGTTATGCTGTCCACTAACATGTCAATGTGAGGCAATGGAAAATCATCTTTTGGACTAGCTTTATTTAGATCTCTGTGATCTACGCACATGCGGACTTTTCCATCTTTTTTCGGTACTGGGACAATATTGGCAATCCATTGAGGATACACTGACGTCACAAGAAAACCAGCATTAATCTGCTTTAGGACCTCCTCTTTCATCTTTATTTCCATATCCGGGTGGGTTCTTCTCAACTTTTGTTTAACTGGCGGACACTTTGGCTTCAACAGCAACCGATGCTCGACAATGTCTGTATCTAGACCAGGAATATCTTGATAAGACCAAGCAAAAATAATCACATACTCTTTCAACAGCTCAATCAAACCCGCTCTTTACATCAGGATGCAATGATGCTCCAATCTTAACTTCCTTCGGATCTTCTTCTGAACCCAAATTAATCACTTCCAAAGGCTCATTATAGGGCTGAATGGTATTTTCCTCCTGCTCAAGCAACCATGAGACCTCTTATAGAATCTCACCATAATCTTTTTCTTCAGCCCCAAACACATGACAATCAAAGTTGGGAGAGGGTGCAGGGTCATTGTATTCAACGAGTTTTTTAATTAATCTGCACATGTGATTTATGACTGCTTTTAGAAACTGACACATATAACCAGTGATCATGCAGATTAATTTTCAGTTATTATTTTTTTGGAAGGTTTTTATTTATTTATTATTATTATCATTTCCCAAGAAAAAAAAGCAGAAAATAAAAGACATAATTTTGGAAGCAAAGACAACTTTTATTAACGATCTTAAAAGTTATAGCAAACAGATAAGCCCTACAAAATTAATACTTCCACCTTGGACAGAGTGAAAGCTTTTCAAAAGAAAGAAACAAATTAACAAAAAAAATTACTTTGAAACATGTATGCAAGAAGGAACATCAATGGTGACCCAGTTCTGAACTCGGACTCCATGCGTCACATAATTCGGTACTTCGTGCTCTGCTTCATCCTCTTCAACAACATTAATTCCAGAACAAATTGGATGGAGGTAGCCTCCGCTGTGGAAAACATTATGATAACCGTTCACAGAAGACTTTGAATTCAAACTTTCGCCTTTGCAATTCCTCGAAGAGAAACCCAAACCAGCTCTGTTTTTGTTCACGGGTGGATCCACAAGTCATCCCCAAACTACATTATGACCATTGCGCACAACCTGCTGCGCGTCCTTCAGGGAAACCACATAATTCTCATTCCTCCTTATGTTATCAATGGATAGGGCTTGGAACTGGGTTCCAACAGCAGCCTCATCCGCTTCTACAATACTGAAAGAGGATTGATGAGATATCAACAACGCTTGCTCCCCATTTATGATCACTACCTTCCCTTCACGCAGAAATTTTAGCTTCTGATGCAGAGTTGAAGTGACAGCCCCTGCTTCGTGTATCCATGGCCGTCCTAGCAAACAACTATATGCGAGAATAATGTCCATGACCTGGAAGGTTATCAGGAACAAATGTGGTCCTATATGGATGAGCAAGTCCACTTCACCGATGACCGATTTCCTCGACCCATCAAAAGCCTTCACAATGATGCCACTCTGGCGCATAGGTGTTCCCTGATACTTTAACTTCATGAGGGTACTCCTCAGTATAACATTCAACGCGGATCCGTTATCAATTAGCACATTGGACAGTGAATCATTCTTGCAGTTCATGGATATGTGGAGGGCCAGGTTGTGATTCCTCCCTTCATCTGGTAACTCATCATCGCAGAAACTCAAGTTGTTACATGACGTAATGTTTCCAATTATGCTGCTGAATTGATCTAACGATATGTCATTCTCCACAAAAGCTTGGTCTAGTACTCTCATAAGTGATTCTCTATGAGCATAGGAATTCATTAATAAAGCTAGGATGGATATCTTTAAAAGAGTCTGCAATAGCGGATCTACATTTTTGTAGTCACTCATCTTAATTATCTTCAAGATATCATCCACTTCTCTCTCTAATGTAGCTCCACTAGTCTCTCCAGCAGCCTTCTTAGGCTCATCGTTCTCAACAATTTTCTTTCCAGCAACAACATCTCTTCGAATAACCGGTGCAAACACACGACCACTACGAGTCACCCTGCTATTATCAGCTATATTTCCAACATCTGTCATTGGCCGGATGGGAACTTCCACCCCATCTTCTAAGATTGTGGCATTGTATTTGTAAGGCATAGCCTTATCTGATTTATAGGGAACAAGACCTGGCAGACTAATTACCAGTGGGGTAACAGCTGGTTTGCTATGGTACTCCACCTCAAGATGAGCGGGTGCACCAAAACAAGGTACAATAATGTTTACCCTTTCCTCAACACAATCATCCCTCAGAAGATCATTTCCGGCAAACAAATCTTCATCTGAAGAGAAATACTTATTCGCGGAGGCATACTCTTCCTCTGATTCTTCTTCCATCAAACAAACTTCAACCATATCAATCTCGTGATAATCATCTCTCTGACATGTGATCTTGATAGTTCCATTGTCTAACAGCAATTAAACACCCTCTCTCACAAGAGAACATCCTCGGGGGTATTGACAACAAACTATGCAAGATCCATATTGGTGTTCCACATGACCAGCAGTACGGCAGAAGGTAGCATGCAACTGCACGAGATCCTCATTCAAATGATCCACATCAAAAATTATGAATTCACCCAAACATCCAGAAACCATATTCACTTGCTCTTTATACTCTTCCCTAGGCCTGATTATATGGATCAAACCTTCATCCATCATCTCCTATAAATCGGCCTCTATCTTCTCGCAACCCTATATGTTTGTACTGCAAATAGAACAACCAGCATGGTCATGCGTATAATAACTGAATTCACAAAGGTCTGCGTGCATCTTCACCAAATCCCCTCTAACCAGATTAATGTCAAAAATCTGAAAGTCGCCTGGACAACCGGCCACCATATTTACAACATTCACCCCATTGTACTTGGGTAGAGGATTGTCTTTCACATTAGGTCCCATGTCTTTGAAAGATAGAATTCCAGACTTCACCAACCTTTGCACTTCAGTCTTCAAAGGATAACAATTCTCAACACTATGCCCTGGTGCTCCCTGATGAAAGGCACACGTCTGGTCTGCTTTGTAATACCAAGGAAATGGTGATGGTACGGTTGGAGGTGGTCATGTTTGGACCAACTTCTTCTGAATCAATGCTGGTAGTAGCTCTGCATAGCTCATGGGAATAGGGTCATAGTTCTCCCTTATCTGATTATTCCCTAGGTTCCCCTACTGGGACGGTCTTTGATAAGCAACGGTAGTCGGAGTGGAATTCATAACAGGAGTAACTGAGGCAACTTGCTGGTGACGCTGATGATTCCTTCTAGGAGCATTTACTCTCCTCTCTTGTATGACAACATTTGTATCCCCTTCTTTCTTCTTTGTAAACTCATAAGCTGGCCTTTTCACTCCTCCGGATCCTTCACCCTTTGTCAAACGACCTTCTCTTACTGCCTCTTCTAGGCGGACACCCATTCCTACCATCTCTGTAAAATCACTTGGTGCGCTTTCTACCATTCTTTCGTAGTAGAAAGCGCCTAGCGTCTTCAGAAATTTTTTAGTCATTTCCTTCTCCTCCATGGGAGGAACCACTTGTGCAGCGACTTCGCACCATCTCTGCACATACTCTTTGAACGATTCTCTGTCTTTCTGAACCATGGCCCTAAGCTGGTCACGGTCGGGTGCCATGTCCACATTGTACTTGTATTGTTTAATGAATGCTTCTCCCAAATCATTAAAAGTATGGATGTTGGCGCTGTCTAAACTCATGTACCATTTCAATGCTGCACCGGTCAGACTATCCTGGAAAAAGTGAATCAGCAGACGCTGATCATCGATGTGGGTAGACATTCTTCTTACGTACATCACCAAGTGAGCACGAGGGAAAGTGTTGCCCTTGTACTTCTCAAACTCCGGGACCTTGAACTTAGCAGGCACTTTAACATTCGGGACCAAACACAGCTCATTCACATTCTGCCTAAATAACTCTTTTCCCCTAAGAGCCTTCATCTCTCTTTGCATTCTATCAAACTGCTCTCAGAAATCATCCATTCTGTCATAAAGACCCATGTCTTCACTCGGCGGAGGGAAAGGACGACACACATCTTCATTAACAAACGGAACCAAATTCACCGAAGGAGGTGCAGCATGAATAGTATGCACCACAGGAGGTGCTAGAGTAACAACATTTTGAACCACTGGAGCATCTTGGGGGCCCAAATTGAAACCTCCAGGTGCAAAATTCTCTGGCATTCCCCACGGGTAACCCTGAGGCATACGGTTTTGAACAACAACCAGAGTAGCGGATACAGGAACAGTCGAAACTTCAGTACTTGCCCTTGTT
Organism: Vicia faba; assembly: GCA_948472305.1. Classification (NCBI taxonomy): domain Eukaryota; kingdom Viridiplantae; phylum Streptophyta; class Magnoliopsida; order Fabales; family Fabaceae; genus Vicia; species Vicia faba. The sequence goes on along the minus strand of OX451739.1, from coordinate 40,988,556 downwards.
GGTTGAGGTTGAACACTCGGTGGATGATTCTGAGCAACCACCAGAGCTTCCATCAGAGTAGTCAAGTTGGCTAAGCCAGCCTTCAAGGCAGAAACTTCTTCACGTAGCTCGCGATTCTCCTGTTCCAAGTTGTCCATCTTCTTTTTTTTAGCACGAGTGTTGTAGTGATGAATCAGCTTGCTGAACATAGTAAAAAGCTGGGTAAGGCACATGGATATGCATAATAAATGCAAGAAATATGTTTAATATGATGCATGATATTCAATGCATATGATTATTTTTTACTTTATCATTTAATATTTCAAGGGATTTAACGCTTATAGACATATTGCAAACATCAAAATAATAACGCATTTGAAATACTGAAATTTTTTATTATAATAACTTCAAAATGGATTACAAGTTTCAATGATCCCAAGTACAAGATGAAAATACAATCTAAAATCCTGAGAAAAAGAACTAATAGAGATCAATCTGTAGGCTTGCGCTTCCCTGTGAGCCTGGCAATCTGAGCCCTTAACCTCTGGTTTTCTTCCATATGCCTGATGGCAACTTCCTTCCAATCATCTGAAGCAGGAAGTGAGTAATCAGCACCTATTTGAGGCGTAGGGGAAACTAAATCCCATTGCCTCTCCATAGACTCCACCGCTCGACTCTCAAGGATCTCGATCAAATCGTCTTTCTCCTTCAGGTCTGCTTTGTAGGAACTCTCTGAAGTCTCGAACTTTTTCTTCGAAGCATCCCTTTCCTATTGCATCCTAACCAAAGCAAGTTGCAGCTCTTCTAGATCATCTAACAAAGGAGGAGTGGTCTTCACAAATAGATCACGCATGGGTATCTCCCGAGTATACGACATCTTCAACTGAATGGCCCTCGATCGGACCCACTGAAGATATGGGTCCAAAGAAACAACACCCCTAGGCCCCAAATCCTTCCTACTCTTCTTATGGATGTGATGCCAGGCCTTCGCAATTTGCTCCCTAGCTTCCCTGTGGTCTTCTCCTTCCTTCAAAAAGAAACTACTCAAATGAATACTGTTTGGTTTATCCCTCATCGGATAACCAAGTTGTCACCGTGCAAGAACAAGGTTATAGTTAATTCCTCCTTTTGTACCAAGAAGAGGTACATTTGGGAAACTACCACAAATGTCAATAATCTCTATATCCTGGTAAGCTCGATGATACCAATCAATATCCTAGTGAGTAAGTGCCATGATCTTAGGAGTCCAACGAAGTTCCTTCTTGACATCCCAAAAAGCATCAGACTAAGGCATATGAGAAATGAACCACCGGTACAACAGAGGCGTGCAACAAATAATCATTCCCCCATGATAAGAATTCATAAGATGAACAAAGTAATAAGAATCACTCAATAGTGTAGGAATCGGGTTTCCAATCATGAAAATACTGATAGCATTAATGTCGAAAAACCTGTCCACATTAGGAAATAAGAATAATCCATAAGCAAGTAAAGCAAAGATGGCCTCGAAAGTAATCGTACTCTTCATCCTGACAAAGTAACGAGCTTTCTCCAATAAGATCTGAGCTGCTAATCCTCTAATCCCTCCTTTGGTAGTCATATGGGATTCCACCTCAGACTTCCCCAGATGAATCAAAGCAGCAATCTCATGTGGTTTTGGCTCACCCTCCAAACCAGTAAAAGGAACACAAACGGTAACAGGTAAATCCAATAGATAGGAATACTCCTCCAGTGTAGGCATCAATTGATAATCGGGAAAAGTAAAACAGTGATACACCGGATCATAGAACTGGATCAAGGTCGAGAGAATACCCTCCTTCATCTTCAGCTTCATAAGAGGAATAATGGATCCATACTTCTTCCGAAATTCTGCTAAACACTCGATCTCTAGAATTAGACTGACCAACTCATCTATCTTAGGATCCTTGAAACTGTATTTCCCGGTCTTTCTCTTCCCAGAATCCATGGTTAAAAGTACCTGAGATATTCACAAATAGTCAACCTTTAAATCCCTTGAAATATTGTTTTCTTCAAAAGATGCTTTATGAACGCATGGATACATGATGCAACAATCCCACACAAGATCACACATATAGGGTTCATAAGTTCAACGTCACGAGCATGAGGTCGAAGGTACTACCCATAAGGTGTTGGTCTAAGAGTTATCACCTATCGAACAAGGTTCTAGAGGTTTCCAGAGTCTACATCCTTCCTTTGGATATTACCAACTTCTCGATTAACTCGGTAATTAGTAATATTCTCAAGAAAGACTCGTCCGAGCGTAGTATCGCATGACAACTACTTCGGGATTACTCCGTCATAGCTTCCGCACTACACCTAAAATGCCAAGATGGGTTTGGTATTATGCGGTCCTTAGTTTCAGCAGGCTCCCAGGTCGAAAGCAGTACGTCTTCCCGATTACTCGGTAAATGACACTACAGTCAAAGGGGCCTCCACTGAGTAGGGGATTTCATGCCTCCTTTTTTGGGATTACTCCCTCAGAGTTAACATGACTATACCGCCCGCCTTATCTTAAAGTTTGCCCAAGTCCGGGTATAGGACTTATGAGTAATCACCAAGAACCCTGAAAACCAGGAAAATCCAGACAAACATATATACAAATTATAACACATAAACAACAATATCACATATACAAATATAAACAAAGATATGATTAACCCACTTAGGGATGGACCAGCAAGAGGTCAATCTTTCCCCAGTGAAGTCGCCATTTTTTTGTAGCGGTAGAAATATTCAAGACTAAGCCATTAGATTGACTAGACTTTATACAAATCAAAAATAAAAATCGCCACCGCGCTTTATTGTTTCCAAAGGAATGGGAAAAGAGCGAATAACCCAAAAAAAGGGGGAAAGATTCAAGGTAAGGGGGTTGGTTATGCAAAGGGAAGGTATTAGCACCCTAAACATCTACGGTACTCCGCAGGAACCTCTTTGAAAAAATCTGTATATTTTGGCTATATAAAATGTGTTGTATATAAAATGGATGGTAGAGGTGAGAAAAGAAATATATTTTTTTATGATTTTTCCACCCTCCGCGGTTGCAAACCTTTAGTTCCTACGTACCATCTTTCGTGCAATAGGGGATCAGGGTACACGTAGTTCCTCTTTTAAAAATTTGAAACACAAGTGTGTTGGTTAATTTTATGAGATAAGACATCATCGTCATTGTCCGTGTGGAAAACATACTTACTACCCACAATCATGAGAAAAGAGAATTTGCATCATCTCAAAGTGTAGGATATGGCTTGGATTTTAAAATCAACAATTCCTCACTCAACACCCAAGTGGAAAATATCTCTCTTCACTACATATTGTAGAAGTATAGTTGTTTGTGTCACTGCAAGGATTGACAAGAGTCTAATATTTTGAGAAAAAGTTTAAAGATAAAAAAGCTAAAGTGGCAAAATGGTTTGAAATTAGATTGATTGACTTTTAGTCTTCTCAAAAAAAATGTTAAGGTATTGTTAAGTTGATTGAAGTTTATTTATGAAAATATTTTGAAAATGCATGGACCTAGGTCCAAGTTTATTATGAAAGTGTTTCGAGTTTAGAAACAAGAAGAGTTTTCAAAAGGAGGGAGAAGATTTTTGAAATTAAAGAAGATGGGAGGAGAAGAAGAGGCTATCCTAAAGTATAAGGTAAAAGTTAAGGATAAGGACCATCTAACCAACAAGAAGCCAAAAACTTGACATTATGAGCCAAGATAAAATTCCCATTCTTTGGATTGAAACCAAGCAAGCAAATATACTACACCTCTTCAAATGCATTAAGTCTTCACAAAAATTGGGCAGAGTAACGACTGTATACGGGTGAATTCCAGATTATAAACAAAGAGTGCAATCACAAAAACCTGCACACAAAAACAAACGATCAACCCAATGTCTTGAGGTAAACCTCAAGAGCTCCAGAAAAAATAATCAGATAAGATCACAAGGTCTCCAAGATAGGCCAAGGTTTCTAATCCTAAGTCCAAGAAAAAGTCCCATGCTCCATAATGCCAATGATAGTAACCAAATAGTCCAAATACCATTAAGAGTTTTTTAGGGTTTATGTTGGTTATTAAGTATCTTAGGAAAAAGAAAAAGAAAAGCTCAAGTGAGCAAAATAAAAATGGAAAGAAGATAAATGCTCAAATGAGCAAAGATGAAAATAGCATGAAATGGAAAATGCTAAAAAATAAATAGTACATAAAGCATAAAAGAATAAAAGCATAGAATAAACAAGTCAATAATTAGTGGTTAGTTGGATGACCATCTTGAAACTTGCATTTGGAACTCATTAGAGGATTGGTAGAACCAAAGCATCCACACAACAAGTTGCATTTGCTTTTTGTCAAGTATATCATCCATTTGGAATTCTCATAAGTACCATTTAATGATCAACGATGTTTAAGTGATCCACGTTGACCAAAGGTGTTGTATATCCATTAGAGGATTGCTAGAACCAAAGACTCCACACAATGAATCTCAAGTTTATTGGATCAAAGAGATCAGATTAAGATACTTGTGCTTGCAATCATAAGTTTGGGCCACGAATGATCATTTATTCGAATCGGGACAAAATTGAGACATGATATAGAGATCATGCTCCAACAACATTTAGTGCAATGAGAAAGGGATGAGATGAAGAGGATTAGGGCAAAAGATAAACCACTTTTGAATTAAAAATTTAATCAAACCATTATTAAAATTATTCATCCATCTTTGTGGAGTTAAACTCAACACTATGGATCAAATGATGTTAATAAAGTCATGATCAAAAAATCAACCCAAGACAGCCAGAAAATAATCACAAAATAATAATGTAATTAATATATACATTAAAAGGTTTAAAAAAGTTTTTTAAAAAAATGGAAAATGATGAGGAAAATATCAATTATGTTAAAATTAATCAAGAAATGAAAAATAAGACCATAGAAAAATCAGAAAAAAGGCCAAGTAATTTTACAAAATTTTTGGGAATTTTTAAAAGTCATAAACTATTTTTAAAAATTAAAATAAATGGGTAAAATAAACAAAAATAGTAAAAAATAGTAAAGTCAAACAAAAATAAAATAAGGTCACCAATATTTGTAAAAATATCATTGGATCATTCCATAATATTTTCAGAATTTAAAAATGTATAAAAGTATTTTTAAACATTTTAAACAAATCAAATAAGTGTAAAGTTCATAAAAAAACCAAAACACAAAATTAAATTGTGAAAAAATAAAAATCAGAAAGATGTGGACCATTGGATGAGAGTCAAAACACATTAGTAATCAAATCCAAGGGATCTGGCGCGCTGTGCACATCATGGTCTTTAATGAATAATGTACAGAATCAATAATAAAATCAGAATTTGAAAAATACAGATGGCGCTCCTTGATTGGTTATAAGATGACACATTGGTCATCTTTAACCTCCAGCCATCACGAATTGCAGGTCTCTCAAACTGTAAAATCAGAAGCTCAGACCTATGCCATTCGCTTCGTCTCTTCAAGAAGAAGACAACCACACCCTCGCGCCCAATTTATATAAACTGTAGCTCAAGCAATTTGGAAAGAAAGTTTTGAAAAGGGTTTTGAAAATTCATGGTCAAAACGAGTTTCCAGATGAAAGTAAGTGTTGTGACTAGAACCAGGGCAATGAGAGCATCACAGTGATATCAAAGTTTTGAAGAATTGATGAAGGAATCTACTTATTAAAGTTGAGTTGCAGAGCTCTGAAACTAGACTTCTATGGAGCAATATAGGGCATGATTCTTGAATATAATTATATGGTTAGCTTCAGGGAAGATCAAGGAAGGTGAATTGAGGGAAAAAACTGATTGAAAAAAGCTTGAGAATAGAATTTGAAGTTTCTGAATTCTGGGTTGTGAAGCAAGTTTGGCAGGGTGATTCTGGCTATCTAAGCTTGGGAAATTGAATTGGGGATGACCCTCTATTTATAGGGAAGCAAATGGGATCAAAAGGAATAGAAAATGATGCGTTTTGGAGGGAATTCTTATGCGTTTGCATCATGAATAAAGTGTGACTCAAACTTGATCAAAACTCAGCCAAATCGTGCATTTCATGATGGTAATCACTTATGTTAAGTTTCTAAACATGATTAGAAACAAAAACGCGTGGAAATCTTGTGATTAGAAGCCAAAACAAAGATTTCAAAATTCTGACTTTGTGCAAAATTCAGTTTCAAACTACCAAATTCAAATCCATGTCATTTCCACCTCAAGGGGTATTAGGGAATAATTCTTGATGCTTTGGAAAGATGAGGTTACAAGCTTTGCAATGGAAAAGGAATGGAATCAAATGGATGATTGAGCTGAAAGTTACATGGAGACAAAGTTGAAGAAAAAGAGTTGACTTTCCATAGTTAGAAATATTTCAAATTCTTCTTTAAAAAAGACCTATAATCTTTTGCATCCAAGCATGGCCTTCCACTTAGAATTTTCTCTTGACCAAAAAAAATGGAATGAAGTAAACCTCTTGAATGACATTTTGCAATTTGAATCACTCAATATCTCCAAATATTGAGCAAGTTATGACTTGTTGAAGTTAGCCAAAAATCATGAAATGACCTATAATCTTTTGCATTCTTGAGGAAACATCTATACATTTTCTTACTTTGCACATAAAAGAAGGCATGAAGTACACATCCTTAAGATCATCATGAAAAAAGAATGGGCTCAAGGTGATAAAAATTGACCAAGTTATGACCACTTGAATTCACATATGGAAAATTGGGGATTCATCTAGATGACTTGTAATCTTTCTTCTTCACCAAGTTCCTTCCACATGAAAACTCTTTGGAACTTTTGAAGGGATTTATTGGTAACTCTTTTAAGAGAAGGATGTCTTTGGAATCACTCAAAAATACCAAAATATGAGAAAGATATGCTCCTCTGAAGTCCAAAACCCTAGCCTCTAGATCAAGAGAATGTGTGATCGGTGGATCTGGAACTGACTGTTTAACGCTGGTTCGCGAAATGTCGCGGAAGCAAGAGTCGCCACCGTCTTTTATTTTCTCCAAATGGAAAGGACAAAAGCACAGAAAAATTCCTTATAGAGATTGCTCTCGGTTCGGGAGGTAGGTTATAGAAAGGGAAGGTGTTAGCACCCTTTCTATCCATGGTTATCCATGGGCTCCTAGATACTTGCTCACTTGTGTTTTCAAAAATGGTTTGTTTGCTTTTCGACTGTGGGTTTAAAAAAGTTTCTTTGAAAATTTCAGTTTGACTCTTGTATCAGTCCTCAAGAGTGTTTGAAAAGTTGCTTTCGAAAGCTTTTTGAAAAGTGTCGGTGTGAAAAGTATTTTTGAATTTGTTTTGAAATTTAGAGCAAGTATCTACGAGAACCTACCTACCCTAAGGAATTCGTCTGTGTAAATGTCCTTTAAAGTAGTGCCATCCCACCATTGAGAGGTAGGTAGCACCACCGTTGGAGGTGTTCGGGTCAATTCGAGGTTCGGGACATGGCGATCACCAGAGCAATGGGAAGACACCTTAGAAGCTACCCTCATGCCAGGTTCCCGGATCATGAGGACTTACTAAGACATCCTCTACTCGACGATCACCTTTCGAGGCAAGGCAAAAGTGAGGCGTACCCTAGGGGTGGTGTGTGCGATTCGTGTGTCAGATTCACTTATTTTGTCTTGTCATGTCATTGGTGTTCTACGCTTGTTTTTATTTATGTCCATTCATTCTTGCATGCTTTGTTTAACAGTTAAAAGTTGCGAGGAAAAATAAATCTACAACTATTACAAATGGCGCGGGTCCACATCGCCAAAATTAACCAGGACCCGATTTGACGGAAAATAAATAGAGTAAAAGAAAATAAAGAACTGAAAAGTGCGAGAAGTAATTACAATGCTTCGGGAGAGGTACATAATTATTTAAATGACATAAAATAAATATGCGAACAAATAAGAAATTAAGAACGAAACGAGGGCGTTGGACCCTTTTGTAAAAATTAAAATTAATGAGGAATTAAAATTAAAATTAAAAGAAAGCAAGAATTTGTTTTTTTTTTGTGTTTTTTAGTGTTTTAGAATTTAATATGAAAAAGAAAGAATTAATTAAAATTAACTACTAACCCTAATTCTAATGGTTTTTAATTTATTAAGAAAACATTAAAATTCAACCTAAATTAAACCTAATTTTTTATGTACAATTTTAATTATGAAAATAAATAAAATAAATAATATTATTGTGACAAAAGAAAAATTAAAAAGGAATAAAACAATTATTAAACCTATTTCTACATTTTTTGTATTTTTGTTATTAAAAGAATTAAAATTAAAAACCCTAATTTAAGCTAATTAATTTACAATTTATTTATGAAAATAATTAAAAGAAAATACTTATTATATTTTTTGATCTTTTTCTGATTTTTAGGCATTTTTTATATTTGTAAAAATAATTAATTAAATCAAAACAATAAAGCAAATAAAACAATAATTGAAAATAGAATATAAGAAAAATATGGAAAATTGCAAACCAGGGGGGGTTCAGGCCCCAATATGGAGGTCTTGATCCAAGAATCCTGGCCCAAAAACCCTGGGTCCGTTTGACCTTTTTGAGTAGCGTGCGGGCTGGTTGACTTGAGTTTATAGTGGACCTTCAATCTCAGCCTTTGGTTTAATTCTGATGGGCGCGTGGATATTGGTTCTTGAGGATGCATGGTACGTCTGGGCATAGGCGCTGCATGGGAACACACATGGAAAAATAATATGGAGATAATACAGACCTGGGGTTCGAACCCAGGTCTTGGACGTCAACACAATCAACGCTTGCCAGCTGAGCCACTACAACGCATTTGTTATATAAATAACTAACAATCATTATAAGAATAAAACAAAGGGTTAGTGGATTAAAGCGCGAAAATTCAAACCGGCCTATCACGTTTTGACAACACATCGTCTTCTTCGCGTGTTTTGTTTTTTTTTCTGAAACAAGGATATAAAGCAACGGTTTTAGACGCGTTTTCTTAGGCCAGCTATTGAAAAATAGCGATTAGCTCTCAAGCGTTCATAAATTGGGCGCGATGGGTGGTTCAAAATCGTCTTCATGCGCTGAGTTGAATGGTGTAACTCATGTGTTCCAATTTTTCCTTGTCTTGAAATCCCCAAATTCACATCCTGCAAACCCTAGAAAATAAACATGGCAAAATCGCGTATAGCACAGAAAAAAGCAATTGAATATATTGGTTAGCTTCAAAACATCATAATGAACATGAATCAATGAATAAATTTCACAAATAATGCATGGAATGGGATATACGATTATGAAATTTTCTTGATACAGCTTGCGTTCATGTTACCAATTCTTGGAGTTTGAATGGATGTTTCTGATTGGAATGTGATCAGTAATCCTTGAGGAAGCTATTGGAATGGTTTTTATGCTTTGAATCGCCTTGTAAAGATGTTTTCAGAATTGAGTTTATGGAGAAAAATTTCAAGTTTGTGGAGAGCTTTCTTGCGCAGCTTTCAGTCTAGCACGATTAGGTTTATGATCAGGCATATGTAGTGAAGGCATTAGGTTAACAAAACTCAATCAAATCTCTTGTAATCATGGATTTGGAAATTTGATTTTTTAAGGATCTTTTTTCAATCTTTTTCAAGTGTTCTTTGTTCTCAATCATGCCAATCAATCCAAATCTTTCCTAATTTGCATATGCACGAAATATTGATGATATAATGTGCACAAAAAGATTGAAAAAACTTAGGTTAGCCTTTTTCATGTATTTATTTTAATTTAAATGAATTATTATTAATAAAAATCCAAATAAATAAATAAAAAATGAAATAAGACTTCCATTTGGGCCAAGTAGTCGTGCATATGTCATGGATGATGAATCATGGAAGAAAAATGGGCCCATTAGCAATTTTAGGTCATTTGAAGTAGTGTTGACTTTTCAAAATATCCAAAAATTTCCCAACTTCCACAAGGCATAACTTGCTCAATTTTTAAGCTTTTCTCATGTTCTTGGACATTTTGGAAAGGTATTTGAGTCCTTTAACCAATGCCTTTGGTCCCATGTCATTTTGATTTACCAATCTCAAGTTATGTCCTTTGACTTAAAGTCCCTTTTTGTTGACTTTTGAAAATGACCTATAATGTTGAAATTGATAACTTTTTGTGAGAGCATTTCTTGGACTTGAAGTATGAAGATGAGTTGTAGGAAATGTGTTTCTCTTCAAAATGAGCTTTGGATGGAATTTTTATGATAATCCATGTGAAAGTTATGCCCTGGTCAATTTCAGTTGACTTTTTCAGTTGTCCAAATAAGGAAACTTTTGCATCTTGATGATTTCTGAGCCAAACTTTGAGAATCATGATCAAGCATTGATCAAATGATGTTTGTGGCTTCAAAATGATATGTTGACCAAAAATTTGAACTTTTGACTGTCAAATGACCATTTTGCCCCTATAGTTGACTGTAGTGCAATTAGGGTTTTTGACTGTGCAATTTTGAGCTGAATGTCTTGAAACTTGATATGAGGATGCTTGACCATATTTGTAGGCATGTGAGACTTGATTGGGCCTTTGGAAACTTCATTTTCTTGATCAGAACACAAACCCTAGTTTTGACTGTATGGGAGACCTTTGCACTGTACAACCATTGGGGAATTTTGCAGCTTGACTTGGCAATTTCTTGAAGAATATGGGAGGGAAAATTTTGGGGTACAACAGTTTCCCCTGTTCAATCTTCTTAGACCTGAGGATGCAGATTGGCGGACGTGCCTTTCGTAATCCGAGGGTAGAAGATGATTGAACACTAGAGTGCCCAGAAATTTGCGCTCATATAGTAGCAGTGATGGTGGAATGGGCTTATAGATGCCATTTAGAGATTGATGATAGGATGATGGGCTTATAGATGCCATCTGGATGTTGATCGCGGAAGAGATTCCTTGGCGAGAACCTGCATACCTGCAAAAGAAAAATGAGTACCTGACACGTTGCAGGAGCTGGTTTCAGATGCTGGGCATAGATATGTCCTGACTGGTTACAGGAGCTGGGTCAGGAGCTTCAAAAGATGATGAATGAACCAGGGATGGTTGCTACCTTAGCATGAATGGTAAGAGAACCTTGGGTGATTTTAACTTCAACAACGCTCGTTGAGAAAAATCTTAGCGGGAATTACCATCTTTGCAGTATCGGGAAGAGAACCATAGGCAATTATAATCTGAAAGGAATTGTCACCTCACTCACCGTCGGAGAGGAAACCATAAGAAAAGGACTTATCACCTCACTCACCGTCGGAGAGGGAACAATAGGAGATTATCACCTCACTCGCCGTCGGAGAGGGAAATATCTGAAAAGGACTTACCACCTCACTCACCGTCGGAGAGGGAACCATAGGAGACTATCACCTCACTCACCGTCGGAGAGGGAAACATCTGAAAAAGGAATTACCACCTCACACTCACCGTCGGAGAGGGAACCATAGGAGACTATCACCTCACACTCATCGTCGGAGAGGGAAACATCTGAAAAAGGAATTACCACCTCACACTCACCGTCGGAGAGGGGACCACAGGAGACTATCACCTCACACTCATCGTCGGAGAGGGGACCATAAGAGACTATCACCTCACACTCACCGTCGGAGAGGGAAACATCTGAAAAGGAATTATCACCTCACTCGCCGTTGGAGAGGGGACCATAGGAGACTATCACCTCACACTCACCGTCGGAGAGGGAAACATCTGAAAAGGAATTACCACCTCACTCTCCGTTGGAGAGGGGACCATAGGAGACTATCACCTCACACTCACCGTCGGAGAGGGAAACATCTGAAAAGGAATTACCACCTCACTCGCCGTTGGAGAGGGGACCATAGGAGACTATCACCTCACACTCACCGTCGGAGAGGGAAACATCTGAAAAGGACTTACCACCTCACTCGCCGTTGGAGAGGGAACCGTTTGAAAAGGAATGATCGCCTCACTCACCGTCGGAGAGGGAACCATCTGGGATAACTTCTGCTGAGTCTTCATCAGAAAAATCTGTTGGGAGTCGATTTAGCTGGACTAGAGAAGGCCTTGGACTTGGATAAGAAATCTTTTGAGTTGACTAACTGAACCGGTCTAGGTCTTGAAATATGATTGAGACTTTTAACTGCATCTTTTCCTGAAAGGTAAAGGTCAGTCATATGCAATGCATGATATGAATCAAGCAATGATGTTCTCAACATACATGAGATTTATATGATATGATGCGTCTATGCATGCTATGATGATGTATGTGATGTTTTATGAATGTATGTTTTCGTCTAGGAAAGTGAATCCTTGACAGGTGCCGGGAAGTCGTATCTTGGGCTGATGTTGAAGAATAGATTTGCTTCCGCTGGGGATGATAACTGCAAGAATAAACCGGTAGGAGAAGATGACTCCGTTGCGGAATAAACTTGGCAAATGGAAGATTCTGCGGGGAGAAAAGATACTCTAGCGACCATGCTGGGAAGTGATACTCTGTGGGAAGAGGGATGTCTTGCCGAGTGTTAATAATAGTTTGCTGGGGATAGGAAGACTTTGTCGACGACGCTCTTTCCGTGGCTTTTGGCTGAGGATAACCCAGTTATATCCTGTTAAGGAAATAACTCTTTAAATCCAGCCGGACGACGCGTTCGTGCTCTGCGAGGGGATAAGCTTCCAGAATTTACTGGGGATAAGCTTACCGCTTGGGGATATGAATTCCAACTTTCCTGGGGAAACTGGATTGGACTCTTCTGGGGAGTTTTGAACTGCGGGGGAAGTGATCCCTTTGAATATTAATATACCGCCGGGGAACAATCTTTAGATCAAGACTGCCGGGGATGCTTGTGTATATTGCTGCTGGGGAATGTTGAGACCTGCTGGAGGATACCCAACCGCTTTTAAGATTTGATAGTATAGCTTGGGGAGAGTGCACTGACTTGCTGGATCACTCTCTGGGGAATTAGGATATCTGGTTATGTTCTTTAGCTGAACCTACCTTGGTACTTTGGAGGATAGAACAATTAGACTGCTCAGACAACTCTTTATTTCCCCTGTTTCTAGTGTCACCTGCAATTAATTCCTTTGTTTCGTATGCAAATATTTATGAGTTAGCAAATTATTGTCAATGCATATATCACAAATTGAACCTTGGACGTTCTTCGCAAAACAAAACAGAAAAATAAAAACACTTGGCACGTTTAACTGAAAATATATTGATTTTTGAATGGCCTGTGAATAGGCGTTTTGTATACAAGAGGCTAACGTCCTAGTAAGAGGAACGCTGCTGAACAAGAGAGTTTATACAATTTTTGTACAGAAGAAAATAAAACAGCTGTGTGAAATGTGAATGATCCACTGGGTTTCAACTCTGCTATTGCCTTTATAACTCTGAGCGTCTCATCACTTGATGACCTTGGTTGAAGGTGAAGCTGACTGATCGATGCCGTCTGAACTTGATGTAGATACCGGATTCTGGATGCAAAGTGATCCAATGAGACATAGTATTACGCTTTTATCCCTAATTTTTGCCTGGACCGCCCTTTCGGGTTTTCGGTCCACCGGGATACCCATTTTTGCCCAAGCCGCCTTTTCAGGTTTTCGACTTGCCGGGTGTACAGATTTTTTCATTTTCATCCCTTCATTTTGCCCGAACCCTTTTGGTTCGCCGGGAAGCCCTAATTTTTGCCTAGGTATGTCAACCTAGCGGGTCTTTTTTATGCGTAGTATCTTTTTACTATGTCTGCATTGGCGGGGTGAGGAAGGTCGTCACCATCCATGTTGGTCAATATCATGGCTCCTCCTGAGAACACATGCTTAACCACAAATGGCCCTTCGTACGTAGGGGTCCATTTGCCCCTTGGATCACTCTGAGGAAGGATGATTCTCTTGATCACCAGATCCCCAACTTGATATTCCTGTGGTCTGACCTTTTTGTTAAATGCCCTGATCATCCGTTTTTGGTACGTCTGACCATGGCAGATAGCAGCAAGTCTCTTTTCGTCAATGAGGTTGAGCTGATCAAGTCGTGTCTGGATCCAATCATCTTCGTTCAGATTTGCATCCTTCATTATCCGGAGAGAGGGAATTTGCACTTCGATCGGTAAGACTGCCTCCATACCATAAACCAGAGAGAAAGGAGTTGCCCCGGTTGACGTCCTAGCTGAGGTACGGTACCCATGCAGAGCGAACGGTAACATCTCGTGCCAATCTTTATAGGTCACTGTCATTTTCTGCACGATCTTCTTGATGTTCTTATTTGCTGCTTCTACAGCCCCATTCATCTTCGGTCTGTAAGGAGAAGAATTGTGGTGCTGTATCTTGAACTGATCGTAGAGCTCAGCGATCATCTTGTTGTTTAGATTGGTACCGTTGTCTGTAATAATTCGCTCAGGGACGCCATATCGATAGATCAGGTTATGCCGAATGAACCGTGCCACAACAGTCTTGGTTACCGTAGCATAGGATGCTGCCTCGACCCACTTCATGAAATAATCAATCGCCACTAGGATGAAGCGATGTCCATTGGATGCCGTAGGTTTAATCTCGCCGATCATGTCTATGCCCCACATTGCAAACGGCCAAGGCGCAGTCAGAACATTCAGGGGAACCGGAGGAACATGCACCTTGTCTGTATGAATCTGGCACTTGTGGCATGTCCTGGAATGTTGGTAGCAGTCAGCTTCCATTGTGGACCAGTAATATCCTGCCCGTAGGATGTTCTTAGCCATAGTGTGTCCACTGGAATGTGTACCAAAGGTCCCTTCATGTAGCTCTTCCATGATTCTTTCCGCTTCAGTCTTATCCACACAACGCAGTAAGGTTGAATCATGGTTTCGCTTGTACAATATGCCGTTGCTAAGGAAGAACTTGGCTGCGAACCTTCTCAGGAATTTCTTATCGTTGATAGATGCACCTTCAGGGTATTCTTGAGTTTCCAGATATCTCTTCACCTCATGGTACCAAGGCTTCTCAGTCACCAATTCAGTTTCGAGATCACAACAGTATGCCGGTTCGTCCAGTTTCCAGATGATGATCCGGGGAGCCTCATTATCCCATTTGACCTTGAACATTGAAGACATTGTAGCTAACGCGTCCGCTAGCTGATTCTCTTCTCTTGGAGAGTGCTCAAAGGTTATCTCTGTGAAGTGGGGGATCAAGGTCAACACACATTCTCTGTAAGGAATTAAGTTTGGATGTTTCGTATCCCACTCTGCTTTGATCTGGTTGATCACAAGAGCGGAATCTCCGAAGACACTTAGAAATTTGATCCTTAGGTCGATCGCAGCTTGCAGACCCATGATGCACGCCTCATACTCCGCCATGTTGTTGGTACAGTTGAAACACAGCCGGGCAGTGAGTGGAGTATGAGTACCTTGAGGAGATATGATGATGGCGTCGATACCATTTCCTAAAGCATTGGAGGCTCCGTCAAAGTGCATAGACCATCGGGATCCTGGTTCAGGTCCTTCATCCGGTCCAGGTACTTCACAGTCAGTTACAATCATGATGCTTTCATCCGGAAACTCGAAGTTCATTGATTGATAATCATCTACAGCTTGATGTGCCAAGTGGTCTGCCAATACACTCCCCTTGATGGCTTTCTGGGTTGTATACTGAATGTCGTATTCCGTCAGGATCATTTGCCATCTTGCAATTCTCCCAGACAGGGCAGGCTTTTCGAATATGTACTTTATAGGATCCATCTTTGAGATCAACAAGGTAGTGTGAGTCAGCATATACTGCCTCAGCCGGCGAGCAGCCCATACCAAAGCGCAGCAAGTTTTCTCAAGCAGTGAGTATCGGGTCTCACAGTCGGTAAACTTTTTGCTAAGGTAATAAATGGCATGCTCTTTTCGGCCAGACTCGTCATGCTGCCCCAGCACACACCCCATTGAGTTGTCGAGCACTGTCAGGTATAGTATCAGAGGTCTCCATTCAACCGGTGGCATAAGGATAGGTGGTTCTTGGAGATACTCTTTGATTCTGTCGAAGGCAGCCTGACATTCATCGTTCCAACGTACTACCTGATCTTTCTTCAGCAGCTTGAAGATTGGCTCACAAGTAGCAGTCAGATGTGAGATGAATCGAGCGATGTAATTCAGGCGTCCTAAAAAGCCTCTGACTTCCTTCTCTGTCTTAGGAACTGGCATCTCTTGAATAGCTTTGACCTTAGCAGGGTCCACTTGAATTCCCTTATCACTGACCACGAAGCCTAGCAATTTTCCAGATCTTACCCCGAAGGTGCACTTGTTCGGGTTCAATCTCAACTTGTATAGTTTCAACCGGTCAAACAACTTCTGCAGATGATCTAGATGCTCTTCCTCAGTCTGGGACCTTGCGATCATGTCGTCCACATATACTTCTATCTCATGATGGATCATGTCATGAAATAAAGCAACCATGGCACGTTGGTAGGTTGCCCCAGCGTTCTTTAATCCAGATGGCATGACCTTGTAACAGAAGGTGCCCCACTGTGTAACAAATGTAGTCTTTTCCATGTCTTCAGGTGCCATCTTGATCTGATTGTAACCTGAGAAACCATCCATGAAAGAGAATACTTTGTGCTGAGCTGTATTATCAACAAGGACATCAATGTGAGGTAGAGGGAAGTCATCCTTGGGGCTGGCCCTGTTCAGATCCCTGTAATCGACACACATTCTGACCTTACCGTCCTTTTTAGGTACCGGCACCACATTAGCAACCCACTGAGGGTAAGAAGTCACCGCAAGGAACCCAGCATCAAACTGTTTCATAACCTCGGCCTTAATCTTCTCAGACATCTCCGGACGCATCCGACGGACCTTTTGCTTAACTGGAGGGCAGTCTTCCCTAGTTGGCAAGTGATGGACCACAATATCGGTATCCAAGCCTGGCATGTCTTCGTAGGACCAGGCAAAGATCTCCACATAATCATGCAGCATCTTGGTTAACCGTTGCTTCACGCTGAGCTCTAGGTTGGCACCAATCTTTACCTCTTTCCTGTCTGCCTCAGTACCCAGGTTTATTGTTTCCACTAGCTCTTTATGGGGTTGAATTGCCCTCTCTTCCTGAAGCAACAGTCTAGCGAGCTCGCCAGGCACTTCGCAATCATCTTCACCTTCGTCTTCGGCTAAGTTGATCGGATTTTCGAAGTCATAATTGGCAGTAGCAGAGTTGTTATCAGTGAGATCCAGAGTGGATTGAAACCTGTATGAGTGAGTGTGTGTGTAAATACAGCTGTTTTGAAATATATGTAAAGGAAATAAAGACAGAAAAGGAGCACAATATTTGCGATGCGAAAAACGTCCAAGATTTTCATTCATGATATATGTAATGACAATTTATATGCCCTCACAAATAGAACCAGGGTGCCTCGGGTAAGACACCGGGCCATAGAGTTTATCTTTGTTTATTACAAAAATAACGAAACAAAGAAATTTATTACTTAGTAACAAGAGAAACAGATAAGTTGTCCTTTGCACTCCAATTGTTAAGTCCACTGTCGGTTGCCGGGTAGATCCAGCTATCAAACTCAGCTTCATCAACTTCCTCTTCGTCCCCAATAGCATTCACTCCATGAGCAGGCAGGGGAGTTGTCACTACATTAGGCTTTTCAGGTGCCTCAAATTGTACCTCCTTGGCGTCAATAAGGTCCTGCAGCTTGTTCTTTAATGCCCAACAGTCATCGGTAGAGTGTCCCGGGCCATCTGAATGGTAAGCACAACGAGCATTCGGGTTGTACTTAGGAGATGTAGTATTGGGGAACTTCGGAGCCTCCCTGACCGTCGCCAGATTGGTGGATAGTAACTGTGGCAGGATCTGTGATAGGGTCATGCTTAACCGGGTAAACTCCCTCCGGGGTCTTTCAGCCCTTTGAGGATTGTTCGGCCGAGGAGCGGCAGCAGGCTTAGCAATCATCACCGCACTGACAGATTGGCGGTGCTCAGGTCTCTCTGATTTCCTGGAACCATATACGGCACTAGACTCCTTCTTGAATGGTTTCTTTTCCGAACTAGACGATGCACCTTTCGGAATCTTCCCAGACTTCAACCCAGCTTCAATTCTCTCTCCAGTCAGAATCAAATCAGTGAACCCAGCAGAAGAATTCCCAATGAGATGGTTGAAGAATGGCCCAGATAGGGTCCCCAAGAACATGTCTACCAACTCCCGATCAGTCAATGGTGGCTGCACCCTACCAGCCAGGTCTCTCCACTTCTGAGCGTACTCCTTAAAACCTTCGCTTGCACCTAACAACATACCCTGGAGTTGGGTACGTGTGGGGGCAAGGTCGGCATTATATTGATACTGCTTGTAGAAAGCAGTAGCCAACTCCTCCCAGTTACGAACCTTGGTCCCATCCAGCTGATAGAACCATTCGAGATGAGTCCCTGAAAGACTCTCCTGGAAGAAGTGGATCCATAAATTCTTATCCGCAGAGTACGGCTGAATTTTCCGAACATAGGACCTTAGATGCAGCTTGGGACAAGACGCCCCGTCATACTTAGAGAAGGATGGTGCTTTGAACTTGTGAGGGATGATCACACCAGTTGACAAACCCAGATCTCCGAAATCCAGCCCCGGTACCTGTTGAACTTCCATAGCCTTCAACCTATCCTCCAGTTGCTTGTATCTGTCGTCTGCAGGAGGGTACTGCTCTTCATCAAAATCTGTCTCGTTGTCGGAGACTACCGGACTAGGAACCCTTGCTTCTGCCTGAGGAGAATTCTTGTCAACAGAAGAACCAGCCTCTTCCTGTTGCAGAGTATTGTTAAACCTTCGGCCTGAGTTGAACAGAACAGTTCTTCTCTTCTTCTTCTTCTCCTTTTTCAGGAGCATAGCCTTCAGTTCTTCTTGGCCTTGAGCCAGACCTTTGATTAATTCCTGGAATTGTGCATTCTGCACCTGAAGAGCCTTGATGGAAGTCTCAGTTGATGCAGAGTCGGTATTCATGATGCTGAAATAAACAGCGAAGAACTGTAAGCAACCTGAAAAGAGGAAAAACCTGCTATGCACATGATGTATGAAATGCGTATGCAATGCATTCCAGGGTTCGAAAGTTCAAATTTGTTGTAGACAAAAAGGAACACACGTTATCATTAAAGAAATCATTGTTTAATACATCAGAGCCTCATGGGCAAAAGTACAAAAATCAAATCAATCCCAAAATACACTGCGCATCCTCTTTGGAGCTATGTAGGTGTTGAGATTCCTCTCCTCATGCAACAGGCGGGTGAGCTCCAAGACCTTCTTTTCACTGGCATGTAGGCTAGTCTCAAGAGAATTCCGCTCTTCCTTAAGCTGGATCCAGCTCTTCTGCATCTCTTCCCAGGATGTGGGCATATCAGGGTGCTGAATAATGTAGGGAACTTCCCCTTCCAATACTGGCTCTTTGATCCCTGGGAGCATATGAGGATAAGGCATTACTAACTTCTGGGAGCGGGCTCGTACCCACTTGAGATAAGGTTCCAACGGGATGGAATTCCTGTGCCCCAGTGTCTTGCTGTCTATCTTACTGGGCATCCTCCAGGCTCTGATAAATCTCTGGCGAAGTCCTTGAGTATCGTTGTCGAAGTCAAAAACTATGTCAGGAATTAACATGTCATGAGGACCATCCCTCCGAGCATAACCAAACTGTCTCCAAGCCAGGCATGGGCTGTAAGTAATACCTCCTCTGGTTCCAAGTAAAGGAACATTAAGGTACTCCCTGCAACGATCAATGATAGTGACATCTTCCCTGGACCTAGGGCACCAATGTATATCTTCATGTGTAAGAGTCATTAACCGTTGTGACCATCTCAAACCCCGCTCATTCTTCAAGACTGGTTGTGGAAGGTGCGAAATAAACCACCTTCCCAGGAGAGGAGTGCAACACATAAGGACACCTCTTTTTCTCATGGTTCGAGTGTAACATGAGTGAAGGATGTCCCCCAGCAACGTAGGTATAGGATTCCTGGACATAAAGATCTGAACCGCATTGATATCAATAAGCTGATCTGGATTAGGGAACAACACCAAACCATAGACAAGGAGGGCCACAACTTCTTCAAAAGCTTGCAAGTCAAGGGAGTTCCAACATTCAAGGGCCTTTTCAAACAGAAACCTGGCTAAGAACCCTTTGATACCACTTCTAACTTCCCAATGTCCCTTGAGGTCAGATGACTGTAGGTGCAAGGCTTTAGCAATCTCTTCAAGCTTAGGTTCCTTTTCTGTACCGTTGAAGGGTGGCTGATCAAGGATAGGGATCTTCAGGAGCCGGGAGCACTCCTCCAATGTAGGTACCAACTGATAGTCCAAGAAGGTAAAACAGTGATGCAGAGGATCAAAGAATTGGAACAGGACCTTGATCATATCTTCCTCAATGTTGGTGTTGACCAAGCTGATGAGGCTTCCATGTCTTTCACTGAATGAAGAGTTCTCAGGAATCCTGGATATAAGCTCCTTAAGCTGAGGAGGGATCCTTATAAGACTGATTTGAATTGTCTTTCTACGAACAGTTTCCATGTCCTACAAAACAAGAACAAAGATGAAAATTCGAACCCCTGAAATGGTTAGTCAATGCATATGATGCTGGATGATGTCATGATGCTATGATTAAACACACCACATATATTTACAAAGACAAACATGTAAGGCACACAAGGCGCACAAGACAAGCCCTTAAGGTTTAAGGCCAGCATGGGGTCTGGGTAGTACCCTCTTGAAGTTGGTGGGTTCAACCTGTCCTAATCAAAGTAACCGGGTTCTAAGGTTCCCAATATCACGGGATTGCTTTCATTGTTCATCGTTTCGATTTAGCCACTGAACTGGCGACCGAAATATTCCAGGAAAGCAACCCTCAATTGAGTGTAGTATCGAGTATCAACCAACCTCGGACTGCACCAAAGTCAGTTATCTCACTACCCTAAAGAGGCCAAGATAATTCAATTAAGGTTCCTAAGGTCTGTTGATGCTTCATGACACCACGCGGAGGCCCCGTACTCTCCTTGACTGAACTCAAGGGTTACCGGTACACACCAAAGTGCCACATCAACGTAGCAGACTGCTTCAACCATGTCGGTATACCCCGCACAGTTCCCTCACAGCCTTGTTGCTACTTTCTAAGAAGGTATCCCCAGATCCGGGTTAGGATCTATAGAACTCCCAAGCAACCCACAATTTAAAGCACACAAGGAAAACAATTGAAAACACAGTTATGAACTAGCCCTAAGGTACACCCCACTTTATAAGATAGTCCCCAGCAGAGTCGCCAGTTCTGTGATCGGTGGATCTGGAACTGACTGTTTAACGCTGGTTCGCGAAATGTCGCGGAAGCAAGAGTCGCCACCGTCTTTTATTTTCTCCAAATGGAAAGGACAAAAGCACAGAAAAATTCCTTATAGAGATTGCTCTCGGTTCGGGAGGTAGGTTATAGAAAGGGAAGGTGTTAGCACCCTTTCTATCCATGGTTATCCATGGGCTCTTAGATACTTGCTCACTTGTGTTTTCAAAAATGGTTTGTTTGCTTTTCGACTGTGGGTTTAAAAAAGTTTCTTCGAAAATTTCAGTTTGACTCTTGTATCAGTCCTCAAGAGTGTTTGAAAAGTTGCTTTCGAAAGCTTTTTGAAAAGTGTCGGTGTGAAAAGTATTTTTGAATTTGTTTTGAAATTTAGAGCAAGTATCTACGAGAACCTACCTACCCTAAGGAATTCGTCTGTGTAAATGTCCTTTAAAGTAGTGCCATCCCACCATTGAGAGGTAGGTAGCACCACCGTTGGAGGTGTTCGGGTCAATTCGAGGTTCGGGACATGGCGATCACCAGAGCAATGGGAAGACACCTTAGAAGCTACCCTCATGCCAGGTTCCCGGATCATGAGGACTTACTAAGACATCCTCTACTCGACGATCACCTTTCGAGGCAAGGCAACAGTGAGGCGTACCCTAGGGGTGGTGTGTGCGATTCGTGTGTCAGATTCACTTATTTTGTCTTGTCATGTCATTGGTGTTCTACGCTTGTTTTTATTTATGTCCATTCATTCTTGCATGCTTTGTTTAACAGTTAAAAGTTGCGAGGAAAAATAAATCTATAACTATTACAAATGGCGCGGGTCCACATCGCCAAAATTAACCAGGACCCGATTTGACGGAAAATAAATAGAGTAAAAGAAAATAAAGAACTGAAAAGTGCGAGAAGTAATTACAATGCTTCGGGAGAGGTACATAATTATTTAAATGACATAAAATAAATATGCGAACAAATAAGAAATTAAGAACGAAACGAGGGCGTTGGACCCTTTTGTAAAAATTAAAATTAATGAGGAATTAAAATTAAAATTAAAAGAAAGCAAGAATTTGTTTTTTTTGTGTTTTTTAGTGTTTTAGAATTTAATATGAAAAAGAAAGAATTAATTAAAATTAACTACTAACCCTAATTCTAATGGTTTTTAATTTATTAAGAAAACATTAAAATTCAACCTAAATTAAACCTAATTTTTTATGTACAATTTTAATTATGAAAATAAATAAAATAAATAATATTATTGTGACAAAAGAAAAATTAAAAAGGAATAAAACAATTATTAAACCTATTTCTACATTTTTTGTATTTTTGTTATTAAAAGAATTAAAATTAAAAACCCTAATTTAAGCTAATTAATTTACAATTTATTTATGAAAATAATTAAAAGAAAATACTTATTATATTTTTTGATCTTTTTCTGATTTTTAGGCATTTTTTATATTTGTAAAAATAATTAATTAAATCAAAACAATAAAGCAAATAAAACAATAATTGAAAATAGAATATAAGAAAAATATGGAAAATTGCAAACCAGGGGGGGTTCAGGCCCCAATATGGAGGTCTTGATCCAAGAATCCTGGCCCAAAAACCCTGGGTCCGTTTGACCTTTTTGAGTAGCGCGCGGGCTGGTTGACTTGAGTTTATAGTGGACCTTCAATCTCAGCCTTTGGTTTAATTCTGATGGGGGCGTGGATATTGATTCTTGAGGATGCATGGTACGTCTGGGCATAGGCGCTGCATGGGAACACACATGGAAAAATAATATGGAGATAATACAGACCTGGGGTTCGAACCCAGGTCTTGGACGTCAACACAATCAACGCTTGCCAGCTGAGCCACTACAACGCATTTGTTATATAAATAACTAACAATCATTATAAGAATAAAACAAAGGGTTAGTGGATTAAAGCGCGAAAATTCAAACCGGCCTATCACGTTTTGACAACACATCGTCTTCTTCGCGTGTTTTGTTTTTTTTCTGAAACAAGGATATAAAGCAACGGTTTTAGACGCGTTTTCTTAGGCCAGCTATTGAAAAATAGCGATTAGCTCTCAAGCATTCATAAATTGGGCGCGATGGGTGGTTCAAAATCGTCTTCATGCGCTGAGTTGAATGGTGTAACTCATGTGTTCCAATTTTTCTTTGTCTTGAAATCCCCAAATTCACATCCTGCAAACCCTAGAAAATAAACATGGCAAAATCGCGTATAGCACAGAAAAAAGCAATTGAATATATTGGTTAGCTTCAAAACATCATAATGAACATGAATCAATGAATAAATTTCACAAATAATGCATGGAATGGGATATACGATTATGAAATTTTCTTGATACAGCTTGCGTTCATGTTACCAATTCTTGGAGTTTGAATGGATGTTTCTGATTGGAATGTGATCAGTAATCCTTGAGGAAGCTATTGGAATGGTTTTTATGCTTTGAATCGCCTTGTAAAGATGTTTTCAGAATTGAGTTTATGGAGAAAAAATTCAAGTTTGTGGAGAGCTTTCTTGCGCAGCTTTCAGTCTAGCACGATTAGGTTTATGATCAGGCATATGTAGTGAAGGCATTAGGTTAACAAAACTCAATCAAATCTCTTGTAATCATGGATTTGGAAATTTGATTTTTTAAGGATCTTTTTTCAATCTTTTTCAAGTGTTCTTTGTTCTCAATCATGCCAATCAATCCAAATCTTTCCTAATTTGCATATGCACGAAATATTGATGATATAATGTGCACAAAAAGATTGAAAAAACTTAGGTTAGCCTTTTTCATGTATTTATTTTAATTTAAATGAATTATTATTAATAAAAATCCAAATAAATAAATAAAAAATGAAATAAGACTTCCCTTTGGGCCAAGTAGTCGTGCATATGTCATGGATGATGAATCATGGAAGAAAAATGGGCCCATTAGCAATTTTAGGTCATTTGAAGTAGTGTTGACTTTTCAAAATATCCAAAAATTTCCCAACTTCCACAAGGCATAACTTGCTCAATTTTTAAGCTTTTCTCATGTTCTTGGACATTTTGGAAAGGTCTTTGAGTCCTTTAACCAATGACTTTGGTCCCATGTCATTTTGATTTACCAATCTCAAGTTATGGCCTTTGACTTAAAGTCCCTTTTTGTTGACTTTTGAAAATGACCTATAATGTTGAAATTGATAACTTTTTGTGAGAGCATTTCTTGGACTTGAAGTATGAAGATGTATTGTAGGAAATGTCTTTCTCTTCAAAATGAGCTTTGGATGGAATTTTTTTGATAATCCATGTGAAAGTTATGCCCTGGTCAATTTCAGTTGACTTTTTCAACTGTTCAAATAAGGAAACTTTTGCATCTTGATGATTTCTGAGCCAAACTTTGAGAATCATGATCAAGCATTGATCAAATGATGTTTGTGGCTTCAAAATGATATGTTGACCAAAAATTTGAACTTTTGACTGTCAAATGACCATTTTGCCCCTACAGTTGACTGTAGTGCAATTAGGGTTTTTGACTGTGCAATTTTGAGCTGAATGTATTGAAACTTGATATGAGGATGCTTGACCATATTTGTAGGCATGTGAGACTTGATTGGGCCATTGGAAACTTCATTTTCTTGATCAGAACACAAACCCTAGTTTTGACTGTATGGGAGACCTTTGCACTGTACAACCATTGGGGAATTTTGCAGCTTGACTTGGCAATTTCTTGAAGAATATGGGAGGGCAAATTTTGGGGTACAACAGAATGCTTTTAGGAACTTTGCCAAGTTTGAACAAACTTTTTGTGCCAATATTCTTCTTTTATGAATAGAAATTGTTGAGGAAGATGATGAGGACTCATGGCCACCAAAACCACTTCCATACCAATTATTTCAAAACAACTTCAATGGTGAGTTTTGAATTTCTCAAGTTATTAACTAGGGCATGGAAATAAACTCATGAACCCATGAAGCAACTTGCTAAACCTCATTGCCTTTACCTACATTATTAACAAGTAAGAAAAACCAATATTGTACTTTGTTAATTAGAGAGAAAATCAAAGCAAAATATCCATGATCACAAAAGAAAACAAGTCAAAGTGCTTGGTAACTCCTTAAAAGAGCAAGGCTAAAGATAGGGAGAAGAACCAAAAACCCTAATGTGATCTTGTTGTGATTGAAACAATATGGTATGATGAAGGAATCTTAGAGGCAAAAATTGGGGTACAACAGCTGCCCTTATTTAAGTTTCTTCTATCCGGAGATACGAAGGTTAAAAATATTCATGTCGACGTGATCGAAGATACTTAAATATAAAACAAACTCTAATTTTGGCCCTAAGATGCCATGCAAATGCTTATGCATATGAATGCATATGAACATAACCAAAGAGGTGCAAAGTAACATTGGGGATGCAACAATGATAAAGAAACAAAGGAGCAATCCCACCAGGAAAATAAATCATTGTTGAACCACAAAAACAGAATCAGAGAGGAAGATATCAAGCATCGGCGTTCACTGCCGATGTACTACCAACATTCACTGAAGGTAGAGAGAGAAAATATCATATCACCGCCGTTCACTAACGATGAACTATCAACGTTCACTGAAGATAGCAAAAAGATAATAAACATCGACGTTCACTGTCGATGTCCTACCAAAGTTCACTGAAGGTAGAAAGAGAAAATATATCATATCACCACCGTTCACTGACGATGAACTATCAACGTTCACTGAAGATAGCAAAAAGATAATAAACACCGACGTTCACTGCCGATGTCCTACCAACATTCACTGAAGGTAGAAAGAGAAAATATATTTGTGATACAGTGGGAGAACTGACTTGAGGTTTTGCGTTTTGTGTTTGCAAATGTTTCGGTTTAGCAAGAGTCGCCACCGACTTTTTATTTTATCCTAAGGAAAGGTCAAAAAGCACAGGAAAGACCTTTTATATGTTTTCTTGGGTTCAGGGAGTAGATTATGAAAAGGGAAGGTGCAAGTACCCTTTTCATCCATGGTTATCCATGGGCTCTTAGTTATTTTTTTAGATCACTTGCTTTTGCTTTTCAATTGTTTGAAATGGTGCTTTGTGTGTGGTTTCGAAAATGTTTTGAAAAGAGGCCATCGATGTGGCAACCTTTGTAATGATTCTTGTTTGAATGTATACAAAGGTGTATTTGTCTTTTGAGAAGATTTTCAATGTTTGAAAGTTTGATTTGGGAAATATTTTGAAATTGTGTTGTGAAGTGTGTTTGAAAATAGCAAGAATGTTTTGCAAGTTTTGATCAAGTAACTAAGAGTTATCTACCCTATTTTACTCAAAGATCTTTCCTATATGTTTTTAACCCTTTTGACAGTGTCGTTTTACCATTGCATTTGGTAAACAACCTTGTATTAGGATGTTAAACGGGACAGGTGCGGGTCATCGTATAGACCATGATAGCAATTGTGTTAAGTATTTTTTGCAAATTTCTGAGGGACTAGATCATTTTGTGTAGGCAACCAAGATAGCATCATCGAGGGACTATGATCTTTTGTTTTGTTTTTGTTTTGCCAAAGTACTCAACATGCATAACATGGCCCATGTTTAAAACAACAAGTGGATGAAGCCAAAGTACTCATTTTGTGTGCATTGTGTATTGATTTTCATGCATTTTTGTCTTGGTATTAGTCAAGCTATTTGTTTGATTTTTTTGGATTGTTAGCATACAAACCCTAATCTCTAATCATGGCATAATTGAAAGCGTAAATGCGTAAAATAAATCTACCACTATTACAACATGATTATGGGGAGGGGGATACAATTTTTGAATAGGGATTATTTGACAAGAAATTAAAACCCTAATTTTACTATTACATCCAAATTGAATAATGGCATAAATAATAAATGAACAATATTTAAATAAACAAATAAAATAAATATACAAAATATTTTGAATATGCAAAAATGTTTATGTTTATTTTTTATGTATGTAAAAAATATTTAATGCAAAAAAGAAATAAATAAAAAAAAGATCATTATTTTTTTATTATGGGTAAAACCCTAATTTTTAAGAATGTAAATATATTGACTATATTATTTATATACAATAAAATAAAATAATGTATATACAAAAAATAAAATATATTTAGAAAAAGTATTTTTTAAGTATAAATAATAATAAAAATAAAAGTATAATATTTCTATGTTTTATTTTTCAAGTATTTATTAAATAAAAGTATGTATATATATATATATATATATATATATATATATATATATATATATATATATATATTAATTAATTATATTAAATATGTATATTAAAAATAAAATATATACAAGACAAGAATATATTTAGAACAATATTTTTTTAGTGTAAATAAAATAAAGAATAAAAAATAAAAGTATAAGGTTATTATTTATTATTTTCAAGTTTTCAATAAAAGAATCTACTATTAAATTATTTTTATGTCTAAAAAAAACAATAAAATAATAAAAATAAATGTGAGAAATTATGAAAATATTTTTGGATATTTTTATGTTTGAAAAATATAAAATAAAAATCAGAAATGATAAATAAATACAAAAATATAAAATATAAAGAAATTGGGCCAGGGGGTGCATTCAGTAAAAGGGGGGTGTTAAAAACAAAAGAAGCAAAGCCCAGCCCAAGCCAGACTTCATCTTCAACCTCTGTCTTCAAATTTTCGCGCGCCATGTACAAACACGAACAACCTGCATACGTGCTCTAATGCAAAAACACATAACATCAAAGTTGTAGAGCTTTCCAAGACGAATTCAACCATATAAAAAACTTGTCCTAACTCTCAAAGACCAGAGAAAATTTCTCTGGACCTAAATCTTAACCTATTTTTTTCAGGATGTTCATGGACCAAATTCTCTTAGCATGCTTAACTAAAATGAAAACTGAGCATATGTACAGGTTCATGGCTATGAATACTACATTTCTTATTCACAAACCTAAGTCTAAATGTTCCTAAATAGAGAAATAGGAAGTTGATAAAAACCTGTTTCAGCTGACTTCGTGTATGGCAATGTGGACCTTTTCAACAAGGCCTGAGATATTTGGGAGCTTGCTTGAATTTCCCCTGACCTTCTCCAATGTCTAGCTTTCCTTGAATGTGCTTGAACAAACCTACAGAACTCAACCTGCACAAGCTGAAATCAAAAATGGCAAACCCTGTAAATGGAGTTACAGTCAATGTTTAAGGGTTGGGATAGCTTGGATATGTTGTGTGGAATGTGTTTGAACCAGTTTGAGACAAAACGCACGAGGGATTTGAGTTGTGGCAATCAAACTGCAGGGAGTGCCCTATTTTGCCAATGGAAGGTGATTTTGCACTATGGGAGGTTTGAGGGCTCAAAGGGTCGTGTTTCTGGCTCAAGGGGATGTGAGAAAGTTGTTCCAAATGTTTGCACAAGTTGGTTTCTGCTGATGTTCAAGTTGTGTGAAGTTTGACAAAAATCTTGGTTATGAAGCAAAACATGAGAATTGATGTAAAGCAGGCCTGTACAGGCTATCCATCAGCTTGCATACTATGCTCTTGGCCCCTCAAGTTGGTGGATATGATTTGCTGCACAAGATATGGCTCAATGCTCTAGGATGTTGTTTTGACATAAAGCAAGATTTAAGCAAAAATGGAAATGTTGCTTTTTCTACTTATGGATTAATCTTGTGTGCAAAGCTCTAATGACCAAAACAAAACCTTAGACCAATGGATTTGCATTTAATTATTTAGTATGAAATGGTTTTGAGGCCTGTAATCTAGTGCAAAGCAAGCTGACTTGAATTTGCAACTTGTAATAATATGAACATGCCATGGATGAAAAGTGAGTTTTTGCCAACTTCAAGCCTTTGATTCTCCCTAACCACAAATGAGTTTGGAGAGTTCTTGGACATTTTGGAAAGCTTGCAACATGATCTAAAATCCATATTTGAAATAAAATTTGATATTCCAAGTGGAACTATGTGAAAAATGGCCATGAACATAGGTCAAAATCCTGCCTAAACTAGGGCAAAATTTCACTAAGTTAAAAGTTTCATGGACCCTTGTTCCAAAAATCATAACTTGAGATCCAAGCTTCTTTTTGGAAAACTTTGTGAATAAAAGTTGTAGACTTTTTGGAGGACTACAACTTTCATGTTGGAAGCTTTGTTTGAATCCAATTTCATTATGGTGAAAATGTTGAGCAAAGTTAGGAAAAATTAAGAAAATTTCATAACTTAGAAAAATTCTAAGTTATGAAAATTTTCAACTTTAAACCCTAATTTGCAAAAATGGATTTCTTGATGAACAAGTTTCATGTTTTGACACATATTGATGAAAAATGACCCTTGACACTTAATTTTGACCAAAAAGTCAAAGTTTGACTTTTCAGTGTACAGTCATATTTTGATCAGTTGACTGAAAAATTAATCTGTCAATCCAATACAATTGAGATCTTTTGAACCTTGTGAATATGTCAAGATGATTCCATTGAGTACTTGAATCCATGCTTGAGCCCAATTTTCCATTGTCTAGGTCAAAAATCAAAAATTGCCCTTGTGCAGTCAAAACCCTAAAAATGACCATTTTGCCCTTTTGGTGATCTGATCAAATTTCTTGTGGAGTTGTGGTCCAAACTTGATCAAATGGTTCATATGAGTCTATAATGTTGATGTGGATAAAAAATTATGAGGTTTGACTGTAAATTGGGCACATTTGACTTTTTCCCCAATACAGTTGATTTCTAGGTCAACTATCCAATTGACTGGGAAAAAATTTGATTCAAGGCTTGAAACTTGGCATGGACAAACTTATGAGTCCAACATGAAGTATGAAAGTCACTTTTGGCATTGAAAGTCCAAAAACCCTAATGCAAACTTAAACCCTAATTTAGGTCATCAGTGCAAGGAGATGTCTTGAGCAGTGCAAAACCCTAATCCTGTCTGGAGTTCAAAGAGTCTTGTAAAGGGAAATCTTGATAAAATTAGAGGGAAAATTTTGGGGTACAACAGCTTCCCCTGTTCAATCTTCTTGAACCTGAAGAGTTAGATTGACGAGTTTGCCTTTCGTGACTCGAAGGTAAAAGAGGATTGGACACTAGAGTGCCCGTTAATTTGCACTCGTAAAAAATGTAGCTGAGGGAATGGGCTTAAAGATGCCATTTGGAGATGGTAGAATATTGCTGGAGATGGGCTTAAAGATGCCATCCAAGACTTGTTTGTTTGAGAATTAGGAGATTGGGTGTTAGAATGGTATGCGTATCTGGAACGTATCTGAGTTGTATCTGGAGATTGGATCTGTATGAGCAAGAGAATGGCGTCCGTGTCTGGATCGTATCCAAGCTGTAACTGTATTTGATTCTTGAATGAATATCAGAATGACTGCCGTGTCTAGAGTGTATCTGTGTTGTATCCAAAATCTGAAATCTGAATAAGCAGTAGAAAGACATCCGTGTCTGGAGTATCTCTGGGCTAGGGAATAGGTTTGAATGAGTGACATAAAGGCAACCGTGTCCGGAGCGTATCTGGACTGTATCTGAAGTTGAGATCTGTATGAGTAGCAGAATGACTTTCGTGTTGGGAGTGTATCCGTACTGTAACTGGGATCTAGACAAGTGACAGAATGACTTCCATGTCTGGAGTGTATCTAAACTTGAATTTGATAGTTGAATCTGAATGAGAAATAGAATGGCTTCTGTGTCTGGAGCGTATCTAGTCTGTATCTGATAGTTGAAGTCTGAATGAGTGACATAATGGCATCCGTGTCTGGAGCATATCTGGACTGTATCTTGACTTGAAATTCTGAATGAGTAACATAATGACCTCCGTGTCTGGGGTGTATCCATACTGTATCTACGACTTTTGAATATTTGTTAAAGGTAGCTTTTAATCTTATCCTGAAAAGAGTAAAATGTTAGCTGAAAACACAAAGTTATGTTGCATGAAATGTATGATGCAATAAATGTGTTTTATCAATGTTTATGATATATGGATGTAATGTATGCGCATGTAAGCTGATTAGTTGTCTTGCTGAGGAAAATAAATCCTTGATAACTGGGGATAATGAAATCTTTGACTACTGCCGGGGAAAATAAACCTTTAACTGCTGTTGGAGATTCAAAACCTTTGATTGTTGAGACTGAGAATCATCCTTTGGACTACTGTTGAGGATTGAAAATCCTTGGTGACTTGTGGCGATTAACAAGAGCTTTGACAACTTCTGCGGGGAATTGAGAATCCTTCAAGACTTTCCTGGGGAAATAAGGACAACTCCGATGATCTCTACTGGGGAATTAAAACCTGGGAGGCTTCAACTGGAGAAATGTGAACAAGAATCTTCGTTCTGTTGGGAAATAAATCTGCAGGGAGAATGCTCATTTCGTCGAAGAATTCTCAAGAGCTTGGGTTGTATGCCAATCTACTGAGTATTTATGGAGGAAATTGGATGGTATTCCACCGGGGTTTAAGATTTGAAGTTTTGGACTCCGTTGGGGAAGAAAGTTTTATCTTCGCTGAGGGTTTGTAGTTCAAAGTTTTCTGGCTCCACTGGGGATTGGGAGTTTGGAAACTTAGTTCTGATGGTGATATGTGTTTAACTCCGCTGGGGATATGTATTAGCTCTGTTGAGGTTCTGAATGACTTACTATAGGGGATTTCTTCTGGAATAGCCAAAAGACATTTTCCTATACATTCAACCTATCAGTAATTATTCTTTCTCATTTCATTTTATCTGTAAGCAGTGATTATATTCAAATGCATATGCTCATTTTAAAAAAATCATTGGACGTTTTCAAATAAAACACAAATGTAAAAAAAAAAAAAGCCAAACGAATTTCTGCACTTTGAAGTATATTTGTATTAACTTTGTGTAAGTATTTTTGTACAAAGGAGACAAACATCCTAGTAAGAGAATGTTGTCATAAAAATGAGAAAAATTTATACGAAGAAAGATGGCTATGTGTAACAATTTCATGGGGTTCCCATTATTCTATAGCCTTCACAACTCTGAGTAATCTTGTCCATTTGTTGCTTCGTCCGCAGATGATTGGATTGATCAGAAGCTTGGAGCTTGTCCGTGAAGAGATTGTCCTTAAAGTAATCCGACGAGACATAGTCATACGCTTTGATTCCCTAATTTTTTCCTGGATCTCCCTTTCGGGTTTTTGATCCACCGGGAAACCCTTTTTTGCCCAAGTCGCCCTTTCGGGTTTTCAACTTGCCGGGTGCACAGATTTTTTATTTATCCCTAATTTTTGCCTGAACCGCCCTTTCGGGTTTTCGATTCACCGGGATGCCCATTTTTGCCCAAGTCGCCCTTTCGGGTTTTCGACTTGTCGGGTCGTTTTATGCGTAGTATCTTTTAACTATGTTTGTGTTCGCAGGGTGCGGCAGGTCATCGCCGTCCATGGTGGTCAAGATCATTGCCCCACCAGAAAAGACGTTTTTGATCATAAATGGTCCTTCGTAAGTAGGAGTCCATTTGCCCCTGGGATCACTTTGCGGCAAGATGATCCGCTTGATCACAAGGTCCCCGACTTGATATACTTGCCTCTTGACTTTCTTGTTGAAGGCCTTGATCATACGTTTCTGATACGCCTGACCATGGCAAACAACAGTAAGTCGTTTTTCATCAATCAAGTTAAGTTGATCAAGCCAGGTCTGAATCCAATCATCTTCACTCAAACCCGCATCCTTCATGATTCTCAAGGAAGGAATCTGAACCTCGATAGGTAAAACAGCTTCCATGCTGTATACCAAAGAATAGGTTGTTGCCCCAGTCGAAGTGCGTGCCGTGGTACGGTACCCGTGTAGAGCAAACGGTAACATTTCATTCCAGTCTTTGTAGGTGACTGTCATCTTTTGTATGATCTTTTTGATATTTTTGTTCGCAGCTTCAATAACACCGTTCATCTTAGGCCAATAGGGAGATGAATTATGATGTTGAATTTTGAATTGCTCGCACAGAGCGGTGATCATAGTATTGTTCAAATTTGTACCGTTGTCCGTAATGATCCTGTCGGGGATACCATATCGGCATATGAGGTTCTGCTTGATGAAGCGGGCAACCACATTCTTTGTAACAGAGGCGAAGGAAGCTGCTTCGACCCACTTGGTAAAGTAATCAATAGCCACCAGGATGAAACGATGTCCATTGGATGCTGTAGGCTTGATCTCTCCAATCATGTCGATTCCCCACATTGTGAATGGCCAAGGAGCTGTTAAGACATTGAGAGGAACTGGGGGAATATGTACCTTGTCAGCATAGATTTGGCATTTGTGACAAGTACGGGAATGTTGATGACAATCAGCTTCCATGGTAGACCAGTAGTAGCCTGCCCGTAGAATCTTCTTAGCCATCATATGACCACTTGAGTGGGTGTCAAAGGTGCCATTATGTAGTTCAGCCATGATCTGCTCAACTTCAATCTTGTCCACACAACGGAGTAGGACACAATCAAGATTGAGCTTGTATAGGATACCATTGCTCAGAAAGAACTTGGCCGCGAACCTCCTTAAGAACTTTTTGTCGTTGACTGAAGCTCCTTCAGGGTATTCTTGTGCTTCGAGATACCTTTTGACGTCATGAAACTAAGGTCGGTCCACCACTTCTTCGGTATTAATCTTGTGACAATGTACAGGTTCGTCCATTCGTTCAATGGTGATTTGAGGTGCCTCATTATCCCAATTAAGTTTAAACATGGATGACATTGTAGCTAGCGCATCTGCTAACTGATTATCTTCTCGCGGGAAGTGCTCGAAGGTAATTTGCTCGAAATGTGGTAACAATGTCAGGACATGTTCTTTGTAAGGGATGAGGTTAGGGTGTTTAGCATCCCACTCTCCTTTGATTTGACTGATAACCAAAGCTGAGTCCCCAAATATAACCAGAGATTTGATTCCCAAGTCAATAGCAGCCTTGAGACCAAATATACAAGCTTCATACTCGGCCATGTTGTTGGTACAGCTGAAGCAGAGTCTAGCAGTGAAAGGTGTATGGCAACCTTCTGGAGAGATAAGTACCGCACCGATACCGTTGCCAAGTGCATTTGAAGCACCATCAAAGTACAGGGTCCATCGGGATCCTTGTTTAGGTCCGTTATACGGTCCTTTACCTTTGATGTTGTCCAATGTCATAATATCCTCGTCAGGGAAGTCGAACCTCATAGATTGGTAATCTTCGATAGCTTGATGAGCTAGATGGTCAGCTAGTACACTCCCCTTTATAGCTTTTTGGGTTGTGCACTGGATATCATACTCAGTCAGGATCATCTGCCATCTAGCGATTCTTCCGGATAAAGCAGGTTTCTCGAAGATGTACTTGATCAGATCCATTTTGGAAATCAACAAAGTGGTATGTGTCAACATATACTGCCTTAGCCGGCGAGCAGCCCATACCAAAGCGCAACAAGTTTTCTCGAGCAGTGAGTAGCGAGTCTCACAGTCGGTAAACTTTTTGCTAAGGTAATAAATTGCATGCTCTTTTCGGCCAGACTTGTCATGTTGGCCCAGTACGCACCCCATTGAATTCTCCAAGACAATCAGATACATGATTAAAGGCCTTCCTTCGACGGGTGGCATCAAGATAGGAGGTTCCAGCAAATACTCCTTGATTTTATCGAAAGCAACTTGGCAGTCATCATTCCATTTAACCACCTGATCTTTCTTCAACAACTTGAAGATTGGCTCACAGGTAGATGTTAGGTGAGAAATGAACCTTGCAATGTAGTTTAGGCGTCCTAAGAAACCTCTGACCTCCTTTTCAGTGCGAGGGGCAGGAATTTCTTGTATAGCCTTGACTTTGGCAGGATCAACTTTGATGCCTTTGTTACTGACGATGAATCCCAAGAGTTTACCGGACCTGAATCCGAAAGTGCACTTGTTAGGATTTAGTCTGAGCTTGTATTCCTTTAACATGACAAACAACTTTTTCAGATGGTCGAGGTGTTCTTCTTCTGTCTGTGAACGGGCTATCATGTCGTCTACGTAGACTTCAATATCATGATGTATCATGTCATGAAACAAAGCTACCATGGCTCGCTGATAGGTTGCCCCGACATTCTTCAATCCGAACGACATCACTTTATAGCAGAAGGTACCCCACTGCGTAACAAAAGTAGTCTTCTCCATGTCTTCGGTGGCCATTTTGATCTGGCTGTACCCTGAAAATCCGTCCATGAAAGAGAATACCTTGTGTTGAGCTGTATTGTCAACCAAGATGTCAATGTGTGGTAGTGGAAAGTCATCTTTGGGGCTAGCCCTGTTTAAATCTCTGTAGTCCACACACATTCTGACTTTTCCGTCCTTCTTAGGCACGGGCACAATGTTAGCAACCCATTGTGGATAGGAAGTAACAGCAAGAAAGCCAACATTGAACTGCTTCATCACTTCAGCTTTGATCTTTTTGGACATGTCGGGCCTCATTCGGCGTACTTTCTGTTTGATTGGTGGACAGTCTTCTCTTCTAGGGAGACGATGAACCACAATATCTGTATCCAGTCCCGACATGTCTTCATAGGACCAGGCGAAGATCTCAACATATTCATTCAACAGTTGAACTAAGCGCTCTTTGACACTTGGCTCCAGGTTGGCACCCACTTTAACCTCCTTTCTGTCTTCGGTGGTACCCAAATTGATAGTCTCTAATAACTCTTCATGGGGCAGAATAGCCCTTTCTTCTTGTTGCAAAAGTCTAGCCAACTCTCCAAGCACTTCACAGTCTTCATCACCTTCGTACTCGGCATGATTGACCAGATCTTCAGAGCCACTGAAGGCCGTAGCAGAATTGTTACCCATGGAATCTGGAGTGGATGGATACCTGCATTTTGTGAAATTGGGTGTGTGTAAGGGATAGCCACCTTTAAACAAAATGAAATGTAAAAAGAAAGAAAATGAACACAAAAGTTTATAGATGAAAACGTCCATGATTCATTAAAAATGGCATATGAAAATGAAGAATCAAAACCCTTACAAATAGACCTATATGCCCCGGGTAAGGCATAAGGAAAAGGAGTGTATGAATTGTTTAATAATTATTACAGACCAAACAGGAAATGTTCAAAAGATAAATTACTGATTGATGAAAGTAATGGGAACGAAGTCTTTCACCTCCTAGTTGTTTAGTCCTCCTTCAATAGTTGGAAAGATCCAGTCTTCAAAATTTCTTTCTTCTTCATCATCTTCTAAAGCATGAACTCCATGATGAGTGATTTTCAGCGGCGGTCCTCCAACCCGGGAGCGACGCACAACTTTCTGACTAGCAGCAGTGAAACCCAATCCGTACTTATCTGTTTTGTAAGGAAAATATGGCAGTTGACCCCACACTGTACTTCCTCCTTCGTTGATTACAGCCTCCGCATCTTTAAGGGATGACATCCGGGACACAGGCTTGGTAATGATGGGAACATCAGTCATTGTCTTAGCTACCTCAACTTCAGGAGAAACCTCTTCAAAGTGTTGGAAAGGTGTTTCTATGAATTCACCATCTAACTCCACGTAGAGGAAAGAGTTAAGGTGGCTTATCATATACTCTTCCTCACCATGAACTGTTATGATTTTACCCTGGACTGGGTATTTGAGCATCTGGTGTAGAGAAGAAGTGACTGCCCCAGTGTTGTGGATCTATGGCCTTCCCAACAAGCATGAATATGAAGGACGGATGTCCATCACATAAAATGTAGAGTTGAAAATTTCCGTTCCCACCTTAATTGGGATGTCCACCTCTCCGTGAACCATCCACTTAGAACCGTCGAAGGCTCTAACAATGATATTACTGGGCTTTAGGGTCAAACCTTCACAGTCCAATCTGTCCAATGCTTTCTTTGGTAGAACATTTAAATATGAACCGGTATCAACCAGAACATGAGCAAGTGTAGTTCCTCTACACTCTACCGAGACATGCAGTGCATCATTATGCTTTCTTCCCTTAGACGTCAAATCAGCATCAGAGAAGCCAAGACCATTATCGGCTGTAAGGCTGGCTACACACTGTTGAAACTGATCCGCAGATGTTTCTTGAGGCACGTGCGCCGTCTTCAGGAATTTGATCAAGGCTTTGGCATGAGTCTCGGAGCAGAGTAATAGAGCCAACATAGAGATTTTTGAAGGGGTTTGCCCCAGCTGCTCTACGACATCATAGTCGCTCTTCTTAATTATCTTTAAAATCTCCTCCATCTCCTTTTGGGTGGTCTCGGGGATAACCAAAGTCTGAGCCTTCGTCCTGACGGGCGTTTCTTGGATCCCCTTACCTTTATCAACAATAACAGTAGAGGGTACAACTTTGGGAGTAACAATTTCTTCAATTACTGGACTTTGCACAGACATCTTGACAGGCACATGAGCACTTAAGGGTCCGAAGACTGCCCGTGGAGGAGCGGTCTCCGGAGAAAAGATTCTTCCGCTACGAGTGATCTTACTTGTCCCCGCGATATTTCCTATATCGGGAGTCTCTTCATCAGAATTTTCTTCAACAGATTCGATCTGTTTCATACCGTGATAGAAGATCTCTCCTCCATAATTCCACGATATCGTCTTGTTGGACTTATATGGGATAGGCCCCGGCATGGTAATCTTTAGTGGTACAAACTTTGGATTGGGTGTAATCTTAACAGGCCTTTTGCAGGTCTTGGAAAGATTGTCGGAAATGGTGATTATAGCAACATCATTGATTGGAGTAACAGGAGTAACATGAGTAATGGGAGTAACAGTAGCAACAAGAGTTTTCTAAAAGAGGATCTCTTGAGTATCCATCAAGCATTGGATGCCTGACTTCAACAGCGGACAATCGGATTGCAAGGTCAAACAAAGGTAACAATCTTTTTCACAGCCTGGGAAGATCCCGACTTTCAACAGATTCATCTTGATCATTGGCAACGGAGTCATTAAGTCATCAACAACGGTAACATGAAGATCTTCTACAATAGCATGGACATTATGACCATGTTTTGGCATAGGAGAGGATATCACATTAGGTTTTTCGGGGGCATCAAACTCCACCTCCTTGGCATCTATTAAATCTTGGATCTTATTTTTAAGGGCCCAACAGTTGTTAGTGTCGTGCCCCACACTGTCCAAATGATATGCACATTTTGCATTGGAATGATAATAGGGAGAAGAGGTATTTGGGTTTTTTGGCGCTTCTTTCAAGTGTGTAAGGTTTAACTTTAACAGATGAGGGAGGACCTGAGCCGGTGTCATATTGATCCGGGTGAATTGCTGTTGTGGCCTTTCTACCCTTTGCTGGTTAGCTCTGGGTTGACTGCTTCGAGGTTGATCGGTTGAGGAGTTCTGGATCATCACAGCCCCCACCACTGGTCGGCGCTCCATTCTCCCTTGATTTCTCTAGGTATGAACAGCAGAAACTTCCTTCTTGGCTGGGAAGGTCTTCTTGATAGCAGTGAAGGAGGAGGTATCCTTCTGGATTTTACCACTCTTAATGCCAGCTTCGACCCTTTCACCGGTCAGAATTAATTCGGTGAACCCTGTAGATGAGCTCCCGATCAAGTGATTGAAGAATGGACCTGACAGGGTCCCCAAAAACATGTCAACCATCTCTCTATCCGACAATGGTGGCTACACCCTTCCAGCCAGATCCCTCCACTTCTGGGCATACTCCTTAAATCCCTCATTAGAGGCCATACCCATACTCTGTAGTTGAGTATGAGTAGGCGCTAGATCTGCGTTATATTGGTATTGTCGGTAGAAAGCAGCAGCTAAATCCTCCCAGTTATGAACATCAGATCTCTCAAGTTAATAGAACCCGTCCAATTGCGTACCCGACAAACTATCTTGAAAAAAGTGGACCCACAGATCCTTATCAGAAGAGTGAGGTTGGATCTTTCTGACGTAGGACCACAGATGCATCTCCGGACAGGACAAACCGTCGTATTTAGCAAATGTAGGCACTTTGAACTTGGGAGGAATGACGATCCCAACAACCAATCCTAATTCTTCGAAATCCAGCCCATGTACCCTTTGTACCTCCATGGCTGCCAGTCGATCCTCAAGATTCTTATACTTATCATCCGCCGGAGGGTACTGTTGTTCGGAGTAATCTTCATCCTCTCCCTCTTCTTCTTCTTCAGCTTCAGACTCGGAGGGTATTGCAACTCCCTTTCCTTTACCAACCCCCTCGTCAGACGTCGAGGGAAAATCCAGAACTCTCCTAGCCTGATTCTCAAATATTCTTCCCATAGTGGCCACACCAATTCTATTCTTTTTCTTCTTTTCTTTTTCCTTCTCTTTCTCTAACAGTGCTTTAAGATCCTCTTGACCCTTTGCCAAGGTCATGAGGAGTTGTTGGAATTGCGAATTATGTGCTTGTAGATCTTTGACCGTCTGCTCTATATCCATCTTGCTGAAATAAACAACAGAAAGATAAGGAAACCTGGTGTGAAGACCTGTTTATGCATATGATGAATGATATGTTATTCATGTAATGCATTCAAGGATTCAGAAATTCAAAATTTGTTGCAAACAAAACGAACACATGTCATATTAATAAGAAGAAATTTGTTAGTACATAAATGCCCCATGGGCAAAATATTACAAAATTCTTAATGTAAAAAGACATTGCGCATCCTTTTTGGTGCGATGTAAGTGTTGAGATTCTTCTCTTCATGGAGTTGACGGGTAAGTTCCAAAACCTTCTTCTCACTGGCATAGAAGCTAGCTTCAAAAGTGTTTCGTTCTTCCTTGAGCTGTATCTAACTCTTTTGCAAATCTTCCAATGATGTTGGCATGTCTGGATGTAGGAGGGTGTATGGAACCTCTCCTTCCATAACAGGATCTTTGATCACGGGGAGAATGTGAGGGTATGGCATCATAAGATTCTGGGCGCGGGTTCGTACCCACTTGTGATAAGGCTCAAGGGGGATGGAATTCTTGTGCCCCAGTGTCTTACTATCCACTTTGTTGGGCATCCTCCAAGCTCGGATAAACCTTTGTCGAAGTCCTTGAGCATCGTTGTCGAAGTCAAAAACCAAGTCAGGAATCAGCATGTCATGAGGGTCATCCCTTCGGGCATACCCAAATTGCCTCAGAGCTAAACAGGGGTTGTAGGTAATGCCTCCCCTAATGCCAAGTAATGAGACATTAGGGAATTCCCCACAACGATTAATGATGATGACATTTTCTCTGGACCGAGAATTCTCTGGAATCTTGGAAGGTGAGAAACTGATTGGGGAAGGTGAGAAATAAACCACCTTGCTAGAAGAGGAGTACAACACATGATAACACCTCTTTTCCTCATTGTTCGTGTGTGAAATGAGTGTAGGATATCCCCAAGCAATGTAGGCACATGATTCTGAGATATGAAAATCTTGACAGCATTCACATCTATAAGCTGATCAGGGTTTGGGAACAAGACCAACCCATAGATGAGAAGTGCTACAATCTCCTCAAAATCTTGTAGATCTAGAGAATTCCAGCAGTCTTGTACCTTCTCAAACAGAAACTTTGCTGAGAAACCCTTGACACCACTTCTGGTTTCCCAATGACCTTTGATATCAGATGGTTGCAAGTATAAGGCTTGAGCAACATCTTCAGGCTTTGGTTCTCTTTCCGTACCTTTGTAGGGTAGTTGATGAAGAATAGGAATCCTCAAGAGTTGAGAAAATTCCTCCAAAGTAGGTACTAGTTGGTAATCAGGAAATGTGAAACAGTGGTGTTGGGGGTCAAAGAACTGGAAGAGGACTTTCACCATGTCTTCTTCAATGTTGGAGTTGACCAAGTTGAGAAGTCTACCATGTATTTCACTGAAGAGAGAATTCTCTAGAATCTTGGAAGTGAGCTCCTTGAGTTGAGGAGGGATTCTCACAAGGTTGGCCTGAATTGTTTTTCTGTGGAGTGATTCCATGACCTACAAAATAGGAACAAAGATGAAGATCCAAACCCATGAAATGGTTAGTGGATGCATATGATGCTTTATGATGTTCATGATGTATGCACAAGCATATGTACCAACAAGTCACACAAGACCCTAGTTTCAGGCTTGCATGAGGTTTCATAGGTAAGTACCCTCTTGGAGTTAGTTGGCTTAACCTGTCCTATAAATAGTAACCGGGTTCTAAGGAGTTCAATATCACTGGATTATTTTCTGTGTTCATTGTTTCAGTTTAGCCACTTAACTTGCAACTGAAATATTCCAAGAAAACAACCCTCAAGGAGTGTAGTATCGAGTATCTACCAACTTCGGACTGCACCAAAGCCGGTCATCTCACTACCCCTAAAAAGGCCAAGATGGTCAAGTAAAGGTTCTAAGAGTTCATTAGTGCTTCATGACATCACTCAACGGCCCCGTATTCTCTTTGATTGACTCAAAGGCTACCGGTACCCACAAATATGTCGCACTAATATAACTATTGCTTCAACCATGTCGGTATACCCCACACAGTTTCCACAACGTATTGCTATTTACCTATGAATGTTTTCCCAAAATCCGGGTGGAGGATTCAAACCCAAACAAGAGAACCAAATGTAAAGCAATCAAAGCAAACAAGATAAGTATGTAAAGGTGATCAAAACCCTAAGGTTACTCCACTTTTAGAGATGTCCCCAGCAGAGTCGCCAGTTCTGTGATACGGTTGGAGAACTGACTTGAGGTTTTGTGTTTTATGTTCGCAAATGTTTCGGTTTAGCAAGAGTCGCCACCGACTTTTTATTTTATCCTAAGGAAAGGTCAAAAAGCACAGGAAAGACCTTTTATATGTTTTCTTGGGTTCAGGGAGTAGATTATGAAAAGGGAAGGTGCAAGTACCCTTTTCATCCATGGTTATCCATGGGCTCTTAGTTATTTTTTTAGATCACTTGCTTTTGCTTTTCAATTGTTTGAAATGGTGCTTTGTGTGTGGTTTCGAAAATGTTTTGAAAAGAGGCCATCGTTGTGGCAACCTTTGTAATGATTCTTGTTTGAATGTATACAAAGGTGTATTTGTCTTTTGAGAAGATTTTCAATGTTTGAAAGTTTGATTTGGGAAATATTTTGAAATTGTGTTGTGAAGTGTGTTTGAAAATAACAAGAATGTTTTGCAAGTTTTGATCAAGTAACTAAGAGTTATCTACCCTATTTTACTCAAAGATCCTTCCTATATGTTTTTAACCCTTTTGACAGTGTTGTTTTACCATTGCATTTGGTAAACAACCTTGTATTAGGATGTTAAACGGGACAGGCGCGGGTCATCGTATAGACCATGATAGCAATTGTGTTAAGTATTTTTTGCAAATTTCTGAGGGACTAGATCATTTTGTGTAGGCAACCAAGATAGCATCATCGAGGGACTATGATCTTTTGTTTTGTTTTTGTTTTGCCAAAGTACTCAACATGCATAACATGGCCCATGTTTAAAACAACAAGTGGATGAAACCATAGGGGTGCAAGTGTGCATTGTGTATTGATTTTCATGCATTTTTGTCTTGGTATTAGTCAAGCTATTTGTTTGATTTTTTTGGATTGTTAGCATACAAACCCTAATCTCTAATCATGGCATAATTGAAAGCGTAAATGCGTAAAATAAATCTACCACTATTACAACATGATTATGGGGAGGGGGATACAATTTTTGAATGAGGATTATTTGACAAGAAATTAAAACCCTAATTTTACTATTACATCCAAATTGAATAATGGCATAAATAATAAATGAACAATATTTAAATAAACAAATAAAATAAATATACAAAATATTCTGAATATGCAAAAATGTTTATGTTTATTTTTTATGTATGTAAAAAATATTTAATGCAAAAAAGAAATAAATAAAAAAAAGATCATTATTTTTTTATTATGGGTAAAACCCTAATTTTTAAGAATGTAAATATATTGACTATATTATTTATATACAATAAAATAAAATAATGTATATACAAAAAATAAAATATATTTAGAAAAAGTATTTTTTAAGTATAAATAATAATAAAAATAAAAGTATAATATTTCTATGTTTTATTTTTCAAGTATTTATTAAATAAAAGTATGTATATATATATATATATATATATATATATATATATATATATATATATATATATATATATATATATATATATATATATATATATATATATATATATATATATATATATATATATATATATATATATATATATATATATATATATATATATATATATATATATATATATATATATATATATATATATATATATATATATATATATATATATATATATATATATATATATATATTATATTAAATA
Organism: Vicia faba; assembly: GCA_948472305.1. Classification (NCBI taxonomy): domain Eukaryota; kingdom Viridiplantae; phylum Streptophyta; class Magnoliopsida; order Fabales; family Fabaceae; genus Vicia; species Vicia faba. The sequence continues at coordinate 40,945,182 of OX451739.1, read as the reverse complement.
TGTATAATAAAAATAAAATTTATACAAGACAAGAATATATTTAGAACAATATTTTTTTAGTGTAAATAAAATAAAGAATAAAAAATAAAAAATAAAAGTATAAGGTTATTATTTATTATTGTCAAGTTTTCAATAAATGTATATACTATTAAATTATTTTTATGTCTAAAAAAAACAATAAAATAATAAAAATAAATGTGAGAAATTATGAAAATATTTTTGGATATTTTTATGTTTGAAAAATATAAAATAAAAATCAGAAATGATAAATAAATACAAAAATATAAAATATAAATAAAATGGGCCAGGGGGGTGCATTCAGTAAAAGGGGGGTGTTAAAAACAAAAGAAGCAAAGCCCAGCCCTAGCCAGACTTCATCTTCAACCTCTGTCTTCAAATTTTCGCGCGCCATGTACAAACACGAACAACATGCATATGTGCTCTAATGCAAAAACAAATAACATCAAAGTTGTAGAGCTTTCCAAGACGAATTCAACCATATAAAAAACTTGTCCTAACTCTCAAAGACCAGAGAGAATTTCTCTGGCCCTAAATCTTAACCTATTTTTTTCAGGATGTTCATGGACCAAATTCTCTTAGCATGCTTAACTAAAATGAAATCTGAGCATATGTACAACTTCATGGCTATGAATACTACATTTCTTATTCACAAACCTCTGTCTAAATGTTCCTAAATAGAGAGATAGGAAGGTGATAAAAACCTGTTTCAGTTGACTTCGTGTATGGCAATGTGGAGCTTTTCAACAAGGCCTGAGATATTTGGGAGCTTGCTTGAACTTCCCCTGACCTTCTCCAATGTCTAGCTTGCCTTGAATGTGCTTGAACAAACCTACAGAACTCAACCTGCAAAAGCTGAAATAAAAAATGGAAAACCCTGTAAATGGAGTTACAGTCAGTGTTTAAGGGTTGGGATAGCTTGGATATGTTGTGTGGAATGTGTTTGGACCAGTTTGAGACAAAACACATGAGGGATTTGAGTTGTGGCAATCAAACTGCAGGGAGTGCCCTGTTTTGCCAATGAAAGGTAATTTTTCACTATGGGAGGTTTGAGGGCTTAAAGGATCGTGTTTCTGGTTTAAGGGGATGTGAGAAAGTTGTTCCAAATGTTTGCACAAGTTAGTTTTTGCTGATATTCAAGTTGTGTGAAGTTTGACAAAAATCTTGGTTATGAAGCAAAACATGAGAAGTGATGTAAAGCAGGCCTGTACAGGCTATCCATCAGCTTGCATACTATGCTCTTGGCCTCTCAAGTTGGTGGATATGATTTTCTGCACAAGATATGGCTCAATGCTCTAGGATGTTGTTTTGACATAAAGCAAGATTTAAGCAAAAATGGAAATGTTGCTTTTTCTACTTAGGGATTAATCTTGTGTGCAATGCTCTAATGACAAAAACATAACCTTAGACCAATGGATTTGCATTTAATTATTGAGTATGAAATGGTTTTGAGGCCTGTAATCTAGTGCAAAGCAAGCTGACTTGAATTTGCAACTTGTATCAATATGAACATGCCATGGATGAAAAGTGAGTTTTTGCCAACTTCAAGACTTCGATTCTCCTTAACCACAAATGAGTTTGGAGAGTTCTTTGAAATTTTGGAAAGATTTCAACATGCTCTACAATCCATATTTGAAATGAAATTTTAGATGCCAAGTGGAACTATGTGAAAAATGGCCATGAAGATAGGTCAAAATCCTGCCTAAACTAGGGCAAAATTTCACTAACTTAAAAGTTTCATGGACCCTTGTTCCAAAAATCATAACTTGAGATCCAAGCTTCTTTAGGGAAAACTTTGTGAATCAAAGTTGTATACTTTGTGGAGGACTACAACTTTCATGTTGGAATCTTTGTTTGACTCCAATTGCATCATGGTGAAAATGTTGGGCAAAGTTAGGAAAAATTAAGAAAATTTCATAACTTAGAAAAATTCTAAGTTATGAAATTTTTCAACTTTAAACCCTAATTTGCAAAAATGGATTTCTTGATGAACAAGTTTCATGTTTTGACACATCTTGATGAAAAATGACCCTTGGCACTTAATTTTGACCAAAAAGTCAAAGTTTGACTTTTCAGTGTACAGTCAAATTTTGATCAGTTGACTGAAAAATTCATCTGTCAATCCAATGCAATTGAGATCTTTTGAATCTTGTGAATATGTCAAGATGATGCCATTGAGTACTTGAATCCATGCTTGAGCCCAATTTTCCATTGGCTAGGTCAAAAATCAAAAATTGCCCTTGTGCAGTCAAAACCCTAAAAATGACCATTTTGCCCTTTTGGTGATCTGATCAAATTTCTTGTGGAGTTGTGGTCCAAACTTGATCAAATGGTTCATATGAGTCTATAATGTTGACGTGGATAAAAAATTATGAGGTTTGACTGTAAATTGGCCACAATTGACTTTTTCCCTAATATAGCTGATTTCTAGGTCAATTGTCCAATTGACTGGGCAAAAATTTGATTCAAGGCTTGAAACTTGGTATGCACAAACTTATGAGTCCAACATGAAGTATGAAAGCCACTTTGGGCATTGAAAATCCAAAAACCCTTATGCAAACTTAAACCCTAATTTAGGTCATCAGTGCAAAGAGATGTCTTGAGCAGTGCAAAACCCTAATCCTGTCTGGAGTTCAAAGAGTCTTGTGAGGGGAAATCTTGATAAAATGAGAGGGCAAATTTTGGGGTACAACAATATCATATCACCGCCGTTCACTGACGATGAACTATCAACGTTCACTGAAGATAGCAAAAAGATAATAAACACTAACGTTCACTGCCGATGTCCTACCAATGTTCACTGAAGGTAGAAAGAGAAAATATATCATATCACCGCCGTTCACTGATGATGAACTATCAACATTAAATTAGGATAGAAAAAAGATAATAAACACCGACGTTCACTGCTGATGTCCTACCAACGCTCACTGAAGGTAGAAAGAGAAAATATCATATCACCGCCGTTCACTGATGATGAACTATCAACGTTCACTGAAGATAGCAAAAAGATAATAAACACCGACGTTCACTGCCGATGTTCTACCAACATTCACTAAAGGTAGAGAGAGAAAATATCATATCACCGTCGTTCACTGACGATGAACTATCAACGTTCACTGCCGATGTTCTACCAACATTCACTAAAGGTAGAGAGAGAAAATATCATATCACCGTCGTTCACTGACGATGAACTATCAACGTTCACTGAAGATAGCAAAAAGATAATAAACACTGATGTTCACTGCCGATGTCCTACCAACGTTCACTGAAGGTAGAAAGAGAAAATATATCATATCACCGTCGTTCACTGACGATGAACTATCAACGTTCACTGAAGATAGAAAAAAGATAATAAACACCGACGTTCACTTCCGATGTCCTACCAACGTTCACTGAAGGTAGAGAGAGAAAATATCATATCAAGTTTTCCCCAAACTTCTGGTGTTTCACCTAGAACGGGTCTCAACTTCTTCTTTAACCAAGGAAATTTTCCTGGAAAGAATCAAACATAAGCTGTATCAAATAAAGAGACTTATTACCCATTGTCAAAGGGGAATTGCAAAGAGAAATGACTTTCTGGGGATAAAAATATGACTTCCCGGGGAAATTCCATGATATTCCTGCTGAGGAGATAAAGTCTTCCCGTGAAAAATAATGCACAAACCAAAACTCAAAGTTTTCAGAAATACAAAGTAAATAACATTGTCATGCAATCACAGATCCAAATCAGAAATAAATTGGAGCAAGACGGCCAATGAAGATACATCCATTGAGAAATAAACTCAAGAGGGAAAACCAAATTCAACTAAGCAAAGAGCGTTGCGGGAAGATCAGAACACAATGTCAATGAACAATGATTTTTAGCAATGCATGATGTATGTATGAATGTATGAGTGATATTGTGCATATGCTGGTAAAAGGATACATGATTAGTACAAACAAACAAGATCGCCTCAGGTACTAACAATATTGGGCTAAACTTCAACCAGAAAGACCAATCCAAGAAAGGTAAAAGCAACTGCGGAAACCAAACATATTGCCTGTCCTAACTTCACTGAGGAGAAACATAATCCGGATGTAGCCAAATCAAACAGATACTGGGATAGAACATCCTTCTTTCGGTTTCATCGGAGAAACAGTTTTACAAAAGCAACACGCATACTGGAGATTGCAAGACCAGCCTCAAATAAAGCAGACTGACGCCGACACAACCAAACCTCATTGGGGGATTCAAGTCTACCTCCCTGGAGAAAAAACTGTTGATTGAAAATTTTCATCACGAACACTCATTCCAACAAGAGATGCCATGGGATAACCTTCCTGGGAGATCAAGAAGTCAACACTAGTGCCAAAATTGCAAAAAGAGCAACATCTTAGCACACCAAGGGAATAAAACCTTTCATCATATGAGGAAAAACTTCGCTGGGGAATCTGGGAAGGAAACTTCTGACCATGCAAACCCAAAATCAAAAGCGAACCAAGACTTGATTGGGGATAATGGGATCACAAACCTAATACTGTACCTTACACCCACTGATATCGTCTTTAATTATCTGAGAAACACACAAAGATTGTGCACATACCAGCAAAATGACCTGAGAAAACCTTCATGAAGGGAGTAAATCTTCTTAGAACAACCAGAGTTTATTCATTCTTGGGATCACCATTCTTGTTGTCATTGTTTCATCACAAATCCAAAAGTAAATTGAATTGTAAAGATCTCTTTTTTTTTTTGAAAAGTCAATTTTGCTTATTTTTTTATAATATTTTTTCTTTAACAGTTATTATCAGTAATAAATGGAGTCTTTGCAAGCTAAATAAAAATAAGAACACAAAGAATTGGGCAAAAAGCTCGAATTTCATTCATAGAATGGTAGTCTACGAATGGCGAGACTCCATGGATGATTACAAAGTTTAGGAAATGGTAATTCATAATGGAAAAGATACATTGAGATACAATGACCACTATTCCCCCTAACAACTTTTGAAATCCTGAGCAGCAACTTTTGGTTGAAGTATGGTGAGGATCCGAGAAGATTGTTGCTTCAACGATCAAGTCTTGTCTGACATAGTTACTTGCCAAGAAAATCCCTAACTTTTGCCTAAGCTGCCCTTGCGGGTTTTCAACTTAGTGGGAAATTTATTCTGTTTATGTCTCTAATTTTTGCCTAGACCGCCCTTTCGGGTTTTCGGCCTACCGAGACGCTCCTTTTTGCCTAAGTGGCCCTTTTGGGTTTTCAACTTAGCGAGCTGTTCTTTTATTTCTTTAGGAGAAGTATTTCTTGACTGCGTCAACGTTCATGGGACGTGGGAACTCCTCGCCATCCATAGTTTCAATAATTAATGCACCACCAGAGAAGGCTTTCTTGACAACATACGTGTCTTCAAAATTGGGAGTCCATTTTCCCCTAGAATCAGTGTTGAAAGACATGATCTTCCTGAGCACGAGGTCGCCTTCTCTGAATTCACGAGGTTTAACCTTTTTATCAAATGCTTTCTTCATTCTTCTCTGATATAACTTCCCATGACATAAAGTTGTCATCCTCTTCTCCTCAATCAAATTCAATTGGTGAAACCTATTCTGGACCCATACAACCTCTGTCAACTTGGTTTCCATTATCACACACAATGGGGGAATCTCTACCTCGACAGGGAGTACAATTTCCATTCCATACACTACGGAGAACGGGGTTGCTCCTGTTGAAGTGCGAACAGATGCTCGATATCCATGCAGAGTAAAAGGGAGCATTTCATGCCAATCCTTATAAGTAACAACCATTTTCTGGATAATTCTCTTGATATTCTTATTAGCAGCTTCAACAGCCCCATTCATCTTTGGTCTGTATGGAGATGAATTTTGATGGACAATCTTGAATTCTTCGCACAGTTTTGTCATCATCTTGTTGTTCAAATTCGAGCCATTGTCAGTGATGATTCTACTCGGCACACCATACCGGCATATAAGATTGTTTTTAATGAAACACACAACCACCTATTTGGTAACATTGGCATATGAAACAGCCTCTACCCATTTGGTAAAGTAGTCAATTGCTACCAAGATGAAATGGTGTCCATTCGAAGCTTTGGGTTTTATCATCCCGATCATGTCAATACCCCACATAGAGAAGGGCCATGGAGAGGAAATCACATTGAGAAGTGTCAGAGGCACATGGATCTTATATGCATAAATCTGGCATTTATGGCACTTCTTTGCAAATTTCTAACAGTCAGATTCCATTGTCAACCAATAATAGCCTGCCCTTAGCAACTTTTTAGACATCGAATGTCCATTAGCATGAGTGCCAAATGAACCTTCATGAATCTCATGCATCAATATGTCTGCTTCGTGTCTATCCACGCATCTGAGCAGGACCATGTCATAATTTCTCTTGTATAACACATTCTCACTGAGGAAGAAACTGCCTGCAAATCTTCTCAGTGTCTTTCTATCTTTCTTCGACGCACCAATCGGGTATTCCTGAGTCTGAAGAAAATTCTTGATGTCATAATACCAATGTTTTTCATCTGCTACCTCCTCTGTCATAAAAACATGAGCGAGCCTATCTAGCCGCCGAACTGTAATTCGGGGTATATCATTCCAAGTATTCACTTGGTACATGGAAGCCATAGTTTCCAGAGCATCCGCCATTTGATTTTCATCTCTAGGAATGTGATGGAATTCAACTTTATTGAAGAAGGGTAATAATATTCTAGCATAATCTTTGTAAGGGATCAAGCCAGGGTGACGAGTGTCCCATTCTCCTTTAATCTCATTTATTACCAAAGCTGAATCACCATACACATCCAGAATCTTGATTCTGAGATCAATAGCTTCCTCAAGACCCATGATGCAAGCCTCATATTCTGCCATATTATTAGTGCAATCAAATGTTAACCTTGCAGTAAAAGGAATGTGCGATCCATGAGGAGCGACAATCACAACACCAATTCCTTTACCATAAGCATTCACAACTCCATAAAATATCATACTCCAACGAGATTCAGGGTCAGGGCCTTCCTCAGGAATGGTTCATCATAATCTTTCACTTTCAAGAACATCACATCCTCATCGGGGAATTCATACTCTATAGACTGATGATCTTCCACCGGCTGGTGAGCAAGGTAATCTGCCAACATACTACTTTTAATAGCCTTTAAAATTCGGTATTCGATATCATATTCAGATAACAACATCTGCCAGTGGGAAATTCTTCCAGTAAGAGAAGGTTTCTCAAAAATATACTTGATTGGATCCATTTTGGAGATCAACCAAGTGGTATGATTCAACGTATACTGCCGCAACCGCTTTGCCGCCCAGTCCAAAGCACAACATGTTTTTTCTAGCGTGGAATACCGCGACTCACAATCAGTGAAATTTTTGCTGAGATAATAAATGATGAACTCTTTCTTTCCTGTTTCATCCTGTTGTCCCAGAATACAATCCATGGTCTTATCTAACACTGTTAGATACATAATTAACGGTCTTCCTTCTATAGGAGGGACCAAGATAGGAGGTTCAAGAAGATATTCTTTAATACTCTCAAATGCCCTTTGGCAGTCATCCGTCCACACACAACCTTGATCTTTCTTTAACAAATTAAAGATCGGTTCACACATTGCAGTCATGTGGGAAATAAATCTGGATATATAATTCAAACGCCCGAGGAAACCTGACTTTATTTTCAGTTCTTGGTGCTGGCATTTCTTGAACTTCTTTGACATTATCAGGGTCAACTTCAATTCCTTTCTGGCTAACAATAAAACCCAACAATTTCCCCGATCTCACTCCGAAGGTGCATTTATTTGGATTCAAGCAGAGACGATACTTCCTCAAACGCTGAAACAACTTCAACAAACTTCTATACTCCCTTCTTCAGTTTGGGATTTGGCGATCATATCATCAACATATACTTCGATTTCATTGTGCATCAGATCATGGAATAGGGTTGTCATAGCCCTCTGGTACGTTGCACCAGCGTTCTTCAACCCGAAGGGCATCACTCTGTAACAGAATGTTCCCCAGGGTGTGATAAACATTGTTTTTTCCATGTCCTCTGGAGCCATTCTTATTTGATTATACCCGGAAAATCCGTCCATGAACGAGAATACTTTGAATTTTGTTGTGCTGTCCACTAACATGTCAATGCGAGGCAATGGAAAATCATCTTTTGGACTAGCTTTATTTAGATCTCTGTAATCTACGCACATGCGGACTTTTCCGTCTTTTTTCGATACTGGGAAAATATTGGCAATCCATTGAATACACTAACGTCACAAGAAAACCAGCATTAATCTTCTTCAGGACCTCTTCTTTGATCTTTACTGCCATATCCGGGTGGGTTCTTCTCAACTTTTGTTTAACTGGTGGACACTCTGGCTTCAACGTCAACTGATGCTCGATAATGTCTGTATCTAGACCAAGCATATCTTGATAAGACCAAGCAAAAATATCCACATACTCTTTCAACAGCTCAATCAACCCGCTCTTTACATCAGGATGCAATGATGCTCCAATCTTAACTTCCTTCAGATCTTCTTCTGAACCCAAATTAATCACTTCCAAAGGCTCATTATAGGGCTTAATGGTATTTTCCTCATGCTCAAGCAACCGTGAGACCTCTTCTGGAATCTCACCATAATCTTCTTCTTCAGCCCCAAACACAGAACAATCAATGTTGGGAGAGGGTGCAGGGTCATTGTATTCAACAGGTTTTTTAATTAATCTGCACATGTGATTTATGACTTCTTTTAGAAACTGACACATATAACAAGTGATCATGCAGATTAATTTTCAGTTATTATTTTTTTTGAAAGGTTTTTATTTATTTATTATTATTACCATTTCCCAAGAAAAAAAAGCAGAAAATAAAAGACATAATTTTGGAGGCAAAGACAACTTTTATTAACGATCTTAAAAGTTATAGCAAACAGATAAGCCCTACAACATTAATACTTCCACCTTGGGCAGAGTGAAAGCTTTTCAAAAGAAAGAAACAAATTAACAAAACAAATTACTTTGAAACATGTATGCAAGAAGGAACATCAATGGTGACCCAGTTCTGAACTCGGACTCCATGCGTCACATAATTCGGTACTTCCTACTCTGCTTCATCCTCTTCAACAACATTAATTCCAGAACAAATTGGATGGAGGTAGCCTCCGCTGCGGAAAACATTATGATAACCGTTCACAAAAGACTTTGACTTCAAACTTACACCTTTGCCATTCCTCGAAGAGAAACCCAAACCAGCTCTGTTTTTGTTCACGGGTGGATCCACAAGTCGTCCCTAAACTGCATTATGACCATTGTGCACAACCTATTGCGCGTCCTTCAGGGAAACCACAGAATTCTCATTCCTCCTTATGTTGTCAATGGATAGGGCTTAGAACTGGGTTCCAACAGCAGCCTCATCCGCTTCTACAATACTGAAAGAGGATAGATGGGATATCAACAACGCTTGCTCCCCATTTATGATCACTACCTTCCCTTCACGCACAAAGTTTAGCTTCTGATGCAGAGTTGAAGTGACAGCCCCTGCTTCGTGTATTCATGGCCTTCCTAGAAAATAACTATATGCGAGAATAATGTCCATGACCTGGAAGGTTGTCAGGAACAAATGTGTTCCTTTATGGATGGGCAAATCCACTTCACCAATGAACGATTTCCTCGACCCATCAAAATCCTTCACAATGATGCCACTCGGGCGCATAGGTGTTCCCTGATACTTTAACTTCATGAGGGTATTCCTCGGTATAACATTCAACGCGGATCCGTTATCAATTAGCACATTGGACAGTGAATCATTCTTGCAGTTCATGGATATGTGGAGGGCCAGGTTGTGATTCCTCCCTTCATCTGGTAACTCATCATCGCAGAAACTCAAGTTGTTACATGTCATAATGTTTCCAATTACGCTGCTGAATTGATCTAACGACATGACATTCTCCACAAAAGCTTGGTCTAGTACTCTCATCAGTGATTCTCTACGAGCAGAGGAATTCATTTATAAAGCTAGGATGGATATCTTTGAAGGAATCTGCAATAGCTGATCTACAATTTTGTAGTCGCTCATCTTAATCATCTTCAAGATATCATCCACTTCTCTCTCTAATGTAGCTCCACTAGTCTTTCCTGTAGTCTTCTTAGGCTTATAGTTCTCAACAATTTTCTTTCCAGCAACAACATCTCTTCGAATAACCGGCGCAAACACACGACCGCTACGGGTCACCCTGCTATTATCAGCTATATTTCCAACATCTGTCATTGGCCGGATGGGAACTTCCATCCATCTTCTAATATTGTGGCGTTGTATTTGTAAGGCACAACCTTATCTTATTTATAGGGAACAGGACCTGGCAGACTAATTACCAGTGGGGTAACAACTACTTTACTATGGTACTCCACCTCAAGATGAGCGGGTGCACCAAAACAAGGTACAATGACGTTTACCCCTTCCTCAACACAATCAGCCCTCAACACATTTGCGGAGGCATACTCTTCCTTTGATTCTTCTTCCATCAAACAAACTTCAACCATATCAATCTCGTGATAATCATCTCTTTGACCTGTGATCTTGATAGTTCCATTGTCTAACAACAATTGAACACCCTCTCTCACAAGAGAACATCCTCGGGGGTCTTGACAACAAACTATGCAAGATCCATATTGGTGTTCCACCTGACCAGCAGTACAGCAGAAGGTAGCATGCAACTGCACGAGATCCTCATTCAAATGATCCACATCAAAAATTCTGAATTCACCCGGACATCCCATATTAACTTCCTCTTCATAATCTGCCCTAGGCCTGGTTATATGGATTAAACCTTCATCCGTCATCTCCTATAAAGCAACCTTTATCTTCTCGCAACCCTGTATGTTTGTACTGCAAATTGCACAACTAGCATGGTCATGCGTATAATAATTGAATTCACAAAGGTCTGCATGCATCTTCACCAAATCCCTTCTAACCAGATTAATGTCAAAAATCCGGAAGTCGCCTGGACAACCGGCCACCATATTTACAGTATTCACCCCACTATGCTTGGGTAGAGGATTGTATTTCACATTAGGTCCCATGTCTTTGAAAGATAGAATTCCAGACTTCACCAACCTTTGCACTTCAGTCTTCAAAGGATAACAATTCTCAACATTATGCCTTGGTTCTCCCTAATGAAAGGCACTGGTATGGTCTGTTTTGTAATACCAAGGCAATGGTGATGGTACGACTGGAGGTGGTCGGGTTTGGACCAACTTCTTCTGAATCAATGCTGGTAGTAGCTCTGCATAGCTCATGGGAATAAGATCATAGTTCTCCCTTCTCTGATTATTCCATTGGTTCCCCTGCTGGGACGGTCTTTGATAAGCAACGATAGTCAGAGCGACATTCATAACAGGAGTAACTGAGGCAACTTGCTGTTGACGCTGATGATTCCTTCTAGGAGAGTTTACTCTTCTCTCTTGTATGACATCATTTGTATCCCCTTCTTTCTTCTTTGTAAACCCATAAGCTGGCATTTTCACTCCTCCGGATCCTTCACCCTTTGTCAAACGGTCTTCTCTTACTGCCTCTTCTAGGCGGACACCCATTCCTACCATATCTGTAAAATCACTTGGTGCGCTTGCTACCATTCTTTCGTAGTAGAAAGCGCCTAGCGTCTTCAGAAAATTTTTAGTCATTTCCTTCTCCTCCATGGGAGGAATCACTTGTGCAGCCACTTCGCGCCATCTCTGTGCATACTCTTTGAACGATTCTCTATCTTTCTGAACCATGACCCTAAGCTGGTCACGGTAGGGCTCCATGTCCACATTGTACTTGTATTGTTTAATGAATGCTTCTCCCAAATTATTAAAAGTATGGATGTTAGCGCTGTCTAAACTCATGTACCATTTCAATGCTGTGCCGGTCAGACTATCCTGGAAAAAGTGAATCAGCAGATGCTGATCATCGGTGTGGGTAGACATTCTTCTTACGTACATCACCAAGTGAGCACGAGGGCAAGTGTTGCCCTTGTACTTCTCAAACTCCGGGACCTTGAACTTAGCAGGCACTTTAACATTCGGGACCAAACATAGCTCATTCACATTCTGCCCAAATAACTCTTTTCCCCTAAGAGCCTTCGTCTCTCTTTGCATTCTATCAAACTGCTCTTGGAAATCATCCATTCTGTCATAAAGACCCAAGTCTTCACTCGGCAGAGGGAAAGGACGACACACATCTTCATTAACAAACGAAACCAAATTCACCGAAGGAGGTGCAGCAGGAATAGTGTGCACCACAGGAGGTGCTGGAGTAACAACATTTTGAACCACTAGAGCATCTTGGGGGCCCAAATTGAAACCTTCAGGTGCAAAATTCTATGGCATTCCCCACGGGTAACCCTGAGGCATACGGCTTTGAACAACAGCCAGAGTAGCGGATACAGGAATAGTCGGAACTTCAGTACTTGCCCTTGTTGGTTGAGGTTGAACACTCGGTGGCTGATTCTGAGTAACCACCAGAGCTCCCATCAGAGTAGTCAAGTTGGCTAAGCCAGCCTTCAAGGCGGAAACTTCTCCACGTAGCTCGTGATTCTCCTGTTCCAAGTTGTCCATCTTCTTTTTTTTAGCCCGAGTGTTGTAGAGATGAGTCAGCTTGCTGAACGTAGTAAAAAGATGGGTAAGGCACCTAGATATGCATAATAAATGCAAGAAATATGTGCAATATGATGCATGATATTCAATGCATATGATTATTTTTTACTTTATCATTTAATATTTCAAGGGATTTAACGCTTATAGACATATTGCAAACATCAAAATAATAACGCATTTGAAATACTAAATTTTTTTATTATAATAACTTCAAAATGGATTACAAGTTTCAATGATCCCAAGTACAAGATGAAAATACAATCTAAAATCCTGAGAAAAAGAACTGATAGAGATCAATCTGTACGCTGGCGCTTCCCTGTGAGCCTGGAGATCTGAGCCCTCAACCTCTGGTTTTCTTCCATATGCTTGATGGCAACTTCCTTTCAATCATCTGAAGCAGGAAGTGAGTAATCAGCACCTGTTTGAGGCGTAGGGGAAAATAAATCCCCTTTCCTCTCCATATACTCCACCGCTCAACTCTCAAGGGTCTCGATCAAATCATCTTCCTCCTTCAGGTCTTCTTTGTAGGAACTCTCTGAAGTCTCGAACTTGTTCTTCCAAGCATCACTTTCCTGTTGCATCCTAACCAAAGCAAGTTGCAGCTCTTCTAGATCATCTAACCAAGGAGGAGTGGTCTTCACAAATAGATCAGGCATGGGTATCTCCGGAGTATACGGAATCTTCAACTGAATGGCTCTCGATCAGGCCCACTGAAGATATGGCTCCAAAGAAACAACACCCCTAGGCCCAATATCCGAGTGAGTAAATGCCATTATCTTAGGAGCCCAACGAGGTTCCTTCTTGACATCCCAAAAAGCATCAGACTGAGGCATATGAGAAATGAACCACCGGTACAACAGAGGCGTGCAACAGATAATCATTCCCCCATGATAAGAATTCTGAAGATGAACAGAGTAATAAGCATCACTCAACAGTGTAGGAATCGGGTTTCCAATCATGAAAATCCTGATAGCGTTAATGTCGACAAACCTATCCACATTAGGAAATAAGAATAATCCATAAGTAAGTAAAGCAAAGATGGCCTCGAAAGCAATCGTACTCTTCATCCTGACAAAGTAACGAGCTTTCTCCAATAAGAACTAAGTTGGTAGTCCTGTAATCCCTCCTTTGGTAGTCATATGGGCTTCCACCTCAGACTTCCCCAGATGAATCAAAGCAGCAATCTCATGTGGTTTTGGATCACCCTCCAAACCCGTAAAAGGAACACGATTGGTAACAGGTAAATCCAATAGATAAGAATACTCCTCCAGTGTAGGCATCAACTGATAATCGGGAAAAGTAAAACAGTGATACACCAGATCATAGAACTGGATCAAGGTCGAGAGAATACCCTCATTCATCTTCAGCTTCATAAGAGGAATAATGGATCCATACTTCTTCCGAAAGTCTATAGAACACTCGATCTTTGGAATTAGACTGACCAACTCATCTATCTTGGGATCCTTGAAACTGTATTTCCCGGTCTTTCTCTTCCCAGAATCCATGGTTAAAAGTACCTGAGATATTCACAAATAGTCAACCTTTAAATCCCTTGAAATATTGTTTTCTTCAAAAGATGCTTTATGAATGCATGGATGCATGATGCAACAATCACACACAAGATTACACATATATGGTTCATAGGGTCAACGTCACGAGCATGAGGTCGAAGGTACTACCCATAAGGTATTGGTCTAAGAGTTATCACCTGCCGAACAAGGTTCTAGAGGTTCCCAGAGTCTACATCTTTTCTTCGGATATTACCAACTTCCTGATTAACTCGGTAATTAGTAATATTCTCAAGAAAGACTCGTCCGAGCATAGTATCACATGTCAACTATTTCGGGATTACTCCGTCATAGCTTCCGTACTACACCTAAAAGGCCAAGATGGGTTTGGTATTATACGGTCCTCAGTTTCATCAGGCTCCCAGGTCAAAAGCAGTACGTCTTCCCGATTACTCGGTAAATGACACTACAGTCAAAGGGGCCTCCACTGAGTGGGGGATTTCATGCCTCCTTTTTTGGGATTACTCCCTCAAAGTTAACATGACTATACCACCCGTCCTATCTTAAAGTTTGCCCAAGTCCGGGTATAGGAGTTATGAGTAATCACCAAGCACCCTGAAAACCAGTAAAATCTAGACAAACATATATACAAATTATAACATATAAACAACAATATCACATATACAGATATAAACAAAGATAGGCTTAACCCACTTAGGGATGGACCAGCAAGAGGTCAATCTTTCCCCAGTGAAGTCGCCATTTTTCTGTAGCGGTAGAAATGTTCAAGACTAAGCCATTAGATTGACTAGACTTTATACAAATCAAAAATAAAAATCGCCACCACGCTTTATTGTTTCCAATGGAATGGGAAAAGAGCGAATAACCCAAAAAAAGGGGGAAAGATTCAAGGTAAGGGGGTTGGTTATGCAAAGGGAAGGTATTAGCACCCTAAACATCTACGCTACTCCGCAGGAACCTCTTTGAAAAAATCTATATATTTTGGCTATATAAAATGTGTTGTATATAAAATGGATGGTGGAGGTGAGAAAAGAAATATATTTTTATGATTTTTGCACCCACCGCGGTTGTGAACCTTTAGTGCCTACGTACCACCATTCATGCAATAGGGGATCAGGGTACACGTAGTTCCTCTTTTAAAAATTTAAAACACAAGTGTGTTGGTTAATTTTATGAGATAAGACATCATCGTCATTGTCCGTGTGGAAAACATACTTACTACCCACAATCATGAGAAAGGAGAATTTGCATCATCTCAAAGTGGAGGATATGTCTTGGATTTTAAAATCAACAATGCCTCACTCAACACCCAAGTGGAAAATATCTCTCTTCACTACATATTGTAGAAGTATAGTTGTTTGAGTCACTACAAGGATTGACAAGAGTCTAATCTTTTGAGAAAAAGTTTAAAGATAAAAAAACCAAAGTGGCAAAATGGTTTGAAATGAGATTGATTGACTTTTAGTCTTCTCACAAAAAAATGTCAAGGTATTTTTAAGTTGATTGAAGTTTATTTATGAAAATATTTTGAAAATGCATGGAACTAGGTCCAAGTTTATTATGAAAGTGTTTCAAGTTTAGAAACAAGAAGAGGTTTCAAAAGGAGGGAGAATATTTTTTAAATTAAAGAAGATGGGAGGAGTAGAAGAGGCTATCCTAAAGCATAAGGTAAAAGTTAAGGATAAGGACCATCTAACCAACAAGAAGCCAAAAACTTGACATTATGAGCCAAGATAAAATTCTCATTCTTTTTATTGAAACCAAGCAAGCAAAGATACTAGACCTCTTCAAATGCATTAAGTCTTCACAAAAATTGGGGAAAGTTACGACTGTATACGGGTGAATTCCAGATTACAAACAAAGAGTGTAATCACAAAAACCTGCACACAAAAACAAACAAGCAACCCAATGTCTTGAGGTAAACCTCAAGAGCTCCAGACAAAATAATCAGATAAGATTACAAGGTCTCCAAGATAGGCCAAGGTTTCTAATCCTAAATCCAAGAAAAAGTCCCATGCTCCATAATGCCAAGGATAGTAACCAAATAATCCAAGTACCATTAAGAGTTTTTTTGGGTTTATGTTGGTTATTAAGTATCTTAGGAAAAATAAAAATAAAAGCTCAAGTGAGCAAAATAAAAATGGCAAGAAGATAAATGCTCAAATGAGCAAAGATGAAAATAGTATGAAATGGAAAATGCTAAAAAATAAATAGTACATAAAGCATAAAAGAATAAAAGCATAGAATAAACAAGTCAATAATTAGTGGTTAGTTGGATGACCATCTTGAAACTTACATTTGGAACTCATTAGAGGATTGGTAGAACCAAAGCCTCCACACAACAAGTTGCATTTGCTTTTTGTCAAGTATATCATCAATTTGGAATTCTCATAAGTACCATTTAATGATCAACGATGTTTAAGTGATCCGCGTTGACCAAAGATGTTGTATATCCATTAGAGGATTACTAGAACCAAAGCCTCCACACATTGAATCTCAAGGTTATTGGATCAAAGAGATCAAATTAATATACTTGGGGTTGCAATCATAAGTTTGGGCCACAAATGATCATTTATTCGAATCGGGACAACATTTAACGTTATGTTAAGTAATCCTAAGTGGACTTATATAGAAGTCGCACCTATTTTGAGGCCGGTCAATAGCAATCTATGCACCATTTGTTTTGAGACATGATATAGAGATCATGCTCCAACAACATTTAGTGCAATGAGAAGGGGATGAGATGAAGAGGATTAGGGCAAAAGATAAACCACTTTTGAATTAAAAATTTAATCAAACTATTATTAAAATCATTCATCCATTTTTGTGGAGTTAAACTCAATACTATGGATCCAATGATGTTAATAAAGTCATGATCAAAAAATAAACCCAAGACAGCCAGAAAATAATCACAAAATAATAATGTAATTAATAAATACATTAAAAGGTTTAAAAAAGTTTTTAAAAAATGGAAAATGATGAGGAAAATATCAATTATGTTCAAATTAATTAAGAAATGAAAAATAAGACCATAGAAAAATGAGAAAAGAGGCCAAGTAATTTTACAAAAATTTTGGGAATTTTTAAAAGTGAGAAACTATTTTTAAAAATTAAAATAAATGGGTAAAATAAACAAAACTTGTAAAAAATAGTAAAGTCGGAAACAAAAATAAAATAAGGTCACCAATATTTGTCACAATATCATTGGGTCATTCCATAATTTTTTCAGAATTTAAAAATGTATGAAAGTATTTTTAAACATTTTAAACAAATCAAATAAGTGTAAAGTTCATAAAAATACCAAAACACAAAATTAAATTGTGAAAAAATAAAAATCAGAAAGAGAATAATCAAAAATATTTTTCATAATTTTTTTAGATTTTTTGGAATGAAAATGAATTTTCTATGATTTTTTGAAATTTAAAACAATTAAAATATAAAAATCAGAAAAAGAAAATAAAAGTAAAAGATGTGGACCATTGGATGAGAGTCAAAACGCGTTGGTAATCAAATCCAAGGGAATTGGCGCGCTGTGCACATCATGGTCTTTAATGAATAATGTACAGAATCAATAATAAAATCAGAATTTGAAAAATACAGATGGCGCGCCTTCATTGGTTAGAAGATGACACATTGGTCATATTCAACCTCCAGCCATCACGAATTGCAGGTCTCTCAAACTGTAAAATCAGAAGCTCAGACCTATGCCATTCGCTTCGTCTCTTCAAGACGAAGACAACCACACCCTCGCGCCCAATTTATATAAACTATAGCTCAAGCAATTTGGAAAGAAAATTTTGAAAAGGGATTTGAAAATTCATGGTCAAAACGAGTTTCCAGATGAAAGTAAGTGTTGCAACTAGAACCAAGGCAATGAGAGCATCACAGTGATATCAAAGTTTTGAAGAATTGATGGAGGAATCTACCTATTGAAGTTGAGTTGCAGAGCTCTGAAACTGGACTTCTATGGAGCAATATAGGGCACGATTCTTGAATGTAGTTATATGGTTAGCTTCAGAGAAGATCAAGGAAGGTGAATTGAGGGAAAAAACGGATTGAAAAAAGCTTGAGAATAGAATTCGAAGTTGCTGAATTCTGGGTTGTAAAGCAAGTTTGGCAGGGTGATTCTGGCTATCTAAGCTTGCGAAATTGAATGGGGGGTGACCCTCTATTTATAGGGAAGCAAATGGGATCAAAAGGAATAACAAGTGGTGCGTTTTGGAGGGAATTCGTGTGGGTTTGCATCATGAAGAAAGTGTAACTCAAACTAGATCAAAACTCAGCCAAATCGTGTGTTTCATGATGCTAATCACTTCTAGTAAGTTGCTAAACATGATTAGAAACAAAAACGCGTGGAAATATTATGATTAGAAGCCAAAACAAAGACTTCAAAATTCTAACTTTGTGGAAAATTTAGTTTCAAACTAACAAATTCAAATCCATGGCATTTCCACCTCAAGGGGTCTTAGGGAATAATTCTTGATGCTTTGGAAAGATGAGGTTACAAGATTTGCAATGAAAAAGGAATTGAATCAAATGGATGCTTGAGCTGAAAGTTACATGGAGTCAAAGTTGAAGAAAAAGAGTTAACTTTCCATACTTAGAAATATTTCAAATTCTTCTTTAAAAAAGACCTATAATCCTTTGCATCCAAACATGGCCTTCCACTTAGAATTTGCTCTTGACCAAAAAATATGGAATGAAGTAGACCTCTTGAATGACATTTTTAAATTTTAATCACTCAAAATCTCCAAAGATTGAGCAAGTTATGACTTGTTGAAGTTGGTCAAAAATCATGAAATGACCTATAATCTTTTGCATTCTTGAGGAAACATCCATCCATTTTCTTACTTTTCACATAAAATAAGGAATGAAGTACACATCCTTAAGATCATAATGAAAAAAGAATGGGCTCAAGGTGATAAAAATTGACCAAGTTATGACCACTTGAAGTCACATATGGAAAATTGGGGATTCATCTGGATGACTTGTAATCTTTCTTCTTCACCAAGTTCCTTCCACATGAAAACTCTTTGGAACTTTTGAAGTGATTTGTTGGTAACTCTTTGAAGAGAAGGATGTCTTTATAATCACTCAAAAATACCAAAATATGAGCAAGATATGCTCCTCTGAAGTCCAAAACCCTAGCCTCTAGATCAAGAGAATGCTTTGAGGAACTTTGCCAAGTTTGAACAAACTTTTTGTGCCAATATTCTTCATTTATGAATATAAATTGTTGAGGATGATGATGAGGAATCATGGCCACCAAAACCACTTCCATACCAATTCTTTCAAAACAACTTCAATGGTGAATTTTGAATTTCTCAAGCTATTGACTTGGGCATTGAAATAAACTCATGAAACCATGAAGCAACTTGCTAAACCTCATTGCCTTTACCTAAATTATTTACAAGTAAGACAAACCAATATTGTATTTTGTTAATTAGAGAGAAAATAAAAGCAAAATATCCATGATCACAAAAGAAAACAAGTCAAAGTGCTTGGTAACTCCTCAAAAGAGCAAGGCTAAAGATAGGGAGAAGAACCAAAAACCCTAATGTGATCTTGTTGTGATTGAAACAATATGGTATGATGAAGGAATCTTAGGTGGGGAAATTTGGGTACAACACTAACTCTTTGAGTTGAGGAGGAATCCTTACGAGATTGACTTGAATGGTTTTCCTATGAATATAATCCATGTCCTACAAAATAGAAACAAAAATAAATCTCAAAAATCCTTGAAATGGTTAGTGAGTATGAGTATGGTGTTATTATGTTATGATGTTATATACAAGTAAATATAAACAAAACAAACAAGTCCTTAGGCTTAGGCTTGCATCGGGTTTCATACATAAGTACCCTCTTGAAGTTTAGTTGGGTTAAACATGTCCTAACAATAGTAACCGGGTTCTAAGGAGCTCAATATCACTGGTTTATTTCTTTGGTCCTTGTTTTAGTGCAAGCCTCTTTAATGGCGACCGAAATATCCCAAAAAACCAAACCTCAATGAGTGTAGTATCGAGTATCTACCAACTTCGGACTGCACCAAAGTCGGTCATCTCACTACGTCCTAATGGCCAAGTTGGTCAAGTAAAGGTTCTAAAAGTTCATTATTGCTTCATGACATCACTCAGCGGCCCCGTATTCCACTTGACTACTCAAGGGCTACCGGTACCCACAAATATGTCACACTAATGTAGCTATTGCTTAGACCATGTAGGTATACCCCGCACAATTTCCACAATGTATTGCTACTTACCTATAAGGCATCCCAAATCTGGGTAGAGGATTCAAACTCAAACAAAGAACCATAATGTAAAGCATACAAGTCAAACAATGAAAGCAAGTAAATGTGTTATAACCCTAAGGTAACCCCACTTTTAAATATTTTCCCCAGCAGAGTCGCCAGTTCTGTGATACGGCGGGAGAACTGACTTGGGTAGTTTGCGTTTGATGGCAATTGTGCGGATTAGCAAGAGTCTCCACCGACTTTTCTTTTATCCAAAAGGAAAGGTAAAAAAACACAAGAAATACCTTTCGAGATGTTTTCTCGGGTTCGGGGGGTAGATTATGAAAGGGGAATGTATTAGCACCCTTTTCATCCATAGTTATCTACGGGCTCTTAGTTGCTCGCTAGATCACTTTCTTTTGTTTGACAGTGTGCTTGTGGTGTGGTTCTTGAAAGTATTTTTAAAATGTCTTTGTAATGGTTCTCATTTCTATAAGAACGCGTACAAAGTTTTGTTTCGAAAAATAATTCAAAGAAGTGTTTGTGTAGTGTATTTTTGAAAGTGATTTTGAAAATATGTTTTTGTAATGGTTCTCGTCTCTATAAGAACGTATACAAAGTGTTTTGTCTTTTGAAAATGTTTCAATATGAAATTGTTGGTGTAAAAAATGTTTTTGTTGTGAGCAAGCGAGCAACTAGGAGTGAGTCTACCTACTCGAAAGGTCTTAAATGTTCTTTTCCTCCTTTAGATGTTGCTATCTTACCATTGATTTGGTAAGAAGCCCCATCATTGAATGTGAAGGGACAGACGCGGGTCAATCGTACAATCATAGAAGGCAACTTCTGAGACGCTTTAGAAATTTTTATAAGGGAGTAGATCATTTTACCAAAGGCAACATCGAGAGACATCGAGGGACTACAATATTTTTTTATCGAAGTGTCTTTGATAAAGCGTCTCATATTCGAGGGATATGACTGTGTTTCCGATTAAATAAGCGAGGTTACTCTAGAGGTGCGCATGTGGAAAAGTGTGTTTAATTCAAGTTATTTTGTCTTTGAAATTAGGTAATCTAGCGATTGATTTTGAATCTTGCCATGCACGCCTAAGTACTATACAGTATAAGGAAAACAATAAATTGCGGAAATTGAAATTCTACGCTATTACAGAGTTTTCAGGAATAGGGATACATATTCACAAATGGAAATGAGTCGAATGCGATTAAAAGTCCAAATAGGCAAACAATACAACCAAATCGAATCGAGCAATTAATTGAAATTACAACAAGTTTATGAAGTAAAATTAATTAACAAAATAAAGATAAGGAAATAAAGTTCTTGTTTTTTTGTTTGAAATAAGTTTGAAAAGAAAAATAGAAAAACATCTATTCTATTAATTTGCTAAAGAAATTAAATCAAATGCATGCATTTTGTCTTTTAGGGTTTTTGTTATTAAGAAAATAAATAAAAAAATTAAGACTAAAATACAAAAATTAATTAGTAAAAATATTTACAAAGTTTTTTTTCTAAATTAAATTAGAACTAAGAACTAAACTTATATAAGAAAATTAATTAACAAAATTCAAGATTTATTAAATTATTAGAAATAAGTAAATATTAAAACAAAACAAAATGGAGGGGTGGTGGTAAATTGAAATAAAATGGGGTGATGCTGTCTCAATTTGTTGTTAGGCTGAATTTGGGATGAAAGGCCCAAACATCATTGTTTGTTCTGTTAAATAAAAAAAACAAAAAAAAACATAAAAATCTAGGCCACAAATGGACCGGGTTGGGTCAGACCCGGGTCCAGCCCCTTCTCAAACAAAAAAACGAACATGGGTTGAAACAACCCTAGCTCATTACCAGCGACTCTCTCCAATGCTTCAATGTTTTTTTCTCTCAAAGAAAATCTTCCTAGCTCTCATCTCTGTCAGCGCCGCAAGCCCTAAATCTCTCAATCTCAACTCTGTCTCATCTTCCCAGCCCTATTCTAATATCAGAATCCGCTAATTTCTCCTAAACTCAAGGGGTCAAAGAATTAGGGTATACAAACCCTAAATTGTTAAAACATGAAATTGCGCCAAGGATCAGTGAATCAACTTCCAAACCTCAACGTTATGCTAAAAGAATGCTAACAAAACAACAACAAAAAATATCATGATGTCTACCTCGCGATAGTGGCGGAAGGGATGCGTTTGATGATCACACAGTGTCAGGTATGCTTCGCGATCCTTTGATTCTTCTAGCCTTTGATCTTTTATTATGGTTCTACGTACTTGTGTTGTGGTTATTACAATGAATAAGGTTGAACAAGTACTAATGGAATTTTGAGTGAGTAGGTTTTGTTAATGAAGGTTGATGCGTATTTGAGGGATGTTGGGGTATAGGTTTCGTGTTTGAGCAGAGATTGGTTATGGACATGAGTCTAGCACATGCTAAGTGTTTGAGAGGATGAATGAGGGTTTTGTTAAGTTGCTGTAAAGGTTTTGTTTTTTACAGAGGCTTGTGGCCCTTAAGGAGAGGTTGAGAAAAGTGTTTGTATGGTGGGGATGGTTGTTGAGTAAGAGTATGGAGAAAATGATGATGATTTGAATTGGAGTTCAGGGATGTATATGGATTTTTCTTGTTGTCTCTGCAGGTATCTATCTTTTGCTGGGTTTTTTTCTGTTAATTGGCCTCTTGGTATCCTTGCTCCGGTTTTGTTTGGATAGTGCTGGTTTTGTTTTTATCTTTTCTGGTTTGGATCTTTTTGTTGGTTTGTATATCCTTTCTCCCCCCTTTTGTTGCTTGGTTATTTTTTTGTATTATAGCAATTGAGCAGTGGGAATTGGAGGGAAGGTTTTGGGAAATATTAAACAAAATTGGTTTTCTGACTTTGGCCTTTTGAGCTCAGGTTTTAAGTTGCCCATTTTGGTGCAACTCTTGAAATGTTTATGATGCAAGGAAACAACAGGTTTAGGGATTGCCTATTTTGATGTCATGTGTAGACTATATGATACAGGTTTGGACAGGGCTGACTTGGTACAATTTTGCAGGCTTTTTGGACTGTTGTATGCTTAGGTGATATCATTTCCTCTCTCATCTCTCAATGATGTAAAGCAAACTTGCTTTTATTCCAAAATTTCTGAAGAAGTTGTATAGCTTAGGAAAATGATGATGTGTTTGGTTTGATGAGCAAGTTAACTTGCTGTTTTGCCTTGTTCTATTTTGTTTTACTCATTGTTGCTTTCTCATGTCATCTTGGCAGCCTATGCTGCCTTGCTTGCTATGTTTTGTTTGTTTGCATATTGTTGTTGCTTGCTGCACTTGTTATTACTTTGTGCTGCTTGTATAGCAGCCTACTGTTGCTATTACATTAGCTGCTGCTTGGCAGCCTTGCCCTGTTTCTATGCTTGCTTTGTTTGCTGGTTTTGCATTGCAGACTATTTTGTGTAGCAGTTTGCTACTGCTTGTTGCAGCTTTCATATTTTGGCAGTTTTGGGCTTTATGCTATTTTGTAGTAGAAAATGTTTGCAAGTTTTCTTTTCCATTTTTGTGAACCAAGGCCCAAACCTTGTGATTTGCAAAATAGGAGAAGCTGGACTATGATTAAAACAAAACAACCATTAAATCTGATTCCACATACAAACCCTAATGATGAATTCTTTTTATTTTGACAAATACTCTTTTGCTTGAATTCTTGCTAACTTTATTTTTTCTTATTTCATGAACACGAGAATTGGACAGCAAACGCGAAGTTGAGAGCTGAAAAGGCCATGGCTAGCAAAGAGTGTGAACGAGTTTCTTGAAGAGCAAGCAACCGAAAATTGAAGAAGAAACATTTAATTCTTTTTTTTTGCTTTGTAAACAAAAATTGTAACTTGTCCCAAAAATGTAATGAACACATAACTTGAGTGAATTTTACGAATTAGGAATTTATCGTATGTAAATCATTCTTGAATCTTGATGAAAATGAAATTCCCTACTTGCACGATTTGAACATGTATCTTGCTTCGTAACTTGAACTTCAAGAAAATCCAACACCCTTGTAGTTTGTATTTCAAATGAAACCCTGCACCTTATCTTTTAAACTTCTAATCAAATTCTTGAACAAAACAATGCTTAAGAATCCAATTCCACTTGGTTTATTCGAACTCAAAACAATTAGTTATCTAAATGACAGTCTTAATCTTTACCTCTTGTCCAAATCAAATTTTCACTAAAAATGAACTCGCACGCCGTGCTCGATTAGAACAGAACCTCATTTCCAAACAGACGTTCTTTAAGAACATTCACCAATCTTGTAAAATTAATTTTCTTCGAGAAACGTCAAACCCTAATCGTTGACTTACTGCCTAGGAAGAGAATATGTCTAATCAAACTTCTGAGCCAAATTTAGTATTCGAGAAGACCTAGGATAGTATCTTGAATAAAAAATGGGAGGGAAAATTATGGGGTACAACACCAGGGTGTGCTTCTATTATTTTTCCTAATAATTGCTTGCAGATTGCATGTTACTATCACAAGCTCGCTCACCATAGGCTTCCAATTCATCATCATTGGATCATATTGGCTCAAATCTGACGCTCAATGATGGTGCTCCCCGTGATAAACTCTCCTGATACAAACACATTGGATTCCATGTCTGCATGAGCCAATCTGATTTGGGCCTGAATAGAATTCAGCAATGCACCCACCTCATGCCTAATGTCTAATTCCTTTTCATTTTACTATTTTTTCATCCTTTACTTTTTTTAATTATTTTTATTTCAAATTAATTTTTTTCATAAAATCATAAAATCAAAAATCACAAAAATAGAACTTAATTCTTTTTTCTAATAAAATTAATTTCTGCAAATTAATTATTTCCATCAATTTAAATTCTTTTTTTCATAATTAAAATCAATTAGAAAATTAGGGTTAATTTGCAAATATTTAATTTTCTCAATCAAAAAAATAACAAAAATATTTTCTTTGATTTCCTTTGAATTTAGACTTTGATTCCCGTATTTAATTCGACGCACGCGCAATATTTTATTTTTAATTCCAATTATTGTATTTGCTTCAAGTTTGTAATAGCTTTTAATTAGGGTTTATTTTACTGCTTATCATTTTACCGTTCCTTCCACAGTTTTTTTGGGTTATGTAACCCCCTCCTCGAAGCCTTGTAATAGCGTAGATTTACTTTTACGTTTTTAATTTTCTACAACTATAAACTGTTAGATGTATGGATAATAGGTTTGTATGCAAAAGATAAATCAAATTAATACAATAGATAACCCTAATTGTGCAAAGATAAATAAACTGAAAAATAAACACTTTCACATGCTCACTCATAGGGTTTGTGCCACTTCGGTTGCCTTCGGTAAATGATCATGAAGTATAGGAAATCTTAGTGGTTGTCCTGTAGTCCCCAAAAGATAAAAAATGACCCATTCGAATGTTGCCTCGGAAAGATATTTAGGACTCTAGGATAATTACTAAGGTTTCCAAACCATTGTTTAGTGATCGTAATTGTCCCTTTCATCCCTTTCGATTGTCCCTTAAACTCCAACGATGGAGCTACCTACTCCTTAATAGTAGGATAGAGCTGTTTAAAGGAACTAAAAAAACGAACAGACTTTTTCGAGTAGGTAGAAACTTTTAAGTACTTGCTCAAAACAACAAATTTTTACACCATACACTTTCAAACAAGTTTTTCAAACTAAAGTTTTTAAAAACATTTTATCACATCCTTGAGGACTGACACAAGGATTACCATAAAGTTAAACGCGGCACTAAGGCAAATTTCAAAACTTTTCAAAAACACAAATACAAAATCAATTTAAGAATGAGCAAGTACCAAAGAGCCCAAGGAAAACCATGGATAGAAAGGGTGCTAACACCTTCCCTTTCTATAATCTACCCCCCGTACTCAGAAACATCTTGAAAAAGGGTTTTTATGTTCTTTTCCCTTTTCCTTTTTTGGATGAAATAAAAGTCGGTGGAGACTCTTGCTTAACGCGACATTTGCAAACACAAATGCAAAACTAGTAGTAACTAAACAGTCGATTCTTCCACTGTATCACAGAACTGGCGACTCTGCTGGGGAATCATAATAAAGTGGGGTTCACCTTAGGATTTAGGTCATTCTTAATTGCTTCTTTGGTTTGTCTTGTCTGATTTATTTTTAAGGGCATTTGTTTGGGTTGTTTGGATCCTAAACCCGAATCGGGGAATTCCTTTTAGGTAAGTAGCAATAAACTGTGAGGGAGTTGTGCAGGGTATACTGACACAATTGAAACAATATCTACATTGATGCAATACTTTGGTGTGTACCGGTAGCCTTTGAGTAATCAAGGAGAATACGTGGCCGGTGCGTGGTATCATAATGCATCAACTGACCTTAGCACCTTAATTGACCAACTTGGGTTTTAGGACGTAATGAGATAGCCGTCTTTGGTGTAAACCCAAAGTCGGTTGATACTCGATGCTACACTCATTAAGGTTTGTCTCTTGAGTTTTGTTTGGTGGCAAGTCAATTGTCTATCGGAATGAAATTTTGGGGAAAGATCGATGATATTGAGATCCCTTAGAACCCGGTTACTATATTTAGGACAGGTTAAACCAAACCAACTTCAAGAGGGTATACCTTAAAATCCATGCAAGCCTTAAACCAAAGGTATTTGTGTGATTTTCTTGTGTGTGCTATATCTATTATATCTGAGCATAATGATGATATCATAACATAGCATATCATACTAACCATTTCAAGGATTCTTAGGGTTTACTTTTGTCTTGTTTTGTAGGACATGGACCTCGCCCGTAGATTCACTATCCAAGTCAGTATAGTAAAGGTACCTCCTCAGCTTAAGGAATTGGTATCAAGGGTTCCTGAAAGCTCTCCCTTCACTGAAAGGCATGGTCGACTTCTCAGCTTGGTCACCTCAAACCCTGATGAAGAAATGTTAAAAGTTCTCTTTCAGTTCTTTGACCCTCTACATCACTGCTTCACTTTTTCGAATTACCAGTTAGTGCCTATTGTGGAGGAGTTTTCTTAATTACTAGGGGTGCCTATCCTTAACAAGGTACCTTTCAGTGGTATGAAAAGAGACCCTAAACCTGAAGATATTGCTAAAGCTCTGACCTTATAACGGTCTGACGTAGTAGCAAATTGGGAAACCAGGAGAGGTGTCAAGGTTTTTTTTGGCTAAGTTCTTGTTTGAGAAAGCTCATCATTTTTGCGATACCCTGGACTTACAAGCTTTTGAAGAGGTGTTAGCCTTTCTCATCTATGGTTTGGTATTGTTCCCTAATCCGAACCAATTTATAGATGTGAATGCGGTTAAGGTTTTCTTGCCACACAATTCGATACCTACTCTGCTTGGAGATATCCTACATTCTCTGCATACTCGTATTATAAAGAGAAGAGGGACCCTTCTGTGTTGCACTCCTCTTTTGGCTAGGTGGTTTATTTCTCACCTACCCCGATCCGTCTTAAATAATCAACAAGGTTCGAGATGGTCTCATAGGCTAATGACTCTTACACATTCAGGTATTTATTGGTGTCCTAGATCCTCGGAGAATGTTACCATCATTGATCGATGCGGAGAATTCCCTAATGTCCCTCTCTTAGGCATTAGGGGAGGAATCACTTAAAACCCTTGTTTGGCGCTGCGACAGTTTGGATATGCGAGAAGGGATGATCCTCATGATACACTTATCTAAGGAATCATCTTCGAATATGAGAATGATGCTCAGGGTTACCGTAAAAGGTTCATACGAGCTTGGGGCATGGTACATGGAGTTGATAGTAAGACACTGGGGAACAAGAACTCAATCCCTCTTGAGCCTTATCTCAAATGGGTACAAGCCCATACTCAAAGTCTTATGATGCCTTACCCTGCTGTCCTACCAACGATTGTGGAACCGGTTGCTGAAGGAGACACTTCTTATCTTGTTCTCCATCCTTACATGCTAACTGATCACGAGGAGTTACAAAAATCCTGGGTTCAACTTCAAGAGGAGTGGGATACATTCGAAACTCAATTCTACACCAGCGACAAGAAATTCCTAGAACTCACTAAGCTGCTTCATGATGAGAGGAATATAAACGCCTACATTGCACCAAAGAGGATGTGCTCATGGGAAACCTAATTTTCCTTTTGCTTTAAGTTTTGTTTTGTTTGATTGTAAGCCTAAAAGGCACCCTTTGTAACAATTCAAACTTGTTAATACAATTAACGTGTGTTTCTTTTGGGTTAAACAAATTTTAGCCTTTAAGATTTCTTGAAATCATTGCATACGCATATCATCCACGACATTGCATAAACAGGTTTCATAACAGGTTTCTCATCTTCTGCGCTGTTTATTTCAGCAAAAATGTCTTCTGAAAAAAGTATCAAGGACCTCCAGGCACAAAATGCCCAATTTCACCAAATGTTCTTAGCCTTGGCTAAAGGGCAGGAAGATCTGAAGGCCCTTATTCTGAAAGAGAAAAAGAAGAAGTAGAAGAAGACCGCTGGTGTCCTGAATTTGGGCAGAAGATTCTAGGGACGTTGAAGCAACTGGTTGATCTGACCTCCTCGTCCAAAGAAGATGAGAATCAATAGGGAGAGACAAGCGAGGATGACCCTAGCCCAGAGGTTTCTGATAATGACACTGATTACAATGATGAACAGTATCCTCTGTCTGAGGATAGATATAAACAGCTATATGATCGTCTAAGCGCAATAGAGATCCAAAGAATACCAGGTCTAGATTTTGAAGAGCTGGGTTTGGTATCTGGGGTTGTTATTCCACCGAATTTCAAGGCTCTGGTATTTGAAAAATATGATGGGGTGCCTTGTCCCAAGATTCATCTCTGTACCTATGTGAGGAAGATCCAGCCTCACACTGCTGACCGGAAGTTATGGGTCCATTTCTTCCTAGAAAGTTTGGCCGACACTCAACTGGATTGGTTCTATCAGTTGGAAGGAACCAACATCCATACCTAGGAAGACTTGGCTACTTCTTTCTACAAGCAGTACTAATACAACGCTGACCTAGCACCAACTCGAGTGCAACTGCAAAATATGTCCATGGGCTCGAAAGAAGGGTTCAAGGAATATGCACAAAAGTGGGGGGACCTAGATGGTAGAGTACAACCTCCCCTAACTGATCGTGAAATGGTAGACATGTTCATGGGCACTCTGACAAGACCATTCTTAAATTTTATAATCGGGAGTTCCTCATCCAGGTTCACAAAGATGGTTCTGACAGGAGAGAGGATCGAAAATGGTATCAAGAGTGGGAAGATCCCTATGGCTGCATCTTCTAGTGCTGAGAAGAAGTCATTTGGTGGCAAGATGGAAGTGAATGCTGTAATAAGGCAGACTACCACCAATCTGTGGGGGGAGTGCTGGTCTCTAATTCAGCATGCGCACAACAACCACAACAACGGAACAATCAGGAAAGGGTAGAAAGACCTCAAAGGCAGTTCACCCAAATCAACATGCCATTGTCACAAGCATTGCAACACATGTTAAAGATGAATCTGATTATGGTGATAGACCATAATCCAAACCCTAAGACTTCATCTCCTAACTACAATCCAGATGCAAGGTGTGCTTATCTTTATGGCAGCCCGGGGCACGATACTAACGATTGTTGGGTGCTGAAATACAAGATTCAGAATATGATTGACACCAAGGAGATTGAATTCGACCCTCCTGAGACTCCCAACTTGATCACTGCTCCCATGCCAAATCATGGCTAGGATCGAAAGCATTTTTTTTCATTTGAATTCTCAAGTTGTATTTTCTTTGCTTATTCGAACAATTATTGTCATGTCAAAACTTTGTTATTTCATTAATGCATTACACATGTTTGTCTTGAATTAATTTATTCTCACTATGCTTAAACTGCTTTATACTTCCTTTTCGTGATATTCAACTCTCTATTAAAAGCTCTAAGACTTTAGAGGGAGGATGACAAAAACGATACCACAATCTCTACAGTATGCTTTTGAACAGACCTTGCTGACGATGTACAGGCGTTGTTTCAAATCCCAAACAATGGAGTTATAAGGAAGATAATCCCTAGTCAACCCTTCAAGCCAAATAAGTAGGTGTTTTTCTTTTCACACAAATTAAAACCCTTAATCATAACCCGGGGCAGGGTAGTTTTCTCAGTTAACTCAGAGGCACAATCAGTCGCAATCTTCTGCTTCGCACATAATAAATGGCCTCGAAGATGTCCTTCCGAATCAGAAGATGGTGATGGTTCTGTATAATCGTCAAAACAAGCAGTCACCATTTCTCAAAATAAAAGCCCGTTAAGTCAAAATGCGTGAAAGGGACATAAGAAAAATGGGGGCATCCCGCTGATTGTAATCACAAAAAGAAAAAGTTCAGGCAAAAGAAGGGATAACAAAATCATAAAAGAAAGAAGTCCTACAAATCCTCAACAGAAAGAAGATTAAAAAAGTGACTTCATATTCAAAATAAACTTTCAGTATCCGAACCATCACTAGAAAATCAAGGAAAGTACTCCAGGACTGAACTGGGATTCTAAACACTCAATTAATTGAGCATAGGACTGAAGGACATCACGAAGAACTGGTGGGTACAAATAAATTTTGAGCCTTTATCCTTTGTTTCTTAAACCGTGAACCAGGCCACATTATAACCCTTAAAAGTCCTAGCTGAAACATGGGTTAGTTTGAGAGCATACTATTACAAACGTATCCTGACTCCTGTAAGACTTGTTACGAATCCCGAGTTGATATCACATTCTTGCAAATTTTGTTTTATTACACAAAACACATTTACAAAAAAAAAATTTCAAGACAGACATGAGTTTTGCATTCTTTAAATGACATTGTTTGCATATGACTAATTGTTTGACAGTAGAGAAATCCGCACAATGGGTATTCAATGAACAGACATCCTCTCAATGGATAGAATCACCTCAGTGGGAAAGACACTTCCAATAACAGGTCTTTCATAAGCAAGGGGCATGACATGATGTCTGACACACTTGGAGCAGTCTCTCTAAAAGTGCCAAATAACAAGGGGCATATCTCCATCTGAATCACTTGGGGCATTACGCACGCATTTAAGCAGCGGATCATGTGCCATCAAGAAAACATTTTTGACAGTACTACAACACAACACTATGGAAAGTGACAACTCCCCACATAGTAGGGGCAATTAAAGTTTTGACATCGGCTTCCCCAAACAGGAGTTACTTTCCCCAGTAAAGCTCCTTTAGAGAGCCGACGTCTATATTCCCCAGCCATGTTTTATAACCGCAAACGGTTTATAAAGCTTTCTCCCAAGCAGAGTTTATCTCTCTGACTACGGAACATCCTCTCGAGCAAAGTTTATTTCTCTGAATGCGGAAGCTCAATCCCCAATAGAGTTTATTCCTCCAGCGATGGAAGTTCATCCCCCAGCAGAGTTTATTTCTCCGAATCGGCAAAATCTTCCAACAAAGCATCTCCTCTCTCAAACAGAGTTATTCCCCCGCAGAGTTATTCTCAAGCAGAGTCTCTCCCCGACAGAATATTCACAAACAGAAAGGAGTAAATCCACGGCATAGTCATCTCTGTTCACCATCCCCAGCGGAAGTAGAAAAACCACTTATTCTATAACGACCATGAATTCAATTTCAAGTACTCTCCAGCATCAGTCAGGGATTTATTTTCCTTGACTCGGATATGTCACAATAGCATTTCATGTTCATACATCATGACGTGCGCACACATATTGCATACATCATAATCTCATTTATTTTGAGAACATCATCACACAACGCATTTCATGCATCATATATAATTAATCATGTGCCTTTTCAGGAAAGATGGTTACCATAAACAATTTCCAATAGGTCCAAGATTAGCTCCTGAAACTAAACAAAGTAATTATCTGCACGGCCAAATGCGGCTTTACACGGGTTCGTCACGAAGCAATCTTACATGGGTTTCTCCTAAATGCAGTTTCCCATGGACTTATCCCGAAGCAACCCTACCCAAGTTCCTTCCGAAGTTTTACACGGACTTATCCCGAAGAAACCCTACCCAGGTTCCTTCCAAAGTTTTACACGGACTTATCCCGAAGCAACCCTACCCAGGTTCCTTCTCGGTTCAGATGCAGTTTTACCCAAACTCATCACGAAGAAACCTTACCCAGGTTCCTTCTCGATTCTTCCTGAAGTTTTACCCAAACACATCCTGAAGTGACCTTACCCATGTTCCTCCTGAAGTTTTACACAGACTTAGCCCGAAGTGACCTTACCCAGGTTCCTCTTGAAGTTTTACACATACTTAGCCTGAAGTGACCTTACCCAAGTTCCTTCTGAAGTTTTACACATACTTAGCCCGAAGTAACCTTACCCAAGTCCCTTCTGAAGTTTCACACGGACTTATCCCGAAGTAACTTTACCCAGGTTCCTTCTGAAGTTTCACACAGACTTATCCCAAAGTAATCTTACCCAGGTTCCTTTTAAAGTTTTACTCATACTTATCCCAAAGCAACCCTACCCAAGTTCCTTCTTGGTCCCGATGTAGTTTTACCCAGACTCATCCTGAAGCAACCCTACCCAGGTACCTTTTTACAATTTCCCGATGTGGTTTTACCCAAACTCAAGGTGAAGCAGCCCTACCACCTAGGCTTTCATGTCGAGGTAACCCTACTACCCAGGTTCCTTCTTATAACCCTACTATCCAGGTTCCTTCTCTTTTATCTCCAGACAACAGTTTACAAACACTGTAAGACCTGGAACCGACCAGATACAGTCGATTTCACATTTCCCCAGTAAGTCATTGTGCAGCCTGGACCCTGATCAGATAAGCAGTTCACTTCCTCCTCCTCAATCAAGAGTTAATTCCCCAGTAGAGTAATGGATAACCGAAGCTCCTAGACTCTATTTCCCAGGACATAAATCAACATTCTCCGGTGAAGTCCTCCTCAACGGCAGGTACATGTTTTCTTCCAAAGGAATCTCTTATGCAACTGATATCTTTTCTGGATGACATATTTAAGCCCATCTCCGATGACTCTCCGTCCCCTTCCAAATGGCATCTGTAAGTCCATTCCCGATATTAGCGATCAGTATTACTTCATGCGAGTGCAAATTTATGGGCACTTTAGTATTCAATCATCTTCCACCTTCAGATCATGAAAGGCAGACCAACCAATCTACATCCCCAGGTTTAAGAAGATTCAACAGGGGAAGCTGTCGTACCCCAAAATTTTCCCTCTCATTTTATTCAAAACATACTCCTAGAGGTCCTCAACTTGCCCAAGGATGCCTAAGGATTGACCAGACAAATCCTCCTCCTAAGACAATGAGCCTCAAACTAGGGTTTCCATTTTCATTAAGATGTTTGAGTTCCAAGGGTCCCAATTGGTCTCCATTTACCTAATATATCCTCAATATCATTCATGTCAAGTTTCATGCCTTGCACAAGGAGTTTGCTCAGTCAACTGCCCAGATGCCTGAAAATCAACTATACTAGGTCAAAAGTCAACTATGGCCCGCATACAGTCAAACTTCAAAAATTTTGGTCAAAATCAACAACTTGAAGTAATATCCATCATTTGATCAAGGTTTGATCATGATTCCTCAAGGAATGCCCCAAATTCATCAAAACTCAAAAGTTGCTAAATTAGGGTTTCTATAGGAAAAGTCAACCAAAATTTGACCAGGCATAACTTTCTCATACTTTATCAAACATTTCTCATACAAGGCTCATTTTTAAGAGAATTCAATTCCCTACAACTCATATTCATCCCTAAAGTTCAAAAAATTCACTCATGAAAGGATATAAATTCAGACATTATAAGTCATTTCAAAAAGTCAACAAAAATACCTTTTGGGTCAAGGCTCCATACATGAACATGGAAGATCCAATTGAGATGAAACCAAATAGGTTGCTTAGGAGACATCCAAAGCTTTCTAAAAAGTCCAATAACACCTTCTTAGGGTTAAAATTGATGGAGATGTGTATTGTCAAAGTTAACATTGATCAAAATGACTTTTTTTCCAAATGGGCCCATATGTTCTTGTTTGAAACTTGTTCCTAAGAGGACCCACGACCCCTGAGCTTATCCACCTATTATTCTATTATTTTTATTATTTATTTGATTTTTTATCTGTTTAAATCAAAATAAATCAATTTAAATAGTAGAATAATCAAATAAAATCAAAGATTGGATTTTATGAGCACATTGTGAGTCCATGAACAGCTAGAAAATCATCCAAATTGTGCAAGGGCTATTTGGATTGAAAAAATCATGGTTTGGTCTATTTTAGAAACAAATCATACAAGGAAAAAAATCAAATCAAATCTCCATAATTTGCAAAGATATGATATATTTTTTTTGACCTAATTCATTCTCTTATATGTCCACAACATTCCCAGAGCAAAAAAACAAGGTTTGGCCGTGTGGATTGAGAGAAGAAAACTCAACTTTTGACAAAGAAAGAGGCAATCAGATTTTTCTCCATAGGCCAATTCAAGGAGTTTTGAGTCCTCAGTAATCATCCATGCATACTCAGGAAGCTATTCCCATCCTCCACAAAGCCTGAAACATCCAGAATCGTGCCCTTACAGCATCACCGTTTTTCTCTCTTATCCAAACTCTAATCCAATGATTTACCTATCATAAACATGTTTTGATCATATATTTGTGTCTATCATCATATTTTCAATGTTTCTGGATTGTTTAATCTGAGTTTAAGTGCAGGTTTGAGCATTTGCCATGGCTAGGGTTCGTAAGCTCTAATTTGGGGTTTTCTTATCAAGGGAAAATTGGAACAGATTATGGGTACAAATGGACTTAGGGCATGATTTACAGTCGACCTATCCCTTTAGATAGGATTTATTTTATGTATATTATGCTTTTGAATCTTGCAGGGATGTAGCTACAGACAAAAACTGTCACTATAGCCTTTAGTGACGGTTTTGTCCGTAGGTAAAAGTCTAAAACCAAAACCAACAGTTCTGGGAAGAAGACGATCACGTGGCATCCATACACTGGTTCATTTTAATTTTGCGCGTTGTTTCTGTAAGTATAAGAGTGCGCCTAAGAGGGGGGTGAATTAGGTACTTTAAATTTTTTACCGTTTTAGTGATGATGGATATTATTTTTCTGGTTTAGTGCATGAGTTTACAAATGTGTTTCTTTCTTTTCTGGTTTATGACTAGGATGAAAGAGGTAAATGCGGAAAAGTAAAGAACACAAAGATGTATCCTGGTTCCCCTCACAGTCCGAGAGTACTCCACTCCCATTTCAACATAAAAGAGATTTCCTTATTGTTAGATCTCTAGACAAGACACCCTAGTCCTTCTATACAAGACTCTAACCAATAAAATCACCAAGAACAATCATCTTGGACCAAGAACAATCCTCTTGGATTTTCACTATGTCAACAATGAGAACAATCCTCTTAAAGTGACTTCACTTGTATCCAACAATCCTGGAAAAACAAGATTTATAAAACCACTTAAACTTATTTCCAACAATCCTGAAAAATAAGCAAGTATATAGAAATATTTGATTTGAGTGAGTTTGTAGTGTAATAATCACTATGAGTGACTTTATAAATGAATAAATCTTATCTTCCAATGACAATAGTATACAATGATTTAAGATATATAATGCTCAAAGTTTTCTGTTTGACAATATGTGAAAGTGTGCAGAAAACTTGTGTATGAAAATGTATAACAGCTTGAGGTTGATTTTTGAAAGTTCAGAAAATATAATTGGAAGAGGTGTTGAAATGATTTTTAAAATGAGTATTTATATGTTCATAGCACCTTTTTGGAACAGCATAAAGTTCTGGAGATGAATCATGAACAATTTCTAAGATTGAGTGAAAGGTTTCCATGAAATGGTGTTATGAACAGGCATGTGCAAAGCTACTGTTTTTTAAAATCATGAAACACGCAATCGATTGAACCCTTTGTGTTAATTGATTGCACGGGGTTTCAACAGCTAGAATTTCAAATATTTTGAGTGTGCAATTTATTGCACAAGAGTGTAAATCGATTACATGTGAAGTCAGTAGCAAAAAAGTGATTGAGTGCAATCGATTGCATAAACATGCAAATCGATTACACTTAGAAACAGTAGAAAATGTTTTGAAAAATTGAAGCATGCAATCGATTGCACTAATATGCAAATTGATTGCACTCAAGTGAAAAGTGATTTTTAGGTTAGAAAAAACTTGAGTAAGGATTTGGACAATATAAAATATTTCTTTTGACCATTGAGCATCTATGTCTTAAGTTCAAAGTAAGTATTATTATTATACCTTGAAATTTTGCTAAGTGCTTGAACTGAAGACTTTATCCACATATGCTTTTAGCTTTATCAATAATATTTGCCTTCTTTGTCAATCATGGTTTGTCTTCATCAAAATAAAAGTGCATTTGAGACGCTTGATTTTACATTCTCCCCATTTTTTATGAAACGATTTTGTTTGATGCGTTGTAATTTTCGGAAAGAGCTTCTCCCCATAAGTTTTATAACTCCCCCTTTGTATGAGAAGGTTCGAATCCTTTGAATTTGTTCGTCTTAGTTGAAGAGTACCTTAGAAATTTAAGACAGGAAATATACAAGCATAAAGTGCCACATCCTTCTCCCCCTTTGACATTATCAAAAAGAAGGGAAAGATGCAATAGAAATGGAAAAAATACATATAATAATATTGAAAGCTTAACCATGGCCATATTGCTTTATGATGCTTTTTCTCATCCTTTGATAAATGCACATAGTAGTTATCTTCATCAAAACATAATGTTGAAGATGCTTGACTTTTTTTTAGAAAGAATGAGAAACTCTTATGTGAATGCTCCCCCTATCTTTGATAACTCCCTCTTGATCAAAGTTCTCCCTTGAATAATAGAGAATTTTCATCTTTCATTGGGCTGCAATAGTTAGATACAAGCACACACACACACACACACACACACACACACACACACACACACACACACACACACACACACACACACACACACACACACACACACACACACACACACACACACACACACACACACACACACACACACACACACACACACACACACACACACACACACACACACACACACACACACACACACACACACACACACACACACACACACACACACACACACACACACACACACACACACACACACACACACACACACACACATACACACACACACACACATATATATATATATATATATATATATATATATATATATATATATATATATATATATATATATATATATATATATATATATATATATCTTCTCCCCCTTTGTCTTTAGCAAAAAATAATGGGGAAAGACTTAAGATATATAATGAAATTATAAACATAAAAACCCTTTTTACCTATGAGTTTTACCTCAAGAGTGACTTCATAAACCATTCATCTTTGATGAATTTGAAGCCTTTTTAATAAAGTTGTGTTTTACTTAGAAGTTGTCTTTTGTTCTTCAACATGAAGTACATCTTCAATGGATATTAAAGTTAGTGTATGAACTTTGCCAATGCCAAGAATTCTTCCTTTAAGGTATTTCCCATATGTGAAATAATCCTTGGACTTGAACTAGATTTTAAAGTTAGTGTATGTCTTCCATCAAATGCTTAGAGCCACCACTTATCAAAACATAAGAGATTTAAAGTGGTCCTCAAGCAAACCTACAAAACAAATTAAGTTTGATTTGGTATCCAATGTGCTTTGGGTCCATCATAGTTAGTTCTTTTCTTTACCCACACATAATTCCCACTTTCCACACTAAAGTTTCTAACATAGCAAGCATTAGGTGTGTGGCCTTTAATACCACAATAAAAACAAGTAGGTTCAAAGTTACTTCTATATCTAGAAGGGTAAGATTTCTTCTTAGGAAATGTTTTCTTTTGATGAACTACTTTAGGTTTGTTCACTTTCTCTTTGGATTATTAATCACCAGCCTTAACAAAGATAGTTTTATTAGAACTTGGTTTTGAAAACTTTTAATATCCAAGTCCACTTTTATCATTGGAATATCTTTGTTGGCTAAGAACACCTTCCAATCCAATTTGACCTTTTTCATATCTTTCAATAACTCTTTTTAATTGGACAGTTTGGAAAGAGAGTGATTCACAATTTTTGCATACAAAAATTCTGTTTTGACTCACTAAATTTTTGTTTTTCATGTTTGAGATCTTTTTCCATAGACTCACATTTTTCTTCTTAAGATGAAATTTGTTTCTTTTGAGATGAAATAGTTTTGTATAGAATTTTGCATTCATTTAATAGTTCATCTATAATACCTTGTGCATCACTATCAAAAAGATAAAATTCATTACTAACCTCGTCATATTTACTATCAGAATGGTGTCAGGCCATCAATGCAAGATTAACACGTTGATTGTTTTCGGAATCGGAAGATGAACTTTCCCATGATATATATGCTTTCTTTGACTTCTTATCTTTATTTCTCTTGAGATATTTCTTCTTCTTTTCAAGTGCAGGACATTCACTTTTAACATGTCCCTTTTCTCCACATTCAAAGCATATAACCTTCCTTGTTGGTGCTTCCCTTTTTCTTTCCTTTCGTAGAACCTTTTCAATCTTCCTGATGAGATCATCATTTTCACTACTAGTGGATTCATCTTCTTGATTGCTATGATGATTTTTTATCCTTGTATTTAAATCAATGCCTT
Source organism: Vicia faba (assembly GCA_948472305.1). Classification (NCBI taxonomy): domain Eukaryota; kingdom Viridiplantae; phylum Streptophyta; class Magnoliopsida; order Fabales; family Fabaceae; genus Vicia; species Vicia faba. Next base: position 40,906,119 of record OX451739.1, on the reverse strand, counting down.
TTGAATCTTTTATTTGGATTTCATGCTTTTCAATTCTTGCAGGTTCCATCTCATATTCTTGAAGTTTTCTGAACAAAGTGGCGGAAGTCATTGTGGATAGATTATTCTTCTCGGATATTGCTGTCACTTTTCGTTGCCATTCCGTGGATAAAGATCTAAGCACTTTAAGATTAAGTTCATCATTAGTTAAAGTCTTATCGAGTTCTTTCAAATGATTTGTCAAGTGTACAAATCTTTTCTGCAAGTCGAGGATTGATTCTCGTGGCTGCATTTGGAATAGTTTGTATTCTTGACTCAATGTATTTAATCTCGATCTTATAAATTCAACGGTTCCTTCATGAGTTTCTACCAAGGTATCCCATATTTCTTTCTCTTTTTTGCATGCCGAGACACGAAAGAATTCATGCATGCTAAGTGCACCTTGAAGAATATTTATTGCCTTTTTATCATAGAGAACCTTCTTCTTATCATCTTTGTCCCATGCGGCTTTAGGCTTTAATGAGCCAGCACCATTGATTACCATAATAGGAATAAATGAACCATTCTCGAAGGCATCCCATATTTCTTCTCCTTGTGCTTCTAGATGTGCCTTCATGCGTATTTTCCAGAAGTCAAAATATTCACCACAAAATAGAGGAGGCTTGTTGCTACTACCACTATCTCTGAAAACAGGATTTTGATTTGCGGAAGCCATTCTGGATCTTTTAGGAGAAGGTTACCTATAACATGCTCTGATGCCAATTGTAAGTATAAGAGTGTGCCTAAGAAGGGGGTGAATTAGGTAGTTTAAAAGTTTTACCGTTTTAGTGATGATGGATATTATTTTTCTGGTTTTGTGCATGAGTTTACAAATGTGTTTCTTTCTTTTCTGGTTTATGACTAGCTGAGAGTACTTCAGTCCCCTTTCAACATGAAATAGATTTCCTTATTGTTAGATCTCTAGACAAGACACCCTAGTCCTTCTATACAAGACTCTAACCAATAAAATTACCAAGAACAATACTCTTCGACCAAGAACAATCCTCTTCGATTTTCACTATGTCAACAATGAGAACAATCCTCTCAAAATGACTTCACTTGTATCTAACAATCCTGGAAAAACAAGATTTATAAAACAACTTAAACTTATTTCCAACAATCCTGAAAAATAAGCAAGTATATAGCAATATTTGATTTGTGTGAGTTTGTATTGTAATAATCACTATGAGTGACTTTATCAATGAATTGATCTTCTCTTCCAATGACAATAGTATATAATGACTCAAGATATATAATTCTCAAAGTTTTCTGTTTGACAAAATGTGAAAGTGTGCAGAAAACTTGTGTATGAAAATGTATAACAGCTTGAGTTTGATTTTTGAAAGTTCAAAAAATATTATTGGAAGAGGTGTTGAAATGATTTTGAAAATGAGTATTTATATGTTCATAGCACCTTTTTGAAACAACATAAAGTTCTGGAGATGAATCATGAACAATTGCCAAGATTGAGTGAAAGGTTTCCATGAAATGGTGTTATAAATAGACATGTGCAAAGCTGCTGTTTTTCAAAATCGTACATCATGCAATCGATTGCACCCTTTGTGTAAATCGATTGCACGGGGTTTCAACAACTAGAATTTCAAATATTTTGAGTGTGCAATCAATTGCACAAGAGTGTAAATCGATTGCATGTGAAGTCATTAGCAAAAAATTGATTGAGTGCAATCGATTGCATAAACATGAAAATCGAATACACTTAGAAACAGTATCAAATGTTTTGAAAAATTGAAGCATGCAATTGATTGCACTAATATGAAAATCGATTGCACTCAAGTGAAAAGTGATTTATATCTTAGAAAAAACTTGAGTAAGGATTTGGGCCATATAAAATATTTCTTTAAACCATTGAGCATCTATGTCTTAAGTTCAAAGTAAGTATTATCATTATACCTTGAAATTTTTCTAAGTGCTTGAACTGAAGACTTTATCCACATATGCTTTTAGCTTGATCAATAATCTTTGCCTTCTTTGTCAATCATGGTTTGTCTTCATCAAAACAAAAGTACATTTGAGAAGCTTGATTTTACATTTTCTGGGCAAGGCACTTTGTTTCCATTATATTTTATTTGTTTCATTATATGTACAAATGGTCCTGCTAGCGCAGATGGTTGAGGAGCATGCATATGAAGCAAACGTCTTGGGTTCAATCCAGGTGTGTGCTTCTATTATTTTTCCTAATAATTGCTTGCAGATTCCATGTTACTATCACAAGAGCGCTCACCATAGGCTTCCAATTCATCATCATGGATCATATTGGCTCGGATATGACGCTCCATGATGGTGCTCCCCATGATAGACTCTCCTGATCCAAACACACTGGATTCCACGTCTTCTTGGGCCAATCTGATTTGGGCCTGGACAAAATTCAGCAATGCACGCCCCTCAGGCCTAATTTCTAATTCCTTTTCATTTTACTATTTTTTCATCCTTTATTTGTTTTAATTATTTTTATTTCAAATTCATTTTTTTCATAAAATCAAAAAATCAAAAGTCACAAAAATAGAACTTAGTTCTTTTTTCTAATAAAATTAATTTCTGCAAATTAGTTATTTCCATCAATTTAAATTCTTTTTTTCATAATTAAAATCAATTAGAAAATTAGGGTTAATTTGCAAATATTTAATTTTTCAATTAAAAAATGATAAAAATATTTTCTTTGATTTCCTTTGAATTTAGTTTTTGATTCCCATATTTAATTCGTCACGCACGCAATATTTTATTTTTAATTCCAATTATTGTATTTGCTTCGAGTTTGTAATAGCTTTTAATTAGGGTTTATTTTTCTGCTTATCATTTTACTGTTCCATCCCCAGTTTTTTGGGTTATGTAACCCCCTCCCCGAAGCCTTATAATAGCGTAGATTTACTTTTCTGCTTTTAATTTTATGCAACTATAAACTGTTAGATGTATGGATAATAGGTTTGTATGCAAAAGATAAATCAAATTAATACAGTAGAAAACCCTAATTGTGCATAGATAAATAAACTGAAAAATAAACACTTGCACATACTCACTCCTAGGGTTTGCCCCACTTCGGTTGCCTTCGGTAAACGATCATGAAGTATAAGGAATCTTAGTGGTTGTCCTCTAGTCCCCATAAGATAAAAAGTCACCCTTTCGAATGTTGCCTCAGAAATATCTTTAGGACTCTAGGATAATTACTAAGGTTTCCAAACCATTGTTTAGTGATCGTAATTGTCCCTTTCGTCCCTTTCGATTTTCCCTTAAACTCCAATGATGGAGCTACCTACTCCTTAATAGTAGGATAGTGTTGTCTAAAGGAACTAAGAAAACGAACCAACTTTTTTGAGTAGGTATAAACTTTTAGGTACTTGCTCAAAACAATAAAGTTTTACACCATACACTTTAAAACAAGTTTTTCAAACTAAAGTTTTCAAAAACATTTTATCACATCCTTGAGGATTGATACAAGGATTACCATAAAGTGAAACGCCGCATTAAGGCAAATTTCAAAAAATTTCAAAAAAACAAGCACAAAAGCAATTTAAGAATGAGCAAGTACCTAAGAGCCCATGGAAAACCATGGATAGAAATGGTACTAACACCTTCTGTTTATATAATCTACCCCCTGTACTCAGAAACATCTCTAAAAAGGTTTTTTCTTTTCTTTTCTTTTCCCTTTTCCTTTGTTAGATGAAATAAAAGTCGGTGGCGACTCTTGCTTACGGCGACATTTGCAAACACAAATGCAAAACCATTAGTAACTAAACAGTTGGTTCTGCCACCATATCACAAGAAGGCTCGTTTGTTTTTGGATTCCATGAACTTTCAAGCTTTTGAGGAGATATTGGCTCTTCTAATCTATGGGTTTGTGCTTTTTCCTAACCATGGCCAACTCATAGATGTGAATGCTGTCAAAATTTTCCTTACTCGTGACCCTGTGCCTATATTGCTTAGAGACATTTTGAACTCTCTTCATACTCGCACTATGAGGAAGCGAGGGACTCTTATGTGTTGATTGCCTTTGCTATCTATGTGGTTTATTTTGCATCTTCCCTAATCAATATTGAAGAAAGAGCAAGGTTTGAGGTGGTCGCAAAGGATAATGTCGCCTTCTCATACATATATCTATTGGTGCTCTCGATCTCAAGAGAACATTACTATCATTTACCGTTATGGGGAATTCCCTAATGTTCCACTCTTGGGCATTATGGGAGGTATTACTTATAACCCTTCTCTAGCTCTACGACAATTTAGCTATGCTCGAAGAGATGGTCCCCACGACACACTCATTCAAGGCATTATATTCGACTACGAGAACAATGTTCAAGGTTATCATTAAAGGTTTTTACATGCTTGGGGCATGGTAAGTGATCTTACCTGATCATACTTGGACCGTCACGACTGGCTCCGAGCGAAAGTTGAGTGAGATGGGGGGGGGGGGGGGGAGGGGGGTACCTGCAAGGCACTCTGATGCTAAAGTGAGTGATGGTACGAGCAGGCAAAAAGTGTATGTATGGGTAAGAGAATGAATACTTGACCCTCTAGGAACATAAGGTATTTATAGCCCCCAGCGCGGGGCCAAGGTCCCTTTATTGGGCCGACCAGAATTGGCCCAATAAAGGAACTTCCAGGTTCTACGTGTGTAGTGGGGACCCGCACGTGGTCTCCTTCCTGGTGATGCTCTGCGAGAAATAGGGAGGGACGAAGACGCGGTCTTTCCGGAGTTCAAGTGATTTGGTAACGGTCAGAGTCTGCCCTTCGAGGAGGGTGCTCGAGCTGGGCTCGAGCTGGAGTTCCCAGTGGCCGAGGACACCATGTTCGCGGGTAACGGGCGGGCACGACTGTCATTCTGGTCGAGCGTGCTGGCGGGATACCTCGGGCACGCGCTCGACGAAGAGTTGCTTGGGCTGGGCCTTCGTTCTTGCTTTTGGGCCAGGGCGGGCCCAGTCCAGAACAAGAGCCCCCCAAGTCGTGGCTCCTGGAGCAGGAGTTATGACTTGACCTCAGCTCGCCTTTGCCACGGGGTCTGATGCCCGGCCCGGGATATTTGCTTCCCCGTGACTGCTCGAGAAGTTCCCATGAGTTGCGCTCAGGGCATAATCCTTGTCGAGGCGTGCTCGAGGGATTCCTCGCGGGCTGTGTTCGTTGAGTACACGAGGCAACCCTTGGGAATCATGACGCCACCCTAGCGAGAGTAGGGCCATCATTGCCTAGGTGAGTAGACGTCGGGGAGGGGAAGTCCGTGGTTCCCAGGGGTGACGTTTCGTATTCCACGTCATCCCTATAAATAGGATCCTTGGGTCCCATAATTCATTTTTCCTCTTCGCGCTTCTCCATCTTCCTTTGCCTTTGCCGCCGCTGTTTCCCTACAACTTCACAAGAATACCGTACCTTCCGCTGTTGATTTCCTCCACCGCTGTCATGCCTTCTTCCTAACTTCCAAGTAAGCATTTATCCCTCCTATTTTCCTCCGTTTGTAGGTAATTTATCCGTTATTTGGATGTTAGAAACCCACATCTGGGATTAGAGCCCGGTACATTCATGCTTGTGCCCGACACATTCATGTTTGTGCCCGGTATATTCATGTTTTTAGGTATATGACTCGCGATGCTGCCCGGGACCTTCATGGTTTTGGGCGTATAATTCTATGATACTTCCTGGTAAACCCATAGTTCTAGGTTTAGGATTCATGATATTGCCCTCCATATTCGTAGTTTAGGTCGGCGTACTCATGACTGGCCGGGATGTTGGCCCATTTAGGAAGTATGTAGGACGACTCGTCGTGGCACCTTAGTGTAGGGGAGGTGAAACCAGGATCTTGTTCGAGTCCTCAATGTTTTAACACGTGCGGAGTATGACTTGGCTTGTCGTGCCCTTCTTCCCGTCAGTTATGGCGAGCGTATGGATTTGCTCTCGAATTTCACCAGTTTTCTGTGCTTTACAGGTAAAATGGCTGACAAACCGGAGTCTTCGGGGCGCAACGAGGTCGAGGACCAGAGTGCCGAGGAGAATGTAACTCTAATTGATACCGTTGATGATCCTTCGTTGGATTGGTGGGCGCCGAGCCCAGAGGGATTGCCTCGGCATATAGTCGGCGTAGTCGGAGCGCCTACACTATCGTCGAACACGACGGTATTCAGCCGGGCTTCCAGAAAAACTTTGTTGTCACAAGACCGTCTCTTGACGCGCGGATCTGCTCGGAGTTCTCTGAGTATGGGTTTCCCATGTATGAAATCGCGTTCGAGGACCTCAGCCTCAATCTCTCTTTTAGTGATTTCCAGGTCGGGGTATTCTGTCATCTGGACTTGGCCCCCTCGCAGCTTCACCCCAACTCGATTGCCTTTCTTCGGGCGTTCGAACTGACATGTCGCTTTTTAAGGATCGGGGCGACCATCCCTCTCTTCTTCAGAGTTTTTCATTTGCAACGCCAGTCTCGAGGAGGCAGGCATAGTTGGGTTTCCATGAAACAGTCGAAGAGGCTGTTCAGGATGTACATGGATTCCGTCCGGGGTTTCAAGGACAAATGGTATGTCGTGCGGCCGGTCACCCAGACTGCTTTGGACTCTATGTACGAAGAGGAGACCGTAGTGGCCGACGAGAACGGGGAGCCTTTTGTGGACGACGAGGGTCGCCCGGTGCTGGGGCGTGTATCCAAGTTCTCGTTGCACTGGTGCTCGCGCCATTACGAGCATGGTACCAGGCACTACCATACGCCCGCGGGAGGGATGAGTGCCGAGGATGAGGAAGCCTACGGTACGCTTTGTAAGTATGTCGACAGCTTCTTCCCTGCCCGGTGGGTCACGAGGGAGGGGAAGGACATTCTTGACGAGGAAGGTTACCCGTACTTCGAGGCCCATCCTATAGATACCAAGGCGTTTGTCGAGTGCCAGTCCTACGGGCAGGCCACGGACCTACTAGGTTGATTTATGTCTTATAGTTTTGTTCCAGTTTCTTTTATTTGTTACTTGCTCGTAACTAACTCGGGTTTTCTTCTTTGCAGGCAATATGTCCGGACGAAGGGAGAGGCTCTTAAAGTTGACCCAGGATAAGAAAGTCAATAGAAGGTTGGTGCAAGCTCCACAGGCGACGAGGATGGGCCTGCCGACCAGTTCGGGCGATACTTATGGCGGGTCCCTGGACTCCCCTGACGTCGAATAACCTAGTAAGCTGATAACGAGGAAGAGAAACCGGGCGGAGAGCCAGCCGGAAGTCGGCGACGAGTCTGTCGCGGTGAGGGCCTTTGGCTTACCCCCCTGCTTTAAAGAGGAAGGCTTCTTCGAGGGGTTTCCCTTGACAGTAAGTGCTGAGGAGGCTGAGACCATCAGGCGGCTAAACAAGGAAAGTCGAAGAAAACATCTGGCCGCTAGTATGGTCGGGATGGTTAAGATGGCCGAGATGGCCGTTGTCCTCGCTGAGGAGGGGTCGGACTCCTCCGACCGCGTCAGGGAACTGGAGCTGGAGAAAGCTTCCCTCACTGCCGGCTCTCGTAAGTTAAAGGCTGCTCTGGAGCGATCTGAGGAGATGTTCCGTGAGCAGGCCGAGCTGCTGGCCGCAGAGAAGGAAAACTCGGGGAAGGTTGCCGAGGAGAGGGACTGTTTTTTACTATACCGGGAACACTTGGAGGCTGACAACAAGCGTCTGGCTAAAGAAGTCGAGGATCTAAAGGCCGCCATGCTTCCCGCTGAAGATGATTCGGAGGAGACAGCCCCCTTGCGGAGTCGCTCGGATCTGGTCGCGCGCATCCATCTCCTCGAAACGGATTTTGTTGGCGCCTTGGCAGATGGTTTTGAGGCCGCGATTAGCCAGCTCACTTTATTGAATCCAGGCCTGAATACCGAGGGGGTGGGCTTCATGTCCCAGATCATCGACGGCCAGGTCGTGCCTCCTTCCGAGTCTCCTGTCGTGGATGCTGGTAGCCCCGGGGAAGTCTAGTCGTGGAATTCTGGTTGGGCCTGCCCGCCTGTTTGCTTGTATTTGTTTTTTGGGCCTGCGTGCCCGTGCATATTTTTTGGGGCCTGCATGCCCGTGTCTGTAATTTATGAACATCGTCGACCTTCTTGGTCGGTTTATTTTTATTTGTTTTTTGCTTACGAGCTTTTGAATGGATGTTTATTTCGATATTTAATATTTGCTCGTGTCTAAGTTTTTATGTTTGCGATGAAATTTTCCTAAGTCATGTCCTCGAGTCTCGCCTGTGTTCGGCTGTTACTTTGTGGCTAAATTTGCCTAAGTTATTTCCTCGGGGCATGCTCGCGCTCGGCTTGTTATTTTGTGGAGAAATTTTCCTAAGTTACATCCTCGAGTGGAGATTCTTTCGACCCATTTGGTGGTTCGACGCACTTTGAAATGCGTCGGTCGTGCGGAGTAAAGCAGCTTGTGCGGGCGTTTGACCCAGGTCGGGGTCTCTTGCCCGTGGCGTGAACTGCCCATCGCGAGCTGGGTGTTCTGCCATGTGGGTACTTCGACAGTGGAGCTCGATTGAGGTGTCCATGTCGGGCACTATCGTTCGTGCTCGTTTGGCTAAACGGTGTTATGCCGTTTGGGCGTAGATTGGGCCTATACCTTGGCCTATCTACGTGGTCGAGACATTTCTCTCTGTTGACTGGATGTGGGTGTTAGACGACGATAGTCCTTAATATTTAAGGGTTTTTAACTATAGTATTGCTTTATTTTAGCAGCGTTCCAGGGTCGTGGCAATGGTTCTCCGTGTAGTTGCTCGAGGTAGTATGCCCCGGTGCCTGTGGTGCCGTGGACGCAGTAAGGCCCTTCCCAGTTCGCGACAAACTTCCCTTCGCGAGAGTCTTTCTGGTTTCTTCGTAACACCAGGCTGCCGATCTCGAACTCGCGTTTAACGACCTTGTCGTTGTGACACAGGGCCACTCGTTGTTTCAGGGTGGGCTCGCGCAGTGCTGCCCACAATCGAATTTCCTCGACTAAGTCGAGTTCGTCCCTGAGTGCCTCGTCGTTCATTTCTTCGTCGAGGGGAGTTTCTGTCCGCCTGGAGGGTTCCCTGATTTCTACTGGGATGACGGCCTCGATGCCGTATGTTAGTCGAAAGGGGGTCTCGCCCGTCGTCGAATGGGGTATGGTGCGGTATGCCCACAAGAAACTGTGCAGCTCCTCGACCCAGCCTTTCTTAGCTTCGCCGAGCCGGCGTTTGAGTCCTCGGAGGATGACTCTGTTAGCGGCCTCGACTTGCCCGTTGGTTTGAGGGTGCTCGACCAAGGTGAAGTGTTGTTTTGTTCCCAGTTTGGTGACGAAGTCTTGGAATCTGTGGTCGGTGAACTGGGTGCCTTTGTCGGTGACCAGTGCTCTTGGGATCCCGAATATGGCGAGGATGTTTCTCTTGTAGAAACAGAGGATGTTGTGCAAGGTGATCTTCGTGAGAGCCTCGGCCTCTATCCATTTCGTGAAGTAATCCACGACCACAATGAGGAACTTGTTTTGATAAGTTCCTTGCACGAAAGGTCCGAGGATATCCATCCCCCACCATGCAAATGGCCATGGGGATGACAGTATTCTTAACTCGTGAGGGGGAGCGAGGTGCATGTCGCCGTGTCTCTGGCACTTGTCACACTTCTTAACGTGTTCCTTGGCGTCCTGCTGCATCGTCGGCCAATAGTACCCCGCTCGAAGGGCTTTCCTCCCCAGGGACCTACCGCCTATGTGCTGGGCGTTAATCCCTTCATGTATCTCCCGTAATACCTCGGGGACTGTGGATTCGTCGATGCATTTCAGGAGGGGAATGGAGAATCCCCTGTGGTATAGTTTGTGCTCGAGCACCACGTAGGAGCATGCTCGTTGTTTCATGATGGTCGCTTCCGTTTGGTCTGAGGGGAGTTCGCCCTTTGTTAGAAAATTGTACATCAGGGTCATCCAGGATGAGGCGTCTCCTACGGCGTGTACCTCGACTGGTTTCGAGGACCTTTCGATGCTCGGGCGTGACAGGGATTCTTGTATGACAGATTTGTTTCCACCCTTCTTTCTCGTGCTTGCGAGTTTGGACAATATGTTTTCCCTTGTGTTTTGCTCGCGTGAGACGTGTGATATTTCTGCTCGCTCAAACTTTGTCATGTGTTTTTTGACTAAGTTTAAGTATTCGACGAGGCTATCGTTTTTGGCTTGGTAACTCCCTTGGACTTGGGAGGCAACGGGTTGTGAGTCCGTGAAGATTTGTATCTCGCGGGCTCCCAGGTCCTCGGCTAGCCTTAGTCCTGCGAGTAGGGCCTCGTACTCTGCTTGGTTATTCGACGTCGGGAAGGAGAGGGTTAGCGAGTGTTCGATCACTACGCCTTCCTCATTCTCCAGGAGGATCCCCGCGTCGCTTCCGGACGAGCTGGAGGTGCCGTCGACGAAGATGGTCCATTTGTGTTCTTTCCCTGCGAGCGGGTCGTAGGTGGTCATTTCCGCGACGAAGTCGGCCAGAGCTTGTGCTTTCAGAGCTTTCCTGCTCTCGTATTGAATGTCGAATTCGGAGAGTTCTAAGTACCATTTCAACATTCGGCCCGCCATGTCAGGTCGACCTAAGAGTTGTTTCACCGGTTGGTCAGTTCGCACGATGACCGTGTGGGCCAGAAAATAGTGTCTGAGTCTCCTCACTGCGTTGACGAGGGCTAGAGCCACTTTTTCTATCTGTTGGTACCTGCTTTCGGGTCCTTGTAGGGCTTTGCTCGTGAAATAAATGGGTTTCTTCCCGTTGATGGTCTCACGGATGAGAGCCGCACTGATGGCTTCGTTCGAGACGGCCAAGTATAGGAATAACGGCTCCCCGTTGACTGGTTGAGATAGCACGGGAAGTTGGGATAGGCTTTGTTTCAGGTGGCACAGTTCTCGTTCGCATTCCTCGGTCCATTCAAAGGCTGCCTCTTTGTGAAGGAGTCTGAAGAAGGGGAGGGCGTGCTGAGCGGATCTTACGACGAAGCGGGACAATGACGTGAGCATGCCATTCATGACTTGTATGGATTTCTTTGACTTTGGTGTCGAGAGGTCGGAGAATGCTCGACATTTGTCGGGATTGGCTTCGATTCCTCGTTCTGTCAGGTAGAAACTGAGGAATTTCCCCGCCTTGACTCCGAACGTGCATTTTTCGGGGTTGAATCTCATTTTACACTGTCTTGCTTGGGAGAAGACTGCCTTGAGGTGTGCTTCATGATCGGTGTCTGCTCGGGATTTGACGATCATGTCGTCCATGTAGACCTCGAGCATATCCCCGATCTGCTTGTGGAACACCCTGTTCATCATACATTGGTAAGTTGCCCCTGCGTTCTTTAGTCCAAAGGGCATTACGTTGTAGTAATAATTGCCCGAGTTGGTCATGAAGGCAGTGCAATGTTTGTCGCCCATGGCCATGGGGATTTGGTTATAGCCTGAATAGGCATCCATGAACGATAATGTTTTGTAGCCGGCCGAGTTGTCGACCAGCATATCTATGTTCGATAAAGGGAAAGAATCCTTTGGGCATGCCCGGTTGAGATCGGTATAGTCAACGCACACCCGCCATTTTGCATTACTCTTTTTAACTAGTACAACATTTGACAGCCAGGTTGAATATCGGGCTTCAGAAATAAAATTCGCCTCTAGGAGGTCTTTTACAGCTTTTTCAGCAGCCTCCATTTTCTCCGGAGACTGCCTACGCCTACGTTGTACTACGGCCTTGGCGGCAGGATCTATGGCGAGACGGTGACAGGCGACCTCAGGGTCGAGTCCAGGCATCTCCGCGGCGCTCCAGGCGAACAGGTCAGCATTCTCGCGCAAGCAGTCTTTGATTTGCTTCCTTGCCAGGTCAGGGAGATCGATACCAATCTTCACTCCTTTGCTTGGGTCCTCGCCGAGGGGGACGAGCTCGAAGTCCCCGTCCGGGATTGGTCGGAGGGGGATTTGCTCGCCGTTGGGAGGTTCATCCTGATTGAAACGAGCATCTAGAGCTATGGAGTCGACCTTTGGTGGATCTCTCTAGTCTTCCTCTTTGGCGGGCTCTAGTTTGTCGGGTTCCTGTCGCGTCGTCCCCGGTCTCTTGGTGGGCCTTGTCCCGGTGTCGACAGTGTCGCGTCCTTTAGATGTGGCGTTGAAGCACCTTCGAGCAGCGGCTAGGTCCCCCTGGATGGTAGCTACCCGTGCCCTTTTGGTGTAGAACTTCATCTTCAAATGGACGGTGGATGGTACCGCGGTCAGTTTTTCTAGTGTCGGCCTCCCCAGGATACAGTTGTAGAGGGACGGGAAGTCGATGACGAGGAAGTGTACTTTAACTTGCCTCGTCGTCGTGCCCTCTCCGAAGGTAACCATGAGCTCGACATACCCCCAAGGCTTGGAGTTCGAGCCGTTGAAGCCCTGTAAGTCCGACCCTACATATGGCGAGAGGTGCGAGTCGTCTAGCTGTAGAGTCCAGAATAACTGACTGTACATCACGTCGATGGAACTTCCTTCGTCGACGAGGATGCGGTGCACATCAAAGTTAGCCATTTTTGCTCTTATTAGTAGAGGAATGATTGCGTTGGGGGCTCCTCCGGGGAGCTCTTCCAGGTAAAAGGTGATAGGCTCCGACCTACCTTTTACTCTTTCAAAAGTCACTGTTTGCGGAGGTGCCGCGTCGACCAGTTCATCCAGCTTTCTTTTGGCCGAATTGATAGTTAGGTTGTTGAATCCTCCACCATTGATGACCATGGCGGAGGGGAAGTGTTCCCACCTGCTGTGCATCGTGAGCGGCTCCTATAGGTGTTCGGGGACATAGAAGTCCTCTGGTCTGGTGACGGAGAAGGTGGTCTGGACGGGAACCGACTCGTCAGATGGTCGGGCGTCTTCCTCCGGTTCTCTTGCCTCCCGGGCATCACGACGAGGAGCGTCGTTTCACCGGTATTGGGCGAGCCTCCCTCCCTTGATGAGGGTTTCGATGGCGTCCTTGAGGTGGACGCAGTCTTCAGTCAGATGACCATGGCTCCTGTGGTACTGACAATACTTGCTTTTGTCTGCTCCAGGCTTGGCGGGAGCAGGTCGGGGGCGTTTGACGCCGCCGTCTTTAAAGTCCGTGCTGGCACACTCCGCCAAAATGCGCTCGCGGGAAGCTGTGAGTGAAGTATACTCGGTAAAGCGCCCCGAGGGTCCACTTTGCTCTCGGACTTCTCAGGTTCTGTCCTCTTTTCTTTTCTCCCCGGTTCGTCGGGGAGGAGTGGCTTCCTGGTGTGGGTTGCTGCTGGATCCGTGAGTTCTGGGGTCTCGGGCTCTGTTGGCCGCCTCCCTTTCCTCGTAATCCATATACGCCCGGGCCTTCTCGAGGAGCGCATCGAATGTTCGGGGCGGTTCGATGCCCACCGCCTTTCTGAATTATGTGCCGGTGAGGAGTCCCCTCTCCAGCAGGTACCTCTTCATGTGGTCCGCGCAGGGGACCTGTATGGCTTCACGATTGAAGCGCTTAATAAATTCTCTCAAGGTTTCATCCTGTCTCTAGACGATGGCCTCGAGAGCCGCCTCGGTCTTTGGGTGTCGTCGAGACGCAGTGAACAAACTTATGAATTGGTTCTTCAGGTTTCTCCACGAGGTGATTGATCCCGGAGCGAGGCCTTTATACCAATCCATTGCTGCCTTTCTAAGGGTCGTGGGGAACAACCGGCATTTGATGGGTCCCCCGGCGTTGTGGTAGTGCAGCATAGCCTCGAACCCGTCTATGTGGTCTACTGGGTCCGTGACTCCGTCGTATTCCTTCAGATGTGGAGGCTTCTCCATGCCCGGGGGAATGGGCGCCTCCATGATGGCTTGTGACAGGGGACCGCGGGGGTCGTCCTCGTCACTTCGCTCCGGGGACAGGGATGGGGACCTGTAATATTGTCGAGCCCGACGGTCCTGGTCGTGCTGGGCATCACTCGAGCGTGGTGCTCGTTGGTTGATTCTTCCATGCCCATCTCCAGAGTGTCTTCTTTCTTGTCGTGTGGGGGCGTGGCCGCGTCCCCCAACTTCAATGACGGTTTGCCTCTCCAAAGGGGGTCGTCTCCCCGAGGGTCGGGGTGACGGGATTCAGGAGGTGTCTCTGTAGTGTCTCCATGGGGGAGACGGGAGATGTACCTCTGTCACTCGAGGAGGTGGAGTCTGGGGCCTCCTGTGTCTCCTCGTGGGCCTTCGATCGTCTTCTAGTGCCATCAATCTTTCCCCCTGGGCGAAGATGAGGTAATTCGTTTGATTGATCGCCGCGAATAGTGCACGGGTTGTGGCATCTGCCCCGGCGAGGACAGGGACTTCCTGAAATTGGGCAGCTCGATGGCTCGTGAGAGCTGCGTTTTCTTCTTCGAGCGGCGGAGGGACTGAAGAAGATGATGCAGTAACTCCGTCACGGTGGACTGAGGGCCCGGGGTTGGCACCCCCGGGGAGTGTGTTATGATCGGGGTTACCGGTGTTATAGGGGAGTCCATTTTTATCTGCGAGGCCGTTGTTGGTGTCGACGACGCGGATGTTTTGGTCATCCCGAACTTGGTCAGCCATGAAGGTAGGAAGTGATATCGAGCTTTGGTCTTCGAGGTTTTGCAAGATAGGGAAGCTAGTTTCCCACAGACGACGCCACTGATCTTACCTGATCAGACTTGGACCGTCACGACTGGCTCCGAGCGGAAGTTGAGTGAGATGGGGGGGGGGTACCTGCAAGGCACTCCGATGCTAAAGTGAGTGATGGTACGAGCAGGAAAAAAGTGTATGTATGGGTAAGAGAATGAATACCTGACCCTCTACGAACAAAGGGTATTTATAGCCCCCAGCGTGGGGCCAAGGTCCCTTTATTGGGCCGACCAGAACTGGCCCAATAAAGGAACTGCCAGGTTCTACGTGTGTAGTGGGGACCCGCACGTGGTCTCCTTCCTGGTGATGCTCTGTGAGAAATGGGGAGGGACGAAGACGCGGTCTTTCCGGAGTTCAGGTGATTTGGTAACGGTCAGAGTCTTCCCTACGAGGAGGATGCTCGAGCTGGGCTCGAGCTGGAGTTCCCCGTGGCCGAGGACACCATGTTCACGGGCAACGGGCGGGCACGGCTATCATTCTGGTCGGGTGAGCTGGCGGGAATCCTCGGGCGCGCGCTCAACGAAGAGTTTCTTGGGTTGGGCCTTCGTTCTTGCTTTTGGGCCAGGGCGGGCCCAGTCCAGAACAGTAAGCAAGGTTGATAGTAAGACTTTGGGCACAAGAATTCCATCCCTCTTAAGCCTTATCTCAAATGGGTACGAGCTCGTGCTCAAAGTCTCACGATGCCATATCCACCCTTCCTACTAGTGATTATAGAGCCCATTGCAAAGGGGATATTCCTTATACTATTCTCCATCTTGACATGCCTACTGACCTCAAGGAATTGCAGAAGTCTTGGGTTAAACTCAAGGGACAACGAGACACCTTTGAAGCTTGATTTTGTGCAAGCGAGAAGAAAGTGTTGGATCCCAAAAAACAACTCCACGAGGAGCAAAGCCTGAATGCCTACATCGAAACAAAGAGGAAATGTCCGTGGGAGACCTGAGTCTTAGGTTTTAGGAGTTTTTATTTTTTTGTCTCTTTGAGACCTTTTATATTTTTCATTATAAGCCCAAGGGGAAATTGTAACTCTTGAACTTATTAATGAAATTTTTGTTTTCGTTTCCTTTTTGGCTAGCGAATTTAAATTCCTTAAGGTTCTTGAAAACATTGCATCCGTATATCATGTATCATATCATAAGTAGGTTTTCGGATACATGTTTCCTCATCCTTTTACTGTTTATTTCAGTATAAGATGGCTCTAGAGAAAACCGTCAAAGATCTGCAAACTCAACACGCACAATACCAAGAGACTCTCCTCAACTTAGCTAAAGGACAACAAGAAATGATGGCACTCCTTGCCACTAAAAAGAAGACTAAGAAACGGGCTGTTATTCACAACATGGGAAGAATGTTCAAGGATCCCGCTCGATTGGCTCAAATAGAAGAGGGTTATTTTGAGGAAGAAGACAATCAAGATGAGCATGTTAGAAGCACCAGGGCTGGGGGTGGAAATAACCAGATATCTGAGGATGAAGACTACTCCAATGAGCAGTACCCACCAGCGGGTGACAAATACAAATAGCTGGAAGACCGACTTAAGACCGTGGAGATCCAAATAGTGTTTGGTTTGGACTTTGGAGACTTAGGTTTAGTCCCTGGGGTGGTCATTCCCCATAAATTCAAGGTCCCTGTATTCGCCAAGTATGATGGAGTCTCTTATCCAAAACTCCAATTAAGGTCATATGTCCGCAAGATTCAACCACATACCACCCATAGGAAGTTATGGGTTCATTTCTTCCAAGAGATCTTATTTGGAACATAGTTGGAATGGTTCTATTAACTAGAAGGGACTAATATCCACACATGGGAGGATCTGGCTGTTGCCTTCTACAGACAATACCAATATAATGCTGACCTTGCATCAACTCACGTGCAATTATAGAGTATGACTATGGGGTCGAATGAAGGCCTTAAGGAGTATGCTCAAAAATGGAGGGACCTGGCTAGAAGGTTGCAACCCCCTTTGACTGACTGAGAATTGTTGGACATGTTCATGGGCACTTTGATTGGTCCATTCCTTAATTTTCTTCGGAAGTTCTTCATCAAGGTTTACCGAGCTGATTTTGACAGGCGAACGAGTTGAAAGAAAAATAAAAAGTGGAAAAATACCAATGGCCCAAACCTCTACTGCTGTAAAGAAACCATTTGTTGGTAAGAAGGAAACTAATGCTTTCTATGGACAAAGGAGCCATATCAAGAATGATCGTCATCAATCGATAAGTGCAGTATTGATTTCTAACCCAACTCCAGTTCAATGACCACAATGAAAAAATAATCATCATAGGCCAGATGCCTCGAGGAGGAAGTTCACTAGGATCAACATGCCATTGTCTCAATCTTTACAACATCTGTTGAAGGCAGATTTTGTAACGCTACGTGATCCTCCTCGAAATCCCAACACATCATCTACGAAGTATAACCCAGATACAAGGTGTGCATACCATTAAAATATTCATGGGCACAACACCAATGATTGTTGGGCCGTAAAAAGCAAAATCCAAGATTTTATTGACAATAAAGTGATTGAGTTTGACCCTCTACAGACCCCTCATGTGATTACCACACCCATGCCCAGTCATGGAAAATATGTTAATGTTGTTGACGATGTTTCCTATGTCTCCTCCATCAGTGATTTGACTACTCCCTTGATAACCGTTAAGTAGAATTTGTTGAGAGTCAATTTATTTACGGGCTGCTTTGAAAATTGTTACCATTGTGCTTCCCAAACTAATGGTTGTATGTGGCTGAAGAAAGGTATCCAATGCCTGATTGATAGCCATGAAATTTTGTTCAAGAAAACTCTGTCCGTAAAGAGTTTTCCTGAAAGTATACGTCAAGAACTACGACTTGAAGATGTTTCCATAATCACAATCTCCAATAATCCTATAAGGAAAACCTCTAAAGGCCCTATAAGGATTCCCACTGAGCCAAGAGTGGCTCCCTTGATTATTACTACACCGGGGCCATTCCCCTATTCCTCTGGAAAAGCTGTGCCTTGGAGCTATAGGGAAGAAGTTTATTATCATGGTGTCAAGCAAGAGCCATGGATTTATGAAAATAAAGATCTTGAAATTACAAACATTGTCGGAACTAGTAAGTTCACTAGGACAGGAAGGATCTTCTCTCCGAAGATCTCTCCTCCAACAACTACTACAACACATGCTCATATTCCTGCAGCTGGGCCAACTGCTAATGCCCAAGGTAAAGAGAAAGAAACTGAGCCTGCCCGGATGGAGGCACCCTCAAAAGATGCTACAATTGAATACCCTTCAATACAAGAGATGGAAGAAATTATGAAGATCATCCGAAAAAGCGACTACGAAATAGTTGAGAAACTGGGGCAGACACCCTCAAAAATATCCATGTTGTCCTTGTTATTATGCTCCGAAGCATATGCCCAAGCTTTGTTGAAATTTCTAAAGAATGCCCATATACCACAAGAGACCACTGCTGATCAATTTGAGAATTGTGTTGCAAGCCTAACTGTTGACAATGGCTTGGGATTTTCCGATGCAGATTTAACTACGATGGGAAAGAATCATAAGAAAGCTCTACACATCTCTATTTAATGAAAAGGCACTACTTTGGCGCATGTGTTAGTTGATACAGGTTCCTCCCTGAATGTTCTACCTAAAGGTGCTCTGGATAGATTGGACTGTGAAGGGCTGGTGCTGAAACCCATCGATATTATGGTAAGAGCCTTTGATGGGTCGAAGAGAATGGTCCATGGAGAGGTGGATCTTCCAATCAATGTGGGATATAAAGTATTCAATTCAACTTTTTATGTAATGGATATCCTCCCAACCTATTCTTGCTTGCTCGGATGCCCATGAATTCGTGGGGTAGGTGTGGTTACCTCTACGCATCAAAAGCTGAAATATCCAATGAAAGGGAATATTGTCACAGTCTGTGGAGAGGAAGAATATATGGTCATTCATTTGAATTCTTTCAAATATGTTGAAATGGATGGCGAATTCATTGAAACCCCTGCCAGACATTTGAGGTAATCCCTCTAATGATTGTTTTTGGTACTCCTGCTACTCCTGAAATCTCTATGGGCACACCAAGAATGGCCTCTCTAAAGGATGCTCGGGCTGTTGTAGAAAAGGAGGTTGTACTGTCTAGGGACAACTTCCTGATATCACCTACAAATCTGACAAATTTGGGTTGGGTTTTACTTTAAAGGCTCAGAAAGAGGTTCAATGTGCTCGTGCTGGGGGATCACCTCTCTGTATTAGAAACAATGGAGTCAATTCTCTGGAAGACACTAACAGTGATGGTGACTTAGACGACTGGATATTCCTAACTACTGATGGCGGACTCAACAACTAGATGGCTAAAGACTTTGTATCAATCTCCTTCAGCCATGAGTAGTTACTATTTCCTATTTTTATTGCTTTAAGAAGTTTGTCTGTATAATTTCTTTAAAAACAATAACTTTAAACCATGTGCCTTGCCCGGGGCACAATGGCCCATTTATTAAGGGTTGTAATTTCATATATCATATGCTCATTTAATGAAAACATAGGACAATTTTGCATTCAAATTTTGCACTCCTTGTCTTTCTTTTACTTTATTATATTTTCAAAATAGCCATGTGACCTTACATGCACACACACACAGACATTTGCAAATCCACATCCACTCGGGATCTCATTGACAACAATTCTGCTATTGTCGTTTATGACTTCGAAAATCCAACCTATCAAGCCGAAGACGAAGGTGAAGAAGATTGTGAGATACCTGGAGAACTCTCTAGACTCCTGATACAAGAGGAAAAGGCTATCCAACCGCAGGAAGAAGCAGTCGAAGTGATAAACTTCGGTACTGAGGCAGATAAGAAAGAAGTCAAGATTGGCACCAACCTGGAAGTCAGTGTCAAGAGTAGATTGGTTCAGATATTGCAAGAATATGTTGAGGTCTTTGCTTGGTCATACAAAGACATACCGGGGCTTGATACTGATATCGTGGTTCATCGGTTGCCAATGAAAGAAGGTTGTTCTCCGATTAAACAAAAGGTTCGTCGCATGTGTCCCGATATGTCAAAGAAAATCAAGGCTGAAGTAATGAAACAATTAAATGTAGGTTTCTTGGCAGTGATGTCGTACCCCTAATGGGTTGCAAATGTTGTTCCAGTTCCGAAGAAATATGGTAAAGTCAGTATATGTGTAGACTATAGGGATTTAAATAGCGCAAGCCCCAAAGACGACTTCCCACTACCGCATATTGATGTTTTGGTTGACAACACGGCTAAACACAAGGTATTCTCTTTCATGGATGGCTTCTCGAGTTATAACCAAATCAAAATGGCACCTGAAGAGATGGAGAAAACTACCTTTATCACACAGTGAGTCACCTTCTGTTATAAGGTCATGCCTTTGAGGCTGAAGAACGCAGACGCAACTTATCAATGGGCTATGGTGGCTTTATTTCATGGCATGATTCATCATGAGATATAAGTCTATGTGGATAACATGATAGAGAGATCACAAACTGAGGTAGAGCACCTTGTTCATTTGCAGAAACTGTTTGACAGGCTGAAGAAATACAAGATGAGGCTGAATTCGAACAAATGCACCTGTGGGGTAAGGTCTAGAAAGCTCCTAGTCTTTGTCGTCAGTGGTAAAGGTATTGAGGTCGATCCTGCAAAATTCAAAGCTATTCAAGAAATTATGGCTCCCCGTTTCTATAAGGAGGTTAGAGGTTTCTTAGGACGATTCAACTACATTGCCCGATTCATTTCTCACCTGAATGCTACTTGTGAGTTACTCTTCAAGTTGTTGAAGAAAGATCAAGTAGTAAAATGGAATGATGACTGTCAAATAGCTTTTAATAAGATTAAAGAGACCTTCAAGAACCTCCAATTCTTATGCCACCAGTTAAAGGAAGACCTCAAATAATGTACTTAATAGTTTTAGAGAATTCAATAGGGTGTGTGTTGGGGCAGCATGACGAGTCTGGTCGAAAAGTGTATTGAATATACTACCTTAGCAAAAAGTTTACTGACTGTGAAACAAGATACTCACTAATCGATAAAACTTGTTGCACTTTGGCATGGGCTACTCTCTGACTAAGACATTATATGTTGGCTCATACTACTCTACTGATCTCTAAGATGGATCCCATCAAGTACATCTTTGAGAGGCCAGCTCTTTCCAGAAGAATATCTCGATGGCAAATGATCTTAACTGAATATGACATCTAGTACACCACACAAAAAGCAATAAAAGGGAGTGTACTGGTAGATCATTTGGCACATCAAGCTGTGGATGACTACCAATCTATGAACTTTGAATTCCTGGACGAGAATATCATGCTGATTACAGATTGTGAAAAGCCTAGACTGTATGAAGGACCTGAGCAAGGATCCCGATGGACAATGGTTATTCATGGAACTTCCAATGCACTGGGTAACGGAATTGGTGTTGTGATCATTTACCCCGAAGGTTTTCATACGCCTTTCACTACTAGACTTTGCTTTGACTGTACCAATAACATGGCTAAGTATGAAGCCTGCATCTTGGGTCTGAAAGCTACTATTGACCTAAGAATCAAGTTCTTAAGCGTATTTGGAGACTCAACCTTGGTGGTCAGTCAAGTTAAAGGAGAATGGGATACAAAACATCCAAATCTTATCCCTTATAAAGAACTTGTGCTAACCTTAATCCCGTACTTTGAAGATATTACCTTTGAACATATCCCTAGGGAAGAAAATCAGTTGGCATATGCTTTAGCTACCATGTCATCCATGTTCAAGGTCAAGTGGGACAACAAAGCTCCCATAATTACTTTTGAAATATTTGACGAATCGACGTACTGCTATGAGATTAACACTGATGGAGTAGAGGAGAAGTCTTGGTTTCATGAAGTGAAAAGATATCTCGAAGCTTAAGAGTATCCTGAAGGAGCATCAATCAACAACAAGAAATTCCTACAGAGGTTATCTGCTATGTTCTTCCTGAGCAATGGGATTTTATACAAACGCAACCATGATTCAACCCTACTTCATTGTATGGACAAGAAGGAAGCAGAGAACATTATGGAGGACATGTACGAAGGCATCTTTGGTACTCACTCCAGTGGACACGCTATGGCCAAGAAGATTCAGAGAGCTGTTTACTATTGGTCGACCATGGAAAGTGATTAACATCACCACTCGAGGACTTGCCATAAGTTCCAAATTTATGCTGATAAGGTTCATGTGCCTTCAATTCCTTTGAATGTCATGACTTACCCTTGGCCCTTTGCAATGTAGGGGATCAATATGATTTGAGAAATCAAGCCTACTGCCTCTAATGGACATTGTTTCATTCTCGTCACCATTGACTACTTTACCAAGTGGGTTGAAGCAGCTTCATTTGCCTTAGTTACCAAGAACGTCGTGGCCTGGTTCATCAAGCATAACCTCATATGTCGGTATGGTATCCCTGAGATGATCATTACTGACAATGGTACCAACCTCAACAACGCCATGATCACTAAACTCTGCATGCAATTCAAGATCAAGAATCACAACTCTTCTCCATGTAGACCTAAGATGAATGGCACAGTGGAAGCCGCCAACAAGAATATAAAGAAGATTATGCAAAAGATGGTGGTGACATATAAATATTGGCATAAGATGTTACCATTTTCTCTTCATGGCTATCGTACTTAGGCGCGAACATCAACTGGGGCAACCCCATTCTCTCTAGTCTATGGTATGGAAGTTGTCCTTCCTGTCAAAGTTCAAATCCCTTCTCTAAGGATTATGGAAGAAGCAGACTTAGACGAAGATGAGTGGATTCAGAGTAGGTTGGATTAGTTGAATTTGATTAACGAAAATAGGCTGGATGTTGTCTGTCATGGTTAGATGTATAAAAAATGTATGATCAAGGCATTCAACAAGAAGATAAAGCATTGGGTTTACCAGGCTGGTGACTTGGTAATAAAGTGCATCATTCTACCACAAGGTAATCCCATGGACAAATGGACTCTAATACGGTGGCAGAACCGACTGTTAATAATGGTTTGCATTTTTTGTTCGCAAATGTCGCGGTAAGCAAGAGTCGCCATCGAATTTTCTTTTATCCAAAAAAGGAAAGGTTGAAAAGAACAAAAAAAAGACCTTTTTCGAGTTTCTGAGTAAGGGGGTAGATTATGGGAAGGGAAGGTGTTAGCACTATTTCCATCCGTGGTTTTCCACGGGCTCTTAGATGCTTAGCTCATGTTTTGAAAATTGGTTATGCTTTGCGTGTTTTAAAAATCATTTTGAAAATTCCTTAGTGTGGCGATTCGCTTTGTGACAACTCTTGTATCAGTCCTCAAGAGTGTTGACAAGGCGAATGTTTTTGAAAGTGTTTTGAAATATTTTTGTGTACGTGCAAAAAGTTGTTTTGAGCAAGCATCTAAGAACTTATCTACTTATACTCGAAAAGGTAGTTATTTTCTCCCTATCCTTTAGACATTGCTATCCCACTATTAGTGAGTAGGTAGCCCTATCATTGGATGTATGAGGGACAAGCGCGAGTCATTGTTATGGTCATAGAAGGCAACATATAGGGATACCTTAGCAGTTCGAAGGGACTGTCATCATATATTTGTAGGTAACATCGAGGGACAAGATCATTTCTCGTAGGCAACTCGAGGGACATTGAGGGACTATGATCTTTATGATGACTTTAACCGAGGGTCTTTGCTAAGGGTATCCCTACATTCAAGGGACATGACCATTGTTTTTCCGAAGGCAACAAGTGAGGTTATCCTAGAGGTGCGAGTGTGCAAATGATTCAGTTCGGTTATTTATCTTGAAATTAGGGTTTTCTATCGTTCATTTTTATCTTTCCATACAGTCTTATTAATCAAAGCATTGCATAAAATATAGTAGCTGAAGGTAAAGGCGGAAATGTAAGCCTAGGATATTATAGAGCTTTGGGGCAGTTACATAATAGTGAAGAGTGCGGAAAATAAATCCTAAAACTATTACATCCTGGAAGCAATTACATGATAATGATAAAAAAAAGCGGGAAAAGTAAAGCTACACTATTACAGTTGAACGCGCCCTATACATTTTATCTACGAAAATAAAAATAAGATGAAAATAGAAAAGAAAAATATTTTGGTGATTTTTTATGAAAAAAATGATTTATGATAATTAATTAAATAAACCTAAAAAACCTAATTAATTTTAAATAATAAAAAAAATGGTAATTTTGAAAAAAGTTAGTTAAAATACCTAAATCCTAATTAGTTTTAATTAATAATAATAAAAAGGTTAATTTTGAACGAAAAAAGTTAATAAAAAAAACCTAAAACCTAATTAGTTTTAATTAAAAAAATGTTAATTTAAAAAAAACAGGTTAATTAAAAAAACCTAAAACCTAATTAATTTTAATTAAAAAAAGTTTTAAAAAAAGTTTATGTGTAATGATTAACAAGAAAGAATTAAGTTTGCCAAAAAATAGATAGGGGAAGAAACATCACTGAAAAATAAGGTTAGAAAATACAAATAATGCAAATGTCAGGGGTGGGTGTTGAATAAAAAATTAATTTAAAACCAAAAATTAAATTTAAAAAAAAACCTAAAATTAATTATTCGAGTTTATTATGAAAAATCAAAGGTTTTTGAAAAAATGTTAGGTTTTATGAAAAATGTGGTATTAAACAGAAAGAAGGAAAACAGGTAAAAGGATAAATAGAAAGGAAGAAAACCAAAACCAATAGAGATAGGTGTTGAACCCACGCCCTTAACCTCCTCGGGATGTCTTCCTTGCCATGAATTAGTGGTTGTTATGATCCGACCTCAATGTTTTGTAATAAACCTGCATGGGACCATAGTGGTCAAACCTGTAGTGTTGAATCTCATGGAGACATTAAAAAAATTAGTATACCATTAAATACAAAGAAAATAAATATATGATATTTTGTAATGTTAAAACCGATATGGAATGTATGAATGCTTCTACACCCTTTTGATCATGGAGATCAAACCAGCCTTACCCTTACCGGAGAAGTAGTGAGATGAGGGTTTGTAACAAGGATAGCTTGTTTGTAGTGAGATGGGGGTTTGTAACAAGGATTTCAAGATTTTTAGGATTCTTGAAAGAATTTGATATTTTGACAGGGTTGTGGCAAATGTTTTTTTCTCATCCGGTTTGTGTGAAAAGAATGAGATTATATAATGGAAATTAGAGAAAATATATGGGCTTTAAATGTTCAATTGAGCCTCCAATAACCACAAACAATAGTGCAAATTTTTATTCGTTCCAGGGTAAATCGCATGGACTTCAGTGCAATTTTTGAAGTTGAAATGTCTAAAAAAAATATAGCCGACATCGAGAATAAGCTCCTGTCCAAAAATTGGCTCAATCGTATAAACGATGAATTAGTTTAGAATTTTTGAAGTTTCGCCTTAGACAAACTTATTTTGGGCTCCAGTGTCAACTCTGACACGTTCTTCAATAAATAACTGGTATTGATCGGAGCAGAAGCCGCTCTCGACTTTAGAATAAAAGTTGTAGATCTCTGAGTCAGTGACCTTGTGTTAAAAGATGGGTCCGGTCCGATAAAAATTGACCTAGTTATGAATTTTCGAAGTTTCGACCCAGATGAAATAATATTCAGCATTCAGGATTTTCGGTGCGTCACGCGCACTCTTGGCAAAAAACTAAGGCCTTTTGGATACTGTTCAAACTCTATACCTCCTGTGAAAATGTGGCCAACTCAATTTGTGAAATTTTGGCGGTATAACTATCTCGATACGATAAAAATCTCCCAAGTTATGATTTCCTAAACATGACACAAATAAACTTCTGTCACAATTTTCTGTACAAAAATACTTGATAAATCCGCATTTTTGAAGACCTTCCGATCGAAATTGGCTTCCATCCGTGAGAGATGAAAACCTAGATGATGTCAAAAAGGAATTTTGTCCACCAGAACGCGTTCAAAACGAGCCACGATATTCAAGTTATGAATTTTTTTAGTGTGTAAAAACCGCACTTTCAGCACACTTTTTCACCATATTTCTTCGAGAAAAATCGCACATTAGGAGACCTTGTTTAAAGAATAGGCTCTCGAGCCGAACCCGAATTTGAGAATATGTTATCAGGGATATCTTGGCGAAAGAACACCTGAATATGACACACCGGGTTGAACTTGTGAATCTTTGAACCCCGAATCATTGTGAAACGGCGAACCGATCTTCAGCACGAAAAATACTCCGAAAACATCCATTGGCGAAATAAACATCACTTATAACCTGACTAAGCTTTCTAAATATACCTTGATTCCATAACCATAAAACCAATGATATGCGTGTATGTAATAATGAAAATAAAGAGGGTAAATTTTGGGGTACAACAGCTACCCCTGTTCAATATTCTTAAACCCGAGGATGCAAATTGGCTGGTTTTCCTTTCGTGATCTGAAGGTGGAAGATGATTGAACACTAGAGTGCCCAGAAATTTGCACTCGTCTGTAATGATGCTTGACTGTGTAGATAATATCAGGATTTGAGTTATAGATTCCATTTGGGGACGATGATGGAAGATCGTCAGAGATGGGTTTAAAGATGCCATCTAGAACAATGTTGACTTCATGAGATATTCTATTGTGGGGATTCCTATGCCTGTTATTGGGGAGGACTCCGCTGAGGAATATTGGTATTTGTCTTGGGAAATAGAGTTTATGAGCTTCAGTTGTTCATTACTCTACTGGGAAGTCATCTCTTGATTGAAGAGATGGAAGTGGACTTATATCTGGTCAGGATCCGGGCTTCACAGAGACTTGCTGAGGATGATAAGGTTGACTGCTATCTGGTCGTATTCCAGGCTTCACAATGACTTACTTGGGAATATGAAATTAACTACTATATGGTCGATTCCATGCTTCAAAATAATTGTATACATTGAACAGTTATCTGGTCGTATCTAGGCTTCGGTGATTTGAAGAAATTAAGCTGTTATCTGGTCGGGTCCAGGCTTCAACTTAAATCTGAGGTATACTACTATCCGGTCGAGTCCATGATTCATAGTAACTAACATAGTAAATTGCTATCTGGTCGGATTCCAGGTTTCCCAACACCTTATACCGTTATCTATTCGAAATCCAAGCTTCACAATATCTTTGAAGAAGTGAACTACTATCTGGTCGAATTCCAGGCTTTGCAGTACCTTATACCATTATCTGCTCGAAATCCATGCTTCACGGTGTCTTTGAAGAAGTGAACTACTATCTGGTTGAATTCCAGGCTTCGCAGCACCTTATATTATTATCTGGTCGAAATCCAAGCTTCATAGTGTCTTAAATTATTGATTAACTATTATCAGGTCAGTTTCCGGGCTTCATAGCTTCCTTAACTAGAATAGAAATATTAGTATTGATTTGACTGGACCAGAGAAAGGTCTCGAATTATCTTCAACTGGGATAGAAATCTTAGTATCGAGTTGAATGAACCAGGGGAAGGCCTTGAATTAACTTTGACTGGCATAGTAATCAGGAGAATCTTAGTAGTGATTCAACTGACCCCGATGAAAGTCTTGGAATATCTTCCATTGGCATAATAATCAGAAATATCTTAGTGTCGACCTGTCTGACCCATGGAAAATCTTGGGTTAACTTTGACTGGCATGATAATCAGGAGAATCTTAGTAGAAATTCAACTGACCCAGACGAAAGTCTTGGAATATCTTCCTCTGGAATAGTAATCAGAGAGACCTTAGTGTCGACCTGTCTGACCCATGGAGAATCTTGTGAGCACATCTTTCTGAGGAAAATCCTGGAATAGCCCTTTGTAGCTTGTTGATTTGATCTTTTCCCTGAAAGGTAAAGAGTTAGTCGTATGCAATGTCATGATGTATGAAATGCATTGTGATGATGTTCTCAAAATAAATGAGATTGTGTTGTATGCAATATGTATGCGCATGCCATGACGTATGAACATGGGATGTTGCTGCGATATTTCTTAGTCGGGGAAAATAAATCTGGACTGCTGCTGAAGAGTATTGGGAAGTTGAATTCTTCGTTTCAGCTGGGGATGGTGAATGGAGATGACTATGCTGGGGATTTACTCCTTTCCGTTTGCGAGTATTCTGTCGTGGAGAGACTCTTCTTGAGAACAAACTCTGCAGGGGAATAATTTTGTTTGAGAGAGGAGTTGCTTTGCTGGAAGATTTTGCCAATTCAAAGAAATAAACTCTGCTAGGGGATGAACTTCTATAGCTGGAGGAATAAACTTTGTTGAGGATTGAGCTTCCATATTCAGAGAATTAAACTCTGCTTGGGAGGATATTCTGCAGTCAGAGAAATAAACTCTGCCCGGGAGAAAGCTTTATAAACAGTTTGCGATTATAAAACCTGAATGGGGAATATAGATATCGGCTCTCTGAAGGAACTTTGCTGGGGAAAGTAACTCCTGTTTGGGGAAGATGAGATCAAAACTTTTGGTTTCCTCTACTCTGTGGGGAGTGTAGATGTCACGGGGTCGTATTCTGAGGATACATAGATGACTTTGCATCAAGACGTTTCTGCCCCTGTACCTGTTGGAGAAAGTACTTGCGGAGGCTTTGTAGATAAATCTATGTGTTGAAATAAGTGTCAGAATGACATATGTCTCTAGATCGTATTTGAACTGTATTTGGAATTTTTATTGAATGAGTGTCAGAATGACATCCGTCTCTAGATCGTATCTGAACTATACTTGAAGCATGGTCTGAATAAGTATTAAGATGATGTTCGACTCTGGATTGTACCTGAAATGTTTCTAGAAGATAGTCTGGAATAAGTGTCAGGATGACATCCGTTTCTGGATCGTAACTGAATCGTTTCTAGATGAGAATCTGGAGTAGGTGTCCGGATGACATCCCTATTTGGATCGTACCTGAACCGTTTCTAGATGAGAATCTGGAGTAGGTGTCAAGATGACACCCATTCTTGGCTCATACCTGAACCGTTTCCAGATGAGAATCTGGAGTAGGTGTCAGGATGACATCCGTATTTGGATCGTACCTGAACCGTTTCTAGATGAGAATATGGAGTAAGTGTCAGGATGACATCCGTTCTTGAATCGTACCTGAACCGTTTCTAGGTGATGTGTAGAAATAAGTGTCAGAATGATATCCGTCTTTGGATCGTATCTGAACTGTACTAGGAGAGAATCTGCTTTATTCAGAATGT
Source organism: Vicia faba (assembly GCA_948472305.1). Lineage (NCBI taxonomy): Eukaryota > Viridiplantae > Streptophyta > Magnoliopsida > Fabales > Fabaceae > Vicia > Vicia faba. Next base: position 40,877,427 of record OX451739.1, on the reverse strand, counting down.
TTCCGTTGGGGAAGGGAAACTCTATAATCCACTTGGGGAATCCCGAGAAGCTTGGCAACTTCATTGGGGAATTTTCGTTGGAGCAGTAATTTAGAGATTTTTCTCTGCCGAGGGTATGAGAACACCTGACATCAATAGGTTGTAAGCTCAGAATATGGCGGTGACCTTGTAGTAGAATGCCCCTGTCTCGATACTTGTTGTAGAAAATATCAACTGGGGATTTTGTAGATGGTTTAACTGTTATCCCAACTCTTGGAGTCCTGAGTAGATGCAGATCAGGGTAATAAACCTTCTACTGATTAGACAACTGAGGAGATGATGGGACATAGTCGTACGCTTTAATCCCTAACTTTTGCATGGACTGTCTTTTCAAATTTTCAGTCCACCGGGATACCCTTTTTTGCTCAAGCCGCCTTTTCAGGTTTTCGACTTGCCGGGTGTACAAATATTTTGTTTTTATCCCTAATTTTTCCCTAACCCTTTTGATTCACCGGGATGCCCTTATTTTTTCCTAGGCCAGTCAATCTAGCGGGTCTTTGTTCATGCGTAGTATTTTCCGACTATGTCCATTTTCATATGGTGCGGAGAATTGTCGTTGTCCATAGTAGTAAGTGTTACCACACTACCAGAAGATGTTTGCTTGGTTGCACGTGATTCATTGCTAGAATTCATGTCTAATGCCCCAAGTGATTCAGATAGAGATCTGCCCCCTGGCTATTTGGCACTTTTGAGAGGTTCCTTGATCCTTGAATTTACTTCCCCAGATCAGCTGGACACCATGCTATGCCCCTTGATTATGAAAGGCCTATCACTGGAATGTCTTTCCATCTGAGGTGATTCTGTCCACTGAGAAGATTTCTATTCATCGAATATCCGTCGTGCGAATTTATCTGCTGTTGAACAAGTAGTCATATGCAAACAATGGTATTTTAAGAATGCAAAGCTTATGTCTGTCTTGAAGTTTGAAAATTCATTTTTTAGTAAATCAAACAAATTTTGTAAAAGTGTGATATCCACTTGGGATTTATAGTGAATCCTACAGGAGTCAGGATACCTTTTGTAATAATATGTTTCGAACTAACCCATGCTTCAGCTAGGACTTTTAAGGGTTATAACGTGGTCTGGTTCATGGTTTAAGAAACAAAGGATAAAGGATAAAATTTTATTTGTACCCACCCGTTCTTCATGATGTTCTTCAGTCCTATGCTCAGTTAATTGTGCATTTAGATCCCAATTGAGTCTGGCATCTTGTCCTTGATGTTCCGATGATGGTTCAGGTACTGGAAGTTTATTTGGAAGAGGCACTCATTTTGTAATCTCTTTTTTTTGTAGAGGATTTGTAGGACCTCTTTCTTTTTAATTTTACTATCCCTGTCTTTTGCCTGAACTGTTTTTTTTGTGATTACTGTCAGCGGGATGCCCCCGTTTTATTCTTAAGTCTCCTTCGTAGGTTTTTACTTAACGGGCTTTTATTTCGAGAGATAATGACTGCATGTCTTAAAGATTATACGGAACCATCACCGTCTTTTGATTTGGAAGGATGTCTTTGATACCATTCATTGTGTACGAAGCGGAAGATTGTGACTGAATGCGCGTCTGAATTAACTGAGAAACTACCCTTCCCCAGGTTATGATTTAGGATTTTAATTTGTGTGAAAAGAAAAAATCCCACTTATTTGGCTCAAAGGGGTTGACTATGGATTATCTTCCTTATAACTCCACTGTTTAGGATTTGAAACAATGCTTGTACATCATTAGCGGGGTCTGTTCAAAAGCATACTGTAAGGATTGAGGTATCATTTTCGTCATCCTCCCTCTAAAGGCTCAGAGCTTTTGATTGAGAGTTGAATATCAAAAAAATGAAAGCAATTTAAATATAGTGAATACGAATGAATTGATTCAAAACAGACATATGAAATGCATTGATAAAGTAACAAAGTTTGACATGAATAAATGTTCGAACAATCAAAAGAAAATTACAAATTGAAAATTCTAATGAACAAAAATCCTTCTTGTTAGAACTTGTCACTTCAAATGGTGTGCCTTGGAGGAATGACAAAAAAATTCCAGTTGACCATCTTGTGTGAATTCCAATTCTCCTTCATCAATTAGGTCTTGAATTTTGTATTTCAATGTCCAACAGCTATTAGTGTCATGCCCTGGACTGTTGGAGTGATATGCACATATTGCATCAGGATTATAAGTAGGAGCGAAAGTATTAGGTTTCCGAGGAGGATCCTTCAATGTGACCAAATTCAACTTCAACACGTGTTGCAAGACTTCTGACATTGGTATGTTGAGTTTGGTATATTTCCTAGTAAGTGAATCCCGCTTATGCCGATTACCCTGTCGTTATTGGCGAGATTGTTGTTAGACCCGTGAGGTAATAGCAATTTGGAAAGGTCCACTCTTCACCAAACCAACCTCTTGTCTTCTTGGAGGTTGATCAATGACTTGGTCCCCAGCCTTGATTGCTCGCTTCATAAGGTTGTATCCGTCTTGGTGAAGTTTGTTGATAATGGCTCTTAGCTCTTCTTGTCCCCGGGCTAGACCTTAGATAAGAGCCATCTGCCCCAGCATCTGGGTTCTCATTGCTTCTACCTCAGCTTGCAGTTGTTCCAACCGTTCGTCCTTATTATCTTTAGGACTTTTCTTGGCCAGGTCCCCAGCGAGGAGTGCTTTCAACTCTTCCTGCCCCTTGGATAGGTTTAGGGACATTTCCATGAACTGAGCCTCTTGAATTTGGAGATCTCTGTTGTCTTGTTTGAGAGCCATTGCTGAAATAAACAGCGAGAACATGAGAGACTTGTACTGGACACTACCTGTTATGCAATGACATGTATGATATGCAAATATTTTCAAGGATCTCGCGGGGTAAACAAGAAAAAGTCAGAAGTTGAAATTTGCAGCTTTGATTGAAGAACTTTGCATCATTCAGTGTCCTTCTACAAGAGTCAAGCTCACCATATCAAGTGGTTCATAGCCCCTGACTCAAGTTGTTGAGTTTTGATCTTTTGACGACATTGGCTAGAGGAAAATAAATCCCCTTTCCCCTTGCTAGACATCTAATTTATCATAACCTGCATCAAAAACCCTTGAGGTCCTTGAAATGGTTAAGGAAATGTTGTGGCATGATGTTATGATGTGTATGTTATGCATCAAGCAAAATTTAGGGTGATGAAGACAAGTATGTCTTGCAAGAAAACCAGTTTATTGGATAATGACTGTAAACAAATCGTGAAAGGAAATCATGTTGTTAGATAATAAAACCCTACAAGTAGTTCAAGTTGAAAGCAAACAAGTTACACAAGCAGCCTTAGGTTTAGGCTTGCATGAGGTTTGTAGCTAAGTACCCTCTTGAATGTTCAGTTGGCTCAACCAGTCCTATTAATAGTAACCGGGTTCTAACGAGCCTCAATATCACTGACCTTCCCTTCAGAAATTGTTTCAGCTCCGCACTGAAGTATTGCGGCCTAAAAATCCTGAAAGTCCAGCCTCAAATAGTGTAGTATCGAGTATCAACCAATCTTTAGTCGAAACCAAAGCTGGTTATCTCACTACTTCCTAAGGGCTAGGATGAGTCAATTAAAGGTTCTAAAGGTCAGTTGGCGCTTAGTGACACTATGAGGAAGCCTAGTGTTATCCTTAACTTACTCAAGGAACATTAGTACAATCCAAAGTATCACACTAACGTAGCCACCACTTCGTCCGTATCGGTCTACACTATACAACCTCCATGGTTTATTGCTACTAACCTAATAAGGTGCCCCAGATCCGGGTGTAGGATATTTTAGTAACAACCCAAGAAACCCTCAAAGATAAAGCAAACAAAACACACAATGTAGTTAAATAATGAACTAACTCTAAGGTAACTCAACTTTTTATTGTATCCCTAGCAGAGTCGCCAGTTCTGTAATACAATGGCATAACCGACTGTTATACTGGTTTGCTATTTTTGTTCGCAAATATCGCGGTAAGCAAGAGTCACCACCGAATTTTCTTTTATCCAACAAAGGAAAGGGTGAAAAGAACAGAAAAAGGCCTTTTTCGAGTTTCTGAGTAAGGAGGGTAGTTAATGGGAAGGGAAGGTGTTAGCACCATTTCCATCCGTGGTTTTCCACGGGCTCTTAGATGCTTAGTTCATGTTTTGAAAATTGCTTGTGCTTTGTGTGTTTTGAGAATTGTTTTGAAAATGCCTTAGTGCGGCGATTCGCTTTGTGATAACTCTTATATCAGTCCTCAAGAGTGTTGACAAGGAGAATGTTTTTAAAAGTGTTATGAAATATTTTTGCGTAGGTGCAAAAAGTTGTTTTGAGAAAGCATCTAAGAACTTATCTACTTATACTCGAAAATGTCGTTCTTTTCTCCCTATCCTTTAGACAGTGTTATCCCACTATTAGTGAGTAGGTAGCTCTATCATTGGATGTATGAGGGACAAGCGCGGGTCATCGCTATGATCATATAAGGCAACATATAGGGATACCTTAGCAGTTCGAAGGGACTGTCATCATATATTCGTAGGCAACATTGATGGACAAGATCATTTCTCGTAGGTAACTCGAGGGACATTAAGGGACTATGATCTTTATGATGACTTTCACCGAGGGTCTTTTCTAAGGGTATCCCTACGTTCGAGGGACATGACCATTGTTTTTCCGAATGCAAAAAGAGAGGTTATCCTAGAGGTGCGAGTGTGCAAATGATTCAGTTCGGTTATTTATCTTGAAATTAGGGTTTTCTATCGTTCATTTTTATCTTTCCATACAGTCTTATTAATCAAAGCATTGCATAAAATATAGTAGCTGAAGGTAAAGGCGGAAATGTAAGCCTAGGATATTATAGAGCTTTGGGGCAGTTACATAATAGTGAAGAGTGCGGAAAATAAATCCTAAAACTATTACATCCTGGAAGCAATTACATGATAATGATAAAAAAATCGGGAAAAATAAAGCTACGCTATTACAATTGAACGCGCCCTATACACTTTATCTAGGAAAATAAAAATAAGATGAAAATAGAAAAGAAAATATTTTGGTGATTTTTTATGAAAAAATGATTTATGATAATTAATTAAATAAACCTAAAAAACCTAATTAATTTTAATTAATAAAAAATGTTAATTTTGAAAAAAGTTAGTTAAAATACCTAAATCCTAATTAGTTTTAATTAATAATAAAAAAAGGTTAATTTTGAAAAAAAAAAGCTTAATAAAAAAAACCTAAAACCTAATTAATTTTAATAAAAAAAGTTTAATTTTGAAAATAAAGGTTAATTAAAAAAACCTAAAACCTAATTAATTTTAATTAAAAAAAAGCTTTTAAAAAAAAGTTTATGTGTAATGATTAACAAGAAAGAATTAAGTTTGCCAAAAAATAGATAGGGGAAGAAACATCAATAAAAAATAGGGTTAGAAAATACAAATAATGCAAATGTCAAGGGTGGGTGTTGCACACAAAATTAATTTAAAACCTAAAATTAAATTAAAAAAAACCTAAATTAATTATTCTAGTTTATTATGAAAAATTAAAGGTCTGTGAAAAAATGTTAGGTTTTATGAAAAATGTGGTTTTAAACAGAAAGAAGGAAAATAGGTAAAAGGATAAATAGAAAGAAAGAAAACCAAAACCAATAGGGATTAGTGTTGAACCCACGCCCTTAACCTCCTCAGAATGTCTGCCTTGCCATGCATTGGTGGTTGTTATGATCCGGCCTCAGTGTTTTGTAATAAACCTACATGAGACCATAATGGTCAAACCTATAATGTTGAATCTCATGGAGACATTAAACAAATTAGTATACCATGAAATACAAAGAAAATAAATATATGACATTTTGTAATATTAAAACCGATATGATATGTAGGAATGCTTCTATACCCTTTTGATAATGGAAATCAAACGAGCCTTACCCTTACTGGAGAAGTAGTGAGATGGGGGTTTGTAACAAGGATGACTTGTTTGTAGTGAGATAGAGGTTTCTAAGAAGGATTTCAATATTTTTAGGGTTCTTGAAAGAATTTGATATTTTGACAGGGTTGTGGCAAATGTTTTTTTTCTGCCCTGTTTATGTGAAAATAATGAGATTATATAATGGAAATTGGAGAAAAGATATGGGCTTTGAATGTGCAATTGAGCCTCCAGTAACCACAAGCAATAGTGCAGATTTTTATCCGTTCCAGGATAAATCTCAAGGACTTAAGTGCAATTATTAAAGTTGAAATTTGAAAACAAAATGTAGCTGACATCAAGTACAAACTCCTATCCGAAAATGGGCTCGATCAGATAAACGGTGAATTAGTTATGAATTTTTGAAATTTTACCTCAGACAAACATATTTTGGGCTCCAGTGTCAACTCTAACATGTTCTTCAATAAAAAATTGGTATTGATCGGAGCTGGACCCAGTCTCGGATTTGGAAGAAAAGTTGTAGATCTCTGAGTCAGTAACCTTGTGTAAAAAGATGGGTCCAATCCGATAAAAATTTACCGAGTTATGAATTTTCGAATATTCGACCCAAATGAAATAATATTCAAAATTCAGGATTTTCGGTACGTCACACGCACTTTGGGAAAAAATGAAGGCCTTTTAGATACCGTTCGAACTTGACACCTCCTGTGAAAATGTATCCAAATTAATTCGTGAAATTTTGATGCTGGAACCATCTCGATACGATTAAAATCGCCCAAGTTATGATTTTCTGAACATGACACAAATAAACTTCTGTCACAAATTTTTTGTATAAAAGTACTTGATAAATCTGCATTTTTGATGACCTTTCGATAGGAATTGGCTTCCATCCGTGAGAGATGAAAAAACAGATGATGTCAAGAAGGAATTTTGGCTTCCAGAACGGGTCCAAAATGAGCCACGATATTCAAGTTATGATTTTTTTAGTTTGTAAAAAGTGCACTTTCAGCACACTTTTTCACCATATTTCTTCGAGAAAAATCGCACATTCGAAGACATTCTTTAAAGAATTGGCTCTCGAGACGAACCTGAATTTGAGAATATGTTATCAAGGATATCTTGGAGAAAGAACACCTGAATATGACGAATCGGGTTGGACTTGTGAATCTTTGAATCCGGAATCATTGTGAAACGGAGAACCGATCTTTAGCACGAAAAATACTCTGAGAATATCAATTGGAGAAATAAACGTCACTTGTAACCTGACGAAGCTTGCTAAATACACCTTGATTCCATAACGATAAAACCAATGATATACGTATATGTAATAATGAAAATAAAGAGGGTAAATTTTACGTATATGATGCTGACCACTATGGATGGCGAAGATTTTCCGCACCTTGTGAATGCAGACATTGTCAAAAAATACTACACATAAGAATGACCCACTAGGTTGACATACCTAGGAAAAAATAGGGGCATCCCAGTGAACCAAAAGGGTTCGGGAAAAATTAGGGATATATACAAAAGATTGTACACCTGGCAAGTCGAAAACCTGAAAGGGCGGCTTGGGCAAAAAGGGTATCCTGGTGGACTGAAAACCAGAAAGGGAGGTCCAGGCAAAAATTAAGGATTAAAAGCATACGACTATGTCCCGTTGGATCACTTACATGCAAGCTTTATTACCAAAGTCGAATGTTTAAATGGTTCAATTAACTTCTTCTGATGTCAAGGGAAGAGATGTTCGAAGACATAGGGTAAATAGTGGAGTTTGGAACCCAATGAGATCACTTCCACATGGCTATACATTTTGTTTTCACTTTGTACTCTTTTCATTTAACGACGAATTCCTCTTACTAGGATTGCTGTCTCTATGTATAAACTCGCCCGTTTATAGGAAAATTATCAATACAAATACACCTTAAAGTTTAAGCTTTTGGTTTTTTATGTTTTTTTTTTGCAAAAACGTCCCATGACTAAATTAAATGAACATATGCAAATGAACATGGGATGAAATTCAAGATTTTAGGAATTGGGATGACATTCAAGTTGTCCATCAATCCCTATAGAGCATGAGATTACCCACACAAAGTAGTTTTAACAAATAAGGGTACATTCCCCATAATCTCCCTGGCAGACCGCTCTAGCAAATAAAGGAGTATAATCTCTTTCCCGACTATATCACTAACCTATGGAGTTTCCAATCATTATAATGCATGGAAATTCTCTCCCAGCTGAGTTTAGTCCTCCAAAACTGTAAAACCCCTACATAGTTTCTTCTCTTTAGCAAATTCAATTTCCCCAAGAGAGTTTTGTTTCCTCACCAGTACCACTCCGACAACAAGTTTTATTTCCCCAACAAATTAAAATTTCCCTAGCTCGAGTCTATTCCTCATACTACTACAAATCATTGTCAAAATTCCTCTCCCCAGTGAAGTCATCACTATCCCCAGAAAGTTGCTACAAAACATGGAATCCGACCAGATTCCAGTTAACTTTATTCTCCCCAGACGAGCCAGAGGCTTATCCATCTCTTTTATCCCCATTCAGGGTATATAAAGAATTATTCTCCCAGATGAGTCGGAAGATTATCTATCTCTTTTATCCCTAGTCAGGATATATAAGAGTTAAACTCCCCAATAGAGCAGCAGACGACCAAGATTCTTAAACTCTACTCCTCAAACAGAAATCAATACATCCCCTGCAGAATTTCCTCAAACAAGTAAGCAGGAATCCCCAGCGAAATCATTTTAGATAAGATTGAAGATACACATACTCTTCATCCCCAACAATGGTCAGGGATTTATTTTCCCATACAAAGATACTGCACGGGCTTACAAATATATTTCAACAACATTTTACATTCATCATAGCACATGCATACGAAACACATATAACACAGTCTCATTTATTTAGAGAATATCATTACGCAATGCATTTCATACATCATGACATTGCATACAGTTAATTCTTTACCTTTTCAGGAAGAATCAATCGATAGACCGATATCATCAACAAATCCTCAAAACAGATTATAGGCTATTCCCTGAAATAAGACAGGGAAAATATCTACATGATTAACACTCCCTTCAAACATCTGCTGGATCAGATTAAATCAAATAAAGATTTATTCTGATACTTCTCTCAGTAGACCTTTTCTGACTCAGATTAAATCGACCAAAGATTTATTCTAATACTTCTCTCAGTTAAAGACTTAAAGACACCTGTTGGCTCAGATTAGATTGACTAAAGATTTATTCTAATACTTCTCTCAGTAGACTTTTCCTGGCTCAGATTAAATCGACCAAAGATTTATTTTGATACTTCTCCCAGTTAAAGATTTAAAGATCTCTGCTGGCCCAAATGAAATTGACCAAAGATTTATTCTGATACTTCTCTCAGTAGACCTTTTCTGGCTCAGATTAAATCGACCAAAGATTTATTATGATGATTCTCCCAGTTAAATATTTAAAGACCTATGTTGGCTCAAATTAAATCGACCAAAGATTTATTCTGATACTTCTCTCAGTAAACCTTTTCTGGCTCAGATTAAATCGACTGAAGATTTATTCTGATACTTCTCTCAATAGACCTTTCCTGGCTCAGATTAAATCAACCAAAGATTTATTCTTATACTTCCTCCAGTTAAAGACGGACGCAGACATCTTCTGGATCAGATTAAATCGACCAAAGACTTATTCTGATACTTCTTCCAATAGACATTTTTTGGCTCAGATTAAAGTCGAGCGTAAACGTAGTCTGATTTCTCTATCAACAGTTGCGTTGGGTGGTATCTATAAGGCCATCTACGACAACTCTTCATTTCTTCTCCAAATGGCATCTTTAATCCTATTCCCAACATAATCAACAAACAGTTTTACTTTATGCACAGGCGAGTGCAAATTTCTGGGAACTTAAGTGTTTAATCCTCTTCTAACTTCAAGTCACGAATGACGGACAAGCCAATCTAACTCTTTGGGTTTAAGAAGATTGAACAGGGGAAGATGTTGTACCATAAAATTTTCTCTCTCCTTTCTCAAGACATTTCTCACCAAAGATCTCAAATGCTAAAGGATTCTCAAGGGTTGATCAGACAAGCTCGCCTTCTAAGCACTAGGTCCAAAAATTAGGGTTTTGGTTTTCTCAAGGACAATTGGACTTTTGATGCCTAAAATTACTTTCATGGTTAATTATAGGTCTCCAAGATTACTCATACCAAGTTTCAAGTCTTGCACCATAAATTTGCTCAGTCAATTGCTCAAATGACTGAAAATCAACTGTATTGGGTAAAAAGACAACTGTGGTCAATATACAGTCAAAATTCATGATATTTGGCCAACATAAAAACTTTTAAGTTATACTTATCAGTTGACTAAGGTTTGATCATAATTCCTCAATGAAAGCATTCAAATCATCAAAGAGGCAAAACTGTTAAAATTAGGGTTTTGACTGAGAATGACTGATCATTGACTTTTGGCCTAGTACATGACCTAATAGCTTGAAGCGTGATCTCAAGGTCTCAAACACAATATATTTACCTAATATCATAGCTCAAATCATTTCTCAATATCAATGGATTGATAGTTGAAATTTGACCAACTAATGGAAAGTCAACTAATACACTAAAAGTCAAACTTTGACTTTTTGGTCAACATTGAATTTCAAAGATCAAGATTCATCAAGACCTTCAAAAATATCAAACTTGATCATCAAGAGTCAATAAATTCAACAAAAGTCAAAGATCTTAAATACTTAAAAAATTCTAAGTGTTTTTTATCCTTGATAATTTCACTACCTCATGACAATTTTTCACCAAGATGCAAGATGATTCAAGAAATTTTTAGATCTTGATGAATTCTACAACTTTGTCCCTTAGGGTGGATGTCCAAAAAATTCTTAGATTAAGAGATATTCATGAACTTTTTGTATAAACACTTAGTAAAATTTTCATTAAGTTTAGGCAGATTTTTGTCCTAACTTCTTGGTCAATTTTCATCAAGTTCCAAGTTGATTTAGCCAAAGTGGTCAACATGAAGGTTGTAGAAAATGTTTCAAGCTTTCCAAAATGTCAAAGAAATTGAAGAGATCATGCTTGAACTAGAAGTTTCGAAGAAAAGATGGAATCACAAACTTGAATTTTAGGTCATTTTGTGATGAACCTTATGACCCAATCTTCAAGCATGCTACATAATCTTGCTTTGCAGGCCTTCAAACTTGAAAATCACTTAATAATTAAATGTTTACGCAACTGATTGAGCCACTTTCCAAGAATTTGAGTCATTTTCCAAGTGATTTTTCCATTAATGGAACAAAGTTCACAATTCTATTTTAGGAAGCCAACTTTAATCACAATGTCAACTTCTTGAGCCTCTCACTTGCTCCCTCTACACACACTCAACATGTATGCTCAGAAGCAACATATCTAAAGCCAAAAACCACCCTATAATCCCTTTTACTATGCACATGAATAATACATTTCAAGCTTGCTTCAAAATCAAGTCACATAACCATAACATGTGATCTTTGATTTTTGATCACTAGAGCCTTCAAAACCTTTTCTCTATAAATAGAGAAGTTATTTGCAAGCTAACGAACGAATTCTCAAGCCTTGAAATACTCTCATACTCCCTCAAACTAGAATTTGCATCAAAACCTCCATAACTTATCATTTCTAACTTTGAACTTCAAACTTGCAATTCACTCGTGCATTTTCATTCTAAATCAATCATAAAGCTTTCATACCTCACCTAGAAACTATCTAAGACCTTGCTATACAACTGTAACACCATTTTCACCATCTTCCATTTCCAAAAATAGCCACCTGTAACTTGACTTCTCCAGAAATATTCAAGCAATTTCAGCTCAAAGTAAGCATTGTAATAGCTTCCTAAGAGTTTAGCGAAGCTATCCAGATCATCACAACATCTCCAGGAGTGCTCAACCTCCAAACACGATTTCCAATTCTGAGGTAAGTTTTCTCAATTTTGAACTCCTTATACAATCACCATTAATGGTTACTTTGTGAATGAAAAATGTAGACATCATTGCCCTCAAGCTAACCATGGCTTTAATTTTCATTTATGTTGCCTGAGTGATGCGAATTTTGAAGATGAACGTAAAAAAATTAGGTTTTAGTTTGGTACCAATAAAATTCTCATTTATCTTTGATTTATAGTTTATGAAATTTATATGGTTGAATTCATGTTGAAAAATGGAACAACTTTCATGTTTACATTTTTGAAAATGGTTGAGAAATGAGCAAGATCAGAAATTCAAAAATGTGACAATGGTGACTAGCGTTAGGTTAGGGATGAAGTCATGTTCATAAACAAGTTTATTTTATATTTATTTGAAGTTGTATTATAAATAGATGAAACAGCCACCCTAGTGGTAGAGAAGCGCGCGCTAAGGCATTGATTTATAGGGACTTGGGTTTGAGCCCCAGTGGTACCCTTTTGTTTTTCACTAATTTTGTTATTACATATTCAAAGCAAGCAAGCCCTGTGCGTCTATCATGAGTCTTACATCAACACCATTAGATATTCAGCAATTCAAATTTAGCGCTCCACATGAGCAAGTCCAAGTTGCACTCCAAGAAGTCATTCATACACGATCAACAAGCACTAGACTTTTTGTTCTCGGCCTTGACTGATTTTCTTGCATACACCCCCCTTTTTGCTTACATACTGCACAGACCCAATACATTATTTTTGTTACAAACATTTTTATTTTCTTTTCTGATTTCAAAAAAAAGGCTCATTTGGGCCTAACAAAAATTATTTTCTCACCCCCATTTTTCTTTTTAATGCCTAAGTCCAATATCTTTTTATGTTCTTTATATTTTCTATACTTTATTTATTTATTTTCATTTAACCAAAAAATATAAAAATATATTTTCTTAAATAATTATATTAAAAATATTTTAATTTAAACACTTATTTTACTTTTGTTAATATTTAGAACTAGATTTTGTTTATTTTCCACACTTTAAAATATTTTTCTAAATTGACATTAATATTCAAATTATTTTATAAACAAATTGTTAAACTTAGGTTTATTTTCTTCTTAATTTCAATTAACTTAGATTTTAGATTTTGATTAAATTATTAATTAATCTCTCTTGTAATTAAAATTAATTAGTTTAATTAGGATTAATTATCAAATCTTTTCCCCATAAAAAAAACCTAAAAGACAATTTCTTTCTTCCTCTTTACATTTTGAACAATTTATTATTATTCAAGTTCAATGGTTTGTAATAGATAATTAGGGCTTTATTTTTTTCCTCCCCATTTCACAAACTTGTACTCCCCATTCCAAAAGCATTGTAATAGTGTAAGACATTTAAATTCCGCAATTTATCACTTTCCTTATTATTGTTAGTAATTAGGGTTTGCATGACAAGAATAAAATCAAACTTTGAAAAACCTTAAATCAGATAAAATACATGAAAACAAAACAGTTTGCACACATGCTCCTCTAGGGTAACCCACACTTATTGCCTCAAAAAAAATTAATTATGTCCCTCAAATGTGGGATGTTTTAACAAAGACCCTCGAATAAAAAAAGATTGTAGTCACTCGATGACCCTTCAATGTTGCCTTTGGTAAATGATCTTAGTCCCTTACAACAAATTGCTAAAACATCTTACAAGTTGCCTTCTATGACTGTATGATGACCCACACTTGTCCCTCACATCCAATGAAGTGGCTCCTTACCAACCAATGGTAAAGTAAAACTATCTAAAGGATGAGGAAAAGAACAAATACTTTTTGAGTAGGTAGATTGCTCGTAATTGCTTGCTCACAAACTAAAACCATTTTCACACTTCACATTTCCAAAAACAAAAATCTTTTCAAACCCCTCTTTCAAACAAATATTTTCAAAACAAACACTTTGTATGTGTTCTCAATGATACGAGAATCATTACAAAGTTTTCAGTACTAAGGCGTTTTTCTAAATATTTCCAAAAACAAACATTTTGTATACATTCTCAACGACACGAGAATCATTACAAAATTACCATCCTAAAAAATATTCAAACATTTTCAAACATACACAAACACAAAGCATTCAAAGTGATCAAGCAATTAAGAGCCCGTAGATAACTACGGATGAAAAGGGTGCTAACACCTTCCCTTTTCATAACCTACCCCCTGAACTCAAGAAAATATCTAAAAAGGTATTTCCTGTTCTTTTCACTCTTTCCTTTATTGGATAAAAAAAAGTCGGTGGCGACTCTTGCTCTCCGCAACATTTGTGATGAAATTCAAAACACCCAAGTCAGTTCTCCCACCATATTACACTTGGCTTCAGACATCTTTTCCCCTAGGGAACTTGAGGCATTGACTATCTCAATAATATTCATGTGAAAATTATGAATACTTTCATCCTCTTTAATCCTCAAGTTCTCAAACTGAGTGGTAAGCAATTGAAGTCTTGACATCTTCACCTTGGAAGTTCCATCATGAGAAGTCTTCAGGATCTGCTAAGCTTCTTTGGAAATAGTACAATTTCTTATTAGCCTGGAGATATTCTTGTCCATTCCATTGAATAGGGCAATCAAAGCTTCAGAATTTCCTTGAGATAATTAATCATCCTTATCATTCCAATTTTCTTCAACTTTGTTAACGTTCATCTCCTTCCCTCCCCACCTACAACCTTTGGTGGATCCCATCCCTTGACAACAGCTTTCCACGCCTTGCTATCCATGTATTTTATGAAAGCCATCATATGAACTTTCCAATAATCATAATGGTTCGATCCATAATGGATGATCTTTTTCAAAAAATTATCGTCCCTGAACCTCACCCGGAGTCAGAGCAGGATGCATGGTTTGATACCAATTGAAATTCTGGTATTAAGATCACTAATGTCCTAAAAGATGCAGAGACATCTTTTTTTGAACAAACAAGAAATTACGAGATAAACAATCATCAAAGTGCAGAAAAATAAAGAACACACAAGATTGGTAACCCAGTTCGGTGCAAACCAACACCTACTTTGGGGGCTACCAAGCCAGGGTCCAATTTTCAATATGATTCCAACATATCCTAAGACTTATAAATGAACAGGGTGCCACAATAAACTTAGAGACAATGTCCAATTACCAAAATGTTAGGTTCTCGCATTTTTAATATCATTCAAAACATATATGAAGGCAAGTTTAAGTCACAAAATCCCCTTTTTTTATGATGGAAAAAAATGTGACGAGACGATTGACGCTCCCTCTGAATATGTGCTTTACATCTTTATCATCACACATGTCTTCTCCCCCTTTGACAACACCAAAAAGAGACATAGCACATGATTAGAAGTATCTCGATCTTATACAACAAATATATATATATATATATATATATATATATATATATATATATATATATATATATATATATATATATATATATATAATAAAAGATAACTTAAAAGACAAATATCCAACATTACATAAATAAAAACAAAGTTTCACACATTGTTCAAACATATATAGAAAATCCAAGGACATAAAAACAACAAATAAAAAAGAGTTCTTCAAAAGCAATTCATGACATGACATGAAATGACCATAAACCGAAACAAAATTATATGCAACACATTAACGTTCATAAAGACCACCACGACACCTTTGATAGGTATTTCCACTTCTGCGTATATCTTCATAAAATGCAGCTGCTTCATTACTTTGTGGGACACCAAGTGTGTGGAGATGGTTGATCCTTCCTTTGATAATTCCACTTGTCCTGTGGATGTTTGTTTTCATGAAGTGACTAAAACTGTGCAGTAGCAGTCGAGGCAAATAACTAAAAGTTGGTTTCTTGAGTATCTAATCTTGCATTAACAAATCTGAATTTCTCATTTTGAGCGGTCTTAAAATCAGTGTGCCATTGCACTTCAGCTGCACACCATGCCACTTCTTCTTCACATTGTTAATTTTGTTGAAACTGTATGTTCTGAAGCATAGTTAGGATGTCAGAATTATTTCCTGTATCACAACTGTACCTGGTCTCTTGTGAACCAACATCATAATTATAAGACCCCCCATCATATTTTCCTCCTTGTGCAATCCAAGAGTTTTGTTTCCAATTTTCAGTCCAAGGTTGCTCATAGTCATGTTGCTAAGAAGTAGTTGCATTCATCCAGATTTCATCTTCCTCATGATTTGCATCATCCATGGGAATGTCTCCTTGAGGAGTTCCACTCACGTCTTCAAGACTGTCATCATTCCATTGATCATCAATAACATCATAATATTCAGTAGGATCATCAAAATTGTAAACTATTCGCTTTGTTTGAAGAACTTGATCATAGTATTCTTCTCTTTGAGTCCCAATGGTATCTACGATTAGTTATGGTTTCTTGGAGAATTCCAACATAGCATTTGGGTAGACCAATGGAAGATTTGGGAAGCCTATGTTGAAAAAAATGAGGATTTTAGCTATCGTGGATGGATATCTAAAAGCAGTCCCTTTGTTACACTTCTTGATGGTGAACATGCGAGAAACAAAATAGTATGGCCAATTTATCTTAATCTGGTTGAGAAGAAGATAAACCAGATGTATCTCAGAATTATAGACTCTTGAGAAACCACCACCCTTACGATGCAAAATATGTGTGACAAACCAGTGCAATATTTGGGGAAATATCTCGAGGTAGCCCATAATAATTGGTTCATTATCATTGTTATCACATAGAGTTTTAAATTATTCATTAAAGTGCATTCTCAACTTGAAATCAGGATGAACACTTGAATCCCTAACATTTGGTTCATTACCTATTGTAAATCCAAAAAGAGTTCACCACACATCATTTGTAAAGGTGTAAGTTTTACTTCCAATCTCAAATGTGAATTCAACATTGTCCCTCTTGCGTAATCCCACATAAAAGATGTGAATCAAATCTTCATTGTATTGTTAAGTTAATTACAAGAAGTAGTTTATTCCTTGGTGATCTAACTAGCTAATAACCTCAGGGAAATGGAGTTCTTTAGTTGTGCTCAAATTGTAATAATGTTGTTTTGCAACAGTTCTTGTACGACATTTTCTCAAAGAATTCCATATTCTCTTCACTAACCAAGTCAAACACAGAGTCATAATTGTTTGAGGATGAACCAGCTCTCTCTTTACCTTTTTCAAATTTAGGAGCCATGTGTAATTCTACCGAATCTGACTTGCACAAAATGTGTTTGACAGAAGTCCTCAACCAAATCAGTTGGAATTTGAGACAATTATGGTACCCCCACAAATGAAAATCATGTTATGGAAAGGATAGATGCATAAGACAACAAGTTTACTCGATATAAAGAACATTTTGTGAGTGCAAGATGCAATGGATGATAGTATAAGAGCTAAAGACATAATATGGTGGATTTTGAATTGGAATTAATTTGGAATATGGAAGGATATGAATGATAATGAAGAAAGAGAGACAGAGAGAGATAGATAGATAGATAGATAGATAGATAGATAGATAGATAGATAGATAGATAGAGAGAGAGAGAGAGATGCAATAGACTTTATGGAATGGGGTATGAGGACCGAAATTAAGATGAGAGAAGATAAAATTAAGTTTATGTTTATGACATACAAAGAGGATAAATGGAGATCGAAGTTTAAAAGGGTTATATTTTAACCAAGTTTTAACACACGCGTCGATCGAATTGGATTTTGTGTCGACACATACGTATTATGTGTCGAACTATACTGAAATACTTTCATGACAACACAAAAAATTATTTTATGTGTCGACCTATGCGATATTTGTATTGACACATACTTAAGTGAATTAAATGGTCATGAAAATTTGAATTTTTGTGTCGACGCATAGGATTTATGTGTTGACCTATGCTGACTTAAAAGACACAAAATGATAGTGAGACTCAAGATAGAGTAATTTGTTGTGTGTAGAGTTATAATGTATTCATGAATAATGTACAATATAAAGGTGCACATATATTATGATAAAGAAAACACACATATTGTACGATTTGATCCATGTCAGTATAATCATGTAAATTGAAATAATCACATATGCAATTGAAATTTTTGAAAATGGACACAGGAACTAAAAGATATTCAACGTGAATTATTTACAAATAGATAAACAAGGATAAAGGCTAGTTTACTCTAAAAGAAGAAAATTCGAAACAATACAACCTCATCGATCAACCGGAGAAAGCACATGAATTTTATTAAAAACTCAAGAACATGAGAATTAACCAATGCTTAGCGTGCCAAGAACCAAATAGAACCAATGCTCCAATAATTTCATCTTCTCAAGATGTAGTTAAGGTCCTTTATCAAGAGAATTTCTTATTCATGATACTTGAGAATTCATTCATTATTCTTGCCAGGAAGTTAATAATTTTTAATGTGTCACCTACTAATCATCCGGATGTATCTACACACGATGTCCCATAACTTCTTTATAGAATCAAGATAATTTTTCTCCAATTCTCAACAAGAAAAACTAGGTACCCAATCTATGTTGGGTCCTTGAGGGCGAGTAACATAATTTTTGCATTTAGGAGACCATTTTGAATGGTTATTAAGAACTACAAGTTTCCTAAGTTTGCATTGGGAATGGTGTGTCCCTTCATACAACAGTAGTGACAAGATATATTTTGAGAGATATCACTTTTGCCTCTCAAATTATTTTCAATAAAACTGTATTTAGCATATGTTGGATTTAATGCTTTGTTGAAGTTTGTTAAATCTATAGCAAAAGTAACTTTTGGCTATTGAGCCTTTGTCAATTTGTTTTTAAGAGTTTTAACTTCTTTTTTCCAAATGTCACAGGTATCACAACTAAAGTTAAATGGATTATCATCCATCTTATTTTTAACCTTATGAATACATACAAGAGAGTTCTTTAAAGCTTCCATTTTATTTTCTGTTTCTAAAATTTTTGCTTCTAAATGAGAAAAGATTTGTCTATTTGAAGCCAACTTTTTAAAAGATTCAACAGCTTCTCTATGTAGGTTTTCAAAAGCTTCAATTAAATCAAGATGAGATATTCCATTAACATTTTTATTTTGGGAAGAGGTTACGTTGTCCTTCTTACCTTTTTGATGATGATTAAAGATATGAGTCTCATCACTTTTAGATGCTTTGAGCTCCTTTTTCTCTTCTTTGTGATAATGGCCAGAGAGGCCTACTTCATCATACTTGGAAGGCTTATATTCCTTATTTATTCTATCATTGAGGAGAGTTGAAAAGAACACATTTTACAAATCATCATCATCATCATCATTAGATTCCTGATCGCTTAAAGATTCAATGTCACTTCCCCAAGCCACATAGGCCTTTGTAGGTTTGTTATGACTTTTGCATTGATTTCTCTTTTTCTTTTCGTCAAGGTTGAAGCCTTTCTTTTTATATTTTCTTCATTAGAAGATGGAGGTTTTACTTTAGGCTCAGTGCTTCTTTTGTTGAGACTTTTTTCATTTCTCCTTTTCAAGTACTTGTGATACCTTTTGACAAATAAACTCATCTCTTCGTCTTTCGTATCATAATTCCTACTAACATCTCTATCATAATAATGCTCATCCTTTGAGAACTTTGAATTTGAATCCACAAGAGGTTTTGAATTCAATCCTCCCTACTTATTAGTGTCTTTCTCTTTCTCAAGCTTCTTTTGATATTTCTTTAAGCAACTGAGTTTTTGCTCGTGTTCTTCTAACTATCCAAACAAGAAGGTGATATCAGGTGTTGCAAGATTATTTCCTTCCTTGATCGCGGTAACCTTTGGTTGCCAATCCCTAGTAAGACATATCAAAACCTTGTTATTAGAAATAACATTGGAAATAAGATTACCTAGTAAATTTAAACGATTAATAAGATGTGAGAACTGCTTTTGCATTTGAGCAATGGTTTCACCATGCTTCGCGAAAGAGTTAAAACTCTTGATTAAGTGTATTAATCCTTGCTTGTTTGACATCATTAGTCCCATCATAGGTAACTTGTAGAGTATCCCACATAGCTTTAGCGGTTTGACAATGGGAAATGCGATAAAACTAATCAAATCCAAGAGCGGATATGATAATATTTTTCTCTTTCCAATCGTGTGCCGACTTCTTATTATCATCCTCATTTAATAAGCTTTCCTACTTTGGTACGATCACATTATCAATAACATACGTCACTGGGGTTGGACCATTTTAGATGGTTTCCCAAACACCTTTGTCATATGAGTTGACATGAATTTGCAAACAAGCTTTCCAATAACTATAATTTCCTCCCGTGAAAATTAAGGCTCTTTCATAATCCACTTTAGGTTCGTAAGCCATTTTATAAAGAGTGTCGAAGTCAGAATGAATCGGACTCTTGATGCCACTTGTTAGACGATAACAACGTATCTGAAGGGGGTGAATAGATATCCAATTAAAATTCCAAAAAATTCTGGTTTTGAAAAATTAGTTTTCTAAGAGTTTGAGCGGAAGAGATTTTTAAAATAAGTCGTATTTACGAACTTTATTGGAAACTGGATATGAAAAATTAAGAACAAATTAGAATATGGAATAAGAATGACAATTGATTTAATACACTTGAACCACTTTACAGCTTATTTAACGTTTATAACAAGTTACAAGTAACGTTATTTCCAATGGCAATATTCAAAGAAAAAACAAAATCAATTTGTTAAACACTTGGTGTGCAAGTGAATTTTCAGAATTTTCCTTTAAGTTGTGTTGATACACAAAATCACTTATAATCGAAAGTGATTATAAGCAATATCAACACTTGATGTAAATAAAAAACAGTTTGGAAAATTACTTACAATTGACTTGATAATGTAATGCCATTTTACAAGTTGATTGATGAATATTAAAGCAAGTAAAAGTAATAATAAAAAGACGCGATGATTTGTCTTCACACTTCCCCACTTTCGCCCTTGCGTGTGGGTAAGTCTACGCCTAATTCCAGTGGAATTAGGATCATTCTTACTATGCAAAAAAGTTGATACAAGAGAAGTGTTCAAGAGCAATTCCACAAACCCTAAGCTTATTGTTTATTTAACCCCTTCTCCTCTTTTGATCTTGAGAAAGACCAAGAAACAATATATGCAAATTTACTATCTGGATCTTGCTACTCCTTTGCATTATTTATCTCCAAAGCTTTCACGCACCGTCAGTTTCAAGTATTACAACACACAACCTCAATTGTAATGCATCATTCTCTCTCTACTTCCTTTGCATTCTTTATTTCCAAAGGACTTCACTTGGCCGCAATTAACTCTTGAATGTCTTGCACGAAAGCCCCCTAGATCAACCAAAAATGTTGGAGGACAAACTCACGTTTTTTTTGAATGAAGTCTCCTACAAGTCTCAGCCCAATATCTCTGGATACACAAGAACGTAATCAAACCTCGTCTAGATGGCACCCCAACAAAAGATCGTTACAATGGAATGTTAGTGTGTATGCATAGATTGAAGGTTGAAGATGAAGAGAAAATGCAGGCTAATTTTATGGTATCGGCAAGTTGTAAATAATGCATAACAGATAAATTTATAGTTATGGAAGGTTAGGGCAAAAAGAACATACTTGGAATTAAAAGAATTTACAAAATTGACCAAAACAATAAGTATTTGTCGACCTGTATATCGTATGTGTCAACACATATGATAATTTTAAACTGTATGTGTCGACCTAAGTAGTTGTATGTGTCGACCCAACTAAGTCAAAGGCTACAGGATTTAAAACAATAGAAAATGTTTTGACCAGAAAATCATATGTGTCGACACAAAAAATAAGAATTTCTCCAATTTTAGAATTGATTAAGTATGTGTCGACATGTATGAAGTATGTGTTGACCTAATCAAGTCAGAGGCTAAAAGCTTATTTACTGAGTTTTATGTGTCGACCTGAAATACGAATGTATGGACACATGCAGTTCAATTTTGTGCAAAAACCACTTTTTGATGCATGAGTCAATTTTCAATATTATTCCAACATATCCTAAGACTTCTAAATGAGCAGGGTGCCACACTAAACTTAGAGACAACGTCCAATTACTAAAATGCTAGGTTCTTTCATTTTTGTTATCATTCAAGACATATATGAAGATAAGTTTCACTCACACTTTGGTCACAAACAATTCTAAGGACCATATAGTAAGAAATACAGAGATAAGAGGGTAAGGACCTCTCACTATCCTGACTGATTAAAACTATCCATGAGTAAATAAATTCTGACCTACGTCGTAGTTTTTAAGGTGGAAGAAGTTTTCCCCTACTCTCACGAGTGTTTCACGCACTACTATCGCCCTATTTCAAATCTGCCTCTTTTCCCAATTTTGACTTTTTTGCGTAACCTCTCAAGCTTCTCACGTTATCTATAAATATAACCCTAAAATTTCAAATTTTTCTTACACCCCACAACCCTCTCTCTCACCCCCCCCCCCCCCCCCTCTAAAATTTGATTAAAATTAAAATAACATTTTTAGTTTATTTAAATAAAAATTTCACTAATAAATATTTAAATTAAAATCTGAATTATAAAATAATTATTTTATAATTATTAAACTAATTTCTCTAGAAATTTCTAAATAATTTAAATAATTCTATTTTATTTATCTGCTCTCAAATACTCTATATTTCTATAATTTATTAAATTACTAAAATACCCCTTAGATCCCACAACACAAGAATAACTCAATAATAAAATAAATAATAAAAATAATTCAATCACACACATATTGAATCAAATAGCTCAAATAAACTAATTAAAAATAATTATCTAAAGTCGGGGTGCTATAACTCTCCCCCATTTAAAAGGGTTTTTAACCCTCGAAAATTACCCAGCGAAAATAGCTCCAGATAAGAAGTTCTCATCTGGTTCTCCAGCTCCCATGTCATGGTCCCTCTAGTAGGTCCTCCACATACTATTTTCACCATAGAAATCTATTTACCTCTTAGTTTCTTTAGGTCTCGATGAGATGGCCAGGAGATTTTATACTAAAGTCCATCCACAAAATTTATTAGATGGTGATCTGGTCTTGAAGAGGATTGTGAATCCAAAAAAGAAAGGAAAGTTTTCCCCTAACTAGGAAGGACCCTTCTGAATTCGACAAAGGATGAATAATTGAGCTTATAAACTTGAGAGCTTAGAAGGAGTTGAAATACCTAGGGCTTGGAATATTGTCAGCCTGTGATTTTATTACAGTTAAAATTATATAATGATGTTAATGAAAAAAATATCGGGTAACACTCTTTACCCTTGAAAGGGAAAGGGTTTATAATGAGGCACCCATAGTTCATATTAGTTTGTGATGATGTTTTATTTGATCTCAACTCATAGGTCGGGAGGGTGCTCGACATTTTCGGCTTCATCATGTTGAGGTCCACAAGGAACCTCATGCGTCTTGGCTATGTTAACATACCTTTGGCCCGATTAAGTAAATATACCTCTGACCATTAAATTAGCCTTGTTAATATACCTCTGGAGTCTTAGCTATGTTAATATACCTCTGACCATTAAACTAGCCATGTTAATATACTTATGGCATCTTGGCTATGTTAACATACCTTTGTGAGTGCAACATCATCACCATTAGATGTTTTGCATGATGTTAAAACTAGGAAAACGTAGAATTTATGTATATTGGACAATATCTCTATTTTGTTTAGTGCTCCCTTATATTAGATGTCTTAGGAATCAATAAAAACCACTTTGAAATTGACCAAAACCTTGTGTAGCACGGTGGGAGAAATTACTTTTTGGTTTTATCCAAATGTGTGGATTACAAGAGTCGCCACCGACTTTTCTTTTATCCAATATTTAGGAAAGGTGAAAAGAACAGGAAAGACCTTTGATAGATTTTGAGTTTGGGGGGTAACTTATGAAAAGGGAAGGTGTTAGCACCCTTGTTGTACCCCAAAATTTTCCCTCTCATTTATCAAGACTTTTCTCAAAAGATTTCTTTGACTCAAGATTGGATTAGGGTTTGGTCAGCTCAAGACATCTCATCATGCACTGATGACCCAAAATTAGGGTTTGAGTTTGCACAAGGATTTTTGAACTATCAATGCTTCATATGACTTTCAAACATCATTATGGATCCTTGAGATCACTCATGACAAGTTTCAAGCCTTGAACCATATTTTTGATCAGTCAATTGGACAGTTGACCTAAAATTCAGTTGTATTGGAGAAAAAGTCAACCATGGCCAATTTAAAGTCAAAATTAATAATTTTTGATCCACATCAACATTCTAGACTCATGTGTATCATCTGATCATGTTTGGACTACAATTCCTCAAGAAATTTGATCAAATCACCAAAAGGGAAAAATGGTCAAAATTAGGGTTTTGACTGAGGAAGGGCAATTTCTGATTTTTAACCTAGAAAATGACCAATTGAGTTAAATCATGATTTCAAGGATTCAATTGCATCATATTGACTTAATTACATGGCTCAAAACATTTCAATTTCATTGGATTGACAGGTGAAATTTGCAGTCAACTGATTAAAAGTCACTTGTACACTGAAAAGTCAAACTTTGACTTTTTGGTCAAAATCAAGTGTCAAGGGTCATAATTCACCAAAACATGTCAAAATGTGAAACTTTTTCATCAAGAAATCCAAATTTGAAGATTAGGGTTTGAATTTGAAAATTTTCTTAACTTAGAAAATTTTCTAAGTATAGAAAATTTCTTATTTTTTCTCAACTTTAGGCCATTTTTTCACCATGATACATAATGATTCAAAGAAATTTACCAACATGAAAGTTGTAGACCTCCATGAAATCTACAAATTTGCTTCACACACTTTTCCCTAAAGATGCTTGGATCTCAAGATATAAATTTATGAATACATGGTCATGAACTAAATAACTTAGTGAAATTTTGCCCTAATTTAGGCATGTTTTGGACCCAACTTAATGGCAATTTTTCACCTAGTTCCAAGAGGTATCTCAAAATGAATTTCAAATATGACTTATAGAGAACATTTTAAGCTTTCCAAAATATCCACGAACTCCTCAAGATCATATTTGAGTAGGGAGAATCGAAGAGATGAACTTGGCATTTTCTCACTTTTTGTTCAAGCCATTTCATGAAGAACAAAGTTCCAATCAGTACCTATGCTGTCTAATCCATGCTTTATAGGTCCCAAACTTGTTCCTAACTCCTTAATTTAATTCTTACTCAGTTGACAAAGCTTTGATCCATGCCCTAGAGCCATTACCCAAGTTGTAATTCTATAAATGGCATAAAGTGACCATTGCCATTTTGGAAAAGCTCAACTTTTGCCACTTTCCAATTCTTGAGCATTGCACCTGTCTCCATTGCATATACAAACCTTACAGGCCTAAATCAATTTGTACAATTTTATACCAACCCTAAGAAAGCAAGTACAAGCATGGCAATCCTTGTCCTTTCACTTTACTTCAAAGGCAAGAAAAGTTGCAAAAAGGCTAGAACTGGCACAACTGTTAGAGGGTTGACATGAAACTGATTCTATACTAATATACAAACATAATACAACAAAACACACTATTAGTTGAAGCCTGAAACACTCCCAAGCACAAAAAAACCAGAAAACTGTCAAGACTTGCAGTTTTAGCATAAGCATACCAATCTTCCATTTGGCTCGAGCGTTTCAAGTCTTGATCATTAAAACATCTTACCTACTTGATATCAAACTAATCTAGGCCTTCATCCCTGTACTCTAACCCCTTTTCCATCATCTACCATTATTGCCTTCAAAGCTTGCAGGTTGACTTCGCCAAGGAGTTTCAGACACTTTTAGAGCAAGGCAAGGGTGGGAATACATTCAGGGAAGTTCAAGGAAGCTTAAGCAAGCATCAGGCCTCCATCAAACTCACTCCAGTTCCATCCACGATTTCAACTGAAGGAGGTAAAATCTCAACTTCTATCTCCTTGTGCAGGAAACCATTGGCCATGATTTGTGAATAAATAATGTAGTCCTTATTGCAACGAAACTGTACATACCTTTATCTTGCATTTATTTTACTTGAGTTGAGAGAATTTAGAACTTGATTTTTCTGAAAATATTAGGTTTAAATTTTGGGCTGCTAAAATTCTTTTTGACCTTTGATTCTCAGTTCACATAATTTATATGGTTAGAATCGTGAGATCAAATACTACAACTTTCATGTTATGAGTTTTCATTTTTATGGAAGAATGAGAGAGTTACAGGACATCTGGCTAAGCTTGAGGAAAGAGATGAAGTACAGGGCAATGACTTGTTACATGTTATGTTATTTTTGCTTCACTTAAGACAATGGATGTATAGCCACCCCAGTGGCAAAGTAGCGCGCTGGTGAGACCCATGTCCTGGGTTCGAACCTAGGCGCTACTTTTGTTTTCCATATTTTGCCATTTTTCAGTTTTTTGTGATTTTTTGCAGGTTTGGACTTAGTCTTGTGGGCCTAGTGTTTTTTTACTAACACATTGCTGCCATTTTTCTACAGCACCCCCCTTTGCCAACTCTTTTATTTTTTTTATTTAATTTATTTTTGTTTTCATTAATATTTTCTTTTATGCATAAAAAATCCTAAAAACATAAAATTAATAATATTGCATTTTTATTTTGTTTTAGTTTATTTTGCACATAAAATATATTTTATTTTTAATATTTATCATATATTTTCTTAATAAACTTGTAAAGTATAATTAAAATATATTTAGCTTAATTTATTTATCCCATACTTATAAATATTCATTTTTGCATATATAAAAACTTTATATTTTTATATACAATATTATTTATTATTTTGATATAAAAAATACATTAAAAAATGATACATATGAACTTCATTTTCTTTTAAAATAGAAATTAGGGTTAAGCCTCCCTTCTAAAAAATTAATTTCTTTTCCTTAAATTTTTAGGTTTAGATTAAATTTTATTTTACATAAAAACAAAACAAAAATTTTTTCTTACATGTACATTATATTGCATATTTAAAAATTGTATATTATTTATTCTAATATTCGTACAAATTCGATTTGGTTGTAATAATTTATTTAGGTTTACATTCTTGCAAATCCCCATTCAAATTTTTATTCCCCCCTCCCATAAAATTGTTGTAATAGTTTAGTAATATTTACATTACGCAATTTACCGTTTTATATGCCATGATTAGTAATTAGGGTTTGTATGATAAGATCAAAATAAAGCAAAATAGAAAACCCTAAATACAAGACAAAATCAAAGCATGAAAATGACACACTTGCACACAAGCATCCTTAGGGTTTCTCCACTTGGTTGCCTAAAACAAAAATGGCCATATTACGCATGCGAAGTATTTTGGAAAAACAAACAAATATAAAGATAATAGTCCCTCGATGGCGCTATTCAAAAGTTGCCTTACAAAATGATCTTGGTCCCTCAAAATACTAAGATACTTTGCAAACATTACTAATCATGGCTATACGATGACCCACGCCCGTCCCGTTTACATCCAAAGATAGGGTTGCTTACCAAATCAATGGTAAGACAACAATGTCAAAGGAACAGAAAATGCACAAGAAAGATATTTGAGTAGGTAGATTACTTCTAGTTACTTGCTCTATTTTCAAACAACTATCCTTGCTATTTTAAAAACAAACACACATTTCAAAAACATCTTACAAACATTGAAAACATTTTCAAAAAGACAAACATCTTTGTATACATTCTTACGAACGAGAATCATTACAAAGATTTCCTAAACGAATGGCCTCTTTTACAAAATACTTTCAAAACCACACCAAGCACATTTTCAAATAAACAAAAGCAAGTGATCTAAGCAAGTAACTAAGATCCCATGGAAAACCATGGATGAAAAGGGTGCTAATACCTTCCCTTTTCATAATCTACCCCCCAAACTCAAGAAAACATCTCAAAGGTCTTTCCTGTGCTTTTTCACCTTTCCTTTTGGATAAAAGAAAAGTCGGTGGCGACTCTTGCTAACCGTAACATTTGCAATAAAATGCAAAACCCTTAAGTCAGTTCTCCCACTGTATCACAGAACTGGCGACTCTGCTGGGGAGTATTATAAAGTGGGGTTACCTTAGGGCTAGATCACATTTATTTTGCTTACATTTGTTTGACTTGTTTGCTTTACATTATGGTTCTTTGTTTGGGTTTGAATCCTCCATCCGGATTTGGGAAACATTATAGGTAAATAGCAATACATTGTGGAAACTGTGCGGGGTATACCGACATGGTCTAAGCAATAACTATGTTAGTGTGACATATTTGTGGGTACCGGTAGCCTTTGAGTTAATCAAAGAGAATACGGGGCCGCTGAGTGATGTCATGAAACACTAATGAACTTCTAGAACCCTTTACTTGACCAACTTGGCCTTTAGGATGTAGTGAGATGACCGGCTTTGGTGCAGTCCGAAGTTGGTAGATACTCGATACTACAGTCATTGAGGTTTGGTTTCTTGGGATATTTCGGTCGCCATTAAAGAGGCTTGAGTTGAAACAATGACCAAGGAAATAATCCAGTGATATTGAGCTTCTTAGAACCCGGTTACTATTATTAGGACAGGTTGAGCCAACTAAAATTCAAGAGGGTACTTACCTATAAAACCCTATGAAATCCTAAACTAAGAGCTTGTTTGATTTGCTTGTATATCCATACTTGTACATAACATCATGCACATCATGAACATCATATGCATCTACTAACCATTTCAAGGATTTTGGAGATTCATCTTTGTTCTTGTTTTGTAAGATATGGATTCACTTCGCAGGAAAACCATCCAAATCAACCTTGTAAGAATTCCTCTACAACTCAAGGAGCTATATTCAAGGATCCCTGAGAACTCTCCATTCACCAAGAGGCATGGTCGTCTACTCAACTTGGTCACCTCCAACACAGAGGAGGATATGATGAAGGTGCTCTTCCAGTTCTTTGATCCTTTGCATCATTGCTTCACATTTCCTGACTATCAACTTGTTCCTACTTTGGAAGAATTCTCTCAACTCTTGAGGATTCCTATTCTCAATCAACTACCTTTCAATGGTACGGAAAGAGATCCAAAGCCAGAAGAGATTGCTCAAGCTCTGCACTTGCACTCATCTGATGTCACAACTCATTGGGACACTAGAAGTGGTGTCAAAGGCTTCTTAGCAAAGTTTATGTTTGAGAAGGCTCAAAGTTGTTGGAATTCCCTATAATTGCAATCTTTTGAGGATATTATGGCTCTTATTATCTATGGGATGGTCTTTTTTCCCAACCCTGACCAACTCATAGATGTAAGTGTTGTCAAAACCTTCATGTCACGCAATCCGGTGCCTATATTACTAGGGGATATCCTGCACTCTTTTCACACTCATACAATGAGGAAAAGAGGTGTCCTTATGTGTTTCACTCCTCTCCTGGAAAGATGGTTTATTTCTCATCTTCCCCAATCAGTCTTAAAGAATGAGAAAGGATTAAGGTGGTCACAAAGGTTAATGACGCTCAAACATTCAGATACTCAATGGTGCTCTCGGTCCAAAGAGAATGTTATCATTGTTGACAGTTGTGGGGAATTCCATAATGTCCCTCTACTTGTCATTAGGGGAGGCATCACCTACAACCCAAGTTTGTCTCTAAGACAGTTTGGTTACGCTCGAAGGGATGGCCCACATGAGATGCTGATTCAAGGCTTGGTATTCGACTACGACAACGACGATCAAGGGCTTCGCCAGAGATTCATCCGAGCATGGAGGATGCTAAACAAGGTGGATAGCAATACTTTGAGACACAAGAATTCAATCCCTCTTGAGCCTTACCTCAAGTGGGTACGAACCTGCGCTCAAAGTCTTATGATGCCTTATCCTTCCATTCTCCCGATGATTATTGAGCCTGTTAAGGAAGGAAAAGTTCCATACACTATCCTACATCCTGACATGCCCACATCTCTTGAAGACCTACAAAGGGATTGGATACAGCTCAAAGGAGAGAGAAATACTTTCGAAGCCCAATTATACGCAAGCGAGAAGAATGATTTGGAACTCATTAGACTACTTCATGAGGAGCAGACTCTAAATGCCTACATTGCACCAAAGAGGATGCGCACTACTTTTTCATCTTAGAGTGTTGTATTATTTTGCCCAAGGGGCATGGATGTACTCAAACTCTATCTTATTAATATAACGTGTGCTTCTTTTTGTTTAAAACGAATTTGAATCTTTTAGAATCCTTGAAAATATTACATATGCACATATCATTCATCATAACATAAACAGGTCTTTTGCAACAAGTTTCCTCATCTCTCTACTGTTCATTTTAGTAAGATGGATCTCGAACAGACAGTCAAAGATCTTCAGGCTCAAAACATGCAGTTTCAACAGTTACTCATGACCCTAGCCAAGGGGCAAGATGAGTTGAAGACTCTGTTAGCTGAAGAAAGAAAGAAGAAAACAAAGAAAGCCACTAGGGTTTTGAACATGGGGAGAAGGTTTCAGGGGCAAACTAGAAGAACCTTGAATTTTTCAACCACTTCCGGGGAAGGAGAAGGAAAAGGAAAAGAAACAGCGGTTCCATCTGAATCTGAAGAGGAGGAAGACTACTCTGAGGAACAGTACCCTCTAGCTGATGATAAGTACAAACATCTTGAAGAGTGTTTGAGCGCTATGGAAATACAAAGGGTACCAGGTCTAGACTTTGAAGAATTGGGGCTAGTGTCGGGAATTGTGATCCCACCAAAGTTCAAAGTGCCGTTGTTTGCAAAATATGATGGGGTGTCATGTCCTAAAATGCACCTCTGATCATACGTGAGAAAGATTCAACCGCACTCTACCGATAAAGACTTGTGGGTGCATTTTTTCCAAGATAGTTTATCTGGAACACAACTCGATTGGTTTTACCAATTAGAAAGGGCCGACGTCCACAACTGGGAAGATCTTGGCGCAACCTTTTATAAACAATACCAGTATAATGCAGATTTGGCGCCTACCCGTACTCAACTTCAGAGTATGGTTATGGCTTCAAATGAGGGTTTCAAAGATTACGTGCAGAAATGGAGAGATCTAGCTTGGAGAGTGAAACCCCCTATGTCTGAAAGGGAGTTGGTGGATATGTTCTTAGGCACTCTATCGGGCCCTTTCTTCAACCATTTGATTGGGAGCTCATCTGCTGGATTTACTGAGTTAATACTAACCGGAGAGAGGGTGGAAGCTGGCATAAAAAGTGGAAAGATTCAGAAGGATTCATCTGCCTCTGCAGCTGTGAGAAAGCCTTTCACCGGAAAGAAGGAGGTATCTGTTGTTTATCCATAAAGGAATCAAGGGGGAGCTGAGCACCGACCAATGGTAGGGGCCGTTATGATCCCAAATCCTACATCTGATCAACCAAGGAGTAACCAACCAAGGGTGGAAAGGCCGGTCCGACAATTCACCAGAATTAATATGACTCTAGCCCAGGTTTTACCACATCTTCTGAAATCTAATCTGGCAACTTTAAAAGAAGCTCCAAAGAATCCCAACACTGCGGCCCCCCTTTATCACCCAAATGCCAGATGTGCATATCATTCCGAAAGTCCAGGTCACGACACTAACAACTGTTGGGCCTTAAAAAACAAAATTCAAGACCTTATAGATGCAAAAGAAATTGAGTTTGATGCGCCCAAGAAACCAAACGTCATTTCCGCTCCTATGCCTAGGTATGGTCACAACGCCAATGCTATCGAAGAAGATTTGTTTGTTACCACAGTGGATGAACTCTTGACTCCTCTCCCAATCATTAAGATAAACTTGTTGAAAGCTGGTGTATTCCCAGGTTGTAATGAAGACTACCATCTTTGCTTATCCTCACCAACTGTTTGCACTCAGTTGAAGACAGGCATTCAACGCTTGATAGACCACCAAGAGATTCTGTTTGAAAATGCTCCTGTTTCACTTGTTCCTGTTGAAGACATTTCAATCATAACCATCTCTGCCAATCCTTCCAGGGTCCCCAAAAGTCCCGTTAGGATTACATCGGTTCCAAAGACTACTCCTCTTATAATTACAATGCCCGGGCCGGTCCCGTACGAATCAGACAAAACAGTATCATTGAATTACGAAGGAGAAATCTACAACCATGGTATCAAACAAGATGGGATGACCGCCGAAGAAATGAGCTTCGAAGAAGAGGATTCTGACATTATCAATATTGCTGAAACCAGTAAGATTACCCGTAGCGGTAGAATCTTCTCTCCAGAGATTGCCCCTCTAAAGGCAGTTTTTGGACTCGTGGCTATTCCGAAGATTACCTCTGTATCAACCATACCTGCAAGTGCTCCTACCGACAAAGACGACACGATCCCTGCTGTTATCCCTACCAACACTTCTACTGCTGAAAATCGATGAAAAAGTATTCAAGAAGAGCCTGTCCAAACGAAGGCTCAACCACTAGCTATCCCCGAAACCTCTAAGAAGGAAATGGAGGAGATCCTGAGGATAATAAAGAAGAGTGACTATGACGTGGTTGAACAGTTGGGGCAAAATCCCTCCAAGATCTCCATGCTAGCATTGCTGCTGTGTTCTGAGGCACATGTGAAAGCTCTGGTGAAGTTCCTGAAGACAGCCCATGTGCCACAAGAGACGTCTGCTGATCAATTCCAAGATTGTGTGGCCAATTTGACAGCTGATAACGGCCTAGGCTTCTCTGATGTTGATTTGACACCAAGAGGGAGAAAGCATAACGAGGCATTACATGTCTCTGTGGAGTGTAGAGGAACGACTCTGGCCCATGTCTTGATGGACACGGGCTCATCTTTGAACGTTTTACCGAAGAAAGCTCTCGACAGATTGGATTGCGAAGGACTGGCTTTGAAACCCAATAACATAGTTGTGAGAGCATTTGATGGCTCAAAGAGGATGGTCCACGGGGAGGTGGACATCCCCATAAAGGTGGGAACTCAGACTTTCAACTCAACCTTCTACGTAATGGACATCCGCCCCTCTTACTCCTGTCTGTTAGGAAGGACCTGGATCTATAATGCCGGTGCTGTCACCTCTACACTACACCATATGCTGAAATACCCGGTCCATGGAAAGATTATCACAGTCCACGGAGAGGAAGAGTACATGATTAGCCACCTAAATTCTTTCCGGTATGTGGAATTGGATGGCGAGTTCATTGAAACTCCTTTTCAACATTTCGAAGAAGTCTCTCAAGAGGTAGCAGTAACCAAGGAGTTATCCCAGATCCCCAAGATCACAAGACCTCCGCTTCGGATGTCATCTCTAAAGGACGCAAATACGGTAGTAGAGGAGGGTGGATGCACCATCTGGGGGCAGCTTCCAGACATTCCGTATAAATATGACAAGTTTGGCTTAGGGTTTACTTCAAATGCTCAGAAGGTTGTGCGCCGTGCCCGTGCTGGAGGGCCACCTCTGAAGATTAGCAACCGAGAGGTCAACGCAGTGGAAGATGGTGAAGAAGATGGAAGCTTGGAGGATTGGATATTTCCTACTGTCAATGGAGGACTTCACAATTGGGAAGCCAGAGACTTTGTCCCAATAACTTTCATCTCTCAGTAATTTATCTTTTACATTTCTGTTGGACTTGTAATATTCACAAACAATTCGCACATTAAAAACATTGTGTCTTACCCGAGGCACAATGGTCCATTTGTAAGGGTTTTTATTTCATCTTCATATGACATTCAATGAATCATGGACGTTTTTTCACATACAAACCTTTTGTGCTCATTGTCTTTCTTTTACATTTTATTGTTTAAAGATGGCTATACCTTTACACACACACACACACCCCCTCATAAATGCAGGTACCCCTCCGTTCCGGATCCCATGGGTAACGATACTGCTATGGCCTTTAGTGACTCTGAAGATCTAATATACCAAGCCGAATACGAAGGTGAGGAAGATTGTGAAGTACCAGGGGAATTGGTCAGACTACTACAACAAGAGGAAAGAGCTATTCAGCCTCATGAGGAACCGTTGGATACAATCAACTTGGGTACCGAGGAAGATAAAAAGGAAATCAAGGTGGGTGCCAATCTAGAGCCGAGTGTCAAGGAGCGTCTAATTCAGCCATTGCATGATTATGTTGAGATCATTGCCTGGTCATATGAAGACATGCCAGGACATGATACAGACATCATGGTACATCGTCTACCCACAAGAGAAGATTGTCCACCAGTGAAACAAAAAGTCCGCCGCATGAGACCTGACATGTCAGAGAAGATCAAAGCGGAAGTCATGAAACAATTCAATGCTGGATTCTTGGTTGTCGCTTCCTATCCTCAATGGGTTGCCAACATTGTTCCCGTGCTTAAAAAGGACGGAAAAGTACGGATGTGCATGGATTATAGAGATTTAAATAGGGCCAACCCTAAAGATGATTTTCCACTTCCCTACATCGATATCCTGGTTGACAATACATCCCAGCACAAAGTGTTTTCCTTCATGGACGGATTCTCAGGTTATAACCAAATCAAAATGGAACCTGAGGACATGGAGAAAACTACATTTGTAACACAGTGGGGCACGTTCTGCTACAAGGTGATTCCATTCGGACTGAAGAATGCTAGGGCGACCTATCAATGCGCCATGGTAGCTTTGTTTCATGATATGATACTTCATGAGATAGAGGTCTATGTAGATGACATGATAGCCCGATCACAAACTGAAGAGGAGCACCTTGATCATTTGAAGAAGTTGTTTGAGAGGTTGAAGGAGTACAAACTAAGGTTGAATCCAAATAAGTGCACATTCAAAGTCCGGACTAGTAAACTCTTAGGTTTCGTGTCAGCAACAAAGGCATCGAGGTTGATCCTGCCAAGGTTAAAGTGATACAAGAAATGCCTGCTCCTCATACTGAGAAGGAAGTCAGAGGATTCATGGGATGCCTGAACTATATTTCTAGATTCATTTCTCACCTGACAGCTACTTGTGAGCTAGTCTTCAAACTATTGAAGAAAGATCAAGTAGTCAAATGGAACGGCGAATTCCAGATTGCTTTTGACAAGATCAAATAGTACTTACAAGAGCCTCCTATTTTGATGCCACCAGTCGATGGAAGACCACTGATCATGTATCTGACCGTTTTAGAGAACTCAATGGGGTGTGTATTGGGAGAGCATGACGAGTCTGGACGAAAAGAGCACGCTATTTACTACCTGAGCAAAAAGTTTACCGACTGTGAAACCAGATATTCACTGCTCGAGAAAACATGCTGCGCTCTGGCATGGGCTGCTCGCCGGATAAGACAGTATATGTTGACCCATACTACTTTGTTGATATCTAAGATGGATCCGATAAAGTACATCTTCGAAAAGCCTGCTCTGTCTACGAGGATAGCTAGATGGCAGATGATCTTAACAGAATATGACATACAGTACACTACCCAGAAAGCTATAAAGGGCAGTGCGCTAGCTGATCATCTTGCTCACCAAGCTGTAGAAGATTATCAATCCATGAAGTTTGAATTCCCTGATGAAGACATCATGACATTAGACAACTGTGAAGAAATCAGGCCATATGACGGACCTGAACAAGGATCGCGATGGACCCTGTTCTTTGATGGGGCATCCAATGCACTTGGTAATGGTATCGGCGTTGTACTCATATCTCCGGAAGGGTGTCACACTCCCTTTACTGCCAGACTTTGCTTCAACTGTACGAACAACATGGCGGAATACGAAGCATGCATCTTTGGTCTCAAGGCTGCCATAGATTTGGGAATCAAATCCTTAGATGTATTCGGAGATTCAACTTTGGTCATCATCCAGATCAAAGGAGAATGGGACACTAAGCACCCAAACCTTATCCCTTACAAAGAACATGTTTTGACATTGCTACCACATTTTTAGCAGATTACCTTCGAGCATTTCTCGTAAGAAGAAAATCAGCTAGCAGATGCTCTAGCCACAATGTCATTGGGATAACGAGGCTCCCCAGATCACCATTGAACGAATGGATGAACCAACACATTGTCACGAGATTAATACTGAAGAATTAGTGGACCAGCCTTGGTTTCATGAAGTCAAGAGGTATCTCGAGGCCCACGAATATCTGGAGGGAGCTTCAATCAATGATAAAAAGTTCCTAAGGAGATTCTCTGCTAAGTTCTTCCTGAGTAATGACATCCTATACAAACGCAATCATGACTTCATTCTGCTCCGATGTGTGGATAAGATTGAGGAAGAAAAGATCATGGCTGAATTACATGAAGGTACCTTTGGAACTCACTCCAGTGGGCATACGATGGCGAAGAAAATCCTACGGGCATGCTATTATTGGTCTACCATGGAAGCAGACTGCTATCAACACTCTCAGACCTGTCATAAGTGTCAAATTTATGCTGACAAGGTGCATGTACCTCTGGTTCCTCTGAATGTCTTGACGGCTCCTTGGCCCTTTGCTATGTGGGGAATCGATATGATTTGGGAGATAAAGCCTACAGCCTCCAATGGACACCATTTCATTCTAGTGGCCATTGACT
The DNA here is from genome assembly GCA_948472305.1 of Vicia faba. Taxonomy (NCBI): domain Eukaryota; kingdom Viridiplantae; phylum Streptophyta; class Magnoliopsida; order Fabales; family Fabaceae; genus Vicia; species Vicia faba. The sequence continues at coordinate 40,841,132 of OX451739.1, read as the reverse complement.
ATTTTACAAAGTGGGTCGACGCAGCTTCCTTCGCGTCCGTTACTAAGAATGTCATTGCCCGCTTCATCAAGCAGAATCTCATTTGCCGGTACGGTATCCTAGAAAGGATCATCACTGACAATGGTACAAATCTTAACAACATTATGATCACCGCTTTGTGCGAGCAATTCAAGATTCAACATCACAATTATTCTCCTTATCGGCCGAAGATGAATGGTGTTGTTGAAGCTGCAAATAAAAACATTAAAAAGATCATACAGAAAATGACATTCACCTACAAGGAGTGGCATGAGATGATACCATTTTCTCTCCACGGGTATCGTACCACGGCTCACACATCAACTAGGGCAACACCCTATTCTTTTGTTTATGGCATGGAGGTTGTCTTGCCTATTGAGGTTCAGATCCCCTCTTTGAGAATTATGAAGGACGCAGGTTTGGATGAGGATGATTAGATCCAAACTCGACTTGATCAATTGAACTTAATTGATGAAAAGAGACTTACTGCTGTTTGCCATGGTCAGATGTATCAAAAACGGATGATCAAGGCTTTCAACAAAAAAGTCAGACGCCAAGTATATCAAGTTGGAGATCTAGTGATCAAACGCATTATCTTACCACAAAGTGATCCCATGGGCAAATAGACTCCTACCTATGAAGGACCATTTGTAATTAAGAACATATTCTCCGGTGGGGCAATGATCTTAACCACCATGGACGGCGACGACCTGCCACACCTTGCGAACGCAGACATAGTCAAAAGATACTACGCATAAGAGACCCGCTAGGTTGACACACCTAGGCAAAAAAAGGGCATCCCGGCGAACCAAAAAGGTTTGGGCAAAAATTAGGGATAAAATAAAAAAAAATCTATACACCCGGCAAGTTGAAAACTCGAAAGGGCGACTTGGGCAAAAAAGGGTTACCCGGTGGACTGAAAACCTGAAAGGGCGGTCTAGGAAAAAGTTAGGGAATTAAAGCGTATGACTATGTCCCGTCGGATCACTTTGCGGATAATACCTGACTTCCACTGACAAACTCGGAGTTTCTGATCAATCCAATCATCTTCGGATGAAGCAACAAATAGACAAGATATTCGGAGATACGAAGGCCATAGCAGAATGGAAATCCCATGGGATTATTACACATAGCTATCTTTCTTTGTATAAAGTTTTTCTTGCTTTTTTATGGCATCATTCTCTTACTAGAATGACTGTCTCCTTTGTACAAATACTTTTTCAAAGTTAAATACAAAGATATCTCTTTAAAGTACAAAAAACTATTTGTCTTTTTCTTTACACTTGTGTTATTTGCAAAAAAACGTCCAATGATTCATTAATGAACATATGTATTTGAACATAATTACTGTTTACAAATAAAAAAAAATGAAAAAAGACAATTACTGACAGGTTGAAAGAATAGGAAAACGTCTTTAGGCTATTCCATGAGCAATCCCCACAGTACATCATTTAAATCCCCAGCGGAACTAAAATTTCAAATTATTAATCCCCAGTAGAAGTCGTCAAAATTCTCTGGATTCCCTAAGCAGATCTTGCAAGCAGTACATGGCGTTGCACTCACATTAGAATTTACTTCTCTCAACAAGAGTTCATCAGTACTTCAGTCTCGAGACGTTGAAAATTCAACTTATCCTCAGCAGCATTCAAGGATTTATTTTCCTCAATCAAACAGCAATACAGCAAATCAGCTTACATGCGCATAAACATTAATAAAACACATATATTGCATCATACATTTCATGTAACATAATTTGGTGTTCCAGCTAACATTTTACCCTTTTCAGGATAAGATTAACAGCTACCATTAACAATATGCAATCTTGATACAGTACAGATACGCTCCAGACACGGAAGCCATTCTATTACTCATTCAGATTCAGCTTTTAGATACAGTTCAGATACGCTCTAGATACGGATGCCATTCTGTTACTCATTCAGATTCAGCTTTCAGACACAGTTCAGATACGCTCCAGATGCATATGTCATTTTGTACTCATTCATATTCAGCTTTCACATACAGTTCAGATACGCTCCAGACACGGATGCCATTCTAATACTCATTCAGATTTCAAGTTCAGATACAATACATATATGCTCCAGACACGGATGCCATTCTGTTACTCATTTAGATTCAACTTTCAGATACAGTTCAGATACGCTCCAGACACGGATGCCATTCTGTTACTCATTCAGATTCAACTTTCAGATACAGTTCAGATACGCTCCAAACACGGATGCCATTCTGTTACTCATTCAGATTCAGCTTTCAGACACAGTTCAGATACGCTCCAGATACGGATTTCATTCTGTACTCGTTCAGATTCAGCTTTTAGATATGCTCCAGACACGGATGCCATTCTGATACTCATTCAATATTTCCAGATCAGATACAGTTCACATACGCTCCAGACACGGACACCATTCTGATACTTATTATTTCGACTTACAACTTACAATTCAACAAACATTTTTGGATGGCATCTACAAGCCCATCTCCAACAAGATTCGATCACTTCTCCAAATGGCATCTTTAAGCCCATTCCCTCAACTACACATCGTCGAGTGCAAATTTATGGGCACTCTAGTGTCCAATCATCTTTCGCCTTCGAGTCACGAATGGCAAAACTCGCCAATCTAACTCTTCAGGTCTAAGAAGATTGAACAGGGGTAGTTGTTGTACCCCAAAATTTTCCCTCTCATTTATCAAGACTTTTCTGACAAGATTTCTTTGACTCAAGATTGGATTAGGGTTTGGTCAGCTCAAGACATCTCATCATGCACTGATGACCCAAAATTAGGGTTTGAGTTTGCACAAGGATTTTTGGACTATCAATGCTTCATATGACTTTCAATCATCATTATGGATCCCTGAGATCACTCATGACAAGTTTCAAGCCTTGAACCATATTTTTGATCAGTCAATTGGACAGTTGACCTAAAATTCAGTTGTATTGGAGAAAAAGTCAACCATGGCCAATTTAAAGTCAAAATTCATAAATTTTGATCCACATCAACATTCTAGACTCATGTGTATCATTTTATTAAGTTTGGACCAAAATTCCTCAAGAAATTTGATCAAATCACCAAAAGGGCAAAATGGTCAAAATTAGGGTTTTGACTGAGGAAGGGCAATTTCTGATTTTTAACCTAGAAAATGACCAATTAAGTTAAAGCATGATTTCAAGGATTCAATTGCATCATCTTGACTTAATTACATGGCTCAAAATATTTCAATTTCATTGGATTGACAGGTGAAATTTGCAGTCAACTGATCAAAAGTCACTTGTACACTGAAAAGTCAAACTTTGACTTTTTGGTCAAAATCAAGTGTCAAGGGTCATAATTCATCAAAACATGTCAAAATGCGAAACTTTTTCATCAAGAAATCCAAATTCGAAGATTAGGGTTTGAATTTGAAAATTTTCTTAACTTAGAAAATTTTCTAAGTATAAAAAAAAAATTTCCTCAACTTTAGGCCATTTTTTCACCATGATGAATAATGATTCAAAGAAAGTTCCCAAAATGAAAGTTATAGACCTCCATAAAATCTACAACTTTTCTTCACACACTTTTCCCTAAAGATGCTTGGATCTAAAGATATAAATTTATGAATACATGGTCATGAACTAAATAACTTAGTGAAATTTTTCCCTAATTTAGGCATGTTTTGGACCCAACTTCATGGCAATTTTTCACCTAGTTCCAAGAGGTATCTCAAAATTCATTTCAAATATGAGTTATAGAGAACATTGCAAGCTTTCCAAAATATCCACGAACTCCTCAAGATCATTTTTGAGTAGGGAGAATCGAAGAGATGAAGTTGGCATTTTCTCACTTTTTGTCTAAGCCATTTCATGAAGAACAAAGCTCCAATCAGTACCTATGTTGCCTAATCCATGCTTTACAGGTCCCAAACTTGTTCCTCACTCCTTAATTTAATGCTTACTCAGTTGACAAAGCTTTGATCCATGCCCTAGAGCCATTACCCAAGTTGTAATTCTATAAATGGCATAAAGTGACCATTACCATTTTGGAAAAGCTCAACTTTTGCCACTTTCCAATTCTTGAGCATTGCACCTGTCTCCATTGCATATATAAACCTTACAGGCCTAAAGCAATTTGTACAAGTTTATACCAACCCTAAGAAAGCAAGTACAAGCATGGTAAGCCTTGTCCTTTCACTTTACTTCAAAGGCAAGAAAAGTTGCAAAAAGGCTAGAACTGGCACACCTGTTAGAGGGTTGACATGAAACTGATTCTATACTAATATACAAACATAATACAACACAACACACGATTAGTTGAAGCCTGAAACACTCCCAATCACAAAAACACTAGAAAACTATCAAGACTTGCAGTTTTGGCTTAAGCATACCAATCTTCCATTTGGCTCGAGCGTTTCAAGTCTTGATCATTAAAACATCTTACCTACTTGATATCAAACTAATCCAGACCTTCATCCCTGTACTGTAACCCCTTTTCCATCATCTGATATTATTGCTTTCAAAGCTTGCAGGTTAACTTGGCCAAGGAGTTTCAGACACTTTCAGAGCAAGGCAAGGGTGGGAATACAATCAAGGAAGTTCAAGGAAGCTTAAGCAAGCATCAGGCCTCCATCAAACTCACTCCAGTTCCATCCATAATTTCAACTGAAGGAGGTAAAATCTCAACTTCTATCCCCTTGTACATGCAACCATTGGCCACGATTTATGAATAAATAATGTAGTCCTCATTGCAACGAAACTGTACATACCTTTATCTTGCATTTATTTTACTTGAATTGAGAGAATTTAGAACTTGAAATTTCTGAAAATATTAGGTTTAAATTTAGGGCTGCTAAAATTCTTTCTGACCTTTGATTCTCAGTTCACATAATTTATATGGTTAGAATCGTGAGATGAAATACTACAACTTTCATGTTATGAGTTTTCATTTTTATGGAAGAATGAGAGAGTTACAGGACATCTGGCCAAGCTTGAGGAAGGAGATGAAGTACAGGGAAAGGACGTGTTACATGTTATGTTATTTTTGCTTCACTTAAGACAATGGATGTATAGCCACCCCAGTGGCAAAGTAGCGCGCTGGTGAGACCCATGTCCTGGGTTCGAACCTGGGCGCTACTTTTGTTTTCCATATTTTGCCATTTTTTAGTTTTTTGTGATTTTTTGAAGGTTTGGGCTTAGTCTTGTGGGCCTAGTGTTTTTTTACTAACACATTGCTGCCAATTTTCTACAGCACCCCCCTTTGCCAACTCTTTTATTTTTTTATTTAATTTATTTTTGTTTTCATTAATATTTTCTTTTATGCATAAAAAATCCTAAAAACATAAAATTAATAATATTGCATTTTTATTTTGTTTTAGTTTATTTTGCACATAAAATATATTTTATTTTTAATATTTATTATATATTTTCTTAATAAACTTGTAAAGTATAATTAAAATATATTTAGCTTAATTTATTTATCCCATACTTATAAATATTCATTTTTGCATATATAAAAACTTTATATTTTTATATACAATATTATTTATTATTTTGATATAAAAAATACATAAAAAAATGATACATATGAACTTCATTTTCTTTTAAAATAGAAATTAGGGTTAAGCCTCCCTTCTAAAAAATTAATTTCTTTTCCTTACATTTTTAGGTTTAGATTAAATTTTCTTTTACATAAAAACAAAACAAAAATATTTTCTTACATGTACATTATATTGCATATTTAAAAATTGTATATTATTTATTCTAATATTCGTACAAATTTGATTTGGTTGTAATAATTTATTTAGGTTTACATTCTTGCAAATCCCCATTCAAATTTGTATTCCCCCCTCCCATAAAATTGTTGTAATAGCTTAGTAATATTTACATTACGCAATTTACCGCTTTATATGCCATGATTAGCAATTAGGGTTTGTATGATAAGATCAAAACAAAGCAAAATAGAAAACCCTAAATACAAGACAAAATCAAAGCATGAAAATGACACACTTGCACACAAGCATCCTTAGGGTTTCTCCACTTGGTTGCCTAAAACAAAAATGGCCATATTACGCATGCGAAGTATCTTGGCAAAACAAACAAATATAAATATCATAGTCCCTCGATGACGCTATTCAAAAGTTGCCTTACAAAATGATCTTGGTCCCTCAAAATGCTAAGATACTTTGCAAACATTTCTAATCATGGCTATACGATGACCCACGCCCGTCCCATTTACATCCAAAAATAGGTTTGCTTACCAAATCAATGGTAAGACAACAATGTCAAAGGAACAGAAAATGCACAAGAAAGACAATTGAGTAGGTAGATTACTTCTAGTTACTTGCTCTATTTTCAAACAATTATCCTTGCTATTTTCGAAACAAACACACATTTCAAAGACATCTTACAAATATTGAAAACATTTTCAAAAAGACAAACATCTTTGTATACATTCTTACGAACGAGAATCATTACAAAGATTGCCTAAACGAATGGCCTCTTTTACAAAATACTTTCAAAACCACACCCAAGCACATTTTCAAACAAACAAAAGCAAGTGATCTAAGCAAGTAACTAAGAGCCCATGGAAAACCATGGATGAAAAGGGTGTTAATACCTTCCCTTTTCATAATCTACCCACCGAACTCAAGAAAACATCTCAAAGGTCTTTCCTGTGCTTTTTCACCTTTCCTTTTGGATAAAAGAAAAGTCGGTGGCAACTCTTGCTAACGTAACATTTGCGATAAAACACAAAACCATCAAGTCAGTTCTCCCACCGTATCACAATCCTTTTCATCCGTAGTTATCTACGGGCTCTTAATTTCTTAGCTCACTTTTGAAAACTTTCTTTGTGTGTATAATTTGTTTATAAATATTTTTAAATTCTAATGTAAGGCAAACTTTGTAATGATTCTTGTATCACTCCTCAAGAATGCGACAGAATGTTTTTAAAAATATTTGTTTGAAAGTGATGTGTGAAAAAATGTTTGTGAGAAAAGTTGTGAGCAAGCAATTAAGAGTTCCTTACCCACTAAATTCTTTCTTATTCTTTTCCTTCTCCTTTAGAGATAGTACTATCCATAGCATTGGTTGGTAGGTAGCCCTATCTGTTGGATGTGAAGGGACAAGCGTAGGGTCATCTAATGGTCATCGAAGGCAACATGTAAGGATACTTTAACAATTGTACTGGAGGGACTAGATCATTTTTATAGGAAAATTCGAAGGGTTATCGAGGGAGTATGATATTTTATTCAGAAGGGTCTTTTTCTAAAGTATCCCTACTTTCGAGGGACATGGACAAGTATCATAAGGCAACCAGAGAGGATACCCTAGAGGTGCATATGTACGAACTGTATTGATTCAGTTATAGTATCTTGAGAATTTAGGGTTTTCTACGTTCATTTTTAATCTTGTCATACAAACCCTAGTTACTAATCATAGCATAAAATATAAGTGTGAGAATATAAATGTCCTACGCTAATACATCCTATGAGCAGTTACATAATTAGAAAAAAGATGCGGAAAATAAATTTACGCTATTACATTAGAGGGCGCGTCCTATACATTTTGTCTAAGAAAATTAAATAATAAAGATTAAAAAATAAGAAACATATTAAAACTTTTTTTAAAAGACCTAAGATCTAAGTTAGTATTTTTGATGTTTTGTAGAAAATAATTTTAGTGATAATAGTAATAAAACCCTAAATTTCTAATTGATTTTAACATTTAGGAAAAAAGTTTTAGTTAATTAATTAATTAGTAAATAAAAAATATATAAGAAAAAATTAATTATTAGTAAAATAACTAATCCTAATTTGTTAGGGTTTTAAAAAAACGGATTTAAGGTTAATGGTAAATTATTTAATTAAAAAGTATTAATTAAGAAAAAGAAAGAAATTAGGGTTAATAGAAAATAGAAAAGGAAATTAGGTTAGAAAAATAGAAAAAAGGATTTGCCTGGGGTGGGTGTTGAACCAACGCCCATAAGGTTCAAAGGCGCCTCCCTTGCCACTAAGCTAATGCTGCTTTTGTGTTAGAAAATAAGAACTGAATAATATATATGAAACCTGTATGTTAGTTTTAAAAATAAAATAAAAAAATTGCAAGACAGGGATCGAACCCACTCCTTCTCTTTTAACAAGCCTTCACCTTAACCAACTGTGTTGCACTTCACATTTGTTAGCATAATAGAAACAAAATAGTATATTATTAACCAGTGAATCGGAGAGGCACCGGAGCCCTAGCTCTGGTCGTCTTCTCCGACAAGGTCAAATATCCATCTGCAAAAACAACACGCATTAGAGATTAAGAAGGACCTTATCCCCCTAATTTGGGACTCCTGAATCCAATGGTGGCGTCCTTTTTGGCTAATTCATCTTGTATAATGAGATCTGATCAAAACAAAGCCAAACAGTGTAATAATGGTACTGGAGTGTTATGGTGTCATGGGCCTCATGCAAGGGATGAAACCTGTGCTAATTTGTCTCAGGAACACATTGAAATCATTAGTTTAAAACAAAGCATCACAAATATTAAAATCTAAATTTCATAAAAAAAATGCAAAACCGACGATGGATGGATGCGTGTTTCAGATGCATTTGATCATCAAGAATGATCAAACTTACTCTATGATACCTCAGGGATTTATTTGGATGGTTATCTCTCCTCGTGGATGGCTGAAAGCTGGAATTCAAATCCACCCTTCTCTTGCAAATTTTTGATAAAAAAACCCTTGTTTCTTGCAGCCTCCTTACGTGTGTTTTGGGTCTGAATATGTAGTGTTTATATAGAGGAGAGTATTAGGTTAAAATATGGGCTTGGACATCATGTGAAACATATCTTTGATTCTTGTTTGAAAATAGGTTGGATTATTACAAAGCCATGAAGATTTGATTGGAAAATAGGTGGACACAGTTTCATGCTTGATCTTGAGCCTCCAAAGTATTCAGATCTCAAGCCTTTTATGCCTTATACATTTATTCAATATTTATTTGATTTAATTTTTAATTTAAATGAATAAAAATCAAAATAAATGAAATAAAAATTAAAATAATGCATTAATGGACTTAGATGTCCTATAAGGTACTATGAACATGTTTAGACCATAAAAGTTAGGCCCATTAGCCCAAAAATTCAAATTTGCTCAATTTGAGTTTCATGCATTTTCTCAAAATTGCCCAATTTGCACCAATCATATGATACTCAATTTTCATCATATGAAGGTGATCTTTGAATTTTTAGAAACCTAAAGATGTCCCCTACCATCTTCTAATTGGTCACTTTTTCATTTGAATATTTTAACTGGACGTAAATTGCTTTGACAAAAAGTGTCTTTTTGTTGACTTTTAAAATGACCTGTAATGTTTTGGCTCATATCTCTTAAATGAAGCATTTTTGGCCTTGATCTTATAGAGACCAAGATGTAGATAATTGAATTTACATTAAAATGGGCTTTAGTTGAGAATTTTCTGATAAAGTATGTGAAAGTTATGCTTGGTTAAAGTTCAGTTGACTTTTTCTAAAGAAAACACTAATTTAGTAACTTTTGACTTTTGATGAATCTTGAGTTTTCTTGATGAATCATGATAAGCCCTTGATCAAATGATGAATGTGAAGTGGTAAAAAACACAAGAAGGGGGGGGGGGTTGAATTGTAAAACTGAAAATCAATGCAATGAACAAGATATTTTTATCCTGGTTCGTTTGATCTCAAACTACTCCAGTCCACCCGTCAAGGTGATTTCGCCTCTCTCCAACGAGGTCTTAATCCACTATATTCAACTGAATATACAAACTGCTTTAACAACTGCTAAATCCTTCTTGATGCAAACCACAACCCGGTTTGTCAAGGAAACACTTTCTTACAAAGAAAATAAATCTAAGTGTGTGAATGTTTTCTGCAAAACTGTATCACAACTGTGATGTATACACAACTTAATCTTATGAAACTAGATTGCTAAACAATGATTGAGTAAGGGAATGTAGTGTTTAGAAAACTGAGAGAAGGAAGATTATGATCAGCTTTTAGGCGTGTAAAGAGTTGGAGAGCATTAGCCAATTCAATCTTCATAGTCTTGTTTATATAGCACTGAGATTGTTGAACGTTGGAGCAATATTCTTGATTCAATGCTAATAACAAACTTTCCTTATCGAGCAGATCTTGTCTGGAATGAGGCCGTTGGTAATAATTTGCTTTCAATGCACAGTACCGTTGCTTACTTAATGCATGTTCTGGCTTGGCTCATTCTGACTCTGCTTAACTGCTGATGAACTGTTGTTTTATTTATCAGAGTGTTGAGCGCAGTTCTGTTCATCAGGCTTCAGCATACACGTGAGTTAATCTTCTGATTCTGGTATTCTGATATAGCAACTTCTGATGCTGATGTCAGGAACCAAATTTCTGATGCTGATTAGGTGTGATCTTGCTTATACCTATCAGAGTATCTGCAAATCAGAACATAATAATTTAGGCAGCAAATAGTTCATACATGAAACATATAAATAATATATCTTTTCACTTTCTTATCATCAAAACTTAAACATAGGGTAGTAGATTCAAACTTTGTTCTAACAATCTCCCCCTTTTTGATGATGACAAAAACTGGATATTTTTAATTGAAAATAACGTGAAAAGGTATCAGAGAGATGTATCAGAGTAAGAGGTTATCAAAGATAAGGGATAAAGAGATATCAGAGTTGAGAGATACTCCCTCTGAATTTATTACTTCCCTTTTTGATTCCAAGAGTTCTTCAGGATCAGATCTTTTTGCCTTTCTTTGAACATCAGAGTATCAGAGTCTTTGACTATCAGAAGCTTTAGATCAGCATATCAGAGCAGAGCTTCAGATCAGCGTGTCAGAGCTTTTCTTGTCAGAGCTTTGCTTTGGGTCAGAGTATCAGAGCGGGTCAGAGTTTCAGAGCTTTAGTCTTTAGGGTATCATGGTGCTTTCTTGTACCTGTAGATTTAAGCAAAACAGAAAACACATTCAAGTATAACAGAGTTAGAATGTTCGAGAATTTCTGTCTTAGTAATCCGTTATTGTTTAAAATATCATTCTTGTTCTCCCCTTTTTTGTCAGCAATCAAAAAGTGTAGGTGATGTGCTAAAACAATTAAGATCAGAAAAACTTGTCATATTAAAAGGTTCAGAATCAGACAAAACATATTAAAGCAGTACATCAGATAATCAAGGAAAACATGAAAATGACATGAATGAAAAAACTAAGGTTGGAGAGGAAAGCGTGTGAACAGGTTCTCCAGCATGGCTTTGATCTAATCAGCAGTCTCATTCTGCTTGTGTACCATGCTGACAACAGTGTCAATCTTGCTATCCTGCACATCCATTCTTTATTTCATCTTCTGGTCGTTTTCATCCATCCTCTGCTGTAGACGCATGTCATTCAGCTTCAGCTCTTCCAGAGTCTGCCTGTCCAAGGCAGCTTGAGAAACATCAGAAGCAGGAAGCTTCTGAGAGCTTTCTGCAACATCTTCTGCTTGACTTGATTCAGCTTGAATGATCTTGTCTTCTTCTGGTTGCACCTTTGAAGCTAGTTGTTTCTCAGACCAAGGCTCACTATCCAGAGGGAGCACGGCTTCCTGAGGCAACTGGCTTTCAACTTCCTTCAGCAGCTTGCTGAAGTTCTATTGTGCCTTCTCATAGTTGATATCCTGCAACTTGAGGGCTTCAGCACGTACCCAAATTCTGAATTGTGACCAGAGCTGGTCAGAGGCAGCTGGGTCAATCATTCCAGGACAGACTTGCTTCAGAGAAGCAATCCACTGCTGCATACCTGTTTCAAAATTCATAATACCAGAGCCAACATCTGGTTGTTTTGGTTTTGGGATGGCTATTTTATGTTTCAGATCAGCAAGACGGTCAAAGATTGTTAAGTCTATGAAGGTCCTGCTGGGGTTTTCGGTGGTTTGCTTGGCAGCTGTTTGTTTTGGAGATGGAGTGGGAGAATCAGAAATTATGATTGGACTGTTTGGTGTTTTGGGAGTGTTTGGTGGTGTAGATTCTGATGAGGATGGCAGCTGGGCCATTGTGACTGTTGTTCCACATGGCAGCTGGATTGCCAGAGGTGATGGTTGAGGTGAATGAGGTTCAGAATGTGGAGGAGAAGGAGTTTCAGAGTGATGAAACTCAGGTTGAGGTGATGGTGGATGAATTTCTGGTTGAGGAGAGGGAGACGGAATTGCTGGTTGTGGAGAAGTTGTTGGAATTTCTGGTTGTTCAGGGATGAGAGGTTCTTCTGGAATGGATGAGAGAGGTTGTTGTTGTTCTGGTTCTTCAGCAGATTGCTGTTGTTCTGGTTGTGGAGGAGAGACAATTTGTGGTTCATAGTTTGGATTGGAGGAGTGATCAGAAGTGTGTTGATCAATGTCAGACAGCACTTTGTCAATTGCTGATGTTATTGATATTGTTGGTTTGGGATGTTTGGTTCTGGGTCTTCTGAGTTGTAGTGCCTCAGAAGGGTCATCTTCTGGTTCAGTTTCATCTATTGTTGGGATGGGGATTGAGATTCTATGAGAGGTTGGAGGTGGAATAGATGCTGGAATAGTAGAAGAATTTAAAACAGAAGCAGCAGATAAATTACCTCTTTTCTTGGGTGTCTGCTGGGATGATCCTTCTGAAGGTGCCTTCCTTTTCTTCGTCTTCTTCAGAGTCACTTCTGGTTGAGGTTGATGCAGATCTTTGATCTTCAGATTTGGATCTGTACCATCAGCTTTGCACGCGTCCATATATCTGAGAACTACCACTGGCTTGGATTCTATCTGAGAGAATAAAGGAAAGTCACTCAGTGGAACTCTTCTGCTGGTGATATCAGCAATAGGAGTAGCGCTGGGTTCCTTTTTGATATTCTCTATCAACTTCATTTTCTTCAGGTTCTTCGCGTTCAGAGGCTTCCCAACTGTTGGTTCAATGGTTCTTAACTCTTGAGCTTCTATCAGATGCTCTATCAGCCTATTCTCTGTCAGAATATCTGATATCAACCTTCCAAAGGGTATCCAATCCCTCTTTGTTATTTCTTCTTCCCTGGTTTCCTTCACGCTTGTTCTGAGGTGGTTGAACAGAAGATGAGCCAAGTTGATTTTTACCTTCTGATTGATAAAGTAGATCAGAAACTGCTGATCCACATTTATGTAATCAGGGGAACTAGTTGGCTTCCTATGGTTGAAGCACCCCAGAATTATCTTCGCCCAAACTCTGTGATGATCCTTCAGATCTTTGATCTTGCTGCTGGGCACCCCATGGGTGAAAATCCTTTCATCTATGACGCCCACGTCAGCACATCTCTCAGCCATATCAATACAGCGGACGCCACCGCCACTGTAGCCTATTAACCTTGCTATGTGATCCTCAGTGATCACAATCTTCTTCCCCATGATGTAGGAGGTGACTTGATGCGTTGAAGCTGTCGCATGAATCTAGAACTCCTTCACTAACATAGGGAATGTTGGACCAACCAACCTGTCAAAATACCTTTCCCATTTCTGTGCCCTAACTTCTTCTGTTAGGTCAAAACCGTTTTCCTTCAAGCTTCCAAAATCAATGATCAATTCAGATAACACTTCAAGATTCTTCACAGGAGTGAGGAGTGTTCTGAATGGCACTTGATATTGTTCAGATGATGCTTTCTTCTGAGAACCTGCAGAAGCACTGCTGGAGGTTGCCATGTTCACACTAAAATATTTTGAGACGAAAAGCTGAGAAAAAGGGTTTGAGAGAGATGAACACAGAAAAATGCAGAGAATGCTTGAGAAATAGTGAGAAACTGTAAAAGATGAAAATGAGAGGTTAACGTGTTTAAATAGGGTTCAGAATATTTTGAAATTGTAAACATTTTTAAGAGAGAGAAATAAAATCATGATTACGTTTTAAAAGCATGATTACTTTTATTTAATGCTTGCTGATTTTGGGAGATTTGAGAAAGATACTTAAAAACGGTTACCAGACATGTGTCTCAATGCACCCAATCAGCGTTTTGCCTTCTTAGAAGCGTGCACGCGTTCTGCTTCAGAGATTTGCTGATGATTGGATGACACTTGTTTGATTTAGTGATCAGCACGTCTGTCTTTGAGCTTAGACTCTCAGATCTTTAGACTTGCATCTGATACAATCTGCATGTTCTATCTTTCTGAAAAGAGATTGATCAGAAGTTCACAGAAAAACCAGATACATTCTAAAGATAAATATATGGAATTAAAACATTTTCACTCTGGGCAGATTTTCATGCTGAGATGTTTCAGAATGAAATTAAACCTATCTTCTGAAAGGGGTTTAGTAAAGATATCAGCCCATTGATGGTCTGTATCTATAAATTTTAAATTCAAAATTCCTTTCTGAATATAGTCCCTAATGAAGTGATGTTTTATTTCTATATGCTTAGCTCTAGAATGTAGAATGGGATTCTTACTTAAGCAAATAGCAGAGGTATTATCACAAAGTATAGGAATGTTACTCTCAAAAATCTGGAAGTCTTCAAGCTGACTTTTCATCCAGAGCATTTGTGTGCTACATCCTGCTGCTGCTATGTACTCAGCTTCTGCTGTTGATAGCGCAATTGTTGATTGCCTTTTGCTGGACCAAGAGATCAGATTTTCTCCCAGAAACTGGCAGCTTCCAGAAGTACTTTTACGCTCCACTCTGTCTCCAGCAAAGTCAGCATCGCAGTAGCCTACTAAACTGTAATCACTAGATTTTCTATAAAACAAACCCAGATTAGTAGTACCTTTCAGATACTTGAAAATTCGCTTAACAGCTGTTAAGTGAGATTCTCTAGGATCTGATTGGAATCTAGCACAAATACAAACACTGAATAATATATCAGGTCTTGAAGCAGTCAGATAGAGGAGAGAACCAATCATACCTCTGTAGACTTTCTGTTCTACATTTTTGCTTACCTCTTCTCTTTCCAGAATGCACGTGGGATGCATTGGAATCTTTGATGGCTTACATTCTGAGAGGTCAAATTTCTTCAGAAGATCTTTGATGTATTTGCTCTGATGAATGTAAGTTCCCTCTGGAGTTTGATTGATCTGAATTCCTAGAAAGAATTTCAGTTCCCCCATGAGGCTCATCTCAAATTCTACCTGCATACACTTAGCAAACTTTCTTCCAAGAGAAGGATTAGTAGAACCAAAAATAATATCATCAACGTAAATTTGACAGACTAAGATGTCATTCTTAACTGATTTACAGAATAAGGTAGTGTCCACCTTCCCTCTGGTGAATTCATTTTCTAACAGAAAGTTACTTAGCCTTTCATACCAAGCTCTGGGAGCTTGTTTCAGACCATATAGTGACTTCTTTAGTTTGAAAACATGTTTTGGATATTTTGTATTTTCAAAACCAGGGGGTTGGTGCACATAAACCTCTTCTTCTATATAACCATTTAAGAATGCACTCTTGACATCCATCTGATACAGAGTGATGCCTTTATTAACAGCAAATGAAATTAAAAGTCTGATAGATTCTAACCTGGCGACTGGGGCAAAGGTTTCTGTATAGTCTATCCCCTCTTGCTGACTATAACCTTGTGCAACCAGTCGTGCCTTGTTTCTGATGACTTCACCTTGTTCATTTAGCTTGTTTCTGAACACCCATCTTGTTCCAATGACGTTGAATTCTTTTGGTCTGGGAACGAGATCCCATACGTCATTTCTGGTGAATTGATTCAGCTCTTCTTGCATTGCCAGAATCTAGTCATTATCCAGAAGTGCTTCATCAATAGAAGAAGGTTCAATCAGAGACACAAGTCCCATGAGAGTTTCTTCAGAGTTTCTGAAGCTTGCTCTTGTTCTGATTGGATCTTCCTTTCTTCCTAAGATAGTCTCTTCTGGGTGATCCAAGCTGCTTCTGGGTAATCTCTTCGGAGGTTGATCAGCAGCTGTTGTAGGATTGCTAGCAGTGCTCCTTTCAAACGTTGAAGGAGTGTCTGTGTTGAGAGCTTCTGATGACTTGTCTTCAGAACCTGTAAATTCAATTTCCATACCTGCAAAAACTTCATTCTGCTTTGACTTTTCAGAGTCAAGCTTATCATCAAAACGAACACTGATTGATTCTTCCACAATCTGTGTTTCTGTATTGTATACTCTGTACCCTCTTGAGCGTTCAGAGTATCCTAACATAATACACTTCTGTGCTTTAGAATCAAACTTGTTCAAATAATTCTTTGTATTTAACATAAAGCAAGTACATCCAAATGGATGAAAATATGAAATGTTGGGCTTTCTGTTCTTCCACAATTCATATGGAGTCTTTTCCAGAATAGGTCTTATTGAGATTCTATTCTGAATGTAGCACGCTGTGTTTATTGCCTCTGCCCAGAAGATCTTAGCAACGTTTGTCTCATTGATCATGGTTCTGGCCATTTCTTGCAATGTTCTGTTCTTTCGTTCTACAACTCCATTTTGTTGGGGAGTTCTAGGACAAGAGAAATCATGCAGAATGCCTCTGTCATTAAAGAATGACTCAAAATCTTTGTTTTCAAATTCTCCACCATGATCACTTCTGACTTTAACGATTCTAAGATCCTTTTCATTCTGAACTTGGTTATAGAAGGAAACAAACACAGAGTGTGACTCGTCCTTGTGTCTTAAGAACTTTACCCATGTCCATCTGCTATAGTCATCTACAATTACTAACCCATACTTCTTGCCACTGACTGAAGCAGTTTTAACTGGTTCAAATAATTCAATATGCAGAAGTTCTAATGGCTTAGAGGTAGAAACAACATTTTTAGATTTAAAAGAAGGTTTTGCAAACTTGCCTTTCTGACATGCTTCACACAGAGCATCTGAATTGAACTTCAAATTAGGAAGTCCTCTGACCAGATTGAGTTTGTTAATCTGAGATATTCTTCTCATACTAACATGCCCCAATCTTCTGTGCCAGATCCACTGCTCGTTGTTAACAGACAGAAGGCACTTTACATTCTGACTCTTTAGTTCAGAAAGTTTGATTTTGTAAATGTTGTTTTTCCTCTTACCATTAAACAGGATAGTTCCATCTTTCTGACTAACAGCTTTACATGATTTTTGATTAAAGATTATATCATAACCGTTATCACTTAATTGACTTATGGATAACAGATTATGCATTAATCCATCTACTAGCAGAACATTATTGATAGAGGGAAGATTTCCATTACCTACAGTTCCAGAGCCAATTATCTTTCCCCTCTGATTGCCTCCAAAGCCAACGTGGCCTCCAGGCTTAAGTTCCAGGCTTTGGAACATATGCCTTCTTCCCGTCATGTGTCGCGAGCAGCTAGAGTCCAGGTACCATGACTGGTGTTTCTGACTTGCTGCTAAAGATATCTGCAACATGTATTATTTTATCCTTAGGTACCCAGATTTTCTTGGGTCCTGATTTGTTAGTTTTACCAAAACTCTGGTTGAATTTTGGTTTCACATAGTGCTTACTGCTAGTGTATTTAATATCATGTGTGTGACCATACACAAAATGTGAATTCAGAGGAGTGTATTTAATAGTTAACTCCATGACATTCTTTGGTGTAGGAACCTTACCTTGGTATCCTATTCCTTTCCTGCCGTTTCTGCTAACTCCATAGATCATTGAAGCCATTTTGCTTCTATCTATGCTTTTAGCAAGGAACTTCTGGAAACTGTGATCATACTCCTTGATGATCTCATCAGCGTTGCTGGGAGTTTCAGAAATTGGTTCCTTCTGAGAGTTTTGTAAAGTATTTTCTAATTTTGAAATCTTATTTCTCAGCTCAGAATTCTCCAATTTGAGACTCTTAGTCTTATTAGAGTCAGATTCAAGATTCCTTTTCAGGTCTCTGAATTTAACTCTAATTTGCTGATACCTTTCCAAAATCTCATTAAGGCTTTCAGCAAGTTCAGCCTTGGTAAAATTAACAGCAAAGTTAGGAAATACCTCTTCAGTGTCTGATTCAGAGTCTGATTCAGAAGCTTCACTATCTTCTGAAATATTAGCCATGAGAGCTATGTTGGCTCTCTCATCATCTGATTCTGAGTCAGCTTTAGACGAGTCAGAGTCATCCCATATAGCCATGAGACTTTTCTTCTTCTCTCTTCCAAACTTCTTTTTGGGCTTTTCCCTCTGAAGCTTTGGGCAGTCACTCTTGTAGTGTCCTTGCTCATTGCACTCATAGCAGATGATGTCCTTGGTGTTTGGCTTTTTGCTACTAGAGGAGCCTTCAGATCTTCTGTATCCAGAGGAAGAATTTGTCCTTCTATATCTGGAAGAAGACTCGTTCTGATCAGATCTTCTGGGATTCCTGAACTTCCTTTGTCTTTGCTTCCACAGTTGATTTACTCTTCTGGAGAGGAGGGAGAGTTCGTCTTCTTCTGATGAGGATCCATCAGATGTTTCTTCAACTGCCTGCAAAACTTTAGACTCAGATTTTTTGTTAGATTTTAATGCTAAAGGCTTACCTTGCTTCTGAGGCTCGTCAGCTTCTAGCTCTATCTCATGACTTCTGAGGGAGCTGATAAGTTCCTCCAGAGTGATTTTGTTGAGATCTTTAGCTAGCTTCAGAGCTGTAACCATTGGTCTCCACTGCTTGGGTAAACTTCTGATGATTTTCTTGACATGGTCAGCAGTAGAGTATCCTTTGTCCAGAACCTTGAGACCAGCTACCAGAATCTGGAATCTTGAGAACATTGTTTCAATGGATTCAGATTCTTCCATTTTGAACGCCTCATACTTCTGAATGAGCGCCAGAGCTTTAGTTTCTTTGACCTGAACGTTGCCCTCATGCGTCATTCTGAGAGAGTCAAAAATGTTCTTTGCTGTGTCTCTGTTTGAGATCTTTTCATATTCAGTATAGGAGATGGCGCTGAGGAGGATGGTTCTGGCCTTGTGGTGATTCTTGAAGTCACGCTTTTGTTGGTCAGAAATTGTTTTTCTATCAATCTTCTGACCGCTTGCATTCACAGGGTGCGTGTATCCATTTGTCACCATATCCCACAGATCAGCATCATGTGCCAGAAAGAAGCTTTCAATTCTGTCTTTCCAGTAATCAAAGTTTTCTCCATCAAAGACTGGAGGTTTGCCGCTGAATCTATCTCTGTCCTCATGGTTGTCATTGCTGGTGTGAGAAAAGTTTCCTGCCATTGTGTTTTTCTGACGCTGGATCTTGTACTGACACGGTTAAGTGTTTTAGCTCAGAACCAGGCGCTCTGATACCAATTGAAGTGGTGAAAAACACAAGAAGGGGGGGGGGGGTTGAATTGTAAAACTGAAAATCAATGCAATGAACAAGATATTTTTATCCTGGTTCGTTTGATCTCAAACTACTCCAGTCCACCCGTCAAGGTGATTTCGCCTCTCTCCAACGAGGTCTTAATCCACTATATTCAACTGAATATACAAACTGCTTTAACAACTTCTAAAGCCTTCTTGATGCAAACCACAACCCGGTTTGTCAAGGAAACACTTTCTTACAAAGAAAATAAATCTAAGTGTGTGAATGTTTTCTGCAAAACTGTATCACAACTGTGATGTATACATAACTTAAGCTTATGAAACTAGATTGCTAAACAATGATTGAGTAAGGGAATGTAGTGTTTAGCAAACTGAGAGAAGGAAGATTATGATCAACTTTTAGGCGTGTAAAGAGTTGGAGAGCATTAGCCAATTCAATCTTCATAGTCTTGTTTATATAGCACTGAGATTGTTGAACGTTGGAGCAATATTCTTGATT
This sequence comes from Vicia faba, assembly GCA_948472305.1. Taxonomy (NCBI): domain Eukaryota; kingdom Viridiplantae; phylum Streptophyta; class Magnoliopsida; order Fabales; family Fabaceae; genus Vicia; species Vicia faba. The sequence continues at coordinate 40,821,429 of OX451739.1, read as the reverse complement.
CAATGCTAATAACAAACTTTCCTTATCGAGCAGATCTTGTCTGGAATGAGGCCGTTGGTAATAATTTGCTTTCAATGCACAGTACCGTTGCTTACTTAATGCATGTTCTGGCTTGGCTCATTCTGACTCTGCTTAACTGCTGATGAACTGTTGTTTTATTTATCAGAGTGTTGAGCGCAGTTCTGTTCATCAGGCTTCAGCATACACGTGAGTTAATCTTCTGATTCTGGTATTCTGATATAGCAACTTCTGATGCTGATGTCAGGAACCAAATTTCTGATGCTGATTAGGTGTGATCTTGCTTATACCTATCAGAGTATCTGCAAATCAGAACGTAATAATTTAGGCAGCAAATAGTTCATACATGAAACATATAAATAATATATCTTTTCACTTTGTTATCATCAAAACTTAAACATAGGGTAGTAGATTCAAACTTTGTTCTAACAGAATGTGACTTAAAAATGTTGATTTTGACCAAAAATCTTGAAGTTTGACTGTAAATTGGTCAAAGTTGACTTTTTGCCCAACATAGTTGATTTTCAATCATAAGAGCAATTGACTGAGCAAACTTCTGCTGCAAGGCTTGAAATTTGGCATGAGGGTACCTTGAAGCATATGAGAAACCATGAAGTCCACTTGATTCATTGGAAGTCCAATTTCCTTTGAGAAAAATAAAACCCTAATTGTAGGTCACTGCTTAGGAGGAGAATTCGTCTGATCAATCCTTGAGTAGTCTTGAGTGTTTGAGACCCTTAGGAGAATGAGGAGGTATCTTGAATTAATTTTTTTTGAAAAATGGGAGGGAAAATTTTGGGTACAACAACTTCCCTTATTCAATCTTCTTAAACCTGAAGAGTTAGATTGACATGTCCGCCATTAGTGATTTGAAGGTGGAAGAGGATTGAACACTTAAGTTCCTAGAAATTTGCACTCACATGTGAAAGAAGTAACATTGTTGGTTGATTATATTGCTTGAATGGTCTTAAATATTCCATTTGGATAGGTGATAGAGTGTCATCAGAGATGGGCTTATAGATGTAATCTAAAGTAACTATTAATAGGAGTATCAGAATGAGTCTACTCTTAACCTTATCTGAAGAATGCTTTTCAGAAAATATATGAAGGAAATGCTTTTAAGAATTTGGTCTCTGAAGGAAATTCTTTTCAGGATGAAGTTCTGAAGGAGATGCTTTTCAGAATTCAGTCTCTGAAGGGGAACACTTTTCAGAACAAACCTTTGAAGGAAATGCTTTTTAGAATTCAGTCTCTGAAGGGGAATGCTTTTCAGAATAAACCTCTGAAGGAAATGATTTTCAGAATTCAGTCTCTTAAGGGGAATGCTTTTAGGAATAAACCTTTGAAGAAAATGCTTTTCAGAATTCAGTTTCTGAAGGGGAATGCTTTTTAGAATAAACCCCCTGAAGGAAATGCTTTTCAGAATTCAGTCTCTAAAGAGGAATGCTTTTGAGAATAAACCTCTTAAGGAAGTGATTTTCAGAATACAGTCTCTGAAGGAAATGCTTTTCAAAATTCAGTCTTTGAGGGAAATGCTCGTCTGATTTAGTCTCTGAGGGAAATGCTTTTCAGAACGAATTTCTGAAGGAAATCATTTGGTCACGTAGATAGTTGCCCCGTCTTGTTTCAGAAATTGATCTACAACCAATCTATATATTGCTGATAATGTTCGTCTGTTTGCGATCTTAACCTGAAAATACAAATTTAGTTTTATGCAATGTTATGATGTATGTAATACATTTTGTAATGATGCTCTCAAAATAAATGAGGATAATATAGGCATTTCGTATGCATGTGTTATGATATGTTGTAAATGGTGTATGGATGCAACATGTCATTGGAGCATATCGGTAGCTTTGTATAACATCTATGGATGGGGAAAATAACTCCCTGATTGTTGCTGAGGATGAAGACACTAATTCTTCAGCTTTGTTTAGAATGCCTCTACTGGGGACTTCTGCTTGAGGACACCCCGCTGGGGATGTTCGACTTCTCCTTGGGGATAGAAGCATTCCAGAAGAGTTGGACGTTCGTCGTTCTTTGAAGGATTTGATTCTTATATACCATGACTGGGATAAAAGGAGATGAATAATCCTTTGATACACTATTTGACTAGGTTTTAGCTCTTCTAGGGAGGATAATGTTGAATGATATCTGAGGGGAGAAGAGAATCTTGTCGGGGAATTGCAATATTGGAGAAATAAACTCCGTTGGGGAAATAAACCTTGTAGACTGTGTTGAGGAAATAATCTTTGATGGGGATTAGCTTGTGAAAATAGCTCTGAGGATATTGCTCTATGGGAATTTATGGTCAACTTGAACATTATCCTGACTCCTAGAGTCTTTAGTAAATGCTAATCATGTTTTCATGCGTATATTTGTAAACATTAATCATATTCAAATTCATATGTTCATTCAATGTAATCATTGGACGTTTTGCAAAAAAAAAAACAGAGAAAGTAAAAACAATTTTGGATTCTAAAGTATATTTGTATTGATTTGTAAAGTTTGCCTATAAACAGACAATTTTATACAAAGAGACAGAAATCCTAGTAAGAGGAAATCATCGTAAAATTGAAAAAGTGATAAAAATAAAAATACCCATGTGTAATTGAACCCATCTAGTTTTAACTCCACTATTTCCCATATATCTTCAAGCATCTCATCCCTTGCTATTGACCTGGAAAATTCTCCTATTAGACCAATCGAACACTTCCTTCTGGCCAGTCGAAGCTTCTTTTGTTATTTCCTTCGAATGTAATTGTGCAAGAGTCTTGGGCTTGGCAGCATGTAGGACTTTGGCCACCAAGCATCTTGAACCAGACTCATCAAAAGACAAAACAAAACTCATTTCCAATAATTGTGTGTCCTTCGAATGGACCAATTGTATGTCCTTCGAAGGCATCACTTGTGAGTTTCTTCGAACGGACCAAATGTATGTCCTTTGAAGGAACCATTTGTGAGTTTCTTCTAATGGACCACAAGCACCCCTTGTGCGTTCTTCAAATGGGCCAAATGTATATCCTTCGAAGGAACCACTTGTGAGTTTCTTAGAATGGACCACATGCACCCCATATGCATTCTTCGAATGGGCCATCAATGTTTGTTCATAATGTAGAAATTATGTGTTGAAGGGTTCAAAGGTAGAGTCAAAGCTAGCATGAGGGAAGCCACTGCTTTGTGAATCGAAGCACGCATGAAATAAGTTCTTGCCTTGTGAATCGAAGGCAGGCCTGAAGGATGTACTTGCCTTGGGAATCGAAAGCAGGCATGAAGGAGGTATTTTCCTAGTGAATCGAAAGCAAGCCTGAAGGATGTACTTTCCTTGTGAATTGAAAGCAGGCATGAAGGAGGTATTTGCCTAGTGAATCGAACGTAAGCATGAAGGATGTACTTGGCTTAGGAATTGAAAGCAGGCATGAATGAGATATTTTCTTAGTGAATCGAAATCAAACCTGAAGGATGTACTTACCTTGTGAATCGAAAGCAAGTTGCTTTAAAGGAATCCTTTTCTTTGTGAATCAAAAGCAAGTTGCTTCGAAGTAATCCTTTTCCTTGTGGAAGCTTGGGAATCAAAGAAAACTTGCTCTTTCTTTGATTTGATGCTTGAGAGCCCAATATGATTATATGGAAACTATATGGGGCATCAAAAATCCAATTGTACTTGTGCAAATTTGGAATTTTGAAAATCCTTGTGAGAAAATGTCTTGAGAAAAGTGAGGGAAAATTTTGGGGTACAACAGCTGCCTCTGTTCAATCATTTTAAACCTGAAGATTTAGATTGCCTTGTTTGCCTTTCGTGATCAGAAGGTGGAAGATGATTGAACACTAGACTGCCCATAAATTTGCACTTAATGATGTGATGGTTGATTGTGTACGGAATGGGCTTAAAGATGCCATTTAGAGAAGATGATTGAGAGTTGCCGGAGATGGGCTTAAAGATGCCATCCAAAGTAGATGCTGACTTCATAAGAGGTCTCTTTATGGGGATTCATGTTCCTGTTGTCTAAGGAGGACTCCGCTAGGGAATATTGACTTCTGTTGTTCTCTTGTTTGAGGAAAACTCTGTGGGGAATAGAGTCTAGGAGCTTTAGTTGTCCATGGCTCTACAGAGGAGTTATCTCTGGACTGGAGAGATGAACGTTAGTTGTTTTCTGGTTGAAATCTAGGCTTCACAGTAACTGGCTAGGGAGAATGAAATTAACTTATTATCTGGAAGTGTATTAGAAGGAAACTGTGTAAGGCCGCTTCATGATGAGTCTGTGTTAAACTTCATCTGGATATTGTGAGAAGAAACCCGTATAAGATTTCTTCAAGATGAACCCGTGTAAAGCTGCATCTGGAGATATATGAGAAGGTGCATGTGTAGGGCCGCTTCAGGATGAGTCTGTGTTAGAATGCATCTGAAAATATATGAGAAGGAACCCATGTAAGATTAATTCAGGATGATCTCGTATAAAGCTGCATCTAGAGAGAAGGAACCCGTGTAAGATTGCTTCATCTTGTTGTGTAGATAGTCACCCCGTCTTGTTTCGGGAATTGATCTATAATCAGTTGTTCACAGATAGTTGTCCCGTCTTGTTTCAGGTATTAATCCAGAATTTATTTTTGTTGGTTGTTGAGATAGTTGTCCTGTCTGGTTTCAGGTATTAATCTTTGACCTCAGACAAAGGAAGATATTTTCCTCATCCTTTTTCGGGAGTTAATCTTCAATCTTCTCATGTAGATAGTTGTTATGTCTGGTTTCAGGTATTAATCTATAATCAGTCATTCACAAATAGTTGTCCTGTCTTGTTTTAGGTATTAATTTTGAACTTGTTTTTGTCGGTCGTTGAGATAGTTGTTCTGTCTGGTGTCAGGAATTAATCTCTGACCTAAGAGAAAGTAAAATAGTTTCCCCGTCCTGTTTCGGAAGTTAATCTTCAATCTTCTCATGTAGATAGTTGTCCTGTCTAGTTTCAGGTATTAATCTACAATCAGTCGTCCACAGATAGCTATCCTGTCTTGTTTTAGGTATTAATCTGGAACTTGTTTTTTTCAGTCGTTGAGATAGTTGTCTTGTCTGGTTTCAGGAATTAATCTCTGATCTAAGAGAAAGGAAGATAGTTTCCCCATCCTGTTTCGGGAATTAATCTTCAATCTGCTCATGTAGGTAGTTGTCCTGTCTGGTTTTAGGTATTAATCTACAATAAGTCATTCACAGATAGTTGTCCTGTCTTGTTTCAGGTATTAATCTAGAACTTTTTAAAATTGTTGATGGTATTCATCTGTCGATCTTTCCTGAAAAGGTAAAGAATTAGTTGCATGCAATATCATGATGCATGAAGTGTAAATGATGCTCTAAAAAATAAATGAGATTGTGATATATGCATTCGTGTTGCATATGCTATGACACTTGTAAAATGGTGTGTGAATGTAATGTATGAACATGTCAGTCGTTCTATTGCTGTATTGTTGAACTATGGAAAATAAATCCCTGATTGTTGCTGGGGATTAAGAGTGTAAGTCTTCAAATTTTGTTAAAGTTGAAATGTTGGGAGATGGATTTTCGTTGTTAGGGAAATAAACTCTGTTGAGGAAGGGAATCTCCTTGAACTGCTTGGGGATTTTTATGAAATCCTGCTGGGGAATCCTAAAAGGCTTGTGAACCAAGTTAGGGAATTCTTTAAGATGTCGGGGCAGTAATTGGAGATTCTTGCTCCGCCGGGGATATAAGAACACCTGACATTATTAGGTTGTATGTTGAGGATATGGCAATGACTTTATAGTAGGATGCCCATGCCTCTGTACCTACTGGAGAAAGTATCTGCGGAGATTTTGTGGATGGCCTTTAGACATTGTCCCATTTCTTAAAGCCATTAGTAACTGTCTTTCTATTTTTTATGTGTGTATTTGTAAATAGTAATCACATTCAAATGCATATGTTCAAAAATAATCACTACACGTTTTCGGAAACAAAACAGAAAAATAAAAGACAAATAGTTTTGCACTTTCAAAGAGATAGTTTTGTATTAATTTGAATAAGTATTTTTTGTACAAGGAGGCGAACATCCTAGTAAGAGAATGAAGTCGTAAGAATGAGAACTATACAAAAATAGTATACAAATAAAAACAACTATATGAAATGATCCCAATGGGTTCCCATTATGCTATTGCCTTTATGTCTTTGAGCGTCTTATCTCTTTTACTGCTTGTCCGAAGGTGACTGGATTGATTAGTACCATTTGAGCTTGATAGTTAATACTGAAGATTGGTTATAAGGTGATCTAACGGGACATAGTTATACCCTTTAAATCCCTAACTTTTTCCTGGACCTCCCTTTCGGGTTTTCAGTCCACCGGAATACCCTTTTTTGCTCCAGCCACCTTTTCAGGTTTTCGACTTGCCGGGTGTACAGATTTTATAAATATGTATATCCCTAATGTTTACCCGAACCCTTTTGGTTTGCTGGGATGCCTTTATTTTTGCCTAGGCCGGTCAACCTAGTGGGTCTTTGTTCATGCGTAGTATCTTTTAACTATGTCCGTGTTTACATGGTGCAGAAGGTCGTCACCATCCATAGTGGTTAAGATCATGGCTCCACCAGAAAATATGTTCTTGATCACAAATGGCCCTTCTTATGTAGGAGTCTATTTTCCCATGGGATCACCTTGCGGAAGTATGATGCGCTTGATTACTAGGTTACCAGCCTGATATACCTCGCATCTGACCTTCTTGGTAAAAACTTTAATCATACATTTTTGGTACATCTGACCGTGATAGACAGTCACGAGCCTTTTCTCGTCAATCAAGTTTAATTGATCAAGTCGAGTCTAAACCCATTCGTCTTCAATCAAACCTGCGTCCTTTATGACTATCAAGGAGGGGATCTGGACTTCAATGGTTAGGACAACTTCCAGACCGTATACCAGAGAGAAAGGAGTTACCCCTGTTGATGTGCTCATTGTTGTATGGTAACCATGAAGAGCAAATGGTAACATCTTATGACAGTCTTTATATGTCATCGTTATCTACTGTATGATCTTTTTGATATTTTTATTAGCAGCTTATACAACGCCATTCATCTTCGGCCAGTAAGGAGAAGAGTTATGATGATGGATCTTGAATTACGTGCAGAGCTCGGTGATTATAGTATGATTGAGATTGGTACCATCATTCGCGATGATTCTTTCTAGAATACCATACCGATAGATAAGGTTATATCTGATGAATCGGGCCACAACGTTCTTGGTAACAGAAGCAAATGAGGCTGCCTCGACCCACTTTGTGAAGTAATCAATAGAGACCAGGATGAAGTGCTGCCCATTAGAATCTATGGGTATAATCTCTCTGATCATATCAATGCCCCACATTGTGAATGGCCAGGGAGCAGTCAAAATGTTCAAGGGAACCAGAGGCACATGTACTTTATCAGCATAGATCTGGCATTTGTGACAAGTTTGTGAATGTTGATAACCGTCCACTTCCATAGTGGACCAATAGTATCGTGCCTGTAGGATCTTTTTAGCCATTGTTTACCCACTAGAATGGGTACCAAAGGTACCTTCGTGCAAATCTGCCATAATCTTTTCTGCTTCACTTTTATCCACACACCAGAGCAAAGTAGAATCGTGGTTGCGCTTGTAGAGTATTTCGTTACTGAGGAAGAACTTGGAAGGGAACCTACTTAGCAACTTCTTATTATTGACTGAAGCTCCTTCGGATACTCTTGGGCTTCGAGGTATCTTTTGACTTCATGGAACCAAGGTTTGTCCACTACTTCTTCAGTATCAACCTCGTGACAGTATGCGGGTTCATCCATTCTCTCAATAGTGATATGATGATCTTCATTATCCCACCTGACCTTGAACATGGATGACATAGTAGCTAGCGTGTCTGCTAGTTGATTTTCCTCTAGTGGAAAATGCTCAAAGGTAACTTCTTCAAAGCGTGAATTTAATGTCAACACATGCTCTCGATAAGGCATGAGATTAGGATGATTCATGTCCCATTCTCCCTTGATTTGACTGATTACTAGGGACTAGTCTCCAAATACACTCAAGAATTTGATCCTCAAGTCAATAGCAGCTCTGAGACCCATTATGCATGCTTCATATTTAGCCATATTGTTGGTACAATCGAAACATAGCCTAGAAGTGAAAGGAGTATGACAACCCTCGGGAGATATGATCACGTCATCGATGCCATTGCCAAGTGCGTTGGAAGCTCCGTCAAAAACCATAGTCCATCAGGATCCTTTTTTGGGTCTTTCATCTGGTCTGGATTCTTCATAATCAGTCACTAACATGATGTTCTCATCCAGGAACTCAAAATTCATGGATTGGTAGTCGTCCACAGCCCGATGACCCAAATGATCAGCTAATACACTTCCCTTAATTACTTCTGGGTTGTGTATTAAATATCATATTCAGTCAGGATCATTTGCCATCTTTCTATTCTTCCGGAAAGAGCAGGCTTCTCGAAGATGTATTTTATAGGATCCATTTTATATAACAATAAGGTAGTGTGAGTCAACATATACTATCTTAGTCGGCAAGCAGCCTATGCCAAAGTGCAACAAGTTTCCTCGAGCAGTAAATATCTTGTTTTACAGTCGGTAAACTTTTTGCTAAGGTAGTATATTGCATGTTCTTTTCGACCAGACCCGTCATGCTTCCCTAGCACACACCCCATTGAATTCTCTAATACTGTTAAATAAATGATCAGAGGTCTTCCTTTAAGCGGTCGCATCAAAATTGGAGGCTCTTGAAGATATTCTTTGATTTTGTCAAAGGAAATCTGGCAATCATCATTCCACTTCACTGCTTGATCTTTCTTCAGTAATTTGAAGATTGGCTCACAAGTAACGGTTAGATGGGAAATGAATCTAGAAATGTAGTTTAGACGTCCCAAGAACCCCCTAACCTCCTTCTCAGTGCAAGGAGTTGGAATTTCTTCTATAACTTTAACCTTTGCAGGGTCTACTTCAATAGCTTTGCCGCTGACAACAAAGCCTAAGAGCTTACCGGATCTTACTCCAAAGGTGCACTTATTCAGGTTCAACCTCAGTTTGTATTTCTTCAGCCTTTTAAACAGCTTCCACAGGTGATCAAGGTGCTCCTCTTCAGTCTGAGACCTAACTATCATATCATAAACATAGACCTATATCTCGTGATGGATCATATCGTGAAACAAAGCTACCATGGCATATCGATATGTTGCCCCAATGTTCTTTAACCCTAATGGCATAACTTTGTAGCAGAAAGTGCCTCACTGCGTGACGAAGGTTATTTTCTCCATATCTCCAGGCGCCATTTTGATCTGATTGTACTCGGAGAAACCATCCATGAAGGAGAATACCTTATGTTGTGCGGTGTTGTCAACCAGAACATCAATATGGGGAAGCGAAAACTAACATGTCTTCGTATGACCAAACAAAGACCTAAACATAGTCATGTAACATCTGAATTAACCGTTTTTGACACTATGCTCCAGATCGGCACCTATCTTGACTTCCTTCTTATCCTCCTCAGTACCCAAGTTCACTATCTAAACCGGCTCTTCATGAGGCTGTATTGCCCTTTCCTCCTGTTGTAACAGTCCGACAAGTTCTCCTGGTACTTCACAATGTTCCTCACCTTCGTCTTTGGCTTGGTATATCGGATTTTCAATGTCATAGTTGGCAATAGCAGAACCATTACAAATGGGATCCAGAGTAGACGTGGATCTGCAGTTTGATACGTGGGTGTGTGTAAGAGATCGTATTTATTTTTGATAAACTACAAAGTAGCAAAGAAAAACAAAGAGCGTAAAATTTGCATGCAAAACATCCATTGATTTATTAATGACATATGAAGATGAAGTAATAACCCTCACAAATAGACCATTGTGCCTCGGGTAAGACACAAGGCTTTAAAGTTTCAATTGTCCAAATATTACATATCCCAAAAAAAACTTAAAGACAATTACTCTTGAATAAAAGTAATTGGAACAAAATCCTTGGCCTCCCAATTGTTGAGTCCACCGCTGGTAGTTGGGAAGATCCACTTGTCTATGTCACATTCACTATCACTGTCCTCCAACGCATTGACTCCATGGTTGCTGATGCGTAGTGGTGGTCCCCCGGCACGAGCACGACGAGCAGCTCTTTGGGCCCCTGAAGTAAAACACAAACCAAACTTGTCAGATTTGTAGGGAATATCTGGAAGTTGGCCCCAAATGGTACACCCACCTTCTTAAACTATTGCTTTGGCATCCTTCAGAGAAGCCATCTTCAATGGAGGTCTAGTAATCTTCGAGACATTGGTAGCAGTCTTGGTCGCGACAACTGTCTATGGAACCTCCTCAAAGTTCCGACAGGGGGTCTCAATGAACTCCACGTCCATTTCAACATACCTGAAAGAGCTTAGGTGGCTCACCATGTATTCTTCGTCACCGTGGACCGTAATAATATTGTCATTAACTGGGTATTTCAACATCTGATGCAAAGTAGAAGTAACAGCACCGACCCATGGATCCAAGGTCGACCCAATAAACAAGAGTAAGACGAGCGGATGTCCATCACGTAGAAAGTTGAGTCAAAAGTCTGAGTACCAATCTAATCTGTCCATAGCATTCTTGGGTAAGACGTTCAACGATGGACCTGTATCTACTAGAACATGAGCTAGGGTAGTGCCCCTGCACTCAATGGAGACATGTATGGTATCATTATGCTTTCTTCCCTTGGATGTCAAATCTACATCAGAGAAACCAAGTCCATTGTCAACTGTCAAACTAGAAACACAGTTCTCGAATTGATTGGCAGAGGTCTCTTGAGGCACATGGGCAGACTTCAGGAATTTTACCAAAGCCTTAGCATGGGCTTCATAACATAAAAGTAAGGCCAGCATTGAGATTTTTGAAGGGCTCTGCCCCAAATACTCCACAATGTTGTAATCAATTTTCTTTATTATCTTCAGTATCTCTTCCATCTCTTTTTTAGAAGCCTCAGAAGTGACTTCTTTGTGCGCCTTCGTCCGTATAGGCTTAACCGGTACCTCTTTGCCCAGAGTCTCAGCTGACCCAGCAGCAGGGATAACAGTGGGAGTAATAACATGAGTAGCAGCATGAAAAACCAAAGGAGTGCAACAATCTTTAGAGAGATTCCAGGAGACAAAAATCTTCCGCTTCTCGTAATTTGGTGGTCCCAACGATGTTGTCGATGTCGAGATCAATATCTTCAGCAACTTTATTTTTAACAGCTAATAGGTCTTGCTTGACGCCATGGTAGTAGACGTCAGCCCCATAATTCCAAGGAATAATTTTATCAGAGGAATATGGTATCGACCCAGGAAGGGTGATAACAAGGGGGAAAACTTGGGAATGGATGTAATCTTGACGGGTCTTTTGGTGGAGAACCTGGGAGGATTGTTGGAAATGGTGATTATTTATACATCTTCACACAAAATTTTTGCAGGGGGAGCTTTCTCAAACAGGATTTCTTTGTTAATCATCAGGCGCTGGACACCTATCTTTAACAACGAGAAACCATTGGCAGAGACATACACAGGTGGCAACCTTCACCACAACCCTAAAATAAATCGGCTCGTAACAAATTCTTTTTAACAATCAGAAGAGGAGTAACTAACTCATCAACAGAAGAGACAAACAAGTCATCATTAACGGCATTGACACCCTGGCCATGTTTGGGAATTGGTGCAGTTATTACATTAGGGGTCTCTGGAGGGCCAAACTCAATCTCCTTCGCTTGATAAGATCCTGCACCTTATTTTTTAGAGCCCAACAATCGTTTGTATCATGCCCCGGACTTTTGAAATGATAGGCACATTGAGCATTTGGGTTGTAGCGGTGAGATGCAGTATTGGGATTCTTAGGATCTTCTTTTAGGGTGACAAAATTAGACTTCAAGAAGTGTGGCAAAACCTGATATATGGTCATGCTGATCCGGGTGAACTGTCTTTTGGGTGCATCCGGTCTGCGCTGATTGTTTCATTGTGAGTTTGATGCAGGATTGGAAATCATAACAACCCCTACTGTTGGACGGCGTCCAGTCTTACCTTGATTTCTCTGACCGTAGGCAACATTGACCTTCTTCTTCCCAAAGAATGGTTTCTTTATTGTACTGGAGGATGAATCTCTCTGGATCTTACCACTCTTAATACCAGCTTCTACTCGCTCACCAATCAAAATCAGCTAAGTAAACCCAGCTCAAGAGCTTCCAATCAGATGGTTGAAAAATGGACCAGATGAAGTGCCCAAGAACATGTCTACCAGCTCTCCATCAGACAGAGGAGGCTGGACTCTTCCCACGAGGTCTCTCTACTTTTGGGCATAACCTTTGAAAACCTCGCTGGAACCCATAGACATACTTTGCAATTATATTGGTACTGCTTGTAAAAAGCAGCAGCCAAGTCTTCCCAATTACGAATGTTGGTTCCCTCCAGCTGATAGAACCATTCGAATTGCGTCCCTGACAAACTTTCCTGGAAGAAATGTACCCACAGATTCCTATCAGTAGTGTGGGGTTGAAGCTTCCTGACATATTACCTTAAGTGCAACTTAGGACAGGAGGCACCGTCATACTTAGCAAATGTGGAGACCTTGAATTTCTGCGGGATGACCACGCCTGAAACCAGTCCTAGCTCTTCAAAATCCAGCCCAGGTACCCTCTGAAACTCCATAGCATTGAGACGATCCTCCAACTGTTTGTATTTATCATCAGCAGGAGGACATTGTTCCTCAGAGTAATCAGCCTCTTCTTCATCAGTCCCTGGGTTGTTGTTTTCTTCTGCTGGCTTTTCTTCTTGATTGTCCCCCTCATTTGACAGGGTTACGAAATCTAGAGCTGGCTTAGCCGATCCTCTCAACCTTCTTCCCAAATTTAAGACACCAACTGGTTTTTTTTCCTTATTTGTCTTCTCTTTGATGATAAGAGCTTTCAGATCTTCTTGTCCCTTAGCCAGAGTCAGAAACATTTGTTGGAACTCAGTGTTTTGAGCTTGAAGATCCTTTACTATTTGTTCAAGAGCCATTTCTTTTTTCTAAGATAAACAGCGAAAAGATAAGAAACTTGTCTCGAAATACCTAATATGCAATGACATGTATGATATGCTTAGGCAATGTTTTCAAGGTCTTTTAAGATTTTAAAGTTTCTTAGACAAAGAGAGAACAAACATTAATTGCATTCATAAGTTTAAATGGTTACAACGATGCCTCTTCGGCTTACAATGGAAAAAACAAAGATAAAACAAAATTCCTAAATCAAACAGGACTCAGGTTTCCCATGGGCGTATCCTCTTTGGTGCAATGTAGGCATTCAAACTCTATTCTTCATGCAATTGTCTTATAAGCTCCAAGACCTTCTTCTCCCTTACATTGAACTGGGTTTCAAAGGTGTCTCGTTCCTCTTTGAGTTGAATCCAAGATCTTTTCAATTCCACGAGCGTAGTCGGCATGTCAGGATGGAGAATAATATGAGGTACATCTGTCTTGGAAATAGGTTCCATGATGATAGGTAGGATGGCGGGGTAAGGCATCATGAGATTTTGAGCGTGTGATTGCATCCACTTAAGATAAGGCTCCAAAGGAGTGGAGTTCTTATGCTCCAATGTCTTGCTATCCACTTTATTCACCATGCCCCAAGCGCGGATGAACCTCTGACGGTACCCTTGGACATTATTCTCATAGTTGAATGCAATTCCCTGAACCAGCGCATCATGAGGACCATCCCTCCTAGCATACCCAAACTATCGTAACGCCAAACAAGGGTCATAAGTGATTCCTCCTATAATGCCTAGGAGAGGGACATTAGGGAATTCCCCACAGCGATCAATGATGGTGACGTCTTCACAGATCTAGGGCACCAGTGAATATCCGAATGTGCGAGGGACATAAACCTATTAGACCACCTCATACCTTGCTCATTCTTCAACACAGATCGGGGTAGGTGAAAAATAAACCACCTAGCCAACAGAGGAGTGCAACACATAAGGATTCCTCTTCTCTTTATGGTGCGAGTATGAAAAGAGTGCAAAATGTCTCCAAGTAAAGTAGGCACCGAGTTATGAGACATAAACACTTTGACTGCATTCACGTCTATGCGTTGGTCCAGATTAGGGAACAGTACCATCCCATAGATGAGAAGTACCAACACATCTTCAAAGACTTGTAAGTCCAAAGTATCCCAAAAATAGTGAGCTTTCTCAAACAAAAACTTGGCTAGAAAACCTTTGACACCGCTTCTTATTTCCCAATTTGTCACAATGTCAGACCGTTATAAATACGGGGTTTGAGTGATCTCCTAAGGCTTTGGGTTTGTTTCCATATCGTTTAAGGGTAATTGATTGAGAATATGCATTCCAAATAACTGAGAAAACTCTTCCATGGTAGGCACCAACTGGTAATCGGGAAATGTAAAGCAATGATGTAAAGGGTCAAAGAATTGAAAGAGAACTTTCACCATGTCTTCATCAGAGCTTGAGGTGACCAAATTGAGGAGTCGACCATGTCTTTTGCTGAATGGAGAATTCTCATGAACCCTTCATGCTAACTCTTTGAGTTGAGGAGGCACCCTTACGAGGTTAACTTGGATAGTATTTCTGAGAGTGGGAGCCATGTCCTACAAAATAGACACAAATATTAGTCATAAAAATCCTTGAAATGGTTAATGTGATATGCCAATGTTATGATGTTATGTACAAACAAAAATATATAAGAACACAAACAAATCCTTAGGTTTCGGCTTGCATGGATTCCATAGGTAAGTACCCTCTTGAAGTATAATTGGTTCAACCTGTCCTAGAAAGTAATCGGGTTCTAGGGGATCTCAATATGACTGCTCTTTCTTCACCGGGCATTGTTTCAGTGCAAGCCTCTTTATTGGCGACCAAAATATCCCGGAAGTTAGATCTCAATGAGTGTAGTATCGAGTATCAACCAACTTTAGACTGCACCAAATCCGGCTATCTCACTACTTCCTAATGGCCAAGTTGTTCAATTAAAGGTTCCAAGGTCAGTATGTGATTCATGACACCATACAGCGACCCCGTATTCTCTTTGACTACTTAAGGGCTACTGGTACCAACAAATGTGTCACACCAACATAGCTATTGTTTCAACCGTGTCGGTATACCCCACATAGTCCCCAAGATCTATTGCTACTTACCTAAAAGGTGCCCTAGATCCGGGTGTAGGATCTTTACAAGTAAACCCAAACAAAACCCTTAAAAGTAAAGCAAGCAAAGAAAACAAGGAAATCAATTTTAAAATGAACTAACTCAAAGGTAACCCCACTTTTTTATTTAAGTCCCCAGCAGAGTCGCCAGTTCTGTGATACGGTGGGAGAACTGACTGTTATACTGGTTTTGCGTTTGTATTCACAAATGTTGTGGAAAGCAAGAGTCACCACCGACTTTTCTTTTATTCAACAAAGGAAAGGGTGAAAATAAAAGAAAAATACCTTTCGAGATTATTTGAGTAAGGGGGGTAGATTATGGAAAGGGAATGTGTTAGCACCCTTTCCATCTGTAGTTATCTACGGGCTCTTAGATGCTTAGCTCATTTTTGAAATACCTTGTGCTTTTGTGTGTTTTTGAAAAGTATTTTAAAATGCCTTAGTGCGGCGATTTGATTTATGATAACTCTTGTATCAGTCCTTAAGAGTGTCGATAAAGAATTTTGAAAAGGTTTCTTAAAATTTTTTTGTGTAAGTGTAAAAAGTTTGTTTTTTGAGCATAACATCTAGGAACTATATACTTTACTCAAAAGGTTTGTTCTTTTCCTCCTTTCCTTTAGACAGTGCTATCCTACTATTAGTGAGTAGGTAGCCCTAGTTATTTTTATGTTTGAGGGACATTCGAAGGGACATTTATAGTCACAAAGGAAACTGGGCAAGAAACCTTAGTAACTACCCTAGGGTTTTAAGATCATGTTTACTGAGGCAACGTCGAGAGGGTCATCAAGGGACTTATGATCTTTTTTAACCGGAGGGTAACCACTAAAATCTCTCACGTTTCGAGAATTATGATTGTTTTCCGAAGGCAACCAAAGTGGGATACCATAGAGGTGTACATGTGGAATTGTGTTGTATTCAGTTATTTATATTTGCATTTAGGTTTGCTAGCGTTTGATTATCATGTTCTTGCCATACAATCCTATTAGTCATGTGTGATACGGTGGCAGAACCGACTGTTAATACTGGTTTGCATTTTTTGTTTGCAAATGTCGCGGTAAGCAAGAGTCACCACCGACTTTTATTTTATCCAATCAGGAAAAGGAAAAAGAACAGAAAAAACCTTTTTCGAGAATGTTTGAGTACGGGGGGTAGATTATAGAAAGGGGAGGTGTTAGCACCCTTTCTATCCATGGTTTTCCATGGGCTCTTAGGTACTTGCTCATTTTGAAATTGCTTTTGTGTGCTTGTTTTGAAAAGTTTTGTTTTACTTCGTGTTAACCCTTGTTTCTGTCCTCAAGAGTGTTACGAAGTTGTTTTTGAAAACTTTGTTTGAAAAGTGTTTGTGTGAAAAAAATTTGTTTGTTTGAGCAAGTGCCTAGGAACTAATCTACCTAATCGAAAAATGTCTGTTCGTTTTCCTTTTAGAAAATGCTATCCCACTATTGAGGAATAGGTAGCATCATCGTTGGAGTTTTTAGGGATATTCGAAGGGACATGTACGATCATAAAAGAAATGTTAGGAAATGTTAGTAATCATCCTAAAGCCTTAAATACCTTTTTCCGAGGCAACATCCGAATGGGTCATTTTAGATCTTTTGAGGATAGAGGATAACCACTAACAAATCCTATACTTCATGATCGTTTAACTGAAGGCAACCAGAGTGGAGTAAACCCTAGGAGTGGGCATGTGCATGTGTTCGATTTTAGTTATTTAATATTTGCACAATTAAGGTGATCTACTATTTTAATTTTCAGTTAGTCTTTCCATACAATCCTATTACCATTCATCTAAGCAGTTTATAATTTGCGGAAATTAAAAGTGTGGAAAGTTAAAAGTCCTAGCTATTACAAGGCTTTTGCAGATACATAATCGTCTTGACTGAAAATAAAATTACGGAAGTTTAAACCCTAATTACTATTAGAACCTCGAAACCGTTACAATAATAATAAGAAAAGGAATTAAAATGCGCGCGGCGATTTAAAAATGCAAGAATTAAAGAAAACCTAAAAGTTTAATCGAAAAATATTTTTGTTATTTTTTGGAGAAAAGATTGAATTATTTACAAATTAAAAACCTTAATTTCTAATAAATTTAAATTATATAGAAAAACAATTAAATTGCCCTAAATAATTAAACTAATTAATTAATTAAAGAAACAAAATATTTTTCTTGAAAAAATGATTTTTGATGTTTTTTGTGATTTTTTGACTTAATAAAAAAAAGATTTTTGTTATTTGTAAAGAAAAAAAAGAAATTAAATAAACAATAAAATATAAGCAATAAAATAAAAAGATTAGAGATGGGCCTGTATTGAAGCTAAATGGGGGGTGTATATCTGAATTTGTTAGGCCCATTAGTGGCTACGCCTAACCCATGCGCTTGATCCTGTGTAGTTCACACTTGGAGGGTGCATCATGGGCCTTCTTTGATGGAGCGTTGGATTGGTGATAATAATAATCCATTGGTTGGATGAGGGAAGCGCATGGTAGGCTCCAGGGGGTGTGATGTACATGATCTGTTGAAATAAAGTTATAAAATAAGAAAACACTGGGACCTGGGATCGAACCCAGGTCCTCCCACTCAATAGCAATGTGCCTTACCATCTGAGCCATGTGTCTTGTTTGTTAGTATAATGATAACAATTAATATTATATAAAAATAAGTGGATTAATGAATTAAAACAAAAACGCGTGCCAACATTCAAATTGGAATTTTTTTTATTAATAACCATGTATTAAAAAAATATTTCGCAAATAACCGGGTTTCGGAAAAAATTACGCAAATAACCATGTTTGAGATGGCTCCACAAAGGAGGAGCCATCTCATTTGGCGCATCCTCCTATTTTTTTAAGGGAGGCGCCATCTCATTTGGCGCCTAAGGGCAAAGGGCAAGCCCTAAGCCAAGTGAGATGGCGCCTATGTACAAAATTAGGTCAAAAAAAAAAATTTTTTTTTCTTTCCTGCGCGTTGCGTATTAGACAGAGATAAACAAAATGGATTTTTTATTTAAAAAAAAAATAATTACATTCAACTGTTTTACATTTAAAGAACAGTAAAAAAATAGATACAAAAAAATACTGGGAAAAAAAAAGATACATCAGTGATCCCCAGGAACCCGGTAATGACCCTCAGTTCCGCATCCCCGTCCCCGCCTTTCTCTTGCTGGGTGCCGTCTCGTTTCCTGCTGCGGCAAGGTCGATGGCCCAGCGAAGTCAATGCGATCCGAATCCATAAAATCGGTAAGATCTCCATATCTCGAAGATCCGCTCTGGGTACAGTCGGTTACCCATACCCTCGAAGTTTGGTCGTGTTGGCGGTGGGTGGGGTTCCATGGTTGGTCGGTAGCATTGGTCGTCTGAGTATGGGGGGTAGAAAGGAAATGGATCTTGGGGTGTTTGGTATTGTGGATGTTGGTTTGTTTGGTGATATGGTGGTTGATGGTAGGTTTGGTCGGGTTGGTCATAATCTTCTGACATTCCCATATCAGGGCTAAGGCTGGATGTTGAGGGCGCCATATTGGGATATGTGGAAGATTGAAATTGTGTATGGGGTATGTGGGTTTGCTGGTATTGGGTTGGTATTGTGGTTGGGTTTGAGGCATTTCCGAGTATTGGTAGTTTGGCGGTGATTGTGGTTGGTAGTACGGCATTTGGTTGTAGTTGTGTTGTGGTGGGGAATGTGGTTGTGTGTTTGTTGGTCTGTTTCTTCTTGGGGGTTGGTTTGAGGTTGATGGATTTTGGGTTTGTTGGTGGGGAATCGAGGGTTGTGCCCATTGTGTGCGTGGGTCAACCAAGTACCTCGGATGAGACACGTGCATATCTGGGTTACTAACCGACCTATACCACGACATATATTGATCGGTGTGTCGCATGTTACCTTGAGTAAGGAAAACCGGGGATTGCAAGATGTAGCGGTGACGCCTTTGCCACATTTTACACCATTCTGGAGCAAAGTCTTTCCAGTTGGTAAGATTCCACTGGGCGTCGACCCTTTTTAGATGCCAGGGGGATAAATCTGTTGGATCACTTGGTATCTCCTGGATCATTCCGAACTGCATCTTCACACGGTCGGTGTGGTGCATCTCCACAATGTTGAACCGAATGAGTGCAGTCTTTGCAGTCCAAGTTGCTGCATCCTCTGGATTTGGAGAATGGTCCAAACCCAAATATGGTCTCCAGACGAACTGCGATAAAATTTAAATCAGGTAAGCGCAAAAGTAATGTATAAATAATTAAAATGAACAAAAGTTAAAAGCTACGACGTACGTCATCTGGGCCTAAGTGATCCAACAGATTCCGGTAGAGTGCGACATTGAATCTGGGATTCTTGCCGTAATCCATACCCCTCACGCAGTACCTAAAGGAAATGAGAAACATGTTATTTTTAGCATATATTTTGGAAAGCCTTTGGGATTCCTTTCTTTGTTGCATGCAAGGCCATTGGAGTTGATGGGTGGAGTCTTACACAAAACATTTATGTGTGCAGAATAGGGTCAGGCTAGGTGGCAGCATAAGCCCATGCATGTATCACGATTGGACAGTAAGGGAGGCGCCATCTCACTTGGCGAAATAGTACAAAAATGAATGGTGTCGCCACCCCATTTGGCGAATAAGAGGTGTCACGTTTTACAATATTGGTTCAGGCTACGTGACAGCCTTTGGGATTCCTTTCTTTGTTGCATGCAAGGCCATTGGAGTTGATGGGTGGAGTCTTACACAAAACATTTATGTGTGCAGAATAGGGCCAGGCTAGGTGGCAGCATAAGCCCATGCATGTATCACGATTGGACAGTAAGGGAGGCGCCATCTCACTTGGCGAAATAGTACAAAAATGAATGGTGTCGCCACCCCATTTGGAGAATAAGAGGTGTCACGTTTTACAGTATTGGTTCAGGCTACGTGACAGCCTTTGGGATTCCTTTCTTTGTTGCATGCAAGGCCATTGGAGTTGATGGGTGGAGTCTTACACAAAACATTTATGTGTGCAGAATAGGGCCAGGCTAGGTGGCAGCATAAGCCCATGCATGTATCACGATTGGACAGTAAGGGAGGCGCCATCTCACTTGGCGAAATAGTACAAAAATGAATGGTGTCGCCACCCCATTTGGAGAATAAGAGGTGTCACGTTTTACAGCATTGGCTCAGGCTACGTGACAGCCTTTGGGATTCCTTTCTTTGTTGCATGCAAGGCCATTGGAGTTGATGGGTGGCAGGCTAGGTGGCTGCATAAGCCCATGCATGTAATATTATTGGCAGCCTTGGGGGGTTGCATCACTTACTTAATTGAAATTTTTTGCCTTACGTTGAACATAACATTCATTCACATAAACTGTAAAATTTTCCAACCTTCGAATCAGTCATCTAACCTTCAAACATTCCAGCATTCATACCTTCATACAATCAATAAACCCAAAACATTCCCACCTTCATACCTAAAACAATTCTACATAATGGCCTCTTCACCACAATTTGTTGTCAAAGCACATTTCAACGGTGAGACATACATGTGTCCCACAGTTGGGTTTTTGTTTAGAAACACCGACAATGTCCGATTTCTCTTAAACGGGAAAGCAAATTTCTCGTACTTTAAGAAAAGATTGGAGGCCAAACTTGAACGAGGCCCGGTATCCCAGATATTTTATCAGAGTCCAGTATTTTTTGGAAACAACCAAGTTATTTTTTATAAGGTTGCAATTCAAGATGACGAGGATTTCCAGAACATGATTTCCAGCCATGTCTATTCTGGAAACGACTCTATTGAGTTGTACGTTCTGTTTCAAGAGCCTCCGGTGACACAGGAGGTAGAGCCTCCGGTGACACAGGAGGTTGATCCTTTGGAGAATGAGCAAGATGAGGTGGATGCAGTTGATGATGAAGAAGAAGATAACGAGTTAGAGTTTGATGAAATGGTGAACGACGATTCTGACGATGATGGCATCCCAAGTATTCCTACCGACAAAATCTACACACCACCTACGCACATGACAAACTTCAACATGGGCGGAGATGAACCTTCTACAGACTTGTTTTTCCAACCGTATATGCAATCGGATGAAAATTTAAAAGAGAAGGACAAGTTTCGTAATAGAGAGGAATGCATAAGGGCCATCAAAAAATTTCACATGCTCAACTCGGTTGATTATAAGGTGGATCGTGTAAACCCGGAAAGGTACAAGATCAAGTGTGTCCACCCTGACTGTATGTTCAAGCTGACCGCTTCATACAGACTAAGGGGTGACTGCTGGGTCATAGGTTCCATGACTACCCATACTTGTGTAAGTTCCACTCAATCACAAGACCACCGAAAACTCAACCATGATCTAATCTGTCAAGAAATCCTACCCCTGGTCAGCAACGACCCTTCTTTGAAGGTGAAAACAATCATCTCCCACATCACCACGGTTTTTAACTACACTCCGTCTTACCGTAAGGCGTGGTTAGCAAAGACTAAGGCGATTGAAAGGGTGTACGAGAACTGGGAGGAGTCATACCGAGAACTTCCACGCTACCTAAATGCACTCAAGACATATTCTCCAGGTAGTGTTTATGTTTTGGAAACATTGTCAGCGTACGCCCAAGATGGTAGTCTACTACATGGCAACGGAATATTCAGTCGCGTCTTTTGGGCATTTCAACCATGCATCACAGGGTTTGCTTCATGCAAACCAATTCTACAAATAGACGGGACTTGGTTGTATGGGAAGTACAAAGGCACGCTTTTGATGGCAGTTGCACAAGATGGCAACAATAACATTTTCCCCGTTGCGTTTGCCCTTGTCGAGGGGGAGACCGGTGGTGCTTGGAGCTTTTTCCTGAAAAATCTTCGTACACACGTGGCTCCTCAACCAGATCTCTGTTTGATCTCGGACAGACATGCCTCCATTGAAAGTGCCTATAATAATCCGGCAAATGGTTGGCATGACCCTCCTTCTACGCATGTCTATTGCGTCAGGCATATCGTCCAGAATTTCTCGAGGGAGGTCAAGGACAAAACATTGAGGAAAGCGGTGATGAATGCGGGATACGCACTGACACAACCCACATTCAAATATTATCGCAACGAGATCCGTTTGTCTAACCCAGAAGCCGGTACGTGGATCGATAATATACCGGTCGAAAAGTGGACTAGGTCATACGACAATGGCCATAGATGGGGGCATATGACAACAAATCTTATTGAATCAATGAATGGGGTATTCAAGGGCATACGAAACCTCCCCATCACTGCCTTGGTGAAATCCACGTATTTTAGGATGGCTGCGTTATTTGCCAAAAGAGGTGAAATGTGGTATGCGGTCTTGCAATCAGAACAACTATGGAGTGAAAGCTGTATGAAATACATTAAGGCTGAAAGTGCTAAAGCCAACACTCACATGGTTACACGGTTTGACCGCCATAGCCACAACTTCATTGTGAAAGAGACAATTGACCACAATGAAGGCCTGGCAAGACAAGAATACAGGGTCATTTTACCTTCTCAATGGTGCGATTGTGGCAGGTTTCAAGCTTTTCGTATGCCTTGCTCTCATGTCATTGCCGCTTGTGCGCATACCCATCAAGACGCGCTTCAACTGCTCTCAAATGTTTATAAATCTGAAACGTTGCTCACTGTTTACAACAACACCTTTCCTTTGGTGGCAAAACCGGACTATTGGCCTGAATACAACGGTGATATAGTTTGGCACAATGACCAAATGCGAAGGAACAAGAAGGGTCGTCCCAAAAGCAGGCGCATAACAACAGAAATGGACGATCTTGACAGGTTGGAAAGAAAGTGTGGTTTATGCCGTCAGGTCGGACACAATCGCAAAAACTGTCCGAATCGGGCGTCTGGCTCGACCACATAAATTTTGTAATACATTAAATCTTTTCAATATTTGTGTTGTAAACATTATGGGTTTTCCATTAATAAAACTGTTCACACAATTTAAGAAATTCAATATAGGAAATTACATTAGGGTTTTCGCGTACAACAATGATTAACGATATTCAATCTAGGAAATTACAACTGTTAACACAATTTCATCTGACCCATGCATCATCAGCATTACATCACTGTCTGTTTTGACTTCCTCCAACCACACATTAGGTCTTCCTGTCGCATGCGAGGTTGTTGTTTGTTTTCGCTGGATCCTTCGAATTTTTTCCCCCTCGGCGATGTCTCCATCTAGCCACCGCATCAACTCCCGCTTCAGACGCTCCATGGAGTGAATGTGCCAGAATTTCATTTTCATCGCAGGTTTCGTGGCGGAGAATATAACGTAACCATCTCTGCTAAAAATCATAGGCGACTTCATTACGTAAATAAGGGAGTACAAAATAAAAATACAGTGCGAGAAAGTGTGAGAAATTTCAAAGAAACAGACGAATTATTTATAAAACAGCAAAAAACCCTAGTTTTGCCCTAGGCGCCAAGTGAGATGGCGCCTCCTCTTCTTTTTAAGGAGCATGTGCCATCTCACTTGGCTAAATGCCAAGGGAGGCGCCAAGTGAGATGGCGCCTAGGGCAAAACCCTAGGTGCATGCGCCAAATGAGATGGCTCCTCCTTTGTGGAGCCATCTGAAACATGGTTATTTGCGTAATTTTTTCCGAAACCCGGTTATTTGCGAAATATTTTTTTAATACATGGTTATTAATAAAAAAAATTCTTCAAATTGACCAATATGATTGAACACGCCGTCTTCTTCTTCCTCATCCATCGTTTTAGGTATGAGACTTATACCTACGGACAGTCTGCCATGGTTGTAGCCCTGCATCTTTCAAAAATCACGAGCAAGCATGATAAATTACTGGTGAATACATAGATCCACTCGTTTTGATCTCACGAGTATCATGGTGCTCTTTTCTTAGCCTAATTTAACCTGTAGAATAAAGCCCTAAAACACAAGAACAAACCCTAATAATGGCAAATACGCATACAGACGTCCAAATGCAAAATTGATTGAACCAAAATGTTCCAAATGATGATACAAACACAATGTTATGCTTAAAAGTAATTAATAATGCGTAAATTGAAAAATCAAATTCAAGATTATGTGAGCAAACCGTGGGTCTGTAGTTCGCGATTCTGGCCGTGTGGAAGCTTGCAAATGATCATGTTAGCTTCTGGGAAGGTCCAGGAAACGATTGGCAGCCTTGAAATTCTTTGAATTGGCCTCTAAGCTGGAAATCAATCCACCACTTTCTTGACAATTTTTAGTTTTTGTTTTCAGCTTTTATGACCTGTAATCCTCAGTTTCTTGGCTTGGTTGTGTCCTATATATGTATTGGAATTGATTAGGTCAACAAAAATGCATGGTATCTTGGTGAATTAAGGAGATTTGATTTGGTTTTGTTTTTGTATGATATCATTCCAAAACAACCAAAATCATGCTATTTTTGATTCAATCAACCCTTGCACGACTTGGATATGATATGCTAGCTTGATTGGATTTGATTCCTATAAAAAATCAAATCAAAAATCAATCTTTTGAATTTTTTTGCAATTATTTGATTTAATTTGAATTTTAAATAATAAAAAATCAAAATAAAATAAACAATGAAGAAAATAAAGTGTAGATACTGATTTGGGTCGTGTACCAAGTCACAAACAAGATTCAATCATGAAAAACTAGGCCCATTTGACAAAAAATGCATTTTTGAGCACATTTGACTTTTGGAAATTTTGCAAAAATGGTCAACTTTGACAAGGCTTATCTCCTCCAATTTTAACCCTAGAGAGGTGTTCTTGGACTTTTTAGAAATCTTAGGATGTCCCCTAAACAACCCTTTTGGTATCATCTCAATTGGATCTTTCATGTTCATGTAAGAAGCTTTGACCCAAAAGGTGTTTTTTGTTGACTTTTCAAAAGGACCTATAATGTAGAAATTCATATCTTTTTATGAGTGCATATTTTGAACTTGTGGGCTGAAGATGAATTGTAGGGAATTTCATCTTCTTCAAAATGAGCCTTGGATGGGAAATTTCTGATAAAGTATGAAGAAGTTAAGCTTGGTCAAAGTTTGGTTGACTTTTCCTAAAAAACCCTAATTTAGCAACTTTTGGGTTTTGATGTATTTGGGGCATTCCTTGGGGAATCATGATCAAACCTTGATCAAATGATGAATATCACTTCAAAATGTTTATGTTGACCAAAAATCTTGAAGTTTGACTGCATGTGGGCCACAATTGACTTTTGACCTAGTATAGTTGATTTTCAGGCATCTTAGTAGTTGACTGAGCAAACTTCTTGGGCAAGGCATGAAACTTGACATGGATGATCTTGAGAACATATTAGGACCATGGAAAGCATTTGGGACCTTTGGACTTCAGCCATCCCGCTGAAAATGGAAACCCTAGTTTGAGGTGTATTGCCTTAGGGGAGAGTTTGTCTGGTCAACTCTTGGGCATCCTTGAGCAAGTTGAGGACCTCAATGAGCATGTGTTGAGTAAAATCAGAGGGAAAATTTTAGGGTACAACATCATGCATCTAGAAAGTTAATAGTGTGCGGGAATTTAAAGTGCAGAAATGTAAAATCTTAACTATTACAAGGCTTCGGGGAAGGGAGTTAATTACAAGTCAAAAAATGAGGAGGATAAAGCAGTAAATATCCTAGTTTAAATCTATTACATCCCATAAGCAAGTACAATAATATGAAAAATAGTAATGAAGCAATAAACGCGCACGAATTGAAAATAACTTCTAATCCTAAACTGTTTCTAAGTTAAAAAGACTTTTTTTTTGTCGTTTTGTTTTGTTTTATGAAAAAAAAATTGAATTCAAATAAATCCTAATTCTATTAATTTTAAAATTAAGAAAATTTCTTAAATAAATATTAATTAAGAAAAATGCTAACCTAGTTTTTTTTTGTGATTTTTTTATTTAATGTTAATTTAAAGAGTAAAGCCATTAAAAGAAATGAACAAAACAAAATACAAATACAAATGGTCCTTCGATACAGGGAAGGAGATTGTCCTTCGATCCAAGGAGGGAGGTTGATTTTCGATCCAGGGAAGGAGGTTGTCCTTCAATCCAGGGAGGGATGTTGTTGAAAGTGTATGATGGATTACCTATGGAGGATACTGGATCTGCAAGAAAACAAACAGAAAAAATAATTGCAAGAGGAAGGGATCGAAACCCCTGCCTATACACACACGCAACACCTTATCCTTCTTGCCCCTAATTTGAATCTTTTGATCTCAGGTCTGAGCTTATTTTGGCTCGAAACAACCTAAACCCAAAGATTTGAAGGAAATCTCAGATTGTTCCCTAGCAATGGCATGATCTCATTCACGTTAACCTTGTACTATCAATAGCCCTAAACATGAATCAAACGGTAAAAAGTATTAATATTCCATGAAAATGCAGTTTTTTTGTATTTACCAACCCTTGCCAATTGAAGATGCATGGATCTGTGGCTTTAGGCATGGAACTGCTTGCTTAGGGGCCTGAAAGTATTCCTGGGAATCTCAGGAGAGGGACAAGATGTTTGGTTTTGATCGAGGAGGCCTGCAAAGTATGATTTGATTTTGGAAGCTTTTAGATATTTTTTTATTTTTGTGTGGCTCTTTGGGGTGATTTGTGCGTGTAGGAATAAATGTTTTTGTGTCTCTGCAAAAATGTTTATGTGGAAATGTTTTTGTCTGGGTGGAGGAAAAATGTTTCTTTTTTTCCGTCCTTAGCAATGTGTCTTTAGCTCTGTATTTATAGGGGGTATTGGTGAATGGAAATGGAAAGAGACAGCCATTAATCAGGCTTTGAAGGTAGAATCGAAAGCCTTAAACAGGTTTCCTTTTTCGAGGATTTTCTACCCTTTTGGGTTTTGAATGAACCTAGACAGGTTTCACTCCTTGACTCCTTCGAGTGCCCTCAAGCCTTGTTCTTCGATTGGCTCTGAGTGGCTTCCTTTGATGGCTTTAGGCTTCAATTCGATTTGTTCACGGTTTCATCCTCATGGCACCTTCGGTTGAGTCCATTTATGTTGGTTGTTTGACCTGGAAAATTATCCTATTATCCCAATCGAACACTTCCTTCTGGCCAGTCAAAGCTTCTTTTGTTATTTCCTTCGAATGTAATTATGCTGGAGGCTTGGGCTTGGCGTCACCTAGGACTTTGGCCAGCAAGCATCTTGAACCAGACTCATCAAAAGACAAAACAAAACTCGTTTCCAACAATTGTGTGTCCTTCGAATGGACCAATTGTATGTCCTTCGAAGGCATCACTTGTGAGTTTCTTCGAATGGACCAAATGTATATTATTTGAAGGAACCATTTTTGAGTTTCTTCAAATGGACCACATGCACCCCTTGTGCGTTCTTTGAATGGGCCAAATGTATATCCTTCGAAGGCACCACTTGTGAGTTTCTTCGAATGGACCACATGCACCCCTTGTGCGTTCTTTGAAAGGGCCACCAATGTGTGTTCATAATGTAGAAATTATATGTTGAAGGGTTTAGAGGTGGTGTCAAACCTAGCATAAGGGAAGCCACTGCTTTGTGAATCAAAGCACGCATGAAAGAAGTTCTTGCCTTGTGAATCAAAGGCAGGTCTGAAGGATGTACTTGCCTTGGGAATTGAAAGCAGGCATAAAGGAGGTATTTGCCTAGTGAATCAAAAGCAAGCCTGAAGGATGTACTTGAAATGTGAATCGAAAGTAGGCATGAAAGACGTATTTGCCTAGTGAATTGAAATCAGGCCTAAAGGATGTACTTGCCTTGGGAATCGAAAGCTGGAATGAAGGAGGTATTTTCCTAGTGAATCGAAAGCAAGCCTGAATGATGTACTTGCCTTGTGAATCGAAAGCAAGTTGCTTCGAAGGAATCCTTTTCTTTGTGAATTGAAAGAAAGTTGCTTCGAATGAATCCTTTTCCTCGTGGAAGCTTGGGAATCAAAGCAAACTTGACCTTTCTTTGATTTGATGCTTGAGAGCCCAATATGACTATATGGAAACTATATGGGGAATCAAAAATCCAATTGTACTTGTGCAAATTTGGACTTTTGAAAATCCTTGTGAGAAAATGTCTTGAGAAAAGTGAGGGCAAATTTTGGGGTACAATAATATGCAATATTTTCAAGGATCTTTTGGGATTTAATATTGAAAAAATTAGATATTGAATCTGGTTGCAGCTTTCTCTGAGGAACTATGAGTCTTCTTCTTTGAACGTCCTTCTATAAGAATCAAGATCACTATATCAAGTGGGTTGTAGCCTCTGACACAAGATATTGTACTTTGATCTTGACGGCATCTGGTTAGAGGAAAATAAATCCTCTTACCCCTTGCTAGAAATTTGGCTTATGATAATCCTGCACCATAAATCTCTAAGATCCTTAAAATGGTTAGTAAAATGCTATGTTATGATGATATGATGCCTTGATGTTATGTTCATGAGTAGCAAACACAAACAAGTCACACAAGAGTCTTAGTTTTAAAGGCTTTCATGAACTTCATAGGTAAATACCCTTCCTCATTGAAGTTAAGTTGGCTCAACCTATCCTAAAATAGTAACCAGGTTCTAGGAATCTCATATCACCGATCTTTCTCGTAGGCTTTATTTTAGCACGGCAACCGCCTTGCCACTAAAACATCTCGAGAGTCGAATCTCAATGAGCATAGTTTCTAGTATCAACCAACCTTAGACTTCACCAAAGCCGACTATCTCACTACTTTCTAATGGCCAAGATTGTTCAATTAAACGTTCTAAAAGTAATTTAGTTTTAACGACACCACGCGGAAGCCTAATGTTATCCTTGAGTGACTCAAGGAACACCAGTACGAACCAAAGTGTCACACTAATCGTAGCCATAATTTTAACCATATTGGTCTACACCGTACAATCTTTATGATCTATTGCTACTTACCTAAGGAATTCCTAGATCCGGGTGTAGGATCTTACAAGCATTTATACCTAAACAAAAACCTTTAAAGTAAAGCAAGTAAAGAAAACCATAAAAACAAGTAAAGTTGATCTAACCTTAAGGTAACCCCTATTTTTTTAAGTACTTCCCAACAGAGTCGTCAGTTCTGTAACACGGTGGGAGAACTTACTTTTTTGGTTTTATCCAAATGTGTGGATAGCAAGAGTCTCCACCGACTTTTCTTTTATACAATATTTAGGAAAGGTGAAAAGAACAGGAAATACCTATGTTCAAAACAAAGCTAAACGATGTAATAATGGTAATGAAGTGTTTTGGAATCATGATCCTCATGCAAGGGATAAAACCTACGCAAATTTATCTCAGGAACACATTGAAATCGTTAGTTTAAACCAAAGCATCACAAATATTAAAATATGGATTTCACAAAAAAAATGCAAAATTGGCGATGGATGGATGTGTGTTTCAGATGCATTTGATCATCAAGAATGATAAAACTTACTCTATGATAACTCAGGGAATGATTTTGATGGTTATCTCTCATTGTGGATGGATGAAAGCTATGATTCGAATACACCCTTCTCTTGCAAAGTTTTGATTAAAAAAACCATTGTTTCTTGCAGCCTCCTTGCGTGTGTTTTTGGTCTGAATATGTAGTGTTTATATAGAGGAGGAGATTAAGTTAAAAGATGGGCTTAGACATCATGTGAAACATATCTTTGATTCTTGTTTGAAAATAGGTTGGATTATTACAAAACCATGAAGATTTTATTGGAAAATAGGTGCACACGGTTTCTTGCTTGATCCCGAGCCTCCAAAATATTCAGATCTTAAACCTTTTATGCATTATACATTTATTCAATACTTATTTGATTTAATTTTGAATTTAAATGAATAAAAATAAAAATAAATGAAATAAAAATAAAAATAATGCATGAATGGACTTAGAGGTCCTCTAAGGTATAATGAACATGTTTATACCTTAAAAGATAGACCCATTAGCCCAAAAATTCAAATTTTCTCAATTTTAGTTTCATGCATTTTCTCAAAATTTCCCAATTTGCACCAATCATATCTCACTCAATTTTCATCATATGAGGGTGATCTTTGACATTTTGGAAAACTCAAGATGTTCCCTACCAACTTCATGTTGGTCATTTTTCATTTGAAGACTTTAAACTGATGTAAATTTCTTTGACAAGAAGTGTCTTTTTGTTGACTTTTAAAATAACCTAGAATGTTTTGGCTCATATCTCTCAAATGAAGAATTTTTGGCTTTGAGCTTAGACAGACCAAGATGTAGAGAATTGAATTTCCATCAAAATAGGCTTTGGTTGAAAATTTTCTGATGAAGTATGTGAAAGTTATGCTTGGTCAAAGTTCAGTTGACTTCTCCTAAAGATAACCCTAATTTAGTAACTTTTGACTTTTGATGAATCTTGAGTTTTCTTGATGAATCATGATCAACCCTTGATCAAATTATGGATGTGACTTCAAAATGTTGATGTTGACCAAAAATCTTGAAGTTTGACTGTAAATTGGTCGAAGTTGACTTTTTGCCTAATATAGTTGATTTTCAATCATCTGAGCAATTGACTGAGCAAACTTGTGCTGTAAGGCTTGAAATTTGGAATGAGGGTACCTTGAAGCATATAAGAAACCATGAATTCCACTTTAGGAATTGAAAGTCCAATTTCCTTTGAGAAAAACAAAACCCTAGTTATAGGTCACTACTTAGATGGAGGATTCATCTGATCAATCCTTGAGTAGTCTGGAGTGTTTGAGACCCTTAGGAGCGTGAGGAGGTATCTTGAATTAATTTGTCTTGAAAAATGGGATGGAAAATTTTGGGGTACAAGACCTTGAAAATCAGTTTTCTGCATAAAAAGTTGCTTGCATGTGCCGGAACATATGTGTTTCAGGCCAACACATGTAACTCAATAATGAAGCCTATAACTTCTTTTTGATATAGGCCGACACATGTATCACATAGGTCGGAACAAGTTGTTCATTTTTGACATATGTGTTGGCACATACGTGTTTCAGGTCGACACATACAAGTTGATTAGGTCAATTTTCAATTCTTTTTAATTCCGAAAATTACCTCATTGCATACAAACTTCCACAACTATAAACACATCATACATGCATCATTCCAACTTGATGAAACTATAAACACTTACCACCATTTCTCTTCACCTTCACCTTCCAACTTATGCATACACATTGATAAGTCGCACATAATCATCTTTTGTCAGGGTGCAATCTGTGTGAGATTTGATAATGTCCAATTAGGTTTTTGTGTAACTGAAAATATTGGGTAGAGAATTTTTGGGGGGGTTTCATCTGGAAAAATATAGGGTTTGTCCTCCAAGATCTTTGGTATATTTTGGGGTTTTGTTCAAGACTTTCAAGAGAGGATTATGGCCAAGTGAAAAGCCTTCGGAGTTTGGTACCCAAGGAAGTAGCGAGAGAACGACAAATCAAATTGAAAGGTCATGTGTTCATAGGTATAATTGATCGTGTGCGAAAGAGCTTTGTAGTTTGGTACCAAATAAGTAGTAATATTCGATAAATCAATTTGTAGCTATTGTGTCTCATAATTAATTGTACGCGAAATAAATTTGGAGTTCGGTACCCAAAGGAGTAAGAAGATTCGATAAATCAATTGGGAGCTTTTGCAAAGTAAGAAGTTTATCTCAATTGAAAAATGGAATTGAGGGGAGATGTATCCATAGCAAAAAATAAAGGTGAACTTCCTAAACAAATCATTGTGTTGCCATCTCTGATCTCTTTACTTGCTTTACTTTTCATTAAGCAATTGTTAAATAGCATTTGAATGATCGATTGACTCGTAAGAATTTTTCTGTGGATGTTTTTGTTTTGAATGGGAAGAACCATATCAAACAAAACAAGTTGACGACATGGTCATAAAATACACACCCCTAAATTCACATTTCACATATGGACACAAACATGACATAAAATACACTAGTGAATCTTATTATGTGAACTTTTATGATAAACCAAAATTCAATAAGAATTATGGAAACTCTAACCAACAAGGACCCAAAAAGATATGGGTACCTAAGGATAAAATCATCTATGTTGCAAATGTATTTAACAGAAAGTTGAAACACCAGTCTTGGTTCCTGCACTCTTGATGCTCTAGACACATGACGAAAAGAAAGCATATGTTCCAAAGTCTGGACTTAAATCTGGAGGTTATGTAGGTTTCGAAGGCAATCAGAAAGGAAAAATAATTGGCTCTGGAACTATTGGTAATGGTACACTTCCTTCTATAAATAGTGTTCTCTTAGTAAATGGATTAATGCATAATCTGTTTTCCATAAGTCAATTAATTGACAAAGATTATGATATAATCTTTAATCAAAAGTCCTACAAAGCAGTTAGTCAGAAAGATGGAACTATCCTTTTTAATGGTAAGAGAAAGAACAACATTTATAAGATTAAAATTTCTGAACTAAAGATTCAGAATGCAAAATGTCTTATGTCTGTTAATGATGAGCAATGGGTCTGGAACAAAAGATTGGGGCATGTTGGTATGAGAAGAATATCTCAGATTAACAAACTCAATATGGTCAGAGGACTTCCTAAAAAAAATTTTGAAGCATGTCAAAAAGGAAAGTTTGTAAAACCCTCTTTCAAACCAAAAAATTTTGTTTCTACCTCTAAACCATTAGAACTTCTGCATATAGATCTGTTTCGACCAGTGAAAAATGCATTCATCAACAGCAAGAAGTATGGATTATTGATTGTAAATGAGTATAGCAGATGGACATGGTTAAAGTTCCTAAGACACAAGGACGAGTCACACTCTATGTTCTCTACTTTCTGTAACCAAGTTCAGAATGAAAAATAGTTTAGAATTGTAAAAGTCATAAGTGATCATGGTGGAGAGTTTGAAAATAAAAGTTTTGAAAAGTTTTTTAATGAAAACGACATTTCTGATGATTTCTCTTGTCCTAGGACTCCCCAATAAAAAGGAGTTGTAGAACGAAAGAATATAACACTACAAGAAATGGCAAGAACCATGATCAATGAGACTAATATTGCTAAACACTTCTGGGAAGAGGCAGTTAACACAACATGCTACATTCATAATAGAATTTCCATAAGACCTATTCTAGAAAAGACTCCATATGAACTGTGGAAGAACAAAAATCCCAACATTTCTTACTTTCATTCATTTGGATGTATATGTTATATGTTCAACACCAAAGAACATCTAAAAAAGTTTGATTCTAAGACACAAAAGTGTTTTATATTAGGATACTCTGAATGCAAAAAAGGTTATAAAGTATATAACATAGAAACACGAATTATGGAAGAATCCATTAGTGTCAGATTTGATGATAAGCTTGGTTCTCAAAAGTCAAAGCATGTTGAACATTTTGCAGATATAAAATTTCAAATTATAGGTAGTGAAGACAGATGTTCTGAAGACAAATGCTCAGAAACTCAGTCCAATACAGAAAAATACATCAACACCAACACTACAGAAACTTCTCAAGAACCCATCCAGAAAAGACAAACCAGAAGCAGATAAGCACATCCTGAAGATATGATTCTGGGAAAGAAGGATGATCCAATCACAACAAGATCTATGTTCAGAAATACTGAAGAGTCTCTCATGGGTTTGGTATCTCTGATCGAAGCAAAATCCATAGACGGAGCACTTCAAGACAATGATCGGATACTTGCAATGCAGAAAAAACTAAATTAATTTACCAGAAATAATGTATAAGATCTAGTTAGAAAACCAAAAGGCTTCAATATCATTGGAACTAAATGGGTCTTCAGAAATAAGCTATGTGGACAAGGAGAAGTCATTAGAAACAAGGCACTACTGGTTGCACAAGGTTATAGTCAACAAGAAGGGATATACAACACAGAGACCTTTGCTCCAGTCGCCTGGTTAGAATCTATCATACTTTTAATTTTATTTGCTGTAAGTAATGACATCACTCTCTATCAGATGAATATCAAAAGTGCCTTTTTAAATGGTTACATTAATGAAGAAGTAAATATGCACCAACCTCATGGCTTTGAAAAAACAAAACATATAGATTATGTTTATAAACTTAAGAAATCGTTATATGGTATGAAACAAGCTCCCAAAGCTTGGTATGAAAGACCCAATAACTTTCTCTTAGAAAAAGAATTTACTAGAGGGAAAATGGACACAAATCTATTCTATAAAATTAAAAAATGACATTCTGATTTGTCAAATTTACGTTGATGATATTATATTTGGATCTACTAAAGCCTCGTTGGGAAAAGAATTTGCTAAGTCTATGCAGGCAGAATTTGTAATGAGTCTAATGGGAGAACTTAAGTTCTTTTTGGGAATTCAAATTAATCAAAATCTAGAAGGAACCTTTATACATCAAAGCAAATATGTTAAAGAGCTTCTGAAGAAATTTGACATGTCAGAAAGTAAGCCATCCAAAACTCCAATGCATCCTACATGTATTCTGGAAAACGATGAGGTAAGTAAGAAAGTAGAACAGAAGCTCTAAAAAGGTATGATTGGTTCTCTCCTTTATTTAACTGCTTTAAGACTTCTTATTCTCTATTGTGTTTGCCTATGTTCTAGATTCCAATAAGATCCCAGAGAATCTCAGTTAAGGACAGTTAAGCAAATTTTCAGGTATATGAAAAGTACTACTAATCTTGGTATGTGTTATAGAAAATCCAGAGAATATAAATTAGTAGGATATTGTGATATGGACTTTGCTAGAGATAGAATAGAAAAAAAATTACTTCTGGAAGCTGTCAGTTTCTGGGAGACAACTTAATATCCTGGTCTAGCAAAAGACTATCAACTGCTAAGGTTGAATATATAGCTGCAGCTGGATGCATCACTCAAATGCTCTGGATGAAAAGTAAACTTGAAGATTATCATATATATGAGAGTAACATTCATATCTTCTGTGATAATACTTATGCTATTTGTCTTTCTAAAAATCCTATTTTACACTATAGGGCTAAATATATAGAAATATAAACACCATTTCATTAGGGACTATACTCAGAATGGGATTGTTTTCTTAAAATTTATAGACATAGACCATCAATGGGATGCCATTTTTACAAAACCCCTTATTAAAGATAAATTTAATTTTATTCAGAAACATCTCAGTATGGAATTCTGTCCAGAATGAAAATGTAATTTTTGTATATTTAACCCTCAGAATGTTCTGATTTTTTTGTGAACATCTGAGCAATAGTTCTTCAGAAGTGAGAAGGAAAATTGACTAAAACTATCTAGAAGATCTGAACGTATAACCAAAACGTTTCATTTCAACATAGAATCATGCAGTTCACCACATCAAAATCTATCAATCTTAAATGGTGTCATCATCAAAGAAGGAACATGTGTTCACACTCCGATTGATCAACGATTGAGTTGATGCATTGAGGCGTGAGTCACATCGGTAACTATTTCAAATATCTGCATGCAATATCCCTTATCAGAAGTCATTTAAAGCTTTTAATCATTTTTTTAATTTTTTTATTACATTTACTTCTATGTTTTTATCTGTAGCCTATTTAAACTCTTCACACTTTCATTCCTTTTCACAATCACTTTCACTTCTCTACTATTTCTCTGCACTTTATTACCCCATTTCTCAAAACCCTAAAATGTGTGAAGAATGACTTCCTCCTCTCAACAACAATAATATTCTAAAGATCCTGCTCCGTAAATCATCATTCCTATTTCATCCTTCGTTCCTATAGAAGAAAACTATGATGAACCAGAAACGACTCTCCTCAGTCCTACGATAATCTTGAAGTTCTATGTGAACTTATGGTTGATTTCAAGAGTATGCAAGAAAATGGGTATGATCTTGTTCCCGATGTTGATTTTTAAGGATGGACTAGATATTTTGATAGGTTAATTGGTCTAGTATTTCCAAAACTTTTCAAAGAATTCTGAATTCATGCAAAAGTATCAAATCTGCAAGTTAGCTCTTATGTAATGGGGAAAATAGTCATCACTGAGAATATCATCACAACACTCACTGGGCATGATGGAACTGGAGTAAAGTGAATTGTCATGGAAGAAAAAGGATCTAATCTGGAAAAAAATTCTCAGGAGATTTTTACTTTTGGACAACCTTCTAACAAAATCAAAGATGTGAAAGACTATTTGGGCTAGAATCATTCTGGGGTGTATCAACCACAGGAAACCAACAAGTCCTCTAGATTAAATCAACATTGATCAACAATATCTATTGTATTTCATTACAACCAACGTAAAAATCAACATCCCTCACCTTTTGTTTAATCATCTGAAGACCATTGTCAAAGAAACAAGAGAAGAAGAAAAATCCAAAAGAGATTGGATTCCTCTACGAAGGCTGATCTCAGATATTCTGACAGAAAATAAGCTGATAGAACATCTTAGTGAAGCTAATCAAGTTAGTGAGCTGGAAACCTGCGTTGGAAAAACCCTCAACACCAAAAACCTCAAGAAGATGAATATCATTGATACAATTAAGAAGGACCCATCAGGCTTAGTGAGGAAGTCATCTCCACAAGAAGAATTTATCTCGATAACTTTCCTCTCTTTTCCCATATGGATTCATCTCCTAAGATAGTTCTCAGATATATGGTACCCTACAAAAGTTATGGAACAACTCCACAGGTAAATATTCAAGATCTTCAGAAATAACCTCTAGAATTTTCTCTCAGAAAGTCAAACAAAAGAAAATTTGATGGTGAAGGAACTTCTCACAAAGGTCATCTGGAAGTTCTTCTGGAAGCATTGTTCACACATCTTCCACCTGCACAACCTTAGATCTAGTCTTTTGTTTCTTTTGTTCCTGTTCTTTTTGCTTAAATTTTATTTCTTTTTGTTTCTCATTATGTTTTCTTCTGCTTTTAAATGCATAACTTTTTCTATAATTATATGTTTTTATTTCTTTTTGATTTATGAAAAAAAGGGGAGAAAGTGAGATATTTTGATATAAGCAGTTCTAGACTAAGTTTCAAACATTTCAAATAAAGTAACATCTATTTCAATTTTTCTGAAAGAAAACAAGTAAAGTATCACTCTAAACTTGTGGTATGATTTACCTGCCTTCAACACAGGCTTCTCAGATCTTCCATCATATGCTCTGATCAAACATCTTTAGGTAAGTATCTATTCTTTTTAATTCTATCTGAGTATTCAACTCACAGGGAGACTTTGAAATTTTTATCTTATGAAAATTATAAACTGTTCATCAAAATATGTAAGTTTTGTCATCATCATAAAAGGGGAGATTGTTAGAACATAGTTTGGTTTTACATCCAGTTATTAGTTTTGATGAAATAAATACATAATTATTGTGAAGAAAAATTAAGCACTCTAATCATTTGATTGAATTTACAGAGAAGTTCTGATGAAAGCAAGAAAGTTAATGACGTGAAATATTACATATGAAGCTCTAAAGAAGAAGAACATATAAGAAGCTCTGAAGCGAAGCTAAAACAACACACAAGAAAGAGAAGTTTTGTTGCTGACAATCAAACTTCTGAAGCACCAAGCTGTAAGCTATACTTTGATAAGTGAAGTTCTGAAAGAATAAAGGAAGTCTCAACGCACTCATCTATTCTGAAGTTGGAAGACTCAACACTTAAGTTCAAGATACTCTGCTGAATTGTAAGTCCATTATGACATTAATTGATAATCATTAAAAGATCAAGATTGCAACAGATGAAACATTATGGTAGGAAAAAAGATCTTTATTTTTGGCAAGGATATTAACATCAAATCATCAACCTTCCAGAAATATCGAACATGTATCCAACGGATCTCTTGGGTCAAATTCCTATATATAAGACTATGAAGAAGATACATATAACACTTACACGCATATCAAACAAGAGCAACCAAAATTCTCTATCATTTTTATCTCTTAAATTATGATTGTGCTGCAATTTTTTGTAAAAGTCACAGTTATGATATAGCTTATTAGAAGCATTTGTAAACACAATATATTTGTTTAAACGGTGTAATTCCTTGATAAACCAAGTTGTGGTTTGATCTCAAGAAGACATTGATAGTTGTCTTCATGAATTGTAATAATTTGTGACTAGTGGATTAGTACTTCGATTGAGAGAGGTGAAATCACCTTGGTAGGTGGACTGGAGTAGTTTTGAGTTAAAAAAGAACCAGGATAACCAACGTGTTTTATATCCTTATTTTTTGAAAACTCTAATTCAAAACCCCTTGTGTTTTTCTATCCTTCAGTACCTTCACTTCTTTGAGAGATTTTGATTCTGATTCTTCCTCCTCAGATTTAGTAGAAGGACTGATGGAAACGTCGGCCCCGTTCGATCTTTGAGTCATGGTCTACGAGAATAGTTCTCTTGATGATAAAGAGATCGCCAAACTCTGATCTTTAATGAAAAATTCATTAACGGGGAGGAAGATGATGTTATTCTAGAGTCTTGTGTTCCCAGAGAATGAGTGTGTATTCTCCATCAAAAAGTTACCGATGAGGAGTTTTTCTACTTTTATTATGGGGTTTTAGAGGACTTCAAGGTCTAAATACCCTTTACCGATTTCGAAGCGGACAAACTGAAGATAATGAATGTCTCTCCTTCTCAACTTCACCCTAATAGTTGGGTTTTTATAAAACTTTTGAAGTGATCTGTGAAGCGATGAAAAAGATGAAGACTCTTATGAGTGAAAATTCTTGTGAAGCCAACTTGGAGATAACCACTTTAATTAGAGTTCCCAGAGACAATCATGCGTCCGGGGAGTTTAAGTTCTGGTCCAACAACTTTGATGGGTTCAGTTTCCTCTATGACCATCTCAATGCTACTTATGATTTTAATAAGGTTAAAACCATAGGCTGTCAGAAGATGACACAAAACCTTAGTTATTACCTTATGAGGTGTTTCGTTATGACTCGTGGACTTTTTGATTCCACTGATGATTATGAGAAGACGAAGTTGAAGCTTAAAGAGGAGATAACCCGGAAGTCCAAAAAACTAAATCTGAGAAGATAACCGGCTTTGAGAAGAGTCTGGCCAAAGAGAAAGAGTGGAAGTAATCTTTGGAGACTGGGATTAAGGCTTCTCTCTCCCAGCTCAATGAGAGACTGAAGGTGGAGAAGGCCGCTAATGATGAGCGAAAGGTCACTACCGATAAGCTGAAAGAGGCTCTCAAGAAATCTCGAGTATCCTCTGTGTTGGTGACGAAGCCTTCGAACAGGCTAAGGACCAGATATTATGCCTTCATCTCGGCTTGGATTTGGCATAGATGAATTACTTTAAGGTGGTATAGGATGGCCGTCTTGTGGATCTTGAGGAGGTAAACGAGACTCCCTCTCCTCCATTTAATCTTGAAGATCCTTCTGGCATGAAGAATAACACTGATGATGACAGGAAGGAGACCCCGACTCTGTAATGTCGTTTTCCAATCTGCCTTTCTGTTAGTCATCCGATAAGGATGCATTTATGTAATTTTGTTCAGACAGTGCGGTTTTGTCCCCCCTTTTTGTTTACAATCATGACTTCTGCCTCTAGGACTATGTTTTGTTAACTGCCCCTTGTGGCTTATGTAATCATTTTTGTTTTTTCTTTTTACCTGCTCGCATTTTTAATCCTGCTCAGGCATGTTTTTATCTTTAAAATAATTTAGAGGCATATATAAGCCTATAATAAATAAATTCCATCTCTGATCAAGTATTGTCGAACATTATTTTAATTTCGCAAGTAACTTTCCATCATTTTCATCCCCAAGAGGTAATCTCCAAGGATAAGGTCTTCCAGGATCGTTTGGAATCCCTTGGGCTTTTATGGGTCTGATTACTTATTAGTGGAGGACAGAGGCCCTAAGGCGTAATCGATTTAATTGTGGTTCAGAGCCCCTTTTTTACGAAGGCAAGGTTAACCGAGTTTCTAGAGGCTTCAAGTGCGCTTGGAAATTAGTTAGGCGAGAGAATTTACTAACGTTACCCAACCATATCTAGTTATTTCAGAGGCTTTAAGTGCGCTTGGGTTTTTGCTTTGGTTAAGAGCCCCTTTTCCCAAAAGCGAGGTTGACCTAGTTTCCAGAGGCTTTAAGTGCGTTTGGACTTCAATTAGGCCAGAGGTTTTATTAATGTTACACAACCAAAGCCGATTACACCAGAGGCTTTAAGTGCACTTGGGCTTTTGTTTTGGTTCAGAGACCTTTTTCCCGCATGTGAGGTTGGCCGATTTCCCAGAGGCTTTAAATGCGTTTGGACTTCAATTAGGCCAGAGGATTTATTAACATTAAACGGCCAAAGCCGATTATGCCAGAGGCTTTAAGTGTGTTGGGGATTTAGTTTTGGTTCAGAGCCCCTTTGTTGAAAGGTGAGGTTTGACCGAGTTTACAGAGGCTTTAAGTACACTTGGAGTTCAGTTAGGCCATAGGTTTTATTAATTTTTCCCGGCCAAAGCCGACTATGCCATAGGCTTTAAGTGCACTTGGGATTTAGTTTTTGTTCAGAGCCCCTTTGCCCGAAGGCGAGGTTGACCGAGTTTCCAGAGGCTTTAAGTGTGCTTGGACTTCAGTTAGGCCAGTAGTTTTATTAACGTTACCCGGTCAAATCTGATTATGCTAGAGGATTTAAGTGCATGTGGGCTTTAGTATTGATTCAGATCCCCTTTCAGAACATTGCTGACAAAGTACACCGGCTTCTCCCCGACTTCCTCCTCTTGCACAAGAATCGAGCTCATGGTTTTGTCAGACACCTTCAGATATAAGGCCAGGGGTGCATTCTCCCTTGGTCTCGTTAGGACAGAAGGAGAAGATAAGAAGCACTTTACTCCTTGAAAGGCTTCTTCACATGTTGTTGTCCATTCGAATGCTTATGACTTCCCGAGGACCACGAAGAAATGACTGCTCTATCTTCAGCGCATGACAGGAAACAAGACAGAGAGACTAACCTTCCCATCAATTTTTGTACTTCTTTCTTTAAAGATAGGTTTTGCATATCTATGATCTCCTGGGATTTGTTCGGGTTGGCTTCTATTCCTCGGTTCATGAGCATAAATCCTAGGAATTTTCCGGCTTGTACCCTAAAGATGAATTTGTCTGGATTTTACCTCATATCATATCTCCTTATTGATGCAAGTGTTTCTTCCAGTTCCATTATGTTTCGTTTATCCTTGGTGGGTTTGACGACCATGTCGTATATATACACTTCCAGATTCCTTCTAATTTGAGTGGAATACACTTTATCCAATAGTCATTAATAAGTAGCTCCCACATTTTTTAGGTTGAATGGCATTACCTCATAATAGTAATTACTCCGATCTATCATGAAATCCATTTTTGATGCATCGGCCATGATCGTGATGATTTGGTTGTACCTGGAGTAGGCATCCATGAAGCTGAGCAGCCTTTAACTTGAGGTCTCATCAATAAGCCAATCTATCTGTGGTAATGGATAGGAATCTTTGGGTCACACTTTCTTGGGGCATGTAAAGTCGACGCACATATGCCACTTCCATGTCTTCTTTTTTTTACCTTAACCACATTGGGCAGACAAGTGGGATATTTAATTTCTTTAATGAAGCCGTCATCAAGCAGTTTCCCGACCTCATCTTTTAAGGCCTTTTTCTTTTCTTCTCCCCTTTCCTCTTTCTGTAGGACCCTGGCTTTGTATCAGGATTTAATGCCAAATGGTGACACATAAAATTTGGATCTATCCCAGGCATATAAGAGGGCTTCTAGCCGAATAAATCGACATTTTCTTTTAATAGTGTGAACCTCCTTCTCCCGAAAAATATTGGCACCAATATAGGTTATCTCGTAGGATGTGGCACCGATCTTGACTTTCTTCATTTCAACGTGAGGAGAAAGACTATCCTTTGATGAATCATCACATGGATCTATATCGACCATATTCATGCATTGCATTACATGTTTGGTAATATTTTTTGCTAGTTATTTATCAATCTCACATCATTACATATATGAGGATATGTGATTGTATGCTCTTCTTTTCAAAAACGTATTTGTGTGATATATTGGTATTTTCATTAAATTATAATACTACTCACAATTTTCTTTATCTATTTTTGATGTTGTAAAATGGGGAGAATCATATGCGAGACGAAGTTGGGATGCACACGTTTAGGGGGAGCCTTCAATGAAGATATGAAATGCATTGTCGCAAGTTTTTCCATCATCAAAAAGGGGGAGTGTGTGAGTGGAACTTCATTTCCATTAGATGTTTTACATGATGTAAAAACTAGGAAAACTTATTATTTCATAATATTGGATGATATCTCTATTTCATTTAGTGCTCCTTTCCATTAGAGTCATAGGAATCATTAAAAACCACTTTGAAGTTGACCAAAACCTTGAAAATCAAGTTTTTTTTTGCATAAAAATTGCTTGAATATGACGACACATACGTGTTCAGGCCGACACATGTAACCCAATAATGAAGCCCGTAGCTTTTGTTTGACATATGCCGACACATGCATCACATAGATATGCACATATTGTTAATTTTATTACTTATGTGTCGGTGTAATACAGTGGGAGAACTGGCTTGGTTTTTTACGTTTTATTGCAAATGTTGTAGATAGCTAGAGTCGCCACCGACTTTTATTTATCCAATAAGGAAAGGGTGAAAGGAATAGGAAAAAACTTTTTTGATTTTGAGTTCAGGGGGTAGGTTATGAAAAGGGAAGGTGTTAGCACCCTTTTCATCTGTAGTTATCTACGGGCTCTTAATCGCTAGCTCACGTTGTTTTAAAAAATGCTTTGTGAAGGTGTTTGAAAAATATTTTAAAATTTGCTAATTGTAAGGCGAGACTTTGTAATAATTCTCATATATGTCCTCGAGAACACGTACAAAGTGTTTGTATGAAAATATTTTTGAAAAGTGTTTGTGGAAGATGTTTTTGTTTTGAAATGTTTGTGAGCAACTGATTAACATCGGTCTACCTACTCAAGGTCTTTATTGTACTTTTCATCCTCCTTTAGATAATGCTATCCTATAGTTAGTACGAAGCCCTATCGTTGGATGTGAAGGGACAACCACGGGTCATCGTACAGTCATTGAAGGTGACCGGTAAGGACGCTTTAGCAATTATTATTAAGGAACTAGATCATTTACCAAAGGAAACATCGAAAGGGTCATTGAGGGACTATGATCATTGTTTTCGAGGGACTGTGCTAAAGTGTCCCCACATTCCAGTGACATGACTGTTTTCTTTCTAAGGCAACAAGAGAGGCTACCTTAGAGGTGTGAGTGTGCAAGGTGATTTGTTTTCAGTTATGTTTATCTTTGAAATTAGGGTTAGCTATCGATTATTTTTAGTTTTTTCATGCAATCATATTTAATAACAGTAACATAGTAAAATAGAAAAACAGTAAATGTGCAGAAAGTAAAAGCGGAAAATAAACCCTAGACTATTAGAATGCTTCGGGGAAGTTACATAAGTAATAAAAATGCGGGAAAGTAAACCTTAATTACTATTACAAACCGGGAAACAGTTACAATAATAATGAAAAGAAATGCGAGAGATAAAAAATTACATTCGCACAGTCGTTCTAAAAAAATATGAAAAATAGAAAAGAAAACATTTTTTGATATTTTTTATGAAAAAATGGTTTGTGATGAATTTATTAAAAAAAAAACCTAAGAAAACTAATTAATTTTAGTGAACTCAATTAATTTAATTAAAAAAACCCTAAAAATATACTTAATTTTAATTAAGAAAATAAGCAATTAAGTTTAAAAAAAGGTGATTAAAACTAAACCTAATTAATTAATCTAAACTAATATTTTAATATTTTAATTAATAATAAAAAACAAATAATTAAAAGAAAAGAAGGAAAATATAAAAAGAGAAGAAAAATTAGGCCTGATATGAAGCAATTTGGGGGGGTGCTGAAAAGCATTTCATTAGGCCCAAAGAGGATAGGCCCAAGATATCAGCGTTGGATCTCGTGGGTTCATCCATAGACGGTGCAACGTGAGCTTGTGGGTCTAGGATCGTTGGATCAGATCTATACAGGTCTGATGGTGAGACGTGGCATGGTGAATGGCTGATGTGTGGAAGGCGCTACACTGGATCTACAAGAATCAGGAAAAACAATGTGAAAAATGCAAGAGGCATGGATCAGACCCATGCCCTTGCACATGAGCACTCTATCGTGCACTGCATTGCCGCTTGGATATCATCTATTTCGCATCAATTAAACAACATTAAAACAATACACAATAAATGTGCCAGAGTCAAACCACCACCTCCGGTGGTCAACTTCATCTTCTCCGACAA
The DNA here is from genome assembly GCA_948472305.1 of Vicia faba. Lineage (NCBI taxonomy): Eukaryota > Viridiplantae > Streptophyta > Magnoliopsida > Fabales > Fabaceae > Vicia > Vicia faba. Next base: position 40,777,116 of record OX451739.1, on the reverse strand, counting down.
GGGCATTTGCAAACCTTCAAAATCAAGGCAAAGTGAGAAAGAAGAGTATCCTTGTCCACTAATTGAGGCTTTACGAATCTAATGGTGATATGAAGGTTGAAGAGGATTGAACACTTGGTGCCCAGAAATTTGCATCACCTTTGTAAGAAGTAATGTTGTTGGTTAATAATACTGCTCGAATGGGGTTAAAGATACCGGTCGGAGATGTGACAAAATGTCATTGGAGTTGGGCTTATATATGTTATCAGAAGTAATTGTTGATGAGAGTATCAGAGTGAGTCTACGCTTGACTGTATCAGAAGAATGCTTTCCAGAATGAGTCTCTGGGGAAAGTGCTTAGGTAAATTATTATCAGATTTAGTCCCTGAGGGAAATGCTTGTCATATTTAGTCTCTGAGGGAAATGCTCGTCATATAGATAGTTTCCCTGTCTTGTTTCGAGAATTCATCTACAATATGATTTTGTTGGTAAACCCATCTTATTTCGAGAATTCATACCACCTGGTCATATTGATAGTTTTCACGGCCTGTCTTAGGAGTTAATATTTTCCTAGTTATATAGATAGTTTCACTGTCCTGTTCGGGAGTTAATCTTTTCATGGTCATATAGATAGTTTCCCCGTCCTATTTTGGGAGTTAATCTTTTACCTGCTTTTTGTTGGTAAACCCGTCCTATTTCAGGAATTTATACTATTTGGTCGTATCGATAGTTTCCCCGTCTTTTTTCAGGAATTAATCTATGACCCAATCATATAGATAGTTTCCTCGTCCTATTTCTGGAATTAATCTCTGACCTATTTGAGAATTGTTGATGATGTCCGTCTATTTGTAGACTTTACCTTTAAAAGATAAAGTAAGTCTTTATGCAATATCGTGATGTTTGTAATGCATTGCATAATGATGTTCTAAAAATAAATGAGATTGTCATGTGTGTGTCGTATTGTTGTACCCCAAAATTTTCCCTCTCATTTTCTCAAGATTTCTTTCACAATATGTCCATTGACTCAAGAATACATAAGGATGGATCAACTCAAGACACCTCCTCAAGCACTGATGACTAAAAATTAGGGTTTGAGTTTGTACAAGTACAATTGGACTTTTAAGGCCCCATATGACTTTCATAGATCAATTTGAACTCTCAAGATTTCTCATGTCAGGTTTCAAGCTTTGGATCACATTTTTGCTCAGTCAATTGATCAGTTGACCTAAAATCAACTGTATTGGGCAAAAAAGTTACATGTGGTCAATTTACAGTCAAATTTTATAATTTTTTATCCATATAAACATTTTGAATTCATATATGTCAATTGTTCAAGTTTGGATAACAATTCTTCAAGAAATTTGATCAGATCACCAAAAGGGCAAAATGGTCAAAATTAGGGTTTTGACTAAGAAGGCTCAGTTTTTGACTTTTGACCTAATACATGACTTATTAGTTTAAGACATAATATCAAGATTTCAAATACATCAGTTTTACCTAATTGCATGGTTCAAAACATTTCTCATGATCAATTGATTGATAGTTGAAATTTGGTCAACTGATGAAAAAGTCAATTGTACATTGAAAAGTCAAACTTTGACTTTTTGATCAAAATCAAGTTTCAAAAATCATATTTCATTAATACATGTCAAAATATGAAGATTGTTCATCAAGAAATCAAAAAGTCAAATTTATCTTTGAAAAGTCAAAATTCTAAGACTTAAAATTTTTTCTAAGTGTTAGAAAGTTAACATTTTTTGAATGACTTTGTGCCAAGTTTTCACCATGATACAGATGATTCAAGAAAAACTTCCAAAATGAAAGTTGTAGATTTTAAAGAGATATAAAACTTTTTAGGAGGAGTCAAGTTCTAAAAATGATTGGATCTCAATTTATTAATTCATAAAGACATGTCCATGAAACAAAAACACTCAGTGAAATTTTGCCCTAGTTAGGCAGATCTTTGAACAAACTTCTTGGCCATGTTTGACATGGTTCCAAAGTGATTCTTCAAAAATGTCCAACATGAAGGTTGTAGAGGATGTTACAATATTTCCAAAATGTCCAATAACTTATTGAGATCATTTCTGAGTTAATAGAATCGAAGGCAAGAAGTTGGGCATTCATTCTTGATTTACAAGGAAAATTTGTGAAGAACGCTTGATCCAATCTTCAAGCATGCTTTACAAATCCAACTTTTCAGGCTTCTAACTTGTATTTCTCTCCATAATTAAATTTTTACACAACTGTTAGAGCTTTGATCCAAGCATTTGAGACATTGTCCAAGTGGTTATTTCATTAATGGCACAAAGGTAACACTTCCATTTTTGAAAAGCAAGCTTTATTTCAAAAGTTAATGCATAGAGCTCCTAAATTGTTTCATATGAACACAAGAAAAGTCAAAAACCAAAATCAACATGGCTAGAACCTCCTACTAACTCAGACCGTGCTTGTACAACACATTGAAACTCATTTGCCACTTTTCTTCAAAATCAAGTAACATAACCATAACTATATATCTCACAGATTTGTCAACTTCATACCCTAAGACCTTTTGCTTATAACTATAGAAGTTATTTACAAGCAAAGACACGAGCTCAAGCACCCTTAAATACCCCAAGCACTCTACAACTCAAAATCTGCCAAAACTTGGCAGTTTTGAGCTTCACATAGCCATCTTCAAATCCACTCGTGTGTATTGAGTTTTAACCATCTAAACCTTTTACATACTTCATATACAAGTGATCCAAGGCCATGTTTCCTGACTGTAATCACTCCATCATCATCCACCATTTTCAAAATGAAAGCTTACAACTTGGCTTGAGTTGGGAGTTTCAGCCATCCTCAAGGAAAAGTAGGAGTTGGAATACACTCAAGGAGGTCCAAGCAAGCTAAAGAGATCATCAGGCCATCTCAAAAGTTTCTTAAACTCCATACATGAATCCAACTTCAAGAGGTAAGTTTGATAAACTTCAATATCTCGATACAAGCATCTTTTGTGCATACATTCTGAAGTAAAAATGTAGATATCATTGCCCGGAATCTAACCTTGTGCATAGTTTTCATTTACATTACCTGAGCTTAGAGAATTTTAAGATTGAAATTTCTGGAAAAAAATAGGGTTCAAATTAGGGCCAGCAAAATTCTCATTCATCTTTAACTTATAGTTTTAATGAGTTATATTTTTGAAATCGTGATGAGATTTTACACAACTTTCATGTTTGCATTTTCCATTTTTATTGAGAAATGAATGAGATACATGTGGTCTGGCTGACGTGAGGTTGAAGATGAAGTTCAGGCCATGGAAGCATTTTGTATTATATATTTATGGTTTTGTTTAAGTTAACTGAAATATATCCACCCCAGTGGCAAGGCATCGCGCGTATTATGCAAAGGTTGTGGGTTCAAGCCCCAGCGCTGCCATTTTTCCTAACAATTTTCATTTGTTTCCTTTTTTTTTTTTTCAGCCAAGCACGTTTGGGCCCTCATCATTGGGATTTTCTTTTTCACTCAATCTGACCCCCCTGATTTCCATAACAACACAGCCTATTTCAAAATTTTTTTCTTTTTCTCTTTGATCTGACAAAAAATCATCTTGGGCCCAAACAAAAAAAAACGGTTTTACTTCCATACAACTTAAATAAATTTCACACCTTTCTGGCTTTTATTTTATTTTCTTATCTTATTTTCTTTGTATTATTAATATTATTTTTATTTTTATTTTTATTTTTATTAGTAAAAAATCTCAAAAAAAATATTTTTATTATTTATATATTAATATACTTTTATTTTATTAAGACAAAAGACCAAAAATATTTTTTTATTATAAATTTAATCTATTTTCTTAATATTAGACCTAGAGTTTAATTTATTTTAATTAAACTAACTTAGAATTTAGTTTTTTCTTTTAATTAATATTTACACTAGTTTAATTAAATAAAAACATTTTTCATAAAAAAAACCCTAAAAACAATTTCTTGATTAAATTTAATTTATTTTCTTAATTAATTTAGGTTTAATTTTCTTAACTTAATTAATTATTTATTTTAGTTAATTAGGTCCAAACCAAACCCTTTCCTCAAAAACCAAACAATTTCCATTTTCTTTTTACCATTTCTTATCCTTGTACATTATGATCATTTCAATTCTTGTACATTTATTCAATATGGTTGTAATAGATAATTAGGGCTTTTAATTTTCTTGCAATCTCCATTTGTAAATTTGTACCCCATCCCCAAAAATGATGTAATAGCGTAGGATATTTACTTTCCGCAATTTACCGCTTTCATATAAATGCTAGTAGTTAGGGTTATATGGCAAGATAAAATCAATCTTAGAAAACCCTAATTCAAGATTAAACCAAACATGAAATACAAACACTTTCACACTTTGCACCTCTAGGGTTAACTCCACTTTGTTGCCTTAAAATAGTCATGATATGCATGTGAGACATCTTAGCCAAAACAAATGAAAAATACGAGATCATAGTCCCTCGATGACGCTACGAATGTTGCCTTACAAATTATCTTATTCCCTCAAGAAAAATGCTAAGATATCTCACAACATTGCTATCCATGACTATAGGATGACCCACGCCCATCCCTTTACATCCAAAGATAGGGTTACTTACCAATCAATGGTGAGATAACAATGTCAAAGGAACAAAGAAATGAACAAAAGACTTTTTGAGTAGTTAGAATATTCTTAGTTGCTTGCTCACAATCCATCTTTAAAAACAAACATCTTTTCAAACACACCAAACACTTTCAAAAACATGAAATATTTTCAAAATTCCAACACTTTGTATGCATTCTTATAGAGACGAGAATCATTTCAAATTTTTCCTAAACGAAGGCGCTTTTCAAAAATACTTTCAAAATCCACCACAAACACATTTCAAACAAAGCAATTTAAAAAGTGAGCTAGCAAGCAACTAAGAGCCCATAGATAATTATGGATGAAAAGGGTGCTAACACCTTCCATTTTTATAACCTACCCGCCGAATTCAAGAAAATATCTCAAAGGTCTTTCCTGTTCTTTTCACCCTTTCCTTATTGGATAAAATAAAAGTCGGTGGCGACTCTTGCTATCTGCAACAATTGCGATAAAACACAAAACAACCAAGTCAGTTCCCCCACCTTATTACAGAACTGGAGACTCTACTGGGGAAATTAACTAAAAGTGGGGTTACCATAGAGCTAGATCACCTTTAAATCTCTTTCATTGTTTGATTTATTTGCTTTACATTTGTGGGTCCTTGTTTGGGTTTATATTGTTCCTCTACCCGGATCTAGGAAAACCATTATGTAACTAGAAAAAATTATGGAGACTGTACAACATAGACCGATATGGTTAAAACAATATCTATGTTAGTGTGACATATTTGTGGGTACCGGTATCCCTTATGGTGAATTAAGGAGAATACGGGGCCGCTGAGTGGTGTCATGAAGCACTAACGAACCTTAGAACTTTAATTGAACAACTTGGGCATTAGGAAGTAGTGAGATAGCTGGCTTTGGTGCAATCCAAAGTTAGTTGATACTCGATACTACACTCTTTGAGATCTAACTCTTGGGATATTTCGGTCGCCAATAAAGAGGCTTGCACTGAAACAACGCCTAATGGAGAAGGATCAATGATATTGAGATCCCCTAGAACCCAATTACTTTCTAGGGCAGGTTGAACAAAGTAAACTTCAAGAGGGTATTTACCTATGAATACATGCAAGCCTAACCTAAGGAATTGTGTGCCTTGCGTGTATATGTTTAATTTTACATAACATCATAACATCATACCATTGCATTTTGGAACTAATCATTTCAAGGACTTTTGGATTTATCTTTGTGTTGTTTTGTAGGACATGGCTTCCATGACACAAAACACTATCCGAATCAAACTCGTTAAAGTGCCTCCTCAACTTAAGGAATTGGCATCAAGGATACCCAATGATTCTCCCTTCACCAAAAAATACGGTCGTCTCGTCAACTTGGTTACAACAAACTTTGAAGAGGATATGATGCATGTACTATTCCAATTCTTTGACCCTAAACACCATTGCTTTACCTTTCCTGATTACAAACTTGTGCCCAATATGGAAGAATTTTCTCAACTCTTGGGAATCCCTATTCTTTATCAACTACTCTTCAATGGTATTGAAAGAGACCCAAGACCTGAGGAGATTGCTCGAACTCTACATTTGCAATGATCTGACGTTGTGGCCAATTGGGAAACAAAAAGTGGTGTCAAACGGTTCCTAGCCAAGTTTTTGTTGGAGAAGGCTCAACATTCTTAGGATGCTCTGGATCTACAGGCCTTTGAGGAAGTGTTGGCTCTTCTCATATATGGGATGGTTCTATTTCCTAGTCCTGAACAACTTATAGATGTAAACATAGTCAAAAAATTTCTATCTCGTAATCTGGTGCCTACTTTACTTGGGGATATCTTGCATTCTCTTCACTCTCGAACCATGAAGAGAAGATGACTTCTTATGTGTTGCACTCCTCTTTTGGTTAGGTGGTTTATTTTGCACCTACCCCGGTCTGTTGTGAAGAATGAGCAGGGCTTAAGATGGTCTAGTAGGTTGATGTCACTCACAGATTCTGATATTTATTGGTGTTCTCGATCCATGAAGGACATTACTATTATTTATTATTATGGGAAATTCCCTAATGTCCCTCTTCTTGGAATTAGGGGAGGTATTACCTAGAATCCTTGTTTGGTATTGCGACAATTTGGGTATGCTAGGAGGGATGGCCCTCATGATGCACTTGTCCAAGGCATTGCATTCGGCTACGAGAACGATGTCCAAGGTTATCGTAATAGATTCATATGAGCTTGGGGCATGGTTAACAAGGTTAATAGCAAGACGTTGGGGCATAAGAACTCCATTCCTTTGTAGCCTTATCTCAAGTGGGTGCAAAATCACGCCCAAAACCTCATGATTCCTTACCATGCCATCTTACCAATCATCATGGAGTCTGTTGCTGAAGGAGATATTCCATATACTATTCTTTATCTTGATATGCCTACTTCTCTTGAAGATTTTCAAAGAGCTTAGATTCAGCTAAAGGGGGAGCGAGACACCTTTGAAGCCCACTTTTATGCAAGCGAGAAGAAGACATTGGAGCTCACGATACAACTTCATAAGGAGAGGAGCCTGAATGCCTATATCGCTCCAAAGAGGAAGCATCCATATGAAATTTGAGCCATTGTTATTGTATTTTAGTTCATTTTGTTTATTTTTGTTTCAATGTAAGCCCAAGAGGCATGTTGTAATCAATTTAAACTTATTAATACAATTAATATTTTTCCCTTTTTGTCTAAACAAATTTAAATCTTCTAAGTCCTTGAAATCATTTGCATATGCATTTTCATGCATCATAACATAAACAGGTTTTCCACAACAGGTTTCCTTATCTTTCTACTATTTATTTCAGTAAGATGGATATCGAACAAACAGTGAAGGACTTACAAGCACAGAATTCCCAGATCCAAGAGACCTTGTTGACCCTGGATAAGGGGAAACAAGAGCGGATGGCTATGCTAGTAGCCAAGAAGAAAACCAAAAAGAAGGCCTTCATTAACATGGGTAAGAGGTTCAAAGGTCTGGTTCGTCAGGTACAAATAGTCGAAGAGTTGTCTGAGGAGGACGAAAATCAAGACGAAGAGGCAAGGAGCACCTGTGATGGGGGTTCCAATAATCAAGCTTCCGAAGATGAAGATTACTTTGATGAGCAAACTCCTCTGGCTGAGGATAAATACAAGCAGTTGGTGGATAGACTAGAGGCTGTTGAAATTCAAGCCGTGCCTGGTTTGAATTTTGGTGAATTGGGCTTAGTACCCGAGGTCGTCATACCCGTAAGTTAAAAATACCGGTGTTTGCCGAGTATGACTGGTTTTCCTTCCCGAAACTTTATCTAAGGTCTTACGTGCGCAAGCTACAGCCGCACACTACCGACAAAAAGCTTTGGATCCATTTCTTCCAAGAGAGTCTAGCTGGGACTCAACTAGAATGGTTCTATGAATTGGAGGGTTCCCGCATCCACACATGGGAATATCTAGCCATTGCTTTTTATCATCAGTATCAATACAATTCCGATCTGGAACCAACCAGAGTCCAACTTCAAGTTATGACAATGGGTGCTAAATAGGGGTTTAAAGAGTATACGCAAAAATGGAGGGATCTTGCTGGTAGGGTCCAACCACCACTAACTGACAGAGAACTAGTTGACATGTTCATGGGTACATTAACTGGCCCATTTTTCAACCTATTGATTGGGAGTTCTTCGTCTGGTTTCACCGAGTTGATACTAACTGGTGAAAGGGTAGAAAGTGGAATTAAGAGTGGGAAAATTCACATGACATCTGCTTCCGCATCCAACATTGTAAAGAATCCCTTCATTCGAAAGAAGGAAATAAATGTTGTGTATGGGGCAAGGGCCCGTACCAAGAAGGATCCCTAATCCTCTGTTAATGTTGTGTTAATCTCCAACCCTATTCTACTCAAAGACAATCATCCAACAATCAATGATCTGAAGTTCCTCGAAGACAGTTCACGAGAATAAGCATGTCACTGTCCTAAGCCTTACAACATCTGTTGAAGGCTAACTTAGTGACAAGTACGCGTATCATTCCAACATCCCTGAGCATGAAACTGATCAAAGTTGGGCTCTGAAGAATAAGATTCAAGATCTGATAGATAATAAAACAATTGAATTTGATCCACCTGCTACTCTAAATGAGATAACCGCTCCAATGTTGAACCATGGCAAAGGTGTTAATGAAATGGATGATACTACTTTTGTTTCCTCCATTGAGGATTTAACAACTCCATCAACTATTATGAAGGATAATTTGCTGAGAGTCGGGATGTTCCATGGCTGTTCTAAAGAATTTGTTTGTTGTGATCAACAAGTAAATGGGTGCAAGCGACTGAAGGAAGGTATGCAACGCCTGATAAATAGCCGCGAGATTTTGTTTGAGAAGATTCCTACCATCAAAAGTTTAACCAACAAAGCTGAAGACTATCCGTAATAACCATCTCCAACAAGCCTTTTAGGATCCCCTTAAAGGGTCCTATTAGGATTTCAAATGAACCAACCATTACTCCTTTAATAATCACTGCTGCCGGGCCTATTCCCTACTCCTCTGACAAAGCGGTTCCATGGAACTATGGTGTCGAGGTTTATTATCATGGGATAAAACAAGATTTTTAGATCAACGAAAATGAAGCTGATGTTCCTAATATTGTAGGTTATAGTAAAGTAACAAGAATAAGGAGGATCTTTTCCCCTGATATTTCACTACCCACTACTATAACAACTCCCGTCCGCATAACCAATGACAAGTCTAATGCCAACTGTTGTACCCCAAAATTTGCCCTCCCATATTCTTCAAAGTTTTGACAAGCATCACCTCAAATGGTTCAAAGTCTACTCAAAGGCTACACAGTCAACCATTCTCCTGAGCCAGTCAAATTATGGTTTTGATTCTTGCAAGGAAGTTAAGGTTTCCAAGGGATAAATCAAGTCACATATGCTCATACACATTGTCAAGCATCCATATGCCAAGTTTCAAGACTCACAACATCAAATTGCACAGTCAAAAACCCTAAATGCTTCACAGTCAACTGCAGGGGCAAAATGGTCATTTGACAGTCAAAAGTCAAAAATTTTGGTCAACATCTTATTTTGAAGCCACAAACCTCATTTGATCAATTCTTGATCATGATTCTCAAGGCATGGCTCAAAAAGTCTCAAGATGCAAAAGTTTCTATTTTTGGATAGCCGAAAAAGTCAACTGCAAATTGACCAAGGCATAACTTCTTCATGGTTTATCAGAAAAATCCCATCCAAAGCTCATTTTGAATAGGATGATATTTCCTACAACTCATCTTCACACTCCAAGTCCAAGAAATGCTCTCACAAAAAGTTATCAATTTCAACATTATAGGTCATTTTCAAAAGTCAACAAAAAGGCACTTTAAGTCAAAGACCATAACTTGAGATTGGTAAATCAAAATGACATGGGACCAAAGGCATTGGTTAGAGGACTTCAATACCTTTCCAAAATGTCCAAGAACATGATCATAGCTTCAAAATTGAGCAAGATATGCCTTGTAGAAGTTGGGAAATTTTTGGGAATTTTGAAAAGTCAACTTTGCTTCAAAAGCTTCAAAAATGCTAATGGGCCTCAATTTCTTTCATGAATCATTACCCAAAGGCTATGCACGACCCATTGACCTCAAAAGGATGTATTTTCTTATTTTTAATTAATTAATTGAGTTTTTATTATTATTAATTCATTTAATTAGTTTTAAATATGAGAAAAATATCAAATCATGTTTTAAATCTTTTTTGTGCAGCAAATATCTTCCACATATGCAAAAGATTTCGTGCATTATCTCAAGGGGACAAGATCATCCCTATTTGGAAAGTTTTCCATGGCAAAAATATTGAAAAAAGATGTGGAAAAATCAAAGATTGGAATCATAAATTCATGGACTATGGGCTTGGTTTTTTGACCTAATTTCACTCAGATACAAAGGCACAACATAACCCTATTCCATTACACACGAAATATTGCTCAGAAGCTGCATAACAAAATTGCAAATTTTCACCAAAAGTTGAAAACTGAATTCATAGTTACAGGACGATTCAAGGCTTGAAAAGCATCCTAATACATTCCTGACATTGCTAGGAATCAATTGCAATCAAAAACGAGTCTCCATACTCCAAGAATTGGTAGAACAAAATCGTCTTCTTCATGAACATGTCCATAATCGTTTTTTAATTTACATGCATTATTCATGAGTTTTAATTGTTGCTTTACACTAATATTGATGTTCTGAAGCTATTGGTAATATTTAATTGTCCTAACAATGCTTGAAACGAGATTTGCCATTAACGTTTTCTAGGGTTTCAGAAGCTCTAAATTGGGGCTTTACACATATGGCAAAATTAGACCACCAAACCTATGCCATTGAATTCGTGACCTCAAGACGAGACAAACCATGACCTCGCGCCCTTTTTATATTACAACATGCTCTAATCGCTATTTTCTGGCCTTTGGTTTTGTGGGGGTTTAAAACCCCCGCTATTTGTTCATATTTGCAGGTACAAAACGGAGAAGAAGCATGCGTGGCTAGGTACTATTGGACAATTCAAATAATTCAGCACGCTTTTTGCTTTGTACCACTAACGCCTGTTTTTCTTTTATAATAATTACGCTTCATTATATTAACAGATGCGCGCATTAGCTCAGTTGGTGGTTGTGCTGTCCTGCAGGTATTGGGACCTGGGTTCGATTCCCAGGTCCCCCACATATTTCATATTTTTCCTCTTAATGTGCTTCCATGCAGTGTTCATCAAAAGGCTCATCATACAACCTCACATCCAAGCCTGCCACGCGCCCATGAGCTTCAATCTGAAGGCTACAAAAGGAGTCCTACCATGTACCTCAGTCAATGGACCTGCACTCAAGCTAGAAAGTCAACGAAGGCCTTGTGTTCAGTGGGCCAAAAATACTTCAAAAAAACCTCCTAAATGGGCCTGATACCCCCCATGGTTTGCATCAATTTTTAATTTTTATTTGTTTTTCTTTCTTAATTCTATTAATTATTTTAATTATTTCTTTAATTTCCTAAAATAATTTTCATAATAAAAATAAAATACAGAAAAATCAAAATTGTTTATTTTATTAATATTAATTTCACCATTATTATTTTTGTAAATAAACTTTAACAATCAATTTAGTTAATTTAGGTTTCAATTTCAACATTTTTTCTTAATAAATTAAAATATGTAGAAATTAGGATTTTTAACCTTTTCATCATTTTTTTTAATAAATAATTTTCTCATTATTGTTATTATTAATTACTAATTTATTTTGTAAATAAACATGTACATTAATTATTTAGTAAATTAGGTTAAACTTTAATATTTTTCATTAATAATTAAAAATATTTAGAACTAGGGTTTCCTTCTAATTTTAATTCTTTATTTTCACAAAAAACCAAAAACCTAAAAAACATTTCTTTCCTTTTATTAAATAATTAATTAGATTTTCAATTCAATTTAATTTCAAAAGGGTCCAACGCCCTCGAACGTTCTATTTTTATTCTTTTCGCACGTTATTTTATTTTCTTTTCGAATATTATGTAACTGCTCCAGCCATGTAATAGTAACTAGGTTTTACTTTCCGCATCTTTTACCAAACGGGTCTTTGTAATTTGGCGATGTATAGACCCGCGCCTTGTAATAGCGTAGCTTTATATTTCCGTCTTTTACTTTCCGCACTTTTAAATTCTAATTGCATGAAAGAATGTATGGCCTAAATTAAAAACAAGCGTAGCTCACAAATGCATGATCAAAGACAAATATTAACATTAAAACAACACACAAATTCACACACCACTCTTAGGGTACGCCTCACTGTTGCCTTACCTTCGAAACGTGGTCGTCGAGTATAGGACGTCTTAGTAAGTCCTTATGTCCATTGATCCCGTTGCCTCAAAACAAGTTGCCTCGAAACGGTTGCCTCGGAATAGTTGCCTCGAAACGGTTGCCTCGGACTAAAAAAGGATCAATGGCATAAGGGTAGCTTCTAAGGTGTCCTAAATGTTGCTCTGTTGACCACACTGTCCCTACAAACGAATTGACCCGAACACCTCCAACGGTGGTGCTACCTACCTCTCAATGGTGGGCTGGCACTACCTTAAGGACATTTACACAGCCTAATTCCTTAGGGTAGGTAGATGACTCATAGATACTTTCTCTCTTCAAAAAACAAATCAAAACTCTTTTCACACAGACACTTTCAAAAAGCTTTCAAAGCAAATATTTCAAACACTCTTGAGGACAGATACAAGAGTCATTCTGAAATCTTTCAAAGAAACTTTTTCAAACCCACTCACATTTGAAAAGCAAACATTTTGAAAACATAAGAGCAAGTATCTAAGAGCCCATGGATAACCATGGATAGAAAGGGTGCTAACACCTTCCCTTTCTATAATCTACCTCCCGAACCCGAGAAACATCTCGAAAAGGAATTTTGTTGTGCTTTTGTCCTTTCCTTGTTGGAGAAAATAAAAGACGGTGGCGACTCTTGCTTACCGCGACATTTCGCGAACCAGCATTCCAAAACAGTCAGTTCTATTTCCACCGATCACAGAACTGGCGACTCTGCTGGGGACTATTGTAAAGTGAGGTGTACCTTAGGATAGCTCATACTTATGTTTTCAATTGTCTGATTTGTGTGCTTTATTATTGTGGGACTGTCTTGGGAGTTCTATAGATCCTAACCCGGATCTGGGGATACCTTCTTAGAAAGTAGCAACAAGGCTGTGAGGGAACTGTGCGGGGTATACCGACATGGTTGAAGCAGTCTGCTATGTTGATGTGGCACTTTGGTGAGTACTGGTAACCCTTGAGTTCAGTCAAGGAGAGTACGGGGCCGCCGCGTGGTGTCGTGAAGCATCAACTGACCTTAGGAACCTTAATTGAACCATCTTGGCCTCTTTAGGGTAGTGAGATAACTGACTTTGGTGCAGTCCGAGGTTGGTTGATACTCGATACTACACTCAATTGAGGGTTGTTTTCTTGGAATATTTCGGTCGCCAGTTCAGTGGCTAAATCGAAACAATGAACAATGAAAGCAATCCAATGATATTGGGACCCTTAGAACCCGGTTACTTCTGATAGGACAGATTTGAGCCCACCAACTTCAAGAGGGTAATACCCAGACCCCATGCTGGCCTAAACTCTAAGGGTTGTGGTGTGACTTGTGTGCTTTACCATGTTTTCTTTTTGTGGTGTGCTTAAACATTGCATCATGACATCATACAGCATCATGTGCATTGACTAACCGTTTCAGGGGTTCGAATCTTCATCTTTTGTTCTTGTTTTGTAGGACATGGAAACTATTCGCAGAAAGACAATTCATATCAGCCTTGTAAGGATCCCTCCTCAGCTTAAGGAACTAATATCCAGGATTCCTGAGAGCTCTTCTTTCAGTGAGAAGCATGGAAGACTCATCATCTTGGTCAACACCAACATTGAGGAAGATATGATAAAGGTCCTTTTCCAGTTCTTTGACCCTCTGCATCACTGCTTTACTTTCCTGTATTATCAACTGGTGCCTACATTGGAAGAGTTCTCTCGGCTCCTGAAGATCCCTATCCTTAGTCAACTACCCTACAACGGTACGGAAAAGGAATCCAAGCTTGAAGAGATTGCTAAAGCCTTACACCTACAACCATCTGACATCAAGGGACATTGGGAAGTTAGAAGTGGTATCAAAGGTTTCTTGGCCAGGTTTCTGTTTGAGAAGGCCCAAGAATGTTGGAACTCCCTTGATCTACAAGCCTTTGAAGAAGTTGTGGCCCTCCTTGTCTATGGATTGGTTTTGTTCCCGAATCCCGATCAGCTTATAGATATCAGTGTTGTCCTGATCTTCATGTCCAGGAATCCTATACCTACGTTGCTTGGGGACATCCTTCACTCATGTTACACTCGAACCATGAGAAAAAGAGGTGTTCTTATGTGCTGCACTCCTCTCCTGGGAAGGTGGTTTATTTCGCACCTTCCACAATCAGTTTTGAAGAACGAGCGGGGTTTGAGATGGTCACAATGATTAATGACTCTTACACATGCAGATATACATTGGTGTTCTTGGTCCAGAGAAGATGTCACTATCATTGATCGTTGCGGGGAGTTTCCTAATGTTCCTTTACTTGGAATCAGAGGAGGTATTACTTACAAACCATGTATGGCTTGGAGACAGTTTGGTTATGCTCGGAGGGACGGCCCTCATGACATGTTAATTCCTGACATAATTTTTGACTTCGACAACGATGCGCAAGGACTTCGCCAGAGATTTATCAGAGCTTGGAGGATGCCCAACAAGATAGACAGCAAGACACTGGGATGCAGGAACTCCATCCCGTTGGAACCTTATCTCAAGTGGGTATGAGCCCTCTCCCAAAAGTTACTGATGCCATATCCTCATGTTCTCCCCGTGATCAAAGAGCCAGTTTTGGAAGAAGAGGTGTCCTACACCATTCAACATCCTGACATGCCTACATCCTGGGAAGAAATGCAGAAGAGCTGGATCCAGCTTAAGGAAGAACAAAATTCTCTTGAGTCTAGTCTGCATGCTAGTGAGAAGAAGGTCTTGGAGCTCACCCGCCTACTGCACGAGGAAAAGACTCTCAACACCTACATTGCTCTGAAGAGGATGCGCAGTGTCTTTTGGGATTGATTTACTTTGTAATATTTGCCCATGAGGCTTTGATGTACCAAACAATAATTTCTTAATGATAACGTGTGTTCTTTTTTGTCTACAACAAATTTGAACTTTCGAACCCTTGAATGCATTGCATAAACACATATCATGCATCATGTGCATCACAGGTACTCTTCTTTTCAGGTTGCTTAATGTTCTTCGCTGTTTATTTCAGCATCATGAACCCTGAATCATCTACCGATAAGTCCATCAAGGCCCTTCAGGCTCAGAACGCCCAATTCCAAGAGCTGATCATGAGTCTGGCCCAAGGTCAAGAGGAGTTGAAGGCCCTGCTGGTCAAGAAGAAGAAGAAGAAGAGAATTGTACTATTCAACACGGGTCGGAGGTTTGGTAACACACTGCAGAATGAGGTTGATCAAGTTGGTTCTTCTGTAGGCAAAGGCAGTCCCCAGGGGCGAGGGGTTCCTAGTCCGGTAGTCTCTGACAACGAGAATGATTTTAATGAGGAGCAGTATCCTCCAGCTGAAGACAGGTACAAGCAGTTGGAAGACCGTCTGAATGCCATGGAAATTCAACAAGTGCCTGGGTTGGATTTCGGAGACTTGGGTTTATCTTCTGGTGTGGTCATCCCGCACAAGTTCAAAGCACCATCTTTTGCAATGTATGACGGGGCTTCCTGCCCTAAGCTACATCTCAGATCTTATGTGCGGAAGATTCAACCATACACTGTGGACAAGAACTTGTGGATCCACTTCTTCCAGGAGAGTCTTTCAGGGACTCATCTCGAATGGTTCTATCAGCTGGATGGAACCAAGGTTCGTAACTGGGAGGAGTTGGCTACTGCTTTTTACAAGCAGTATCAGTATAATGCCGACCTCGCTCCTACACGTACCCAACTCCAGGGTATGTCGCTAGGATCGGGAGAAGGTTTTAAAGAGTATGCGCAGAAGTGGAGGGACCTGGCTGGCAGGGTGCAGCCACCATTAACCGACCGTGAGCTTGTGGATATGTTCTTGGGGACCCTATCCGGGCCATTCTTCAATCATCTCATTGGTAATTCGTCTGCAGGGTTCACAGATCTCATTCTGACTGGGGAAAGGATAGAGGCTGGTATGAAATCAGGGAAAATTCAGAAAGGTGCGTCCTCAAGTTCTGAGAAGAAGCCTTTCAAAAAGGAAGCCAGTGCTGTGTATGGGCCTAGGAGGCAAAATAAACCAGAGCACCGCCAAGCTGTCAACGCGGTGGTAATTGCAAAGCCTGATGCCGCTCCTCGGCAACCTAACCAACCAAGGGCTGAGAGACCCAGAAGAGAATACACTCGGCTGAGTATGACCTTGTCACAAATCTTGCCGCAACTGCTATCGACCAACTTGGTGACCGTCAGAGAGGCTCTAAAGGTGGTGAACACGACCTCTCCCAAGTATAATCCCAATGCCCGCTGTGCTTATCACTCTGATAGCCCGGGGCATTCTACTGATGATTGTTGGGCCCTAAGGAATAAGGTTCAAGACCTTATTGATGCGAAAGAAATACAGTTTGAGGCACCCGAGAGGCCCAACGTTGTGAGTGCTCCTATGCCCCAACATGGAGTAAATGCTATTGAGGAAGACCTGTATGCCGTTTCTGTGGATGATGTTGCTACCCCTCTATTGACTGTTAAGAGGAACCTGTTGCTAGCCGGTTTATTTCCGGGCTGTAGCAAGGGTTGCCTTCTGTGTGCTGTTTCCCCTACTGGTTGTCCGTTGCTGAAGTCAGGCATCCAAAGCCTGATGGATAGAAAGGAAATTTTGTTCAAGAAGACCGCTGTTCCTTTTGTTCCCTCTGAAGAAGTATATGTCGTCACAATTTTCAACAATCCTACCAAGGCTCCCCCGAGGAAGCCAGTCAAAATCATGTCTGTTGCGCCCATTATTATTATTGTTCCGGGGCCCCTCCCCTATGAATCTGACAAGGCTGTCCCATGGCACTATGGGGCAGATGTGTATGTACTTGGAATAAAGCAGGAGTTCAACACCGGTACCAGTATCAGCAACATCACTGGTCCCGCCAAAGTAACTCGCAGTGCCAGGCTCTTCTCGCCTGACATTGCGCCACCAGTTATCCGAAGACCTCTTATTATTACGCCTGCAAGTGAGCCTGTTTCCACTTCTGATCCAGTTTCTACCCCTGCTGCCGAGTCATCTGACACTCGGGGCAAAGGGATTGATGATGTGCCTTCCCAGACGGAGGCACCGAAGACTGTTAATGTTGAAGCCTCCCAGCAAGAGATGGAGGAAATTCTTAAGATAATCAAGAAGAGTGACTTCAATGTCGTTGAACAGATGGGGCATACCCCCTCCAAGATCTCTATGCTATCGTTGCTGCTGTGCTCAGAGGCCCATGCCAAGGCCCTGATTTCATTTCTGAAGACGGCCCATGTGCCACAAGAGACATCTGCAGATCAATTCACTGACTGTGTGGCCAATCTGACCGCCGACAATGGTTTGGGTTTCTCGGATGCTGATCTTACCACTAAGGGAAAGAACCACAATGATGCCCTGCATGTCTCCATTGAATGCAGGGGCACTACTCTCGCACACGTGTTGGTGGACACCGGTTCTTCCCTGAATGTATTGCCCAAGAAGGCCTTAGACCGGTTGGATTGTGAGGGCCTGGAGTTGAAGCCTAGTAACATCATTGTCCGAGCCTTTGACGGGTCGAAGAGGATGGTTCATGGTGAAGTGGATATTCCGATTCGTGTTGGTTCCCAAGTCTTTGATTCAATGTTCTATGTGATGGACATCCGTCCATCTTATTCCTATTTGCTAAGTCGACCTTGGATTCACAAGGCTGGGGCTGTGACCTCCACTCTACACCAGAAGCTCAAATACCCTATCAGAGGGAAGATTGTTACTGTGCAGGGGGAGGAAGAATACATGGTTAGTCATCTGAATTCCTTCCGGTATATTGAGATGGACGGGGAGTTTATTGAAACCCCCTTTCAACATTTTGAAGAGGTACCCCCAACATTGGCAGCAGCAGAAGCAGTAACTGAAGAGGGTTCTCCTTTGAAGATGGCCTCCTTAAAGGACGCTCGGGCTGTAATTGAGAAAGGTGAATGTGCTAACTGGGGAAGGCTCCCTGATTTTACTCCTAAAACTGACAAGTTTGGGCTGGGTTTTACTGCAGAGGCTCAGAGGGCTGTACACAAAGCTAGGATCGAAAGACCTCCCGTGTTCATCACCCACCCGGGAGTGAATGCTATTGAAAGCGAGACGGAGGAATCAGAGTTTGACAGCTGGATTTACCCGACGACTGACGGTGGACTGACCAATTGGACTGCAAAAGACCACATACCTGTTACTTTTGTTACGCAGTAATGAGTTCCTTTGTTTTTTTAATTTGTAATGAACAATAAATTGAAATTTTATGGCCCGGTGTCTTACCCGAGGCACCGTTGGCTTTATTTCTGAGGGCTTATTACTTGTCATTTCCATATATCATGAATAAAGACATTGGACGTTTTTCGCATTTCAAATCTTGTGCTCCCTTTCTTTCTTTCTTTATATATTGCAAAACAGCTATATTTACACACACTCACTCATACAGGTTTCAATCCACTCTGGATCTCACTGGTAACGACTCTGCTACTGCCAGTTATGACTTCGAAAATCCGATCAACTTAGCCGAAGACGAAGGTGAAGATGATTGCGAAGTGCCTGGTGAGCTTGCAAGACTATTACTCCAGGAAGAGAGGGCCATTCAGCCACATGAAGAGCCAGTGGAAACGGTAAATCTGGGTACTGAGACAGATAGAAAGGAAGTTAAGATTGGTGCCAATCTAGAGCTCAGCGTGAAACAACGGTTGGTTCAGATGTTGCATGATTATGTGGAGATCTTTGCCTGGTCCTACGAAGACATGCCTGGGTTGGACACCGACATTGTGGTTCATCACTTGCCTACCAAGGAGGACTGCCCTCCGGTTAAGCAAAAGGTTTGCTGTATGCGCCCAGAGATGTCCAAGAAGATCAAAGCTGAGGTTATGAAACAATTCGATGCCGGGTTTCTAGCAGTGACTTCTTACCCTCAGTGGGTTGCCAACGTGGTTCTGGTACCAAAGAAAGATGGTAAGGTCAGAATGTGTGTCGATTACAGGGATTTGAATAGGGCGAGCCCCAAGGATGACTTCCCTTTGCCTCACATCGACGTTCTGGTTGATAATTTTGCTCAGCACAAGGTGTTCTCTTTCATGGATGGTTTCTCAGGTTATAATCAGATCAAGATGGCTCCTGAAGACATGGAAAAGACTACCTTTGTTACTCAGTGGGGCACCTTCTGCTACAAGGTCATGCCTTTTGGATTGAAAAATGCTGGGGCAACCTACCAACGTGCCATGGTTGCTTTATTTCATGACATGATCCACCATGAGATTGAAGTGTATGTCGACGACATGATTTCAAGGTCCCAAACTGAGGAGGAACACCTTGACCATCTGCAAAAGCTGTTTGACCGTCTGAAGTTATACAAGCTGAGGTTGAACCCGAACAAGTGCACGTTTGGGGTAAGATCTGGAAAGTTGCTAGGCTTCATCGTAAGTGACAAGGGTATTCAAGTGGACCCTGCCAAGGTTAAAGCCATTCAAGAGATTCCAGTTCCTAAGACAGAGAAAGAAGTCAGAGGCTTTCTAGGACGTCTGAATTATATTTCCCGATTCATCTCGCACCTAACTGCTACCTGTGAACCAATCTTCAAGTTGCTGAAGAAAGATCAGGTAGTATGTTGGATTGATGAATGTCAGGCCGCGTTTGACAGAATCAAAGAGTATCTCCAAGAACCACCCATTCTTATGCCACCGGTTGAAGGGAGACCTCTAATACTATACCTGACAGTACTTGATAGTTCAATGGGGTGTGTGATGGGGAAGTATGACGAGTCTGGCCGAAAAGAGCACGCCATTTATTACCTTAGCAAAAAGTTTACCGACTATGAGACCCGATACTCACTGCTCGAGAAAACTTGCTGCGCTTTGGTATGGGCTGCTCGCCGGCTGAGACAGTATATGCTGACTCACACTACTCTGTTGATTTCAAAAATGGATCCAATAAAGTACATATTCGAAAAGCCTGCTCTGTCTGGAAGAATATCAAGATGGCAAATGATCTTGACAGAATACGATATCCAGTACACGAGTCAGAAAGCAATCAAGGGAAGTGTATTGGCAGACCATTTGGCACACCAGGAAGTGGACGACTACCAGCCAATGAACTTCGAGTTTCCAGATGAGAGCATCATGATAGTAACTGATTGTGAAGTACCTGGACCGGATGAAGGACCTGAGAAAGGATCCCGATGGTCTATGCACTTTGACGGAGCCTCCAACGCTTTGGGTAACGGTATCGGCGCTGTGATCATATCCCCTCAAGGCACTCATACTCCACTCACTTCTCGGCTATGTTTCAACTGCACCAACAACATGGCGGAGTATGAGGCATGCATCATGGGTCTTCAAGCTGCGATTGACTTAAGGATCAAGTTTCTGAGTGTCTTCGGAGATTCCACTCTCGTGATCAATCATATCAAAGGCGAGTGGGATACGAAACATCCGAATCTTATTCCTTACAGAGAATGTGTGTTGACATTGATCCCCCATTTCACAGAAATAACTTTTGAACACTTCCCAAGAGAGGAGAATCAGTTGGCGGACGCGTTAGCTACGATGTCTTCCATGTTCAAAGTCAAATGGGACAATGAGGCTCCCCGGATCATCATCTAGAAACTGGACGAACCTGCATATTGTTGTGACCTCGAGGCTGAGGCAGTAACTGAAAAACCCTGGTATCATGAGGTGAAGAGGTACCTGGAAGCTCAGGAATACCCTGAAGGTGCGTCTGTCAACGACAAAAAGTTTCTGAGAAGGTTCGCCGCAAAGTTCTTCCTCAGCAACGACATTCTGTACAAGCGAAACCATGATTCGACCTTACTGCGTTGCGTGGATAAGACTGAAGCAGAAAGAATGATGGCAGAGCTACATGAAGGTACCTTCGGAACACATTCCAGTGGGCACACATTGGCAAAGAAGATCCTTCGGGCAGGATACTTCTGGTCCACAATGGAAGCCGACTGCTACCAACATTCTCGGACATGTCATAAGTGCCAGATTTATGCAGATAAGGTGCACGTTCCTCCAGTTCCTCTGAATGTCTTGACTGCACCTTGGCCTTTTGCAATGTGGGGCATTGATATGATCGGCGAGATTAAACCTACGGCATCCAACGTGCATCGCTTCATCCTGGTAGCAATTGATTACTTTACAAAGTGGGTTGAAGCAGCTTCTTATGCTACTGTAACCAAGAACGTTGTGGCACGGTTCATTCGGCATAACCTGATCTGTCGATACGGCGTCCCGGAAAGGATCATTACGGACAATGGTACCAATCTTAATAACAAGATGATCACTGAGCTCTGCGAGAAATTCAAGATACAGCACCACAACTCTTCTCCTTACCGACCAAAGATGAATGGGGCTGTAGAAGCAGCGAATAAGAATATCAAGAA
This sequence comes from Vicia faba, assembly GCA_948472305.1. Classification (NCBI taxonomy): domain Eukaryota; kingdom Viridiplantae; phylum Streptophyta; class Magnoliopsida; order Fabales; family Fabaceae; genus Vicia; species Vicia faba. The sequence continues at coordinate 40,755,360 of OX451739.1, read as the reverse complement.
GATTGTGCAGAAGATGACAGTGACCTATAAAGATTGGCACGAGATGTTACCGTTTGCTCTTCATGGGTACCGTACCTCAGCAAGAACGTCAACCGGGGCAACTCCCTTTTCTTTGGTCTACGGCATGGAGGCAGTCTTACTGATTGAAGTCCAGATACCCTCTCTCCGGATAATGAAGGATGCAGACTTGAGCGAAGATGACTGGATCCAGACTCGACTTGATCAGTTAAATCTAATTGACGAAAAGAGACTCGCTGCTATTTGTCATGGTCAAACGTACCAAAAACGGATGATCAGGGCATTTAACAAGAAATTCAGACCACAAGAGTATCAAGTTGGGGATCTGGTAATCAAACGCATCATCCTTCCTCAAAGTGATCCCAGGGGCAAATGTACCCCCATGTATGAAGGGCCATTTATGGTTAAACATGTGTTCTCAGGAGGAGCCATGATCCTAACCACCATGGATGGTGACGACCTTCCTTACCCCGCCAATGCAGACATAGTAAAAAGATACTACGCATGATAAAATACCCGCTAGGTTGACATACCTAGGCAAAAATTAGGGCTTCCCGGCGAACCAAAAGGGTTCGGGCAAAATGAGGGATGAAATGAAAAAAATATGTACACCCGGCAAGTCGAAAACCTGAAAAGGCGGCTTGGGCAAAAATGGGTATCCCGGTGGACTGAAAACCCGAAAGGGCGGTCCAGGCAAAAGTTAGGGATAAAGCATAATACTATGTCTCATTGGATCACTTTGCATCCAGAATCCGGTATCAACTATCAAGTTCAAACGACATCGATCAATCAGCTTCATCGTCAACTGAGCAGCAAAGTGATGAGACGCTCGAAGATATAAAGGCGATAGCAGAGTTGGAACCCAGTGGGATTATCTTTTTCACATAGCTGTTTTGTTTTCCTTGTACAAAATTGTATAAACTCTGTTTGTTCGACGGCGTTCTCTTACTAGGACTTCAGCCTCTTGTACATAAACGCCTATTTACAGGCAAATTCAAAAATCAATACAAAGTCACTTTTCAGCTAAATTGCCAACTGTCTTTTTCCTTTTTCTGTTTTGTCTGCGAAGAACGTCCAATGTTCAATTTTTGATATATGCATTTGACACTAATTGCTAACTCATAAATATTTGCATACGAAACAAAGGATTAATTACAGGTAACATTAGAAACAGGGGCAATAATGAGTTGTCTAAGCGATCTAATTGCTCTGTCCGCCAAGGTACCAAGGTAAGTTCAGCTGAAGAACATAACCAAGATATCTTAATTCCCCAGAGAGTAAGCCAAGATTCAACAATTCTCCCCAAACAGTTGGTCTCCAATCAGCCCTAACAAGGCACAGTATCTCCTAGCAAGTCAGCGATACTCTCCCCAAGCAGGGTTAGCCTACTCTATCAGCCTTAAGGAAATTGGGTATCCCCAGTAGATCTCAACATTCTGCAACGGAGTATACAGACATTCTTAACAAGTATCCCCGGCAGTCTTGATCTAAGATTGTTCCCCGGCGGTATACCAGACATTCAATGGAGCCACTTCCCCAATATATCTCAAAAATTTCCCCAGGAGAGTCCAGTCCAATCTGAACAGTTTCCCCAGGAAAGTGGAATCTATCTACCCAGCAGGAAGCTTATCCCCAGTAGATTCTGGAAGCTTGTCACCCGCAGAGCACGAACGCTCCCCCCGGTTTTATTTAAAGGTTATTTTCCCACCAGGATATAACTGGGTTATCCTCAGCCAATTGCCACGGAAAGATCGTCCCCGGCGAAGTCTTCCTATCCCCCAGCGGAGTTCATCAATTCCTTCAACATAACACATCAATGGTATCCCCAGCGGAGTTATCATCAACATCTCAGCAAAGTGCCTCTCTTTCCCCACAGAGTCCACTCCCCGCAGAGTAATCTATTCGCCAAGTTTACGCCCCAACGAAGTCATCTTCTCCTACCGGTATTCTTGCAACAATCATCCCCAGCGGAAACAAAGATCTATTCTTCAACATCAGCCCAGGATTTGACTTCCCGGCACCCGTCAAGGATTTACTTTCTTAGACAAAAACACATTCCATAAACATCACATCTTCATACATTATAGCATGCACATACGCATCATGAACATACAATCTCATTTATTCTGAGAACATCACGCATTTCATACATCATGACATCACATACAACTAACGTTTTGTCTTTTCAGGACAAAGGTCAGTACAAAGATGATTACTATCAACGGTCGCAACTAAAGATCCGACTCCTGTATCTCGCCAGGGTGTATCTATTGACGACTAACATTACCAGACTCGATTCCTGTATCCTGCCAGGGCACGTCTGAAGAGTTCGAAGATCCGATTCCTGTATCTCGCCAGTGTGTATCTGTTGACGACTAACATTACCAGACTCGATTCCTGTACCCGGCCAGGGCACGTCTAAAGAGTTCGAAGATCCGATTCCTGTATCTCGCTAGGGTGTATCTGTTGACGACTAACATTACCAGACTCGATTCCTGTATCCTGCCAGGGCACGTCTGAAGAGTTTGAAGATCCGATTCCTGTATCTTGCCAGGGTGTATCTGTTGACGACTAATTCCAGACTCGATTCCTGTATCCTGCCAGGGCACGTCTGAAGAGTTCGAAGATCTGATTCCTGTATCTCGCCAGGGTGTATCTGTTAACGACTAACATTACCATACTCGATTCCTGTATCCTGCCAGGGCACGTTTGAAGAGTTCGAAGATCAAATTCCTGTATCTTGCCAGGGTGCATCTGTTGACGACTAACATTACCAGACTCGATTCTTGTATCCGGCCAGGGCACGTCTGAAGAGTTCGAAGATCTGATTCTTGTATCTTGCCAGGGTGTATCTGTTGACGACTGTATTCTCCGGACTCGATTCCTGTATCTCGCCAGGGCACGTCTGAAGAGTTTAAAGATTCGATTCCTGTAACTAGCCAGGGCACATCTACATAAAGAGTTTGAAGATCAACTCCTGTAACAGGCCAGGTAATTATCTTTCTTTCTCAGGTATGCAAGTTCTCGCTAAGGAATCTCTTACGCGATCGACACCTAGATGGCATCTGTAAGCCCATCCACATACCAACAGTCTCCAAATGGCATCTATAAGCCCATTCCCGACAAGGTACTGTCACACTTCCAGATGGCATCTATAAGCCCATCCACATACCAACAGTCTCCAAATGGCATCTGTAAGCCCATTCCCGCCATCACACTGTTGACACTCTACTATGTGAGTGCAAATTTCTGGGCACTCTAGTGTTCAATCATCTTCCACCTTCGGATTACGAAAGGCACGACAGCCAATCTACATCCTCAGGTCTAAGAAGATTGAATAGGGGCAACTGTTGTACCCCAAAATTTGCCCTCCCATATTCTTCAAAGTTTTGACAAGCATCACCTCAAATGGTTAAAAGTCTACTCAAAGGCTACACAGTCAACCATTCTCCTGAGCCAGTCAAATTAGGGTTTTGATTCTTGCAAGGAAGTTAAGGTTTCCAAGGGCTCAATCAAGTCACATATGCTCATACACATTGTCAAGCATCCATATGCCAAGTTTCAAGACTCACAGCATCAAATTGCACAGTCAAAAACCCTAAATGCTTCACAGTCAACTACACGGGAAAAATGGTCATTTGACAGTCAAAAGTCAAAATTTTTGGTCAACATCTTATTTTGAAGCCACAAACCTCATTTGATCAATTCTTGATCATGATTCTCAAGGCATGGCTCAAAAAGTCTCAAGATGCAAAATTTTCTATTTTTGGACAGCCGAAAAAGTCAACTGCAAATTGACCAAGGCATAACTTCTTCATGGTTAATCAGAAAAATCACATCCAAAGCTCATTTTGAAGAGGATGACATTTCCTACAACTCATCTTCACACTCCAAGTCCAAGAAATGCTCTCACAAGAAGTTATCAATTTCAACATTATAGGTCATTTTCAAAAGTCAACAAAAAGGCACTTTAAGTCAAAGACCATAACTTGAGATTGGTAAATCAAAATGACATGGGACCAAAGGCATTGGTTAGAAGACTTCAAGACCTTTCCAAAATGTCCAAGAACATGATCATAGCTTCAAAATTGAGCAAGATATGCCTTGTAGAAGTCGGAGAATTTTTGGGAATTTTGAAAAGTCAACTTTGCTTCAAAAGCTTCAAAAATGCTAATGGGCCTCAATTTCTTTCATGAATCATTACCCAAAGGCTATGCACGACCCATTGACCTCAAAAGGATTTATTTTCTTATTTTTAATTAATTAATTGAGTTTTTATTATTATTAATTCATTTAATTAGTTTTAAATATGAGAAAAATATCAAATCATGTTTTAAATCTTTTTTGTGCAGCAAATATCTTCCACATATGCAAAAGATTTCGTGCATTATCTCAAGGGGACAAGATCATCCCTATTTGGAAAGTTTTCCATGGCAAAAAGATTGAAAAAAGATGTGGAAAAATCAAAGATTGGAATCATAAATTCATGGACTATGGGCTTGGTTTTTTGACCTAATTTCACTCAGATACAAAGGCACAACATAACCCTATTCCATTACACACGAAATATTGCTCAGAAGCTGCATAACAAAATTGCAAATTTTCACCAAAAGTTGAAAACTGAATTCATAGTTACAGGACGATTCAAGGCTTGAAAAGCATCCTAATACATTCCTGACATTGCTAGGAATCAATTGCAATCAAAAACGAGTCTCCATACTCCAAGAATTGGTAGAACAGAATCGTCTTCTTCATGAACATGTCCATAATCGTTTTTTAATTTACATGCATTATTCATGAGTTTTAATTGTTGCTTTACACTAATATTGATGTTCTGAAGCTATTGGTAATATTTAATTGTCCTAACAATGCTTGAAACGAGATTTGCCATTAACGTTTTCTAGGGTTTCAGAAGCTCTAAATTGGGGCTTTACACATATGGCAAAATTAGACCACCAAACCTATGCCATTGAATTCGTGACCTCAAGACGAGACAAACCATGACCTCGCGCCCTTTTTATATTACAGCATGCTCTAATCGCTATTTTCTGGCCTTTGGTTTTGTGGGGGTTTAAAACCCCCGCTATTTGTTCATATTTGCAGGTACAAAACGGAGAAGAAGCATGCGTGGCTTGGTACTATTGGACAATTCAAATAATTCAGCGCGCTTTTTGCTTTGTACCACTAACGCCTGTTTTTCTTTTATAATAATTATGCTTCATTATATTAACAGATGCGCGCATTAGCTCAGTTGGTGGTTGTGCTGCCCTGCAGGTATTGGGACATGGGTTCGATTCCCAGGTCTCCCACATATTTCATATTTTTCCTCTTAATGTGCTTCCATGCAGTGTTCATCAAAAGGCTCATCATACAACCTCACATCCAAGCCTGCCACGCGCCCATGAGATTCAATCTGAAGGCTACAAAAGGAGTCCTACCATGTACCTCAGTCAATGGACCTGCACTCAAGCTAGAAAGTCAACGAAGGCCTTGTGTTAAGTGGGCCAAAAATACTTCAAAAAAACCTCCTAAATGGGCCTGATACCCCCCATGGTTTGCATCAATTTTTAATTTTTATTTGTTTTTCTTTCTTAATTCTATTAATTATTTTAATTATTTCTTTAATTTCCTAAAATAATTTTCATAATAAAAATAAAATACAGAAAAATCAAAAATGTTTATTTTATTAATATTAATTTCACCATTATTATTTTTGTAAATAAACTTTAACAATCAATTTAGTTAATTTAGGTTTCAATTTCAACATTTTTTCTTAATAAATTAAAATGTGTAGAAATTAGGATTTTTAACCTTTTCATCATTTTTTTTAATAAATAATTTTCTCATCATTGTTATTATTAAGTACTAATTTATTTTGTAAATAAACATGTACATTAATTATTTAGTAAATTAGGTTAAACTTTAATATTTTTCATTAATAATTAAAAATATTTAGAACTAGGGTTTCCTTCTAATTTTAATTCTTTATTTTTACAAAAAACCAAAAACCTAAAAAACATTTCTTTCCTTTTATTAAATAATTAATTAGCTTTTCAATTCAATTTAATTTCAAAAGGGTCCAACGCCCTCGAACGTTCTATTTTTATTCTTTTCGCACGTTATTTTATTTTCTTTTCGAATATTATGTAACTGCTCCAGCCATGTAATAGTAACTAGGTTTTACTTTCCGCATCTTTTACCAAACGGGTCTTTGTAATTTGGCGATGTATAGACCCGCGCCTTATAATAGCATAGCTTTATATTTCCGTCTTTTACTTTCCGCACTTTTAAATTCTAATTGCATGAAAGAATGTATGGCCTAAATTAAAAACAAGCGTAGCTCACAAATGCATGATCAAAGACAAATATTAACATGAAAACAACACACAAATTCACACACCACTCTTAGGGTACGCCTCACTGTTGCCTTACCTTCGAAACGTGGTCGTCGAGTATAGGACGTCTTAGTAAGTCCTTATGTCCATTGATCTCGTTGCCTCAAAACAAGTTGCCTCGAAACGGTTGCCTCGGAATAGTTGCCTCGAAACGGTTGCTCGGACTAAAAAAGGATCAATGGCATAAGGGTAGCTTCTAAGGTGTCCTAACTGTTGCTCTGGTGACCACACTGTCCCTACAAACGAATTGACCCGAACACCTCCAACGGTGGTGCTACCTACCTCTCAATGGTGGGCTGGCACTACCTTAAGGACATTTACACAGCCTAATTCCTTAGGGTAGGTAGATGACTCATAGATACTTGCTCTCTTCAAAAAACAAATCAAAACTCTTTTCACACAGACACTTTCAAAAAGCTTTCAAAGCAAATTTTTCAAACACTCTTGAGGAGAGATACAAGAGTCATTCTGAAATCTTTCAAAGAAACTTTTTCAAACCCACTCACATTTGAAAAGCAAACATTTTGAAAACATAAGAGCAAGTATCTAAGAGCCCATGGATAACCATGGATAGAAAGGGTGCTAACACCTTCCCTTTCTATAATCTACCTCCCGAACCCGAGAAACATCTCGAAAAGGAATTTTGCTGTGCTTTTGTCCTTTCCTTGTTGGAGAAAATAAAAGACGGTGGCGACTCTTGCTTACCGCGACATTTCGCGAACCAGCATTCCAAAACAGTCAGTTCTATTTCCACCGATCACACCAACCCTAGAAGCAAAGAGAAAGAAGGTGAGCCTACTAGGATAGAGGCCCCTACCAAAGATATTGACGCTGAAGAACCCTTCACTCCAGAGATGGAGGAAATCCTGAAAATCATAAAGAAGAGTGACTTCAAAATAGTTGAGCAAATGGGGAAAACCCCCTCCAAAATCTCCATGTTATCATTGTTACTCTGTTCAAACGCTCATTCCCAGGCTCAAATCAAGTTCTTGAAGAAAGCTCATATGCTCCAAGAAACCACATCTAACCAGTTTGAGAACTGTGTAGAAAGTTTAACGGCTGATAATGGATTAAGGTTCTCCGATGCTGATTTGACTCCTATGGGAAAGAACCACAATAAAGCCTTGCATGTCTCTATTGAATGCAAGGGAACTACCATGTCTCATTTCTTGATTGATACTGGTTCATCTCTAAATGTGTTACCCAAAGGTGCTTTGGACCGATTCGATTGTGAAGGCCTGGTGCTGAAACCAAGTGATATAGTTGTAAGGACTTTGGATGGGTTTAGAAGGATGGTGCATGGAGAGGTGGATCTCCCCATTAAAGTGAGATCACAAATTTTCAACTCCACCTTTTATACAATGGACATACGTCCTGCCTACTCTTATTTTCTTAGGCGCCCTTGGATCCATGGGGCAGGGCCAGTAACTTCCACCCTTCATCAAAAATGAAAATATCCAGTCAAAAGGAAGATCGTCACTCTTTGCGGCGAAGAAGAATTTATGGTGAGCCACATGAATTCCTTCAAGTAAGTGGAAATGGATGGTGAGTTCATAGAAACTCCGTGCCAAGCTTTCAAAGTTGTTCCTCCTATGGTTTCCGCCACCAAAATCTCCTCTAACATATCCAAAACTGATGAGATTGTATCGAGAATGGTTTCACTTAAAGATGCTCGTGGTGCAGTCGAAGATGGAAGTTCTACTATCTGGTGACAACTCCCTGAAATTTCGTTTAAATCAGACAAATTTGGATTAGGTTTTACCATGAAAGCTCAGAAAGAAGTCAGACTCGCCCGTGTGGGAAAGCTACCTCTCTGCATCAGAAATCATGAAGTGAACACCGTGGAAGGCTCTGATAATGAATGCGCTTTTGGAGAATGGATCTACCCTACTGCCTAAGGAAAGCTCAACAACTGGCATGAAAAGGATTTCACTCCCATCTCCTTCATTGAGGAGTAATTACTGTTTACTGTTTTCTATCAATTCAAGAACTTTTGTCTGTAATTTTTTTAAATTCCAAACAATGACTTTTAAAGCCATGTGCCTTTTCCGGGACACCATGGTCCATTTTTTTAAGGGCTTTGTCCATGTTCATTTATCATATGATCATTTAAAGGAAAACATTGGACCTTTGAATTCAATTTTTGTGCTCACTATCTTTCTATTTCTTTATTTGCATTTTTCAAATAGCCATGTACCTTACATGCACACGCGCACTTTCAGATCCTCATCCACTCCAGATCCCATTTCCAACGACTCTACTATTGCCAGTTATGACTTCGAACATCCAAATAACCAAGCAAAAGATGAAGGCGAGGAAGATTGTGAAATACCAAAGGAGCTATCCAGACTTCTAATACCAGAGGAGAGAGATATTCAACCTCATGAAGATCCAGTCGAATTTATCAACTTAGATACTGAGACAGACAAGAAAGTGGTCAAGATCGGTGCTAATTTAGAAGACGGTATCAAGAGAAAGTTGGTTCAGATGTTACATGACTACATTGAAGTATTTGCTTGGTCGTATAAAGACATGCCAGGGTTAGATACTGACATTGTGGTTCATCGTCTACCGACAAAGGAAGATTTCCCTCCTGTCAAACAAAAAGTTCGTCGTATGCGACCAGATATTGCTGAAAAGATAAAGGCTGAGGTAATGAAGCAGTTTGATGCAGGTTTTCTGGTTATGACATCTTATCCTCAGTGGGTTGAAAAAGTGGTTCCTGTACCAAAGAAAGATGGGAAGGTTTGTATGTGTGTAGACTATAGGGATTTGAATAGGGCAAGCCCCAAAGATGATTTCCATCTGCCTCATATTGACGTCTTGGTTGATAACATCGCTCAACATAAAATATTCTCCTTCATGGATGGATTTTCTGGCTACAACCAAATCAAGATGGCTCCCGAAGACATGGAAAAGACATCCTTTATTACACAATGGGACACCTTTTGTTACAAGGTCATGCCGTTCGGATTAAAGAATGCAGGGACAACATATCAAAGAGCTATGGTAGCTTTGTTTCATGATATGATCCATCATGAGATAGAGGTCTATGTGGATGATATGATTGCAAGGTCGCAAACTGAAGAAGAGCATCTCGATCACCTACACAAGCTATTTGAGAAGTTGAAGAAGTACAAGTTGAGGCTGAACCCTAATAAGTTCACATTCGGAGTAAGGTCTGGAAAGCTTCTAGGTTTTGTCGTCAGTGGTAAAGGCATCGAAGTTGATCATGCAAAAGTTAAAGCCATTCAAGAAATTCTAGTTCCCCGTTCTGAAAAGGAGGTTAGAGGATTCCTGGGTCATCTTAACTACATTGCTCGCTTCATATCCCACTTAACTTCTACTTGTGAGCCAATCTTCAAACTCTTGAAGAAAGATCAAGTAGTCAGATGGAACGACGATTGCTAAGCTGCTTTCGAAAAAATCAAGGAATATTTACAAGAACCTCCTATCCTTATGCCTCAAGTGGAAGGAAGACCATTGATCATGTACTTAACTGTGCTAGAGAATTCTATGTGGTGTGTGTTGGGACAACACGATGAGTCTGGCCGAAAAGAGCATGCAATATACTACATGAGCAAAAAGTTTACCGACTGTGAAACTAGATATTCACTACTCGAGAAAACTTGTTGTGCTCTGGCATGGGCTGCTCGCCGGCTAAGAAAGTATATGTTGACTCAACCCACTTTATTGATTTCTATGATGAACCCTATCAAGTACATTCTTGAGAAGCCCGCTCTCTCCAGACGGATAGGTAGATGGTAAATGATTCTGAGTGAATATGATATTCAATATACAACACAAAAATCCATCAAAGGAAGTGTATTGGTAGATCATTTGGCCCATAAAGCTGTTGATGATTATCAATCTATGAACTTTGACTTCTGGGATGAGAATATCATGTTAGTGACTGACTATGCAAAACCTAGACCATATGATGGACCTGAACAAGGATCCCAATGGACTATGGTTTTTGATGGATCTTCCAATGCTCTGGGTAATGGAATTGGTGTTGTGATAATTTCTTTTGAAGGTTGTCACGCTCCTTCCATTGCTAATTTGTGCTTCGATTGTACGAATAACATGGCTGAGTACGAGGCGTGCATCTTGGATTTAAAGGCTGCCATTGACCTAAGGAGCAAGCATTTGGATGTATTCAAAGACTCTGCTCTAGTGACTAGCCAAGTAAAAGGAGAATGGGACACTAAGCATCCTAATCTTATTCCTTACAAGGAGATTATGTTAACCCTAATACCATACTTTGAGGAGATCACCTTTGAACACTTCCCTAGAGAAGGAAATCAGTTGGCTGACGCCTTGGCAATAATGTCTTCCATGTTCAAGGTCAAATGGGACAACGAAGCTCCTATGATTACGATCGAAATATTTGATGAACCTGCACACTTCTATGAGCTTAACATTTACGAAGAGAAACCATGGTACCGTGAAGTAAGGAGATATCTTGAAGCAAAAAAGTATCCTGAAGGAGCTTCCATCAATGATAAGAAATTATTGCGAAGATTCTCAGCCAAATTTTTCCTAAGCAATGGAATCATGTATAATTAAAATCATGATTCTACTCTACTCCGATGTGTGGACAAGAAGGAGGAAAAAAATTATGGAAGACATGTATGATGGCCTCTTTGGGACCCACTCTAGTGGAAACACTAGGGCCAAGGAAATCCTGGGGGCCGGTTACTATTGGCCCACAATGGAAACTGATTGTCATCATGACTCAAGGACTTGCCACAAGTGTCAAATCTATGCTGGCAAGGTCCATGTACCTCCTATTCCTATAAATCTCATGATTGCTCTGTGGCTGTTTACAATGTGGGGCATTTATATGATTGTAGAAATAAAACCTACTGCTTCTAATGGACATCGTTTCATTCTTATCGCTATTGATTATTTCACCAAATGGGTCGAAGCTGCCTCTTTTTCCTCAGTCATGAAGAGCGTTGTAGCTAGGTTTATCAAGCATAACCTCATCTGCCATTACGGTACCCCCGAAAGGATCATCACTGGAAATGGAACCAACCTCAACAATGCCATGATTACAAAACTTTGTACTCACTTCAAAATCAAGCATCACAATTCTTCTCCATGCAGACCCAAGATGAATGGTGCAATGGAAGTTTCCAATAAAAATATCAAGAAGATTGTGCAAAAGATGGTGGTAACATATAAAGACTAGCATGAGATGTTACCGTTTTCTCTCCACGGCTACCGTACTTCAGCTCGAATATCAACTGGTGCAACCCGGTTCTCCTTGGTCTATGGCATGGAAGTTGTCCTACCTATCGAAGTTCAGATTCCCTCTCTAAGGATAATGAAGGAAGCAGATTTAGGTGAAGACGAATGGATTCAGACTAGGTTGGATCAGTTGAACTTGATTGACGAGAAGCGACTGGCTACTATTTGTTTGGTCAGATGTACCAAAAACGTATGATCAAGGCTTTCAACAAAAAGATCAAGCCTCGAGTATATCAGACTGGCGACTTGGTAATAAAGCACATAATTCTTCCACAAGGCGAACCCAGGGGAAAATGGACTCCCACTTACGAAGGACCATTTTTTGTAAAGAAATTTTTCTTTGGTGGTGCCATGATGCTGACTATTATGGATGGAGAAGACTTCCCGCATCCTGTGAACACATACATAGTTAAAAAATACTACGCATAAAATTACCCACTAGGTTGACATACCTAGGAAAAAATAAGGGCATCTCGGTGAACCAAAGAGGTTCGGGAAAAAGTTAGGGATATATTCAAAATATTGTACACCCGGTAAGTCGAAAACCCGAAAGGGAGGCTTGGGCAAAAATGGGTATCCTGGTAGGCTGAAAACCCGAAAGGGCGGTCTAGGCAAAAGTTAAAGATTATAGCGTATGACTATGTCACGTAAAGCTCTACAGCCAGCCTTATTACCAAATTCCAAGTGTAAATGGTCCAATATCAATCCAATCAACTTTTATTCAACAATAAGGGATAATGTTCGAAGACATAGGGGAAATAGTGGGGTTGGAACACAATGAGATCACTTTAACATGGCTATTATTTTTTGTTTTCACTTTGTATTCTTTCCATTCTTTCGACGATTTCCTCTTAATAGGATCGTAGTCTCTTTGTTCAAAAATGCCTATTCATGGGCAAAACATCAATACAAATATACTTTGAAGTGCAAACTTTCTGTTTTTTCTATTTTGAGTGCAAAAGTGTCCAATGACTAAAATTGAATGAACATATGCATATGAACATGATTAAACTTTTCACAAATGTATGCTTAAAAACAGTGGCAAGCATCTCCTTAAATGCATTTGAGATATCTCCACAGAGTTATTTCAATAACATTATCCCCACAAATTTGGATTTATAAAATCCCCAGCTATAGTTTCAATCTCCGGAAGATCCTCTCCCCACCTGAGTTGGTCTTAAAAGGAAGCCTTATGGAATTCTTCCTAAAAAAATATCCTCCCTAGCAGTTCGTCAAATATCCTCTTCATCAAGGTTTATTTTCCCAACAAACTACAGATTCCCCGGCTTGAGTTTTCCTCTCAGACTATTACAAATCAAGGGACCGCAACCCCTATTCCATAGTTAAGTCGCCAGCAGAGTCATTGCTATCTTAGAAAGTTGTTGTAAAGCCTGGAACCCGGCCAGATAACAGTCAATTTCATCCTTTCAAGCAAGTTACTACAAACCATGGACCTGACCATACACTAGTTCAATTTAATCCTACTCTCAACTTACTGTGAAGACTGGACCCGACCAGATAATAGTAAATCTCAATTCCAATTTACTAAAGCCTGAACTCGACCAGATAATAGTTTAAATTCTCAAATTTCTTAAGCCTGGACCCGACCAGTCAACAGGTCAAGCCTGGACCCGACTAGATACTAGTTAACCTCAAGTATAAATTGCTGAAGCCTGGACCCGACCAGTTAACAATTTAATATTCTGAAGCCTGGAACCAACCAGATAACAGTAAATCTCAAATTTAGTTGCTAAATCCTGGACCCGGCCAGATATTAGTTTAACTTCTTCAAACTGTAAAGCCTAGACCTGACCAGTTAACAGTTTGAGTTGCTGAAACCTAGACCCGACCAGATAACAGTTTAATTCTTACAAATCACTAATGAAACTCCACTTCCCTAGTAGAGTTTGCCACCATCCCAACGAGTTCCTGCAAAGCCTGGAATACGACCAGATAATAGTTAACTTCTTTACTCCCAGCAAGTTATTATGAAGCCTGGAATCCAACGAGATAACATTTAACTTTCAAGAGATAATTCCCCACCAGAGCAATGGCCAACTAAAACTCCTTAATTCAGGTTCCCAAGCAGAAATCAACACTCTCCACAGGGCCTTCTCAAGAAAAGTCAATATTCCTTAGCGGAGTTTCTTCTCAACAAAGCAGGAATCTCCAACGAAAGCATTTTTAACAAAAATCTGAAGATACGCATACTCTTCATCTCCAACAACAATCCGAGATTTAACTTCTCAAAACTCCCCAGTATCTGTGAAGGATACACTTCGACAACATGTCGCATTCATACATTATATAACATACATAACATATACATACAACATAATCTGATTTACTTTGAGATCATCATTACACCATGCGCACATTCGCATACAGCTAACCCATTTGTTCCTTGCATAAAAAATAATTGATCCAAAGACCTCTTATGGATCAGAATTAATTCTTCCAGTTAAAGACAGACAAGACACCTAGTTTTTAGCACGAATCTACCCAAGATTTATGCTGATTTTGTCTCCCAGTTTCTACCATCATCTCTCCAAATGGAATCTATAATCCATTCCTAAATCAATACATCATTGAGTGCAAATTTCTGGGTACTTTAGTGTTCAATCATCTTTCACCTTCAAGCCACGAATGGCGGATCCGCCAATCTAACTCTTCAAGTTTAAGAAGATTGAACAGGGGCAGCTGTTGTACCCTAAAATTTTCCCTATCATTTTCTAAATATTTCTCTCACAAGATGTCCATTGGTTCAAGAATACACAAGGATGGATAAGCTCAAGACACCTCCTTAAGCACTGATGACCCAAAATTAGGGTTTGAGTTTGCACAAGTAGAATTGGACTTTTAAGGCCCCATATGACTTTCATGGATCATTTTGGACTCTCAAGATTGCTCATGTCAAGTTTCAAGTTTTGGATCACATTTTTGCTCAGTCAATTGATTAGTTGATCTAAAATCAACCATATTGGACAAAAAGTCAATTGTTGTCCATTTACAGTCAAATTTCATAATTTTTTGATCCATATCAACATTTTGAATTCATATATGTCATTTGGTCAAGTTTGGATCACATTTCCTCAAGAAATTTGTTCAGATCACCAAAAGGGCAAAATGGTCAAAATTAGGGATTTGACTGAGAAGGCTCAGTTTTTGACTTTTGACCAAATATATGACTTATTGGTTTAAGAAATAATATAAATATTTCAAATACATAATTTAGACCTAATGGCATGGTTCAAAATATTTCTCATGATCAATTGATTGATAGTTGAAATTTGGTCAACTGATGAAAAAGTCAATTATACACTAAAAAGTCAAACTTTGACTTTTTGATCAAAATCAAGTTTCAAAAATCATATTTCATCAAGACATGTCAAAATATGAATATTGTTCATCAAGAAATCAAAATGTCAAATTTATCTTTGAAAAGTCAAAATTCTAAGACTTAGAAATTTTTCTAAGTGTTAGAAAGTTATCATTTTTTTCATGACTTCGTGCCAAATTTTCACCATGATACAAGATGATTCAAGAAAAACTTCCAGCATGAAAGTTTTAGATCTTAATGATATCTAAAACTTTGTAGGAGGAGTAAAGTTCTAAAAATGCTTGGATCTCAAGTTATTAATTCATAAAGACATGTCCATTAAACAAAAACACTTAGTGAAATTTTGCCCTAGTTAGGCATATTTTTGACCTAACTTCTTGGCCAAGTTTCACATGGTTCCAAAGTGATTCTTCAAAAATGTCCAACATGAAGGTTGTAGATGATGCTACAAGATTTCCAAAATGTCAAAGAACTCATTGAGATCATTTTTGAGTAAACCCTAATTACTTTTACAAAACGGGAAACATTTACAATAATAATGAAAAGAAATGCGAGAGATAAAAAATTATGTTTGCACAGTCGATCTAAAAAAATATGAAAAATAAAAAAGAAAATATTTTTTGATATTTTTTATGAAAAAATGGTTTGTGATGAATTTATTAAAAAAAACCTAAGAAAACTAAATAATTTTAGTGAACTCAATTAATTTAATTATAAAAAACCTAAAAATCTATTAATTTTAATTAAGAAAATAATTAATTAAATTAAAAAGGTGATTAAAACTAAACCTAATTAATTAACCTAAACTAATATTTTAATATTTTAATTAATAATAAAAAACAAATAATTAAAAGAAAAAAAGGAAAATATAAAAAGAGAAGAAAAATTGGGCCTGATTTGAAGCAATTTGGGGGGGTGTTGAAAAGCATTCCGTTAGGCCCAAAGAGGAGAGGCCCAAGATGTCAGCGTTGGATCTTGTGCGTTCATCCATATACGGTGCAACGTGAGCTTTTGGATCTGGGATCATTGGATCAGATCTATATAGGTCTGATGGTGAGGCATGGCAGGGTGCATGGCTGATGTTTGGGACGCACTACACTGGATCTGCAAGAATCAGAAGAAAAAATGTGAAAAATGCAAGAGGCGGGGATCAGACGCATGCCCTTGCACATGAAAACTCTCTCGCGTGCTGCCTTGCCGATGGGACATCATTTGTTTCGCGTTAATTAATTAACATTAAAACAATACATAATAAATGTGTTAGAGTCAAACCACCACCTTCGGTGGTCAACTTCATATTCTCCGGAGAGGGCATTTGCAAACCTGAAAAATCAAGGCAAAGTGAGGAATAAGAGTATCCTTGTCCACTAATTGAAGCTTTACGAATCTAATGGTGATATTAGTTTCAATTGAACCAGCCTGTAACTAGGGTTTCAAAAATTCACGAGCTCGGTGCCCTAACAATGGCAGACTTCTGTTCTTGCGTTAGAACTTGCAAGCGATGAATATAAACAAATCCATACATAATTGTTAACAAGAATATATGTATGAAATCATCTAATAATGCATGAAATATAAGTTTGGATTCAAGGAAGTTCCATCAACCAGAGATGCTTGGTTGTGACGATTTGGGGTGCTACAACCTTCAGGGAGAATTGGGAACAACTCCTGGAGGTCTCAGGGAGCTGATGGAGTTCTTAAAATCGATATAAGCTTGCTGGATAGGAGGGTTTGATCATGCCCTAGTTTTGGAAAATTTGTGAGTTTTTAAGGTTGCTCAAGGAGGCTTGCATGCGTGTCCCTGAATGCATGAAGCTGTTGAGCATATATAGAGTGTATTAGGTTAAAAAGCATGCGTGTCCCCACAGAGTTATTTCATTAGCATTATCTTCACAAATTTGGATTCATAAACTCCCAACCAGAGTTTCAATCTCCGAAAGGTCCTCCCGAGGGAGCCTTGGGAAATTCTTCTTAAAGAATGTCCTCCCCAACAATTCATCCGATATCCTTTTCAACAAGGTTTATTTCCCCAACAAGGGCAAGATTCCCCAGTTTGAGTTTGCCTTTCCGACTACTACAAATCAAGGGACCACAACCTCCCTTCCCCTGTATACTTTTCTATAATCCCTAGTAAGTTACTGTGAAGCCTGGAACCCGACCAAATAACAATTAACTTTATTATCCCCAGCAAGTAGGTGTGAAGCCTAGAACCCAACCAGATAACAACTAATCTTTAAGACATAATTCCCCATCGGAGCAATGGATGACTAGAAATCCTGAACTCTTTTCCCAAGCAGAGATCAAAACTCTCCGCAGAGTTTTCTCAAAAATATTTCCCAGCGGAGTCTCTCCTCAAACAGCAGACCAAGAATTTCCGACAGAAATGCTCTAAACAAAGTTGAAGATACACATACTCTTCATCCCCGGCAACAGTCTGGGATTTCATTTCCCAAGCCTCACCAGCATTTGTCAAGGATTTATTTTCCTAGACTAAGATACACTTCAATAACATTTCACATTCATACATCATATTACATACATGATAAATGCATACAGCATGATTTCATTTATTTTGAGAACATTATCAAGCCATGCATACATCTGCATGCAACTAACCCACTTCCTTATAGGAAAAGTGAACCCAATTTAACACATCATCGAGTGCAAATTTCTGGGCACTTTAATGTTCAATCATATTTCACCTTTAAGTCACGAGAGACAAATCTGCCAATCTCACTATTCAGGTTCAAGAAGATTGAACAGGGGCAGCCGTTGTACCCCAAAATTTGCCCCTTCTTTTCTCACAAAAAAAAAACAATTTCTCACAAGGATTTATTAAAGTTCAAGATTTCACAAGTATAATTAGATTTTTAAATCCCCACATAATTTCCACGGATCATATTGGATTTCCAAGCATCATTTCAAAGAGGAAACTTTTGAAAGAGCGAAGCAGATAAATTTGATATTTTGTCAAAATTAAAGAAAAACAAGCTTGCTTAAATTCATTCTAGCTTTGAATGGGCATTGCTTCAATTCATGCTAGCTTCGATTGTATATTGCTTCGATTCATGCTTAGCTTCGACTGAACTCTCTCCTGCATGCTAGCTTTGACTAAACTCTCTCCTGCATGCTTGCTTCGATTGGGCATTATTTCCCTTTGAAACATCTTACTTCAATTCAAGAGGCAAGGGCCTCCTGTTGGTCTCCTTCGATTTATAAAGTTAGTGACTTCCTACTGGTTTCTTTCGATTCAAAAGGAAATGACATTCTGAAAGTTTCCTTCGATTCAGAGGGCAGTGGCCTTCTAAAGGCTTTCCTTTGACACAAAGCAGGAACCTCCTGCATGCAAGTTTCGACTGCACCATTGGCCCCTTACATGTTTGCTTTGATTCACAAAGTAGGGGCTTTCCTCATGCTAAACAGGCACAAGGAAATGACTCCCTTTATGTTTTCTTCGATTCCACCTTTAAAACCTTTAACACACATAGTTTCTACACTATGAAACACAATTTGGTGGATTCAAAGGACACACATTTGGTGGTCCATTTGAAGAACATGAAATGTTTGGAAATAATTAGTTTTGTATGACTTTGAGTTTGGTCGAAGGTTGAACCTATGTGATCAAAACAAAAGGATTCAAATGATATATTCAGCTGAATATGACCCATTCAAATAACATGCTTTTGGTTGGGACATTCAATTTCGTTTGCTCTTGATTTTGTTCAAAGGTTGGATCTGTATGGCCAAAATGAAAGATGGAGCATTTGATTCAAAGAATCATGTTGAATACAGGACCCATAGGCCAGGCTACGTGATCTTTCTTTTTAGGCCTCCAACTTGTGCCTCACTCCATATTTAATTGTTTATACAATTAAATTAAGTTCTGACCCAAGTGCTTTCCAAGCCAACTTGCCCTTAAAGTTATTGAGCCTTGCGCATGTCCCTTCTATACACATGTCCCCTATAAGCTAGAAGCAACCCATCTAAACTATTAATTTTGGTATTTTCATCTCGGGATCATGAAAAGTTGACACAAGTGGATATTTTATTTTCAACCAAACTATATTTTATTATTTTACAAATCTGTTCACTTCAAACTTTTTCTCTATAAATAGAGAGATCATTTGCAAATCATGAGGCAGAGGCTGGTTGTGTAGAAAAAATTATCAAACTCTCAAAAAACTCTCAAACACTCTCAAAAAACTCTCAAACTCTCAAACACTCTCAAGATAATTCAAACTCTAAAACTCTCACAAAAAATATCATATCCCTTCATGCATTAGTGAACCCTTCGATTCACTCCCCAAATGCCAGATAACCAATCTTTGATTCATTCCCTAACTGTAACATAATAGTCTTTCGATTCACTCCCTAGACTGTTATATAATAACCTTTGATTCACTCATCACTATCACATACCCACCTTCGATTCAGTGACTGCCCAAACAACGCAGTAACTGAACTAGCTTCAGGAAAGTTCCACAGAAGCTCCATCCACCACCAAGGAAGTTACATACAGCTACTTTGATTGACACTTCAAGAGGTAAGTTTCCTCTATACTTGGAACTTTCCATTTAAATCTCATATGTACATATAAATTAAAAAAATGTAGATATCCCATCTAGGATGTTGACCATGCCTTAACTTTCGATTCTCACTGCCTATATGTTGAAAATCTCAACTGTGATTAGTTAGCCTTTGGATTTTGGTGCCCAATAAACTTGTGCTAACCCCTGGCCTCTAGCTTTAGAAAGTTACATTTGTTAGATTCATTTTCAAACTTTATACAGGTTTTATGTATCCTTCTATTGGCTAAACTTTGAAGCCTTTCGAATCTCCACTTGGGAGATTTGCGTTCCAGCAATCGAAGGAGGGAGCTAGGCACTTCAAACATTCAGAAACAAATTCATCTTATACCCAATCGAAGTTGTCTTATAAACGGATGAAACAGACCACCCCAGTGGTACATACAGCGTGCGCAAAAGGCATTTATGTGTATTGTCCTGAGTTCAAACCTTGGCAAGACTAAAACAGTTTTTACCCTTTTGTTTGTGTCCTTTTTCTTTTTAACAAACTTCAAACATTTTTCTAACTAATAAAAACAACTCCTTTTGAGTTGATTTTTTACATACCATTTATTTACATTTTTATTTTATGAATATATAAAAATATCACAAAAAAATATTTTATTTTCATAATTATTTTAATTAATCAAAACCTTTCCTTAACAAAAATTGAAACAAATTTCATTTTCTTTTCATTTCAATACTTGTACATTTATTCACTTTAAATATGGTTGTAATAGATAATTAGAATTTCATTTCATGCAACCCCCATTTATACATTTGTATCCCCATCCCCAAGTGATGTAATAGTATAGTAAATTTACTTTCCGCAATTTACCGCTTTCATATAAATGTTAGTAATTAGGTTGTGTATGGCAAGATAAAATCAACAAGTAGATAACCCTAAATTAAAGACAAAAATGCATGCAATCAAACACACTTGCACACATGCATCTAGGGTTAACTCCACTTGTTGCCTTGAGAAAATGGTCATAATATGCATGTGAGATGTCTTAGCAAAAAAAAACTAAAATACAAGATCATAGTCCCTCAATTAAGCTTCAAATGTTGCCTTACAAATGATCTTAGTCCCTCAAGAGAAATGCTAAGATATCTCATAACATTTCTATTCATGACTATATGATGACCCACGCCCGTCCCTTTACATCCAAAGAGAAGGCTTCTTACCAATCAATGGTAAGATAGCAATATCAAAGGAAGGAAGAAATAAACAAAAATACTTTTGAGTGAGTAGAACGTTCTTAGTTGCTTGCTTGAAAATAAAAATCATTTCCACACTCACACTTTCAAAAACATCTTCAAAAACAAAAATCTCTTTGAACTATTTTCAAAAAAAAAGTCCAACACTTTGTATGCATTCTTATAGAGACGAGAATCACTACAAGGTTTGCCTCAACGAAGCCGCTTTTCAAAAATAGTTTCAAAACCCACCATAAAGCACATTTTCAAACAAAGAAACTGATCTAGCAAGCAACTAAGAGCCCATAGATAACTATGGATAAAAAGGGTGCTAATACCTTTCCTTTTTATAATCTACCCCCCGAACTCAAGAAATAATCTCAAAGGTATTTCCTGTTCTTTTCACCCTTTCCTTATTGGATAAAAGAAAAGTCGGTGGCGACTCTTGCTATCCGCAACAATTGCAATCAAACGCAAAACACCCAAGTCAGTTCTCCCACTGTATTACAGAACTGACGACTCTGCTGGGGAGACATGAAAGTGGGGTTACCTTAGAGTTAGATCACATTTAAATGCTTTCATTGTTTGATTTGTTTGCTTTACATTTATGGTTCCTTGTTTGGGTTTGTTTTGATCCTCCACCCGGATTTGGGGCACCTTTTTAGGTAAGTAGAAATAGATTGTGGAAATTTTACAGTGTAGACCAATATGGTTGAAGCAATGGCTACGTTAGTGTGACGCATTTGTTGGTACCGGTATCTCTTATGTTGAATCGAGGAGAATTCGGGGCTGCTGAGCGGTGTCATGAAGCACTAACTGACCTTAGAACCTTAATTGAACAAATTGGCCATTAAGAAGTAGTGAGATAGCCGAATTTGGTGTAAAGTTGAAGATTGGTTGATACTCGATACTACACTCATTGAGATCTGAATTTTGGGATATTTCGGCCGCAAGAAAAGATTGATTATGGTGAGACAATTCCTAAAAGAAAGGTCAGTGATATTAAGATCCCCTAGAACCCGATTACTTTCTAGGACAGGTTGATCCAACTAAACTTCAAGAGGGTACTTACCTATGAAACCAATGCAAGACTAAACCTAAGGCTTCTGTGTGATTTGTTTGTGATTATTATTCATCTCATCATAAACATCATAACATCATAAATCATTCTCGCTAACCATTTCAAGGATTTAGGAATTTACCTTTGTTCTATTTTGTAGGTCATGACTTCTTTTCGTAGGAATACCATTCGAATTAGCTTCGTGAAAGCGCATCCTCAACTTCGAGAATTAGCATCAAGCGTGCCTGGAGATTCTCCCTTCACCAAGAAATATGGTTGGCATCTCAACTTGGCTACTTCAAATTTCCAAGAAGAAATGATGTGTGTGCTCTTCCAATTCTTTGATCCCATGCATCATTTCTTCACATTTCCTGACTACCAATTGGTGCCTACATTAGAAGAATTCTCTCAATTATTAGGAGTGCTTGTGCTTGATCAAATACCATTCACCGGTTTAGAGGAGATTCCAAAACTTGAAATCATTTCCGAAGCTTTACATTTGAAGAGATCCGACATTATAACGAATTAGGAGACAAGAAGTGGAGTTAAGGGTTTCCTAGCCAAGTTTCTGTTGGAGAAGGCTCGTTCATTATGGGAGGATATGGGTTTTCAAGCTTTTGAATATTTCTTGGCCCTTCTAATCTATGGTTTGGTTCTATTTCCCAACCCATACCAACTCATAGATGTGAATGCCATCAAGGTTTTTCTCTCTTGTAATCCTGTACCTACCCTGCTTGGAGATATTCTACATCGTTTCCATACTCGCACCATGAAGAAAATACGTACTCTCTTGTGTTGCATTCCCTTACTCTCTAGGTGGTTTATTTCGCACCTACCTCGATCAACTTTGAAGAATGAGAAATGTTTGACATGGTCTCAAAGGATGATGTCCCTCACACATTCTGATATTCATTGGTGTTCTTGATCCTTGGAGGACATTACTATCATTGATCGTTGTTGGGAATTCCCTAATGTCCCTCTGCTTGGCACTAGGGGATGTATTATCTACAACCCTTGTTTAGCTTTACAACAGTTCAGGTATGCGCTAAAAGATGACCCCCATGATGCACTCATCTATGGGTTGGTAGTCGATTACAAGGGCGATGACCAAGGCTATCGTCAAAGGTTCATACAAGCTTGGAGAATGGTAAACAAGGTGGATAGCAAGACATTGGGGTATAAGAACTCCATTCCTTTGGAGCCTTATCCTATGTGGGTAGGAACTCGTGCTCAAAGTCTTATTATGCCATACCCCGCCATCTTACCTATCATC
Organism: Vicia faba; assembly: GCA_948472305.1. NCBI lineage: Eukaryota > Viridiplantae > Streptophyta > Magnoliopsida > Fabales > Fabaceae > Vicia > Vicia faba. Next base: position 40,732,253 of record OX451739.1, on the reverse strand, counting down.
ATGGAGCCTGTTGTCGAAGGAGATGTTCCCTATATTGTCCTTTATCCTAACATGCCTACTTCTCTTGAATATTTTCAAAGAGATTAGATTCAGCTAAAGGAGGAACGAGACACCTTTGAAGCCCAATTCTACACAAGTGAAAAGAAGGTTTTGGAGCTTACGAGACAACTTCATGAGGAGAAAAGTTTGAACGCCTACATTGCACCAAAGAGGATGAGCTCGACCTTTTTGTCTTAAGAGTTTATTTTTGTATTCATTTCCTCCATTGTAAGCCCAAGAGGCATGTTTGTACTCAATTTGAACTTATTAATGAAATTGATGTTTGTTATCTTTTGTCTAAAAAAATCTAAATCTTCTAAGTCCTTGAAATCATGTGCATACACATTTTTAAAGCATCATAACATAAACAAGTCTTCCACAACATGTTTCCTTATCTTTCTACTGTTTATTTCAGTAAGATGGATATTGAACAAACAGTGAAATATTTGCAAGCATAGAATGCACAGTTCCAAGAAACCTTGTTGGCCTTGGCCAAGGGACAACAAGAGATGATGACACTGCTAATAACAAAAAAGAAAACTAAAAAGAAGGACCTCGTCAACATGGGTAAGAGATTCAAAGGGCATGTTCGTCAGGTGTAGATAGTCGTGGATTCGTCTGAGGAAGATGAAAATCAAGATGAAGAGGCTAGAAGAACCCATGCTGCGGTTGCAAATGATCAAGCTTCTGAAGATGAAGACTACTTTGATGAGAAATACCCTCGTGCCGAGGATAAATACAAACAGTTGGAGGATAGGATAAAAGTTGTTAAAATTTAAGTTGTGCCTGGTTTGTATTTTAGTGAGTTGGGCTTAGTACCTGGGATCTTCATTCCCTATAAGTTCAAAATACCAGTTTTTTCTAAATATGACGGGGTTTCCTTCCTAAAGATTCATCTAAGATCTTACGTGCGCAAGATGCAGCTGCACACTACCGACAAAAAGCTCTAGATCCATTTCTTCCAAGAGAGTCGGGCTAGAACTCAACTAGAATGGTTCTATCAATTAGAGAGTCCTCGCATCCACACATGGGAAGATCTAGCCACTTCTTTTTATCATCAGTATCAGTACAATGCCGATCTGGCACCAACAAGAGTCCAACTTCAAGGTATGATGATGGGTACTAATGAAGGGTTCAAGAATACGCACAAAAATGGAGGGATCTTGATGGTAGGGTCCAACCACCACTAACTGATAGAGAATTAATTGACGTGTTCATCGGTACATTAATCGACCGATTTTTCAACTTATTGATTGTCAGTTCTTCAGCTGGTTTCACCGAGTTGATACTAACTGGTGAAAGAGTAGAAAGCCGCATTAAGAGCGGAAAAATCCCAATGACATCTACTTCCATATCCAACGCTGTAAAGAAGCCTTTCACTGGGAAGAAATAAGAAAATGTTGTGAATGGGGCAAGGACCCAGGCTAAGAAGAGTCACGTTAATGTTGTGTTAATCTCCAACCCTCCGTCTTTTCCAAGGCAATCATCCAATAATCAACGACCCGAAATTCCTCGAAGTCAATTCACAAAGATTAGCATGTCACTGTTCCAAGCCTTGCAACATCTGTTGAAGGCCAACCTAGTGACACTGTGTGATCCACCATCCAATCCAAACACTTCGTCACCAAAATACAATCCCAATGCCAGGTGCGTATATCATTCAAACAGTCCTGGGCATGAGACCGGTCATTGTTGGCCGCTGAAGACCAAGAATCAAGATCTAATTGACAATAAAAAAATTGAATTTTATCCACCTGCCACTCCAAATGTGATAACCGCACCAATGTCAAATCATTGCAAAGATATTAACGCAATTGATGGTACCACTTTTTTTCCTCCATTGAAGATTTGACAACTTCGTTAACTATTGTGAAGGTTAGCTTGTTGAGAGTCGGGGTGTTCCCTGGCTGTTCTAAAGATTGTGTTTGTTGTGATCAACGAGTAAACAAGTGCAAGCAGTTGAAAGAAGGTGTGCAACGCCTGATAAATAGCCATAAGATCCTCTTTGAAAAGATTCCTGCCATCAAGAATTTGACCAACAAGACTGAAGACCTGTCCATAATAACAATTTTCAATAAGCCTTTTAGGATCCCCTCAAAGGGTCCTATTAGAATTTCGAATGAACTAACCATCGCTCCTTGGATAATCACTGCCGCTGGGCCTATCCCCTACTCTTCTAACAAAGCAGTTCCATGGAAATATGGTTCTGAGGTTTATTATCACGGGGTAAAACAAGATTCTTGGATCAACAAAGATGAAGTTGATGTCATTAATATTGTCGGTTCTAGTAAAGTGACAAGAACAGGGAGGATCTTTTCCCTTGATATTTCACCACCCACTACTACAATGACTCACGTCCACATAACCAATGACAAGTCCAACTCCAATACTAAGGGCAAAGAGAAAGGAGGAGAGCCTGTTGGGATAAAGGAACCTACAAAAAATACTGAAGCAGAAGAACCCTCCAATCAAGAGATGGAGGAAATCCTGAAAATCATAAAGAAAAGTGACTTTAAAATAGTGGAGCAGCTGGGGAAAACCCCTTCCAAAATTTCCATGTTGTCATTATTACTCTTTTCAGACGTTCATACCCAAACTCTGATCAAGTTCTTGAAGAAGGCTCATGTGCCCCAGGAAACCACCGCTGACCAGTTTGAGAACTGTGTGGCGAGTTTAACGGCTGATAATGGATTAGGGTTCTCCGACACTGATTTGACTCTTATGGGAAGAAACCACAACAAATCCTTACATATCTCTGTTGAATGCAAGGGAACCACCCTAGCTCATGGCTTAGTTGATACTGGCTCATCGTTAAATGTGCTATCCAAGGGTGCTTTGGACCGGCTAGATTGTGAAGGATTGGTTTTAAAGCCAAGCGATATTTTCGTGAGGGCTTTCGATGGGTCTAAGAGAATGTTTCATGGAGAGGTGGATCTCCCAATTAATGTTGGCTAACAGATCTTCAATTCTACCTTTTACATAATGGACATATGTGGATCCATGGGGCAGGGGCAGTAACATCAACCCTTCATCAAAAATTAAAGTATCCAGTAAAAGGGAAAATCGTTACTGTCAGCGACAAAGAAAAATTTACGGTAAGCCATCTTAACTCCTTCAAGTATGTTGAATGGATGACGAATTCATAGAGACTCCGTGCCAGTCCTTTGAAATTGTTCCTCCTATGGTCGCCGCCCCCAAAATCTCCTCCAACATATCAAAAGCTGATGAAGTTGTTCGAAGAAAGGTTTCGCTCAAGGATGCTTGTGCCGTGGTCGAATATGGAAACTGTACTATCTGGGGCCAACTTCCTGACATTCTATTTAAAGCAGACAAATTCGGATTGGGTTTTACCATTAAATCTCAAAAAGAAGTTAGGAGTGCTCGTGTGGGAAAGGTACCTCTCCGCATTGGAAATCATGAAGTGAATGTTGTAGAAGATTCTGATGATGAATGCACTTTCGAAGAGTGGATTTACCCTACGTCTGAAGGAAATTTCAACAACTGGATGGAAAAGGATTTAACTCCCATCTCCTTCATTGAGGAGTAATTGTTATTTACTATTTGATGTCAATTCAAGAATTTTTGTATGTAATCTTAATTTCCATAACAATGACTTTTAAGTTATGTGCCTTGCCCGGGGCACTATGGTGCATTTGTTAAGGGTCTTGTTCATGTCCATGTATCATATGATCATTTAATATAAACCATTGGACTTTTTGGCATTCAAAATTTTCCGTTCATTGTCTTTCTCTTCCTTTATTACATTTTTCTCCATAGCCATGTATCTTACATGCACACACACATTTGCAGATCTTTATCCACTCCGGATCTCATTGCTAATGACTCTACTATTGCCAGTTATGACTTCGAACATCCAATTTACCAAGCCAGAGAGGAAGGCGGGGAAGATTGTGAAATAGCAGTGGAATTTTCCAGGATTCTGATACAAGAGGGGAAAGCTATTCAACCTCATGAAGAGCCAGTCGAAGTTATCAACTTAGGTACTAAGGCAGATAAGAGATAGGTCAAGATCGGTGCCAACCTAAGAGATGGTATCAAGAGAAAATTGGTTCAGATGTTACATGATTATGCTGAGGTGTTTGCTTGGTCGTTTGAAGATATGCCCGGGTTGGATGCCAAAATTGTGGTTCATCGTCTGCCAACAAAGGAAGATTGCCCTCCTGTTAAGCAAAAGGTTCGTCGCATGCGGCCTGATATGTCTGAAAAGATAAAAGCCGATGTAATGAAACAGTTTGATGAAGGTTTTCTAGCTGTCACATCCTATCCTCAATGGGTTGAAAACGTGGTCCCCGTGCCAAAAAAGGATGGGAAGGTTCGCATGTGTGTGGATTATAGGGATTTGAATAGGGCAAGCCCCATTGATGATTTTCCTCTACCATATATTGACGTCTTAGTTGACAACACCGCTTAACACAAAGTCTTCTCCTTCATGGATGGAGATCTGGATACAACCAAATCAAGATGGATCCCGAAGACATGGAAAAAACCACCTTTGTTACACAACGGGGCACCTTTTCTACAAAGTTATGTTGTTTGGACTAAAGAATGCGGGGGCAACATATCAAAGAGCTATGGTAGCTTTATTTCATGATATGTTTCATCATGAAATAGAAGTCTATATGGATGATATGACTTCAAGGTTGCAAACCGAAGAAGAGCATCTCGATCACCTACACAAGCTATTTGAGAGGCTGAAGAAGTACAAATTGAGGTTGAATCCTAATAAGTGCACATTTGGAGTAAAGTCTGGAAATCTTCTAGGTTTTGTCATCAGTGGTAAAGGCATAGAAGTTGATCCTACAAAGGTAAAAGCCATTCAAGAAATTCCAATCCCCCATTCTGAAAAGGAAGTCAGAGGATTCTTGGGTCGTCTTAATTACATTGATCGTTTCATCTCTCGCTTAATTGCTACATATGGACCATCTTCAAACTCCTGAAGAAAGATCAAGTAGTCAAATGGAACGACGAATGTCAAACTGCCTTTAAAAAAATTAAGGAATATTTGCAAGAGCCTCCTACCCTCATGCCTCCAGTTGAAGGAAGACCTTTGATCATGTACTTGACTGTGCTAGAGAATTATATGGGGTGTGTGTTGGGCCAACATGACTAGTCTGGCCGAAAAGGGCATGCAATATACTACCTGAGCAAAAAGTTTACCGACTGTGAAACTAGATATTCAATGCTCGATAAAAATTGCTGCGCTCTGGCATGGGATACTCTCCAGCTAAGATAGTATATGTTGACTCATACCACTATATTGATTTCTAAGATGGACTCTATCAATTACATCTTCGAGAAGCCCGCTCTCCCCAGACGGATAGCTAGATGGCAAACGATTATGACTGAATACGATATTCAATATACAACATAAAAGGCCATCAAAGGAAGTATATTGGCAGATCATCTGGCCCATCAAGCTATTGATTATTACCAATATATGAACTTTGACTTCCCGAATGAGAATATCATGCTAGTGACAGACTGTGCAAAACCCGGAACGAATGACGGACCTGAACAAGGATCCCGATGGACTATGGTTTTTGACGGAGCTTCCAACGCTTTGGGCAACAGAATTGGTGTTGTGATTATTTCTACTGAAGGTTTCCACACTCTTTTCACTGCTATATTATGCTTCTTACGAATAACATGGCCGAATATGAAGCATGTATCTTAGGTTTGAAGGCTGCCATTGACTTGAGGATCTAACATTTGGATGTATTCGGAGATTCTGCTCTGATAATTAGCCAAGTAAATGGAGAATGGGACACCAAGCATCCTAACTTAATCCCCTACAAGGAGCTCGTGTTAACAATGATTCCATGCTTCGAGGAGATCACCTTTGAGCATTTCCCTAGGGACGAAAATCAGTTAGCCGACGCTTTGGCCATAATGTCTTCCATGTTCAAGGTCAAATGGGACAACCAAGCTCCTATGATTACAATTGATAAATTTTATGAACCCGCACACTGCTACGAGATTGACATCGACGAAGAGAAACCATTGTACCATGAGGTGAGGAGATATCTCGAAGCACAAGAATATCCTAAAGGAGCTTCCATCAATGATAGGAAATTCTTGCGAAGATTTTCAGCCAAATTATTTCTAAGCTATGGAATCCTATACAAGCGCAACCATGATTCTACCCTACTCCGATGTATAGACAAGAAGGAGGCAGAGAAAATTATGGAAGACATGCACGATGGCCTCTTTGGGACCCGCTCTAGTGGACATACTACAGCCAAGAAAATCTTGAGGGCTGGTTACTATTGGTCCACAATGGAAACTAATTGTCATCATCACTCAAGGACTTGCCACAAGTTTCAAATCTATGCTGACAAGATCCATATACCTCCTATTCCTGTAAATGGCATGACTGCTCCGTGGCTGTTTGCAATGTGGGGCATTGACATGATTGGAGAGATCAAACCTACTGCCTTAAATGGTCACCGTTTCAACCTTATTGCCCTTGATTACTTTATCAAGTGGGTCGAAGCTGCTTCATATGCCTCAGTTACCAAGAACTTGTATCCAGGTTCATCAAGCATAATCTCATCTTCCGTTACAGCATCCCTGAAAAGATTATCATTGAAAATGGAACTAATCTCAACAATGCTATGATCACGGAACTCTGCACTCAGTTCAAAATCAAGCATCATAATTCTTCTCTGTACAGACCCAAGCTGAATGGCGCAGTGGAAGCTGCCAATAAAAATATCAAGAATATTATGCAAAAGATGGTGGTAACCTACAAAGACTGGCATGAGATGTTACCGTTTTCTCTCCATGGCTACCGTACTTCGGCTCGTGTGTCAACTAGGAAACTCCTTTCTCCTTGGTCTATGGCATGGAAGTCGTCTTGCCTGTAGAAGTTCAAATTATCTCTATAAGGATAATGAAAGAAGAAAGTCTAGGATAAGATGAAAGGACTCTGACTAGGTTGGATCAGCTGAATTTGATTGACGAGAAGCGGCTGGCTGCTGTTTGCCATGGTCATATGTATCAAAAGCGTATGATCAAGCCATTAAAAAAATATGAAGCCTCGAGTGTATCAAGCTTGTGATTTGGTAATAAAGCGCATCATTCTTCCACAAGGCGACCCCAGAGGAAAATGGACTCCCACTTACGAAGGACTATTTGTTGTAAAGAAAGTTTTCTCTGGTGGTACCATGATGTTGACTACTATGGATGGCAAAGATTTCCCACATCCCATAAACGCGGGCATAGTTAAAAAATACTATGCATAAAACAACTCGCTAGGTTGAAACACCTAGGAAAAAATATGGGCATCCCGGTGAACCAAAGAGGTTCGGTCAAAAGTTAGGGATATATGCAAAAGATTGTACACCCGGCAAGTCGAAAACCTGAAAAAGCGACTTAGGAAAAAATGGGTATCCTGGAGGCCGGAAAACCCAAAAGGGTGGTCCAGGCAAAAAATAAGGATTAAAGTGTATTATTATGTCCTGTGGGATATCTACAACCTGCTTTATTACCAAAATCTGAAGTTCAAATGGTCCAGGATCAATCCAATCGAATTCGTTCAACGGATAGGGTTTGATTGAAGACATAAAGGCCATAGCATAGTGGGGACAATGAGATCACTTTCACATGGCTATTATTATTTGTTTTCACTATGTACACTTTTAGTTTCTTTTGTCAATTTCATCTTACTAGGATCTCTGTTTCTTTGTATAAAAAAGCTTATTCATGGGCAAAACATCAATATAAATATACTTTGAAAAGTACAAACATTTTGTTTTCTTTGTTTTGAGTGCAAATATGTCCAATGACTAAAATTGAATGAACATATGCATATGAACATGATTAAACTATTAACAAATATATGTTCCAAAACAGTGACAAGCATCTCCTTAATTGCATTTGAGATATCCCCACAGAGTTATTTCATTAGCATTATCCTCATAAATTTGGATTCATAAACTCCCATCCAGAGTTTCAATCTCCGGAAGGTCCTCCCCTCAGCTGAGTTGGTCTTAAGAGGGAGCCTTGGGAAATTCTTCCTAAAGAATGTCCTCCCCAACAAATCATCCGATATCCTTTTCAACAGGGTTTATTGCCTAAATAATGACAAGATTCCCCAGTTTGAGTTTGCCTCTCCGACTACTACAAATCAAGGGACCACAACCTCTCTTCCCCATTACACTTTTCTACAATCCCCAGTAAGTTACTGTGAAGCCTGGAACCTGACCAGATAACAGTTAACTTTATGATCCCCAACAAGTAGGTGTGAAGCCTGGAACCCGACCAGATAACAGCTAATCTTCAAGAGATAATTCCCCACCGGAGCAATGGACGACTAGAAATCTTGAACTCTTTTCCCAAGCAGAGATCAACACTTTCCATAGATTTTTCTCAAAAATATTCCCCAGCGAAGTCTCTCCTCAAACAACAGACTAGGAATTCCCGACAGAAATGCTCTAAACAAAGTTGAAGATACACATACTCTTCATCCCCAGCAACAGTCCTAGATTTCATTTCCTATGGCTCACCAGCATTTGTCAAGAATTTTTTTTCCCAGACAAAGATACACTTCAATAACATTTCACATTCATACATCATATTACGTACATGATAAATTCATACAACATGATCTCATTTATTTTGAGAACATTATCAAGCCATGCATACATCTGCATGCAACTAGCCCTCTTCCTTGTAGGAAAATTAAACCAAATCAAAGACCTCTTCTGGTTAGATTTATTTCTTCCAGTTAAAGATAGGTGAATCAAAGACCTCTTTTGGTTAGATTTATTTCTTCCAATAAAAGACAGGCGAATCAAAGACCTCTTATGGTTAGATTTATTTCTTCCAGTTAAAGACAGTCGAATCAAAGACCTCTTCTGGTTAGATTCATTTCTTCCAGTTAAAGACAGGTGAATCAAAGACCTCTTCTGGTTAGATTTATTTCTTCCAGTTAAAGACAGGCGAATCAAAGACCTCTTCTGGTTAGATTTATTTCTTCCAATTAAAGACAGGCGAATCAAAGACCTCTTCTGGTTAGATTTATTTCTTCCAGTTAAAGACAGGCGAATCAAATACCTTTCTGGTTAGATAAATTTCTTCCAGTTAAAAACAGGCGAATCAAAAAGCTCTTCTGGTTAGATTTATTTCTTTCAGTTAAAGACAGGTAAATCAAAGATCTCTTCTGGTTAGATTTATTTCTTCCAGTTAAAGACAGACGAATCAAAGACCTCTTCTGGTTAGATTTATTTCTCCCAGTTAAAGACAGGCGTATCAAAGAACTCTTTTGGTTATATTTATTCCCTCCAATTAAAAAACAAGCAAAGGACATCTGACGTTTCAGTATAAATTAACCAAAAGATTTATTTTGTTACTTCTTCTATTTCTCCACCAGCAGTCGCTATGGATGGCATCTGTAAGCTCATTACCAAAGACCCTCCATTATCTCTCCAAATGGAATCTGTAAGCCAATTCCCAATTCAACACATCATCGATTGCAAATTTCTGGGCACTTTAGTGGTCAATCATCTTTCACCTTCAAGTCACAAGAGGCAGATATGCCAATCTCATTATTCAGGTTCAAGAAGATTGAACAGGGACAGTTGTTGTACCCCAAAATTTTCCCTCTCTTTTCTATAAAAAACATTTTCACACAAGGATTTATTAAATATCAAGATTGCACAAGTATAATTGGAGTTTTAATGCCCCACATAATTTCCATGGATCATATTGGATTTTCGAGCATCAGGTCAAAGAGGAAACTGTTGAAAGAGCGAAGCAGATGAATTTGATTTTTTGTCAAAATTCAAGAAAAGCAAGCTTGCTTCGATTCATGCTAACTTTGACTGGACATTTCTTCGATTCATGCTAGCTTCGATTCATGCTTTGCTTCGACTGGACTCTCTCCTACATGCTAGCTTTGACTGGGCATTGTTTCCCTATGAAACAAATTCCTTCGATTCAAGAGGCAAGGGCCTCCTATTGGTCTCCTTTGATTCAGAAAGTTAGTGACTTCATACTGGTTTCTTTCAATTCAAAAGGCAATGACCTTATGAATTTTTCCTTCGATTCAGAGGGCAATAGCCTTATGAAGGCTTTCCTTTGACACGAATCAGGGACCTCGTGCATGTAAGTATCAATTGCACCATTGGCCCCTTACATGTTTGCTTTGATTCACAAAGCACGGGATTCCCTCATGCTAAACATGCACTAAGAAATGACTGCCTTTATGTTTGCTTCGATTCCACCTTTAAAACCTTTAACACACATAGTTTCTACACTATAAAACACAATTTGGTGGATTTTAAGGACACACATTTGGTGGTCCATTCGAATAACATGAAATATTTAGAAATAATTAGTCTTTTATGACTTTGAGTTTGGTCGAAGGTTGAACCTACGTGATCAAAACAAAAGGATTCAAAGTGATATATTCAGCTGAATATGACCCATTCGAAGAACATGCTTTTGTTGGGGACATTTAATTTCATTTGCTCTTGATTTTGGTCGAAGGCTGGATCTATATTGCCAAAACGAAAGATGGGGTATTCGATTCAAAGAATCAAGTTGAAAATAGGATCCATAGTCCAGGCTACGTGATCTTGCTTTTTAGGCCTCCAACTTGTGACTCACTCTATATTTAATTATTTATAAAATTAAATTAAGTTCTGATCCAAGTGCTTTCCAATCCAACTTGCCCTTAAAGTTATTGAGCCTTGTGCATGTCCCTTCTGCACACATGTCCCCTATAAGCTAGAAGCAACCCATCTAAACTATTAATTTTGGTATTTTCATCTTGGGATCATGAAAAGTTGACACAAGTGGATATTTTGTTTTCAACCAAACTATATTTTATTATTTTACAAATCCTTTCACTCCAAACTTTTTCTCTATAAATGGAGAGATCATATGCAAATCAAGGGGCGGAGGCTGGTTGTGTAGAAAAATTATTAAACTTTCAAAAAACTCTCAAACTCTCAAACACTCTCAAAAAACTCTAAAACTCTCAAACACTCTCAAACACTCTCAAGAACATTCAAACTCTAAAACTCTCACAAAAAATATCAAATCCCTTCATGCATTAGTGAACCCTTCGATTCACTCCCCAACTGCCAGATAACCAATATTCGATTCATTCCCTAACTGCAAAATAATAGTCTTTCAATTCACTCCCTAGATTGTTAAATAATAACCTTCGATTCACTCACCACTATCACACACCCATCTTCGATTCAGTGACTGCCCAAACAAAGCAGCAACTGAACTAGCTTCAGGAAGGTTCCAACAAAGCTTCATCCGCCACAAAGGAAGTCACATACAGCTCCTTCGATTGGCACTTCAAGAGGTAAGTTTCCTCTAAACTTGGAACTTTCCATTTAAATCTCATTTCTACATAAATAAAAAAATGTAGATATCCCATCTAGGAAGTTGACCAGGCCTTAACTTTCGATTCTCACTGCCTATATGTTGAGAATCTCAACTCTGACTAGTTAGCATTTTGATTTTAGTGCCCAATAAACTTGTTCTAACCCCTGGCCTATAGCTTTTGAAAGTTACCTTTGTTAGATTCATTTTCAAACTTTAGACAGGTTTTCTGTATCCTTCGATTGGCTAAACATTGAAGCCTTTTGAATCTCAACTTGGGAGCTTTGCATTCTAGCAATCGAAGGAGGGAGCTGGGCACTTCAAACATTCAGAAAAAATTCATCTTGTACCCAATCGAAGTTGCCTTATGAACGAATGAAATAGACCACCCTAGTGGTATAAACAGCGCGCTCGAAAGGCATTTATGTGTAGTGTCCTGAGTTCAAACCTTGGCAAGTCCAAAATAGTTTTTACCCTTTTCTTTGTGTCCTTTTTCTTTTTAACAAACTTCAAACATTTTTCTAACCAATCAAAACAACTCCTTTTGAGTTGATTTTTTGCATACCATTTATTTACAACTTTTATTTTATGAATATATAAAAAATATCACAAAAAATATTTTATTTTCATAATTATTTTAATTAATCAAAACCTTTCCTTAACAAAAATTGAAACAGAGTTCATCTCCTTTTCATTTCAATACTTGTACATTTATTCACATTCAATATGGTTGTAATAGATAATTAGAATTTCATTTCTTGCAACCCCCATTTATACATTTGTATCCCCATCCCCAAGTGATGTAAGAGTGTAGTAAATTTACTTTCCGCAATTTACCTCTTTCATATAAATGTTAGTAATTAGTTTGAGTATGGAAAGATAAAATCAACAAGTATACAACCTTAAATTCAAGACAAAAATGCATGCAATCAAACACACTTGCACACATGCATCTCTAGGGTTAACTCCACTTTTTGCCTTGAGAAAATGGTCATAATATGCATGTGAGATGTCTTAGCAAAAACAAACGAAAATACAAGATCATAGTCCCTCGATGACGCTTCAAATGTTGCCTTACAAATTATCTTAGTCCCTGAAGAGAAATGCTAAGATATCTCGCAACATTTCTATTCATGACTATACAATGACCTACGGTCATCCCTTTACATACAAAGATAAGGTTTCTTACCAATCAATGGTAAGATAGAAATATCAAAGGAAGGATGAAATGAACAAAAACACTTTTGAGTAAGTAGAACGTTCTTAGTTGCTTGCTTGCAAATCAAAATCATTTCCACACTCACACTTTCAGAAACATCTTCATAAACAAACATCTATTTGAACTAATTTCAAAAAAAAATTCCAACGCTTTGTATGCATTCTTATACAGACGAGAATCATTACAAGGTTTGCCTCAACGAAGGCGCTTTTCAAAAATTCTTTCAAAACCCACCATAAAGAAAATTTTCAAACAAAGCAAGTGATCTAGAAAACAACTAAGAGCCCATAGATAACTATGGATAAAAAGGGTGCTAATACCTTCCCTTTTTATAATCTACCCCATGGACTCTAGAAATAATATCAAAGGTCTTTCTTGTTATTTTCACCCTTTCCTTATTAGATAAAAGAAAAGTCGGTGGCTACTCTTGCTATCCACAACAAGTGTGATCAAACGCAAAACACCCAAGTCAATTCTCCCACTTTATTACAAAGAAGTAATGGTGTTGGTGGATAATAATGCTTGAATGGGCTTAAAGATACCATTCGGAGAGGTGATAAAATGTCATTAGAGATGGGCTTATATATGCCATCAAAAGTAATTGTTGATGAGAGTATCAGAGTGAGTCTACGCTTGGCTGTATCTGAAGAATGCTTTCTAGAATGAGCCTCTGGGGAAAGTGCTTAGGTAGCTTCTTATCAAATTTATTCCCTGAGGGAAATTCTTGTCAGATTTAGTCTCTGAGGTAAATGTTCGTCATGTAGATAGTTGCCCCGTCTTGTTTCAGGAAGTGATCTACAATAAGTTTTTGTTGGTAAACCCATCTTGTTTCGAGATTTCATACCACCTGGTCATATTGATAGTTTCCACGTCCTGTTTTAGGAGTTAATCTTTCCCTAGTTATATAGATAGTTTTCCTGTCCTGTTCGGGAGTTAATATTTGCCTGGTCATATAAATAGTTTCCCTATCCTATTTTGGGAGTTAATCTTTGACCTGTTTTTTGTTGGTAAACCCGTCCTATTTCGGGAATTTATACTATTTGGTCATATCGATAGTTGCCCCGTCTTGTTTCTGGAATTAATTTTCGACTCGATCGTATACATAGTTTCCCAATCCTGTTTCGAGAATTAATCTCTGACCTGTTTGAGAATTGTTGATGATGTTCGTCTGTTTGTAGACTTTACCTGAAAAGATAAAGTTAGTCTTTATGCAATGTCGTGATGTATGTAATGTATTGTGTAATGATGTTCTCAAAATAAATGATAGTGTCATGTGTGTGTCATATTGTTGTACCCCAAAATTTTCCCTCTCATTTTCTCAATATTTCTCTCACAAGATGCCATTGGCTCAAGAATACACAAGGATGGATCAGCTCAAGACACCTCCTTAAGCACTGATGACTCAAAATTAGGGTTTGAGTTTGCACAAGTACAATTGGACTTTTAAGGCCCCGTATGACTTTCATGGATCATTTTGGACTCTCAAGATTCCTCATTTTTACTCAGTCAATTGATCAGTTGACCTAAAATCAACCGTATTGGGCAAAAAGTCAATAGTGGTCAATTTACAATCAAATTTCTTAATTTTTTATCCATATCAACATTTTCAATTAATATATGTCAATTGGTCAAGTTTGGATCACAATTCCTCAATAAATTTGATCAGATCACCAAAAGGGCAAAATGGTTAAAATTAGGATTTTGATTGAGAAGGCTCGGTTTTTTACTTTTGACTAAATACATGACTTATTGGTTTAAGACATAATATCAAGACTTCAAAAACATAATTTTGACATAATGGCATGGTTCAAAACATTTCTCATGATCAATTGGTTGATAGTTGAAATTTGGTCAACTGATGAAAAAATCAATTGTACACTGAAAAGTCAAACTTTGACTCTTTGATCAAAATCATGTTTCAAAAATCATATTTCATCAAGACATGTCAAAATATGAATATTGTTCATCATGAAATAAAAAAGTCAAATTTATCTTTGAAATTTTTCTAAGTGTTAGAAAGTTAACATTTTTTCCATGACTTTGTGCCAAATTTTCATCATGATACAAGATGATTCAAGAAAATCTTCCAACATGAAAATTGTAGATCTTAATAAGATCTAAAACTTTGTAGGAGGAGTCAAGTTCTAAAAATTCTTGGATCTCAAGTTATTAATTCATAAAGACATGTCCATGAAACAAAAACACTTAGTGAAATTTTCCCTAGTTTGGCAGATTTTTTACCTAACTTCTTGGCCAAGTTTCACATGGTTCCAAAGTAATTATTAAAAAATGTCCAACATGAAGGTTGTAGAGGATGTTACAATATTTCCAAAATGTCCACGAACTCATTGATATCATTTTTAAGTTAAGAGAATCGAAGGAAAGAAGTTGGGCATTCATTCTTGATTTACAAGGCAAATTTGTGAAGAACACTTGATCCAATCTTCAAGCATGATGTACAATTCCCACTTTGCAGACTTCTAACTTGCATTTCACTCAATAATTAAATGTTTACAAAATTGTTAGAGATTTGATACAAGCATTTGAGACATTGCCCAAGTGGTTATTCCATTAATGGCACAAAGGTAACACTTCCATTTTTGAAAGACAAGCTTATTGCAAAAGTCAATGCATAGAGCTCCTAAATTGTTTCATCTGAACCCAAGAAAAGTCAAAAACCAAAAGCAACATGGCTAGAACCTCCTACCAACTCAGACCATGCTTGTACAACACAATGAAACTTCTTTTCCACTTTTCTTCAAAATCAAGTAACATAGCCAAAACTCTATATCTCACAGATTTGTCAACTTCAGACCCTAAGACCTTTTTCTTATAACTACACAAGTTATTTACAAGCAAAGATATGAGCTCAAGCACCCTTAAACACCCCTAAGCACTCTACAACACAAAATCTTCCACAACTTGACAGTTTTGAGCTTCACATAGACATCTCCAAATCCACTCGTGCGTATTGAGTTTTAACCATCCAAACACTTTACATACTTCACATAAAAGTGATCCAAGGCCCATTTTCCTGACTGTAATCACTCCATCATCATCCACCATTTTCAAAACTGAAGCTTACAACTTGACTTGAGTTGGAAGTTTCAGCTATCCTCAAGGAAAAGTAGGAGTTGGAATACACTCAAGGAGGTCCAGGAAAGCTAAATAGATCATCGGGCCATCTCAAAAGTTGCTCAAAATCCATACATGAATCCAGCTGCAAGAGGTAAGTTTTCAAACTTCAATATCTTGATACAAGCATCTTTTGTGCATACATTCTGAAGTAAAATTGTAGATGTCATTACCCTAAAGCTAACCATGTCCATAGTTTTCATTCATATTACCTGAGCTTAAAGAATTTTAAGATTGAAATTTATGGAAAAAATAGGGTTCAGATTAGGGCCAGCAAAATTCTCATTCATCTTTAACTTATAGTTTTAATGATTTATATTTTTGAAATTATGATGAGATTTTAAACAACTTTCATGTTTGCATTTTCCATTTTTGTTGAGAAATGAATGAGATACAGGTGGTCTGGCTGGCGTGAGGTTGAAGATGAAGTTCATGCCATGGAAGCATTTTATATTATATATTTATGGTTTTGTTTAAATTAACAGATGTATAGCCACCCCAATGGTAAGGCAGCGCGCGTATTATGCAAAAGGCGTGGATTCAAGCCCCAGCACTGCCATTTTTCCTAACAATTTTCATTTATTTCCTTTTTTTGTTTCAGCCAAGCACGCTTGGGCCCTCATCATTGGGCTTTGCTTTTTTACTTAATCTGACCCCCTGATTGCCATAACAACACAACCCACTTCACATTTTTTCTTTTTCTCTTTGATCTGACCAAAAATCATATTGCGCCCAAAAAAAACGGTTTTACTTCCATACACCTTAAATAAATTTCACACCCTCCCGACTTTTATTTTATTTTCTTATCTTATTTTCTTTGTATTATTAATATTATTATTATTAGTAAAAAATATCAAAAAAATATTTTTATTATTTATATATTAATATACTTTTATTTCATTAAGACAAAAGACCAAAAATATTTTCTTATTATAAATTTAATCTCTTTTCTTAATATTAGACCTAGAGTCTAATTTCTTTTAATTAAATTAACTTAGAATTTAGGTTGTTATTTTAATTAATTTTTACACTAGTTTAATTAAATAAAAACCTTTTTCATAAAAAAAACCCTAAAAAACAATTTCTTGATTAAATTTAATTTAATTTCTTAATTAATTTAGGTTTAGTTTTCTTAATTTGTTTAATTATTTCTTTTAGTTAATTAGGTCAAAACCAAACCCTTTCCTAAAAAACCAAACAATTTCCATTTTATTTTTACCATTTATTATCCTTGTACATTATGATCATTTCAATTCTTGTACATTTATTCAATATGGTTGTAATAGATAATTAGGGCTTTAATTTTCTTGTAATCCCCATTTGTAAATTTGTACCCTATCCCCAAAAATGATATAATAGCGTAGGATACTTACTTTTCGTAATTTCTTGCTTTCATATAAATGCTAGTAATTATGGTTGTATGGCAAGATAAAATCAATCATAAAAAACCCTAATTCAATATTAAACCAAGCATGAAATACAAAACACTTGCACACTTTGCACCTCTAGGATTAACTCCACTTTATTGCCTTACAATAGTCATGATATTCATGTGAGACATCTTAGCCAAAACAAATCAAAAATACGAGATCATAGTCCCTCGATGATGCCACGAATGTTGCTTTATAAATGGTCTTAGTCCCTCGAGAAAAATGTTAAGATATCTCACAACATTGATATCCATGTCTATACGATGACCCACGCTCGTCCCTTTACATCCAAAGATAGGGTTACTTACCAATCAATGGTGAGATAACAATATCAAATGAAGAGATAAATAAAAAAAGACTTTTT
The DNA here is from genome assembly GCA_948472305.1 of Vicia faba. Lineage (NCBI taxonomy): Eukaryota > Viridiplantae > Streptophyta > Magnoliopsida > Fabales > Fabaceae > Vicia > Vicia faba. The sequence continues at coordinate 40,714,702 of OX451739.1, read as the reverse complement.
GAGTAGGTAGGACGTTATTAGTTACTTTCTCACAGTCCATCTTAAAAAACGAACATCTTTTCAAACACACCAAACACTTTCAAAAACATGAAATATTTTCAATAGTCCAACACTTTGTATGCATTCTTATAGAGATGAGAATCATTACAAAGTTTGCCTAAACGAAGGCGCTTTTCAAAAATACTTTTAAAATCCACCACAAACACATTTCATACAAATCAATTTCAAAAGTGAGCTAGCAAGCAACTAAGAGACCATAGATAACTATGGATGAAAAGGTGCTAACACCTTCCCTTTTCATAACTTACCCTCCGAACTCAGGAAACTATCTCAAAGGTCTTTCCTGTTCTTTTCATCCTTTTCTTATTGGATAAAAGAAAAGTCAATGGCGACTCTTGCTATCCGTAATAATTGCGATAAAACGCAAAACAACCAAGTCAGTTCTCCCACCGTATTACACGTATGCATATTCTATGATACTCGTAAATGATTTATGGATGTGAGATGTTGTTGAAGTGTATCAACAACTCTGGTTGGGGAAAATTAATCCCTGACTGTCGCTGGGGATGAAGGATATGTCTATCCAATCTTGTTCAGAATTTCTCCGCTTGGGATTTGAATTTTCTGTTTGAGTATACTCTGCTGGGAATGTTTGACTTCTGCTTGGGGATAAAAAAGTTCAGGAACCTTGGTCGTTCATCGCTCTACTGGGGAATTTAGTTCTTATATACCCTAACTTGGGATAAATGATAGGGATAACCTTCTGAGGTGTTACATGACCCAGTTTTAGATATGGACACCAACTCTTCTGGAGGAGACAAAGTTAAATGATATCTGCCCAATTTTAGATTCCTTAGTAACTCTATGGGGATATCAATCTTGACTACATTTTGTTGATGAAGAGAATTTTTTTCGGGGATTTGCAGTAATCAGAGGAATGAACTCTGCTTGGGAAATTGAATTTCATTGAGGAAATAAACCCTATTGGGGAAATATACTTTTTTGAGGAAATGAGCCCTGCTGGAGTAGAGAACTATGTAGGGGATTGTACAATGTTGTAGAAATAAACTCAGCTGGGGAATTAGATTCCTGTGAACTATGCTGAGGAAGTTTCTGCCGTATACTGGGGAAATGATCAAACTCCTTTATCCGCTAGGGGGATCTGCTAGGAAGTATGGTCATGTTAATAGTTGGAAGATGCCCTAATTTCTATCTTGAAAGCATATTAGGCTTGTGGGAAATGTATCTTTTTTGGTGATGAGCTTGTGAAGGTAGCTCTACGGGGATAATCCCATGGAGGTTTTCCTTGTGGGGATTTGTGGATTATTTGAACGTTATCCCAACTCTTAGAGTCTAGAGTACATGCTTATTCCTGTTTTTATGCATATATTTGTTAACAATAATCATATTCATATGCATATGTTCATTTAATTTAGTCATTGGACGTTTTTGCAAATAAAATAGAAAAAGTAAAACAAATTTTTGAAATGGTATTTGTATTTATAGTTTGCCTATAAACAAGAGATTTTGTACAATGAGACAGAAATCCTAGTAAGAGGAATTAGTCGTGAGATGAAAAGAGTACAAAGTAAAACAAAACATATAGCTATGTGTAAATGACCCCATCGAGTTTCAACTCTACTATTTCCCTTATGTCTTCAAGCATCTCATCCCTTGTTGTTGGAAGGAGTTGACTGGATTGATCTTGTACCATTTGAACTCGATGTTGGTAACAAAGCTTGTTGTAATTAGATGATCCACTGGGACATAGTCGTACGTTTTAATCCCTAAATTTTTCCTGGACCGCCCTTTTGGGTTTTCAGTCCATCGGGATACCCTTTTTTGCCCAAGCCGCCTTTTCAGGTTTTCGACTTTCCGGGTGTACAATTTATATATATATATATATATATATATATATATATATATATATATATATATATATATATATATATATATATATATATCCCTAATTTTTGGAAGAACCCATTTTGTTCGCCGGGATGCCCTTATTTTTGCCTAGGCCAGTCAACCTAGCGGGTCACTTTCATGCGTAGTATATTTTGACTATGTATGCATTCACAGGGTGCAGAAAATCATTACCATCCATAGTGGTAAGTATCATAGCTCCGCCAGAAAATATTTTCTTGATTATAAATGGCCCTTTGTAGGTGGGAGTCCATTTTCCCCTTGGATCACCTTGCGGTAGGATGATGCGCTTTATTACCAAGTCACCAGCCTGATATATTCGATGCTTGACTTTCTTGTTGAAGGATTTGATCATACACTTCTGGTACATCTGACTATGACAAACAACCGCAAGCCTTTTCTTGTCGATCAAATTTAGCTGGTCCAACCTAGTCTGAATCCACTCGTCTTCATCTAAATTTGCGTCTTTCATAATCCTTAGAGAAGGAATATGGATTTCGTCATGTAAGACAACTTCTGTATCATAGACTAGAGAGAACGGGGTTGCCCCAGTTGGTGTTCGTACGGAGGTGCGATAGCAATGAAGAGAAAATGGTAACATCTCATGCCAAACTTTATACGTCACCGTCATCTTTTGTATAATGTTCTAGATATTTTTATTGGCAGCTTCCACTGCGTCATTCATCTTCGGTCAACACAGAGAAGAATTATGGTGCTTGATCTTGAACTGCATACAAAGTTCCATGATCATGGTTTTGTTGAGTTTGGTACCATTATCTGTGATAATCCTTTCCGGGATGCCATATCGATAGATAAGGTTATGCTTAATGAATCAGGCAACCACATTCTTGGTAATGGAGGCAAATGGGGCTGCTTTGGCTCACTTCGTGAAGTAATCAATAGTGATGAGGATGAAGCGGTGTCCATTAGAAGAAATAGGTTTAATATCTCCAATAAATTCAATGCCCCACATTGCAAATGGCCAAGGAGCAGTCAAGACATTTAAAGGAATTGGTGGCACATGTACTTTGTCAGCATAAATCTGGCATTTGTGACAAGTTCTTGAGTGATGATGGAAATCAGTTTCCATGGTTGACCAATAATATCCCGCCCTTAGAATATTCTTAGCCATAGTATATCCACTAGAATAAGTATCGAATAATCCCTCATGTATATCTTCCATAATTTTCTCAGCTTCCTTCTTGTCCATACAACGAAGCAGAGTCGAATCATGATTGCACTTGTACAAAATTCTATTGCTCAGGAAGAACTTAGCAGATAAACTCTATAGTAATTTCTTGTCATTGATAGATGCTCCCTCAGGGTAATCTTGAGCCTTAATGTATCTCTTCACTTCATGAAACCAAGGCTTCTCTTCTACTCTGTTAGTGTCAACTCTATAATAGTGTGCCAGTTTGCCTAGTCTTTCAATAGTAATTCGAGGAGCTTCGTTATCCCATCTTGCTTTGAAAATAGACGACATGGTAGCCAATGCGTCTGTCAGTTGATTCTTTTCTCATGGAATATGCACAAAACTGATCTCTTCAAATTATGGGATTAAGGTCAACACATGCTTCCTGTAAGGAATGAGATTCAGATGCTTCGTATCCCACTCTCCCTTAATCTGACTGATTACCAGGGATGAGTCCCTGTATACATTCAAGAACTTGATTCTTAAATCAATGGAAAATTTGATACCCATTATGCACGCTTCGTATTTAGCTATGTTGTTGGTACAGTCAAAGCAAAGTTGGGCAGTAAACAGCGCATGGTAACCCTTGGGAGAGATAATTATAGCCCCGATTCCATTGCCAAGTGTGTTAGTAGATCCATCAAAAACCATAGTCCATCGGGATCCTGGATCGGGTCTTTCATATGGTCCATGTTCTTCACAATTTGTAACAAGCATAATGTTCTCATCCGAGAACTCGAAATTCATAGATTAGCAGTCGTCTGTGGCTTGATGTGCCAAATGATCTACCAATACACTTCCTTTAATTTCCTTCTGAGTGGTGTACTGAATATCGTATTTGTGATCGGTGGAAATAGAACTGACTGTTTTTTTGCTGGTTTCGCGAAATGTCGCGGTAAGCAAGAGTCGCCACCGTCTTTTATGTTCTCCAACATGGAAAGGACAAAAGCAATGCAAAATTCCTTATTCGAGAATGTTTCTCGGTTCGGGAGGTAGATTTATAGAAAGGGAAGGTGTTAGCACCCTTTTTATCCATGGTTATCCATGGGCTCTTAGGTACTTGCTCTTATGTTTTCAAAATTTGTTTTCTTTTCAAGTGTGCGTGGGTTTTGAAAAAAGTTTCGTTTGAAAAATTTCTAAGTAACTCTTGTATCTGTCCTCAAGAGTGTATGAAAAATTTGTTTGAAAACTTTTAGAAAGTGTCAGTGTGAAAAGTATTTTTGTTTGTTTGAAAAGAGCAAGTATCCATGAGAATCTACCTACTCTAAGGAATTAGGCTGTGTAAGAGTCCTTTAGACAGTGCTATCCCACCATTGAGAGGTAGGTAGCACCGTCGTTGGAGGTATTCGGGTCAATTCGATGATTAGGGACAGTGTGGTCACCAAAGCAATGGTAGGACGCCTTAGAAGTAACCCTAATGTCCTAGATCCTTTTATCTGAGGCAACCGTTTCGAGGCAACTGGATCTTTAGACAAAAGGGCGACCTCTAAGACACCCTATACTTGATGACCACGTTCGAGGCAACCAGTGAGGCGTACCCTAGAAGTGGCATGTGCTTGTGTGTTGTTTTTTTCAGTTAATTGTCTTTGTACATGTTATTTGTGAGCTATGGATTAATTTTATTATTCATACATTCTTTCATGCATTTTTTAACAGTTAGGAGTGCGGAAAATAAATTGCAGAAAGATAAATCTAGCTATTACAAGGCGCGGGTCTATACATCGCCAAAAACAAAAACCCATTTTGAAAATAAGAACGAGAAATTAAATAAAGCGGTAAAATCCCTAATTAACTATTACATACTCTGTACAGATACATAAATATAATCAAAATAAATAAATACGCGCGAATAGAAATTTAATCGGGAACGTCTTGAGGGTGTTGACCCTTTTTTAAGAAAGAATTGAATTTTTGTCCTTTTTTGCAATTTAAATGAAATTAAGCCTGATTTACTAATCAATTAATTAATTAAAAAATGTTTTTGTGTTTTTTATGTTTTTAATGAAATGAAATAAAAAGAAATTAAAAATTGGAAGTGAAAGACCTAATTCTAAATTAATTTTACTTATTAAAAAAAATGTTAAAATTGTTCTAATTACACAACTAATTAATTAATATTAGAATTTATTTACAAAATAAGTTAATAAATAATAAAATGTTTTTTTTGTTTTTATTGTGAAAAATGTTAATTGGTTAATTAAATACTTAATAAAACTAATAATTAATAAAAAGGGAAATTATGAAAGAAAATAAAATAAAAAGAGAAAAAGGAAAAGAAAATAAGAACCCGGGGGGTGTTGGACCCTTAGGGAGGTGAATCAGGAATTTAGGCCCATTGTCTCAAGCCTTTTTGACTTTTGAATCGTCCAGAGGCACGTTGACCAGGGAGCATGGTGTTCCTTCATTCCTTGGCCTTCAGATCTATGGGACTGGACACATGGCACGTTGATGCATGAGGGCATATGGTGTTGGTTATTTGGAAGACTGCATAGGAACATATTGGAAAAAATATTAACAAGCCTTTGGGGGACCTGGGAATCGAACCCAGGTCCCAGTGGTCATTGCCAGCGCGTCCTTCCACTAAGCCAATTGTCTTAGTTGAAATAATAATAATAACAAAATATTATATTAGTAAATCAAATGATGCCCTGAAAAAAGAATAAAAACGCGCTTATTTTTGAAATAGCCAATCACGTATCAACACGCCATCATCTTCTTCGCGTTTCCTGTAAAATAAGAGTTAGATAGCGGGGGTTTTAAACCCCCACAAACTGCAAATGTAAAAAATAGCGATTAGCAGTACGTGTGTGATCGGTGGATCTGGAACTGACTGTTTAACGCTGGTTCGCGAAATGTCGCGGAAGCAAGAGTCGCCACCGTCTTTTATTTTCTCCAAATGGAAAGGACAAAAGCACAGAAAAATTCCTTAAAGAGATTGCTCTCGGTTCGGGAGGTAGGTTATAGAAAGGGAAGGTGTTAGCACCCTTTCTATCCATGGTTATCCATGGGCTCTTAGATACTTGCTCATTGTGTTTTCAAAAATGGTTTGTTTGCTTTTCAACTGTGGGTTTTAAAAAAGTTTCTTTGAAGATTCCAGTTCGACTCTTGTATCGGTCCTCAAGAGTGTTTAAAAAATGCTTTCGAAAGCTTTTTGAAAATGTGTTGGTGTGGAAAGTATTTTTGATTTATTTTATTTTGAATTAGAGCAAGTATCCACGAGTCGTCTACCTACCCTAAGGAATTCGTCTGTGTAAATGTCCTTTAAAGTAGTGCCATCCCACCATTGAGAGGTAGGTAGCACCACCGTTGGAGGTGTTCGGGTCAATTCGAGGTTCGGGACATGGCGATCACCAGAGCAATGGGAAGACACCTTAGAAGCTACCCTCATGCCAGGTTCCCGGATCATGAGGACTTACTAAGACATCCTCTACTCGACGATCACCTTTCGAAGCAAGGCAACAGTGAGGCGTACCCTAGGGGTGGTGTGTGCGATTCGTGTGTCAGATTCACTTATTTTGTCTTGTCATGTCATTGGTGTTCTACGCTTGCTTTTATTTATGTCCATTCATTCTTGCATGCTTTGTTTAACAGTTAAAAGTTGCGAGGAAAAATAAATCTACAACTATTACAAATGGCGCGGGTCCACATCGCCAAAATTAACCAGGACCCGATTTGACGGAAAATAAATAGAGTAAAAGAAAATAAAGAACTGAAAAGTGCGAGAAGTAATTACAATGCTTCGGGAGAGGTACATAATTATTTAAATGACATAAAATAAATATGCGAACAAATAAGAAATTAAGAACGAAACGAGGGCGTTGGACCCTTTTGTAAAAATTAAAATTAATGAGGAATTAAAATTAAAATTAAAAGAAAGCAAGAATTTGTTTTTTTTGTGTTTTTTAGTGTTTTAGAATTTAATATGAAAAAGAAAGAATTAATTAAAATTAACTACTAACCCTAATTCTAATGGTTTTTAATTTATTAAGAAAACATTAAAATTCAACCTAAATTAAACCTAATTTTTTATGTACAATTTTAATTATGAAAATAAATAAAATAAATAATATTATTGTGACAAAAGAAAAATTAAAAAGGAATAAAACAATTATTAAACCTATTTCTACATTTTTTGTATTTTTGTTATTAAAAGAATTAAAATTAAAAACCCTAATTTAAGCTAATTAATTTACAATTTATTTATGAAAATAATTAAAAGAAAATACTTATTATATTTTTTGATCTTTTTCTGATTTTTAGGCATTTTTTATATTTGTAAAAATAATTAATCAAAACAATAAAGCAAATAAAACAATAATTGAAAATAGAATATAAGAAAAATATGGAAAATTGCAAACCAGGGGGGGGTTCAGGCCCCAATATGGAGGTCTTGATCCAAGAATCCTGGCCCAAAAACCCTGGGTCTGTTTGACCTTTTTGAGTAGCGTGCGGGCTGGTTGACTTGAGTTTATAGTGGACCTTCAATCTCAGCCTTTGGTTTAATTCTGATGGGCGCGTGGATATTGATTCTTGAGGATGCATGGTACGTCTGGGCATAGGCGCTGCATGGGAACACACATGGAAAAATAATATGGAGATAATACAGACCTGGGGTTCGAACCCAGGTCTTGGACGTCAACACAATCAACGCTTGCCAGCTGAGCCACTACAACGCATTTGTTATATAAATAACTAACAATCATTATAAGAATAAAACAAAGGGTTAGTGGATTAAAGCGCGAAAATTCAAACCGGCCTATCACGTTTTGACAACACATCGTCTTCTTCGCGTGTTTTGTTTTTTTTTCTGAAACAAGGATATAAAGCAACGGTTTTAGACGCGTTTTCTTAGGCCAGCTATGGAAAAATAGCGATTAGCTCTCAAGCGTTCATAAATTGGGCGCGATGGGTGGTTCAAAATCGTCTTCATGCGCTGAGTTGAATGGTGTAACTCATGTGTTCCAATTTTTCCTTGTATTGAAATCCCCAAATTCACATCCTGCAAACCCTAGAAAATAAACATGGCAAAATCGCGTATAGCACAGAAAAAAGCAATTGAATATATTGGTTAGCTTCAAAACATCATAATGAACATGAATCAATGAATAAATTTCACAAATAATGCATGGAATGGGATATACGATTATGAAATTTTCTTGATACAGCTTGCGTTCATGTTACCAATTCTTGGAGTTTGAATGGATGTTTCTGATTGGAATGTGATCAGTAATCCTTGAGGAAGCTATTGGAATGGTTTTTATGCTTTGAATCGCCTTGTAAAGATGTTTTCAGAATTGAGTTTATGGAGAAAAATTTCAAGTTTGTGGAGAGCTTTCTTGCGCAGCTTTCAGTCTAGCACGATTAGGTTTATGATCAGGCATATGTAGTGAAGGCATTAGGTTAACAAAACTCAATCAAATCTCTTGTAATCATGGATTTGGAAATTTGATTTTTTAAGGATCTTTTTTCAATCTTTTTCAAGTGTTCTTTGTTCTCAATCATGCCAATCAATCCAAATCTTTCCTAATTTGCATATGCACGAAATATTGATGATATAATGTGCACAAAAAGATTGAAAAAACTTAGGTTAGCATTTTTCATGTATTTATTTTAATTTAAATGAATTATTATTAATAAAAATCCAAATAAATAAATAAAAAATGAAATAAGACTTCCCTTTGGGCCAAGTAGTCGTGCATATGTCATGGATGATGAATCATGGAAGAAAAATGGGCCCATTAGCAATTTTAGGTCATTTGAAGTAGTGTTGACTTTTCAAAATATCCAAAAATTTCCCAACTTCCACAAGGCATAACTTGCTCAATTTTTAAGCTTTTCTCATGTTCTTGGACATTTTGGAAAGGTCTTTGAGTCCTTTAACCAATTCCTTTGGTCCCATGTCATTTTGATTTACCAATCTCAAGTTATGGCCTTTGACTTAAAGTCCCTTTTTGTTGACTTTTGAAAATGACCTATAATGTTGAAATTGATAACTTTTTGTGAGAGCATTTATTGGACTTGAAGTATGAAGATGAGTTGTAGGAAATGTCTTTATCTTCAAAATGAGCTTTGGATGGAATTTTTCTGATAATCCATGTGAAAGTTATGCCCTGGTCAATTTCAGTTGACTTTTTCAGCTGTCCAAATAAGGAAACTTTTGCATCTTGATGATTTCTGAGCCAAACTTTGAGAATCATGATCAAGCATTGATCAAATGATGTTTGTGGCTTCAAAATGATATGTTGACCAAAAATTTGAACTTTTGACTGTCAAATGACCATTTTGCCCCTACAGTTGACTGTAGTGCAATTAGGGTTTTTGACTGTGCAATTTTGAGCTGAATGTCTTGAAACTTGATATGAGGATGCTTGACCATATTTGTAGGCATGTGAGACTTGATTGGGCCTTTGGAAACTTCATTTTCTTGATCAGAACACAAACCCTAGTTTTGACTGTATGGGAGACCTTTGCACTGTACAACCATTGGGGAATTTTGCAGCTTGACTTGGCAATTTCTTGAAGAATATGGGAGGGCAAATTTTGGGGTACAATAGTTGCCCCTATTCAATCTTCTTAGACCTGAGGATGCAGATTGGCGGACGTGCCTTTCGTAATCCGAGGGTAGAAGATGATTGAACACTAGAGTGCCCAGAAATTTGCGCTCACATAGTAGCAGTGATGGTGGAATGGGCTTATAGATGCCATTTAGAGATTGATGATAGGATGATGGGCTTATAGATGCCATCTGGATGTTGATCGCGGAAGAGATTCCTTAGCGAGAACCTGCATACCTGCAAAAGAAAAATGAGTACCTGACACGTTGCAGGAGCTGGTTTCAGATGCTGGGCATAGATATGTCCTGACTGGTTACAGGAGTTGGGTCAGGAGCTTCAAAAGATGATGAATGAACCAGGGATGGTTGCTACCTTAGCATGAATGGTAAGAGAACCTTGGGTGATTTTAACTTCAACAACGCTCGTTGAGAAAAATCTTAGCGGGAATTACCATCTTTGCAGTATCGGGAAGAGAACCATAGGCAATTATAATCTGAAAGGGAATTGTCACCTCACTCACCGTCGGAGAGGAAACCATAAGAAAAGGACTTATCACCTCACTCACCGTCGGAGAGGGAACAATAGGAGATTATCACCTCACTCGCCGTCGGAGAGGGAAATATCTGAAAAGGACTTACCACCTCACTCACCGTCGGAGAGGGAACCATAGGAGACTATCACCTCACTCACCGTCGGAGAGGGAAACATCTGAAAAAGGAATTACCACATCACACTCACCGTCGGAGAGGGAACCATAGGAGACTATCACCTCACACTCATCGTCGGAGAGGGAAACATCTGAAAAAGGAATTACCACCTCACACTCACCGTCGGAGAGGGGACCACAGGAGACTATCACCTCACACTCATCATCGGAGAGGGGACCATAAGAGACTATCACCTCACACTCACCGTCGGAGAGGGAAACATCTGAAAAGGAATTATCACCTCACTCGCCGTTGGAGAGGGGACCATAGGAGACTATCACCTCACACTCACCGTCGGAGAGGGAAACATCTGAAAAGGAATTACCACCTCACTCTTCGTTGGAGAGGGGACCATAGGAGACTATCACCTCACACTCACCGTCGGAGAGGGAAACATCTGAAAAGGAATTACCACCTCACTCGCCGTTGGAGAGGGGACCATAGGAGACTATCACCTCACACTCACCGTCGGAGAGGGAAACATCTGAAAAGGACTTACCACCTCACTCGCCGTTGGAGAGGGAACCATTTGAAAAGGAATGATCGCCTCACTCACCGTCGGAGAGGGAACCATCTGGGATAACTTCTACTGAGTCTTCATCAGAAAAATCTGTTGGGAGTCGATTTAGCTGGACTAGAGAAGGCCTTGGACTTGGATAAGAAATCTTTTGAGTTGACTAGCTGAACCGGTCTAGGTCTTGAAATATGATTGAGACTTTCAACTGCATCTTTTCCTGAAAGGTAAAGGTCAGTCATATGCAATGCATGATATGAATCAAGCAATGATGTTCTCAACATACATGAGATTTATATGATATGATGCGTCTATGCATGCTATGATGATGTATGTGATGTTTTATGAATGTATGTTTTCGTCTAGGAAAGTGAATCCTTGACAGGTGCCGGGAAGTCGTATCTTGGGCTGATGTTGAAGAATAGATTTGCTTCCGCTGGGGATGATAACTGCAAGAATAAACCGGTAGGAGAAGATGACTCCGTTGCGGAATAAAGTTGGCAAATGGAAGATTCTGCGGGGAGAAAAGATACTCTAGCGACCATGCTGGGAAGTGATACTCTGTGGGAAGAGGGATGTCTTGCCGAGTGTTGATAATAGTTTGCTGGGGATAGGAAGACTTTGTCGACGACGCTCTTTCCGTGGCTTTTGGCTGAGGATAACCCAGTTATATCCTGTTAAGGAAATAACTCTTTAAATCAAGCCGGACGACGCATTCGTGCTCTGCGAGGGGATAAGCTTCCAGAATTTACTGGGGATAAGCTTACCGCTTGGGGATATGAATTCCAACTTTCCTGGGGAAACTGGATTGGACTCTTCTGGGGAGTTTTGAACTGCGGGGGAAGTGATCCCTTTGAATATTAATATACCGCCGGGGAACAATCTTTAGATCAAGACTGTCGGGGATGCTTGTGTATATTGCTGCTGGGGAATGTTGAGACCTGCTGGAGGATACCCAACCTCTTTTAAGATTTGATAGTATAGCTTGGGGAGAGTGCACTGACTTGCTGGCTCACTCTCTGGGGAATTAGGATATCTGGTTATGTTCTTTAGCTGAACCTACCTTGGTACTTTGGAGGATAGAACAATTAGACTGCTCAGACAACTCTTTATTGCCCCTGTTTCTAGTGTCACCTGCAATTAATTCCTTTGTTTCGTATGCAAATATTTATGAGTTAGCAAATTATTGTCAATGCATATATCACAAATTGAACCTTGGACGTTCTTCGCAAAACAAAACAGAAAAAGAAAAACACTTGGCACGTTTAACTGAAAATATATTGATTTTTGAATGGCCTGTGAATAGGCGTTTTGTATACAAGAGGCTAACGTCCTAGTAAGAGGAACGCTGCTGAACAAGAGAGTTTATACAATTTTTGTACAGAAGAAAATAAAACAGCTGTGTGAAATGTGAATGATCCACTGGGTTTCAACTCTGCTATTGCCTTTATAACTCCGAGCGTCTCATCACTTGATGACCTTGGTTGAAGGTGAAGCTGACTGATTGATGCCGTCTGAACTTGATGTAGATACCAGATTCTGGATGCAAAGTGATCAAATGAGACATAGTATTACGCTTTTATCCCTAATTTTTGCCTGGACCGCCCTTTCGGGTTTTCGGTCCACCGGGATACCCATTTTTGCCCAAGCCGCCTTTTCAGGTTTTCGACTTGCCGGGTGTACAGATTTTTCATTTCATCCCTTCATTTTGCCCGAACCCTTTTGGTTCGACGGGAAGCCCTAATTTTTGCCTAGGCATGTCAGCCTAGCGGGTCTTTTTTATGCGTAGTATTTTTTTACTATGTCTGCATTGGCGGGGTGAGGAAGGTCGTCACCATCCATATTGGTTAATATCATTGCTCCTCCTGAGAACACATGTTTAACCACAAATGGCCCTTCATACGTAGGGGTCCATTTGCCCCTTGGATCACTCTGAGGAAGGATGATTCTCTTGATCACCAGATCCCCGACTTGATATTCCTGTGGTCTGACCTTTTTGTTAAATGCCCTGATCATTCGTTTCTGATACGTCTGACCGTGACAGATAGCAGTAAGTCTCTTTTCATCAATGAGGTTGAGTTGATCAAGTCGTGTCTGGATCCAATCATCTTCGTTCAGATTTGCATCCTTCATTATCCGGAGAGAGGGTATTTGCACTTCGATCGGTAAGACTGCCTCCATACCATAAACCAGAGAGAAAGGAGTTGCCCCGATTGACGTCCTAGCTGAGGTACGGTACCCATGCAGAGCGAACGGTAACATCTCGTGCCAATCTTTATAGGTCACTGTCATTTTCTGCACGATCTTCTTGATGTTCTTATTTGCTGCTTCTACAGCCCCATTCATCTTCGATCTGTAAGGAGAAGAATTGTGGTGCTGTATCTTGAACTGTTCGCAGAGCTCAGCGATCATCTTGTTGTTTAGATTGGTACCGTTGTCTGTAATAATTCGCTCAGGGACGCCATATCGACAGATCAGGTTATGCCGAATGAACCGTGCAACAACAGTCTTGGTTACCGTAGCATAGGATGCTGCCTCGACCCACTTCATGAAATAATCAATCGCCACTAGGATGAAGCGATGTCCATTGGATGCCGTAGGTTTAATCTCGCCGATCATGTCTATGCCCCACATTGCAAACGGCCAAGGCGCAGTCAGAACATTCAGGGGAACCGGAGGAACATGCACCTTGTCTGCATGAATCTGGCACTTGTGGCATGTCCTGGAATGTTGGTAGCAGTCAGCTTCCATTGTGGACCAGTAATATCCTGCCCGTAGGATATTCTTAGCCATAGTGTGTCCACTGGAATGTGTACCAAAGGTCCCTTCATGTAGCTCTTCCATGATTCTTTCCGCTTCAGTCTTATCCACACAACGCAGTAAGGTTGAATCATGGTTTCGCTTGTACAATATGCCGTTGCTAAGGAAGAACTTGGCTGCGAACCTTCTCAAGAATTTCTTATCGTTGATAGATGCACCTTCAGGGTATTCTTGAGTTTCCAGATATCTCTTCACCTCATGGTACCAAGGCTTCTCAGTCACCAATTCAGTTTCGAGATCACAACAGTATGCCGGTTCGTCCAGTTTCCAGATGATGATCCGGGGAGCCTCATTATCCCATTTGACCTTGAACATTGAAGACATTGTAGCTAACGTGTCCGCTAGCTGATTCTCTTCTCTTGGAAAGTGCTCAAAGGTTATCTATGTGAAGTGGGGGATCAAGGTCAACACACATTCTCTGTAAGGAATTAAGTTTGGATGTTTCGTATCCCACTTTCCTTTGATCTGGTTGATCACAAGAGCGGAATCTCCGAAGACACTCAGAAACTTGATCCTTAGGTCGATCGCAGCTTGGAGACCCATGATGCACGCCTCATACTCTGCCATGTTGTTGGTACAGTTGAAACATAGCCGGGCAGTGAGCGGAGTATGAGTGCCTTGAGGGGATATGATGATGGCGCCGATACCGTTTCCCAAAGAATTGGATGCCCCGTCAAAGTGCATAGACCATCGGGATCCTGGTTCAGGTCCTTCATCCGGTCCAGGTACTTCACAATCTGTTACTATCATGATGCTTTCATCCGGAAATTCGAAGTTCATGGACTGATAGTCGTCTACAGCTTGATGTGCCAGGTGGTCTGCCAATACACTTCCCTTGATGGCTTTCTGGGTTGTATATTGAATGTCGTATTCCGTCAAGATCATTTGCCATCTTGCAATTCTCCCAGACAGAGCAGGCTTTTCGAATATGTACTTTATCGGATCCATCTTTGAGATCAACAAGGTAGTGTGAGTCAGCATATACTGTCTCAGCCGGCGAGCAGCCCATACCAAAGCGCGGCAAGTTTTCTCAAGCAGTGAGTATCGGGTCTCACAGTCGGTAAACTTTTTGCTAAGGTAATAAATGGCATGCTCTTTTCGGCCAGACTCGTCATGCTGCCCCAGCACACACCCCATTGAGTTGTCGAGCACCGTCAGATATAGTATCAGAGGTCTCCCTTCAACCGGTGGCATAAGGATAGGTGGTTCTTGGAGATACTCTTTGATTCGGTCGAAAGCAGCCTGACATTCATTGTTCCAACGTACTACTTGCTCTTTCTTCAGTAGCTTGAAGATTGGCTCACAGGTAGCAGTTAGGTGTGAGATGAACCGAGCAATGTAATTCAGGCGTCCTAAAAAGCCTCTGACTTCCTTCTCTGTCTTAGGAACTGGCATCTCTTGAATAGCTTTGACCTTAGCAGGGTCCACTTGAATACCTTTATCACTGACCACGAAGCCTAGCAACTTCCCAGATCTTACCCCGAAGGTGCACTTGTTCGGGTTCAATCTCAGCTTGTATAGCTTCAACCGGTCAAACAACTTTTGCAGATGATCTAGGTGCTCTTCCTCAGTCTGGGACCTTGCGATCATGTCGTCGACATACACTTCTATCTCATGATGGATCATGTCATGAAATAAAGCAACCATGGCACGTTGGTAGGTTGCCCCAGCGTTCTTTAATCCAAATGGCATGACCTTGTAACAGAAGGTGCCCCACTGAGTAACAAATGTAGTCTTTTCCATGTCTTCAGGTGCCATCTTGATCTGATTGTAACCTGAGAAACCATCCATGAAAGAGAATACTTTGTGCTGAGCTGTATTATCAACAAGGACATCAATGTGAGGTAGAGGGAAGTCATCCTTGGGGCTGGCCCTGTTCAGATCCCTGTAATCGACACACATTCTGACCTTACCGTCCTTTTTAGGTACCGGCACCACATTAGCAACCCACTGAGGGTAAGAAGTCACTGCAAGGAACCCAACATCAAACTGTTTCATAACCTCGGCCTTAATCTTCTCAGACATCTCCGGACGCATCCGACGGACCTTTTGCTTAACTGGAGGGCAGTCTTCCCTAGTTGGCAAGTGATGGACCACAATATCGGTATCCAAGCCTGGCATGTCTTCGTAGGACCAGGCAAAGATCTCCACATAATCATGCAGCATCTTGGTTAACCGTTGCTTCACGCTGAGCTCTAGGTTGGCACCAATCTTTACCTCTTTCCTGTCTGCCTCAGTACCCAGGTTTATTGTTTCCACTGGCTCTTTATGGGGTTGAATTGCCCTCTCTTCCTGAAGCAACAGTCTAGCGAGCTCGCCAGGCACTTCGCAATCATCTTCACCTTCGTCTTCGGCTAAGTTGATCGGATTTTCGAAGTCATAATTGGCAGTAGCAGAGTTGTTATCAGTGAGATCCAGAGTGGATTGAAACCTGTATGAGTGAGTGTGTGTGTAAATACAGCTGTTTTGAAATATATGTAAAGGAAATAAAGACAGAAAAGGAGCACAATATTTGCAATGCGGGAAACGTCCAAGATTTTCATTCATGATATATGAAATGACAATTTGTATGCCCTCACAAATAGAACCACGGTGCCTCGGGTAAGACACCGGGCCATAGAGTTTATCATTGTTTATTACAAAAATAACGAAACAAAGAAATTTATTATTGCGTCACAAAGGTAACAGGAGTATGGTCCTTAGCAATCCAGTTGTTCAGTCCGCCTTCGGTCGTCGGATAGATCCAGCTGTTGAATTCAGCTTCGTCCACTTCATGGTCTTCCCCAACAGCATTCACTCCTGAACTTTTAATAAATACCGGAGGTCTTCCGATCTTCGCTTTCCTCATAGCTTTCTGACCTTCTGTGGTAAAACCCAGCCCAAGTTTATCAGTCTTCTGTGTGAAGTCTGGGAGCCTGCCCCAGTCGGCACATTCACCCTTCTGAACCACAGCCCGGGCGTCCTTTAGGGAAGCCATCTTCAAAGGAACACCTTCTTCTGTTGCTGTTGCTGCAATTGGAAACACCTCCTCGAAATGCTGAAAGGGGGTTTCAATAAACTCCCCATCCATCTCAATGTACCTGAAGGAGTTCAGGTGGCTCACCATATATTCCTCCTCTCCCTGCACGGTGACGATCTTCCCTCTGACGGGGTACTTCAGCTTCTGATGCAAGGTAGAGGTCACTGCCCCAGCCTTATGTATCCAAGGTCGACCCAATAGACAAGAGTAAGATGGACGGATATCCATCACATAAAAAGTGGAGTCGAACACCTGAGAGCCCACACGAATCGGAATGTCAACCTCTCCATGAACCATCCTCTTTGAACCATCAAAGGCCCTGACGATGATGTTGCTGGGTTTTAATTCCAGTCCTTCACAATCTAGACGGTCCAAAGCCTTCTTGGGTAGCACATTCAAAGATGACCCAGTATCCACCAACACATGTGCCAAGGTAGTGCCCCTGCATTCAATAGAGACATGCAGAGCATCATTATGGTCTCTCCCCTTTGCGGTCAAGTCAGCATCTGAGAAACCCAAGCCATTGTCTGCTGTCAGATTTGCTACGCAATCAGTGAACTGGACTGCAGAGGTTTCATGTGGCACATGGGCCGTCTTGAGGAATGAGATTAGGGCCTTAGCATGGGCCTCGGAGCACAGCAATAAAGAGAGCATGGAGATCTTGGAGGGCGTGTGCCCCAGCTGTTCCACAACATTAAAATCGCTCTTCTTTATAATTTTTAGAATCTCCTCCATCTCTTGTTGGGAGGCCTCAGCAGTTATCGGTGCAGGTACCTCCATCTGGGCAGGCTCAACTTCAACTCCTTTGCCCCGAGCATTGGATGACTCGGCAGCAGGAGAAACAACTGGATCAGCAGCAGGAACAGGTACACTTGCAGGGGTCATGAGAAGTGGTCTTCGGGCAGCAGGCGGTGCAATGTCAGGCGAGAAGAGCCTGCCACTGCGGGTAACCTTGGCTGGGCCAGTGATGTCACAAATACTGGCGCCAGCGTTGAACTCTTGTTTGATCCCGTTTACATATACATCTGCCCCATAATGCCAGGGGACAGCTTTATCAGATACATAAGGCAAGGGCCCTGGAACAGTGATAATAACAGGTGCAACGGTCATGATTTGAATGGGCTTCTTCGGGAGAGCCGGGATCGGATTATTGAAGATAGTCACCACAGAAACTTCTTCCACTGGAACCAACCGAACAGCAGACTTCTTAAACAGAATCTCCTTGCTATCCATTAGGCTTTGGATACCTAACCTCAGCAAGGGACAACCAGATGGGGACACAGCACAGAACAGGCAACCCTCACTACAACCCGGAAATAAACCGGCCTGCAGTAGGTTCTTCTTGACAATCTTTAGAGGAGTGGCTAGATCATCCACAGAAACAGCATAAACGTCTTCATCAACAGCATTTACCCCATGTTGAGGCATAGGGGCAGTAACTACATTCGGCCTCTCAGGCGCTTCGAACTGTATCTCTTTCGCGTCGATAAGGTCTTGTACCTTATTCTTTAACGCCCAACAGTCATCGGTAGAGTGCCCCGGGCCATCTGAATGGTAAGCACAATGAGCATTCGGGTTGTACTTAGGGGATGTAGTATTGGGGAACTTCGGAGCTTCCCTGACAGTCACTAAGTTAGTGGATAGCAATTGTGGCAGGATCTGCGATAGGGTCATGCTTAAACGGGTAAACTCCCTCCGGGGTCTTTCAGCCCTTTGAGGATTGTTCGGCCGGGGAGCGGCAGCAGGCTTAGCGATCATTACCGCACTGACAGATTGGCGGCGCTCAGGTCTCTCTGATTTCCTGGAACTATATACGGCACTAGACTCCTTTTTGAAGGGTTTCTTTTCCGAACTAGATGGTGCACCCTTCGCAATCTTCCCAGACTTCAGCCCAGCCTCAATTCTATCTCCAGTCAGAATCAAATCAGTGAACCCAGCAGAAGAATTCCCAATGAGATGGTTGAAAAATGGCCCAGATAGGGTCCCCAAGAACATGTCTACCAACTCCCGATCAGTCAATGGTGGCTGCACCCTACCAGCCAGGTCTCTCCACTTCTGAGCGTACTCCTTAAAACCTTCGCTTGCACCTAACGACATACCCTGAAGTTGGGTACGTGTGGGGGCAAGGTCGGCATTATATTGATACTGCTTGTAGAAAGTAGTAGCCAACTCCTCCCAGTTACGAACCTTGGTCCCATCCAGCTGATAGAACCATTCGAGATGAGTCCCTGAAAGACTCTCCTGGAAGAAGTGGATCCATAAATTCTTATCCGTAGAGTACGGCTGAATTTTCCGAACATAGGACCTTAGATGCAGCTTGGGACAAGACGCCCCGTCATACTTAGAGAAGGATGGTGCTTTGAACTTGTGAGGGATGATCACACCAGTCGACAAACCCAGATCTCCGAAGTCCAGCCCAGGTACCTGTTGAACCTCCATAGCCTTCAACCTGTCCTCCAGTTGCTTGTATCTGTCATCAGCAGGAGGGTACTGCTCTTCATCAAAATCTGTCTCGTTGTCGGAGACCACCGGACTAGGAACCCTTGCTTCTGCCTGAGGAGAATTCTTGTCAACAGAAGAACCAGCCTCTTCCTGTTGCAAAGTATTGTTAAACCTTCGGCCCGAGTTGAACAGAACAGTTCTTCTCTTCTTCTTCTTCTCCTTCTTCAGGAGCATAGCCTTCAGTTCTTCTTGGCCTTGAGCCAGACCCTTGATTAATTCTTGAAACTGCGCATTCTGCGCCTGAAGAGCCTTGATTGATGTCTCAGTTGATGCAGAGTCAGAATTCATGATGCTGAAATAAACAGCGAAGAACTGTAAGCAACCTGAAAGGAGGAAAAACCTGCTATGCACATGATGTATGAAATGCGTATGCAATGCATTCAAGGGTTCGAAGGTTCAAATTTGTTGTAGACAAAAAGGAACACACGTTATCATTAAGGAAATCATTGTTTAATACATCAAGGCCTCATGGGCAAAGTAATACAAAAATCAAATCAATCCCAGAATACACTGCGCATCCTTTTTGGAGCTATGTAGGTGTTGAGATTCCTCTCCTCATGCAACAGGCGAGTGAGCTCCAAGACCTTCTTTTCACTGGCATGTGGACTAGTCTCAAGAGAATTCCGCTCTTCCTTAAGCTGGATCCAGCTCTTCTGCATCTCTTCCCAGGATGTGGGCATATCAGGGTGCTGAATAATGTGGGACACTTCCCCTTCCAAGACAGGCTCTTTGATCACCGGGAGCATATGAGGATAGGGCATCACTAGCTTTTGGGAGCGAGCTCGTACCCACTTGAGATAAGGTTCCAACGGGATGGAATTCCTGTGCCCCAGTGTCTTGCTGTCTATCCTACTTGGCATCCTCCAGGCTCTGATAAATCTCTGGCGAAGTCCTTGAGTATCATTGTCGAAGTCAAAAACTATGTCAGGGATTAACATGTCATGAGGACCATCCCTCCGAGCATAACCAAACTGTCTCCATGCCAGGCATGGGCTATAAGTAATACCTCCTCTGATTCCAAGTAAAGGAACATTAGGGTACTCCCCGCAACGATCAATGATAGTGACATCTTCTCTGGACCTAGGGCACCAATGTATATCTGCATGTGTAAGAGTCATCAACCGTTGTGACCATCTCAAACCCCGCTCATTCTTCAAGGCTGATTGTGGAAGGTGCGAAATAAACCACCTTCCCAGGAGAGGAGTGCAACACATAAGGACACCTCTTTTTCTCATGGTTCGAGTGTAACATGAGTGAAGGATGTCCCCCAGCAACGTAGGTATAGGATTCCTGGACATAAAGATCTGAACAGCACTGATATCGATAAGCTGATCTGGATTAGGGAACAACACCAAACCATAGACAAGGAGGGCTACAACCTCTTCAAAAGCTTGCAAGTCAAGGGAGTTCCAACATTCATGGGCCTTTTCAAACAGAAACCTGGCTAAGAACCCTTTGATACCACTTCTAACTTCCCAATGTCCCTTGAGGTCAGATGACTGTAGGTGCAAGGCTTTAGCAATCTCTTCAAGCTTAGGTTCCTTTTCTGTACCGTTGAAGGGTAGCTGATCAAGGATAGGGATCTTCAGGAGCCGGGAGCACTCCTCCAATGTAGGTACCAACTGATAGTCCAAGAAGGTAAAACAGTGATGCAGAGGATCAAAGAATTGGAACAGGACCTTGATCATATCTTCCTCAATGTTGGTGTTGACCAAGCTGATGAGGCTTCCATGTCTTTCACTGAATGAAGAGTTCTCAGGAATCCTGGATATAAGCTCCTTAAGCTGAGGAGGGATCCTTACAAGACTGATTTGAATTGTCTTTCTACGAACAGTTTCCATGTCCTACAAAACAAGAACAAAGATGAAAATTCGAACCCCTGAAATGGTTAGTCAATGCATATGATGCTGGATGATGTCATGATGCTATGATTAAACACACCACAGATATTTACAAAGACAAACATGTAAGGCACACAAGGCACACAAGACAAGCCCTTAAGGTTTAAGGCCAGCATGGGGTCTGGGTAGTACCCTCTTGAAGTTGGTGGGTTCAACCTGTCCTAATCAAAGTAATCGGGTTCTAAGGTTCCCAATATCACGGGATTGCTTTCATTGTTCATCGTTTCGATTTAGCCACTGAACTGGCGACCGAAATATTCCAGGAAAGCAACCCTCAGTTGAGTGTAGTATCGAGTATCAACCAACCTCGGACTGCACCAAAGTCAGTTATCTCACTACCCTAAAGAGGCCAAGATAGTTCAATTAAGGTTCCTAAGGTCTGTTGATGCTTCATGACACCACGCGGAGGCCCCGTACTCTCCTTGACTGAACTCAAGGGTTACCGGTACACACCAAAGTGCCACATCAACGTAGCAGACTGCTTCAACCATGTCGGTATACCCCGCACAGTTCCCTCACAGCCTTGTTGCTACTTTCTAAGAAGGTATCCCCAGATCCGGGTTAGGATCTATAGAACTCCCAAGACAGTCCCACAATTTAAAGCAAGCAAAGAAAGCAATTGAAAACACAGTGATCTTAGTCCTAAGGTACACCCCACTTTATAAGTTTGTCCCCAGCAGAGTCTCCAGTTCTGTGATCGGTGGATCTGGAACTGACTGTTTAACGCTGGTTCGCGAAATGTCGCGGAAGCAAGAGTCACCACCGTCTTTTATTTTCTCCAAATGGAAAGGACAAAAGCACAGAAAAATTCCTTAAAGAGATTGCTCTCGGTTCGGGAGGTAGGTTATAGAAAGGGAAGGTGTTAGCACCCTTTCTATCCATGGTTATCCATGGGCTCTTAGATACTTGCTCATTGTGTTTTCAAAAATGGTTTGTTTGCTTTTCAACTGTGGGTTTTAAAAAAGTTTCTTTGAAGATTCCAGTTCGACTCTTGTATCGGTCCTCAAGAGTGTTTGAAAAATGCTTTCGAAAGCTTTTTGAAAATGTGTTGGTGTGAAAAGTATTTTTGATTTATTTTATTTTGAATTAGAGCAAGTATCCACGAGTCGTCTACCTACCCTAAGGAATTCGTCTGTGTAAATGTCCTTTAAAGTAGTGCCATCCCACCATTGAGAGGTAGGTAGCACCACCGTTGGAGGTGTTCGGGTCAATTCGAGGTTCGGGACATGGCGATCACCAGAGCAATGGGAAGACACCTTAGAAGCTACCCTCATGCCAGGTTCCCGGATCATGAGGACTTACTAAGACATCCTCTACTCGACGATCACCTTTCGAGGCAAGGCAACAGTGAGGCGTACCCTAGGGGTGGTGTGTGCGATTCGTGTGTCAGATTCACTTATTTTGTCTTGTCATGTCATTGGTGTTCTACGCTTGTTTTTATTTATGTCCATTCATTCTTGCATGCTTTGTTTAACAGTTAAAAGTTGCGAGGAAAAATAAATCTACAACTATTACAAATGGCGCGGGTCCACATCGCCAAAATTAACCAGGACCCGATTTGACGGAAAATAAATAGAGTAAAAGAAAATAAAGAACTGAAAAGTGCGAGAAGTAATTACAATGCTTCGGGAGAGGTACATAATTATTTAAATGACATAAAATAAATATGCGAACAAATAAGAAATTAAGAACGAAACGAGGGCGTTGGACCCTTTTGTAAAAATTAAAATTAATGAGGAATTAAAATTAAAATTAAAAGAAAGCAAGAATTTGTTTTTTTTGTGTTTTTTAGTGTTTTAGAATTTAATATGAAAAAGAAAGAATTAATTAAAATTAACTACTAACCCTAATTCTAATGGTTTTTAATTTATTAAGAAAACATTAAAATTCAACCTAAATTAAACCTAATTTTTTATGTACAATTTTAATAATGAAAATAAATAAAATAAATAATATTATTGTGACAAAAGAAAAATTAAAAAGGAATAAAACAATTATTAAACCTATTTCTACATTTTTTGTATTTTTGTTATTAAAAGAATTAAAATTAAAAACCCTAATTTAAGCTAATTAATTTACAATTTATTTATGAAAATAATTAAAAGAAAATACTTATTATATTTTTAGATCTTTTTCTGATTTTTAGGCATTTTTTATATTTGTAAAAATAATTAATCAAAACAATAAAGCAAATAAAACAATAATTGAAAATAGAATATAAGAAAAATATGGAAAATTGCAAACCAGGGGGGGTTCAGGCCCCAATATGGAGGTCTTGATCCAAGAATCCTGGCCCAAAAACCCTGGGTCCGTTTGACCTTTTTGAGTAGCGTGCGGGCTGGTTGACTTGAGTTTATAGTGGACCTTCAATCTCAGCCTTTGGTTTAATTCTGATGGGCGCGTGGATATTGATTCTTGAGGATGCATGGTACGTCTGGGCATAGGCGCTGCATGGGAACACACATGGAAAAATAATATGGAGATAATACAGACCTGGGGTTCGAACCCAGGTCTTGGACGTCAACACAATCAACGCTTGCCAGCTGAGCCACTACAACGCATTTGTTATATAAATAACTAACAATCATTATAAGAATAAAACAAAGGGTTAGTGGATTAAAGCGCGAAAATTCAAACCGGCCTATCACGTTTTGACAACACATTGTCTTCTTCGCGTGTTTTGTTTTTTTTCTGAAACAAGGATATAAAGCAACGGTTTTAGACGCGTTTTCTTAGGCCAGCTATGGAAAAATAGCGATTAGCTCTCAAGCGTTCATAAATTGGGCGCGATGGGTGGTTCAAAATCGTCTTCATGCGCTGAGTTGAATGGTGTAACTCATGTGTTCCAATTTTTCCTTGTATTGAAATCCCCAAATTCACATCCTGCAAACCCTAGAAAATAAACATGGCAAAATCGCGTATAGCACAGAAAAAAGCAATTGAATATATTGGTTAGCTTCAAAACATCATAATGAACATGAATCAATGAATAAATTTCACAAATAATGCATGGAATGGGATATACGATTATGAAATTTTCTTGATACAGCTTGTGTTCATGTTACCAATTCTTGGAGTTTGAATGGATGTTTCTGATTGGAATGTGATCAGTAATCCTTGAGGAAGCTATTGGAATGGTTTTTATGCTTTGAATCGCCTTGTAAAGATGTTTTCAGAATTGAGTTTATGGAGAAAAATTTCAAGTTTGTGGAGAGCTTTCTTGCGCAGCTTTCAGTCTAGCACGATTAGGTTTATGATCAGGCATATGTAGTGAAGGCATTAGGTTAACAAAACTCAATCAAATCTCTTGTAATCATGGATTTGGAAATTTGATTTTTTAAGGATCTTTTTTCAATCTTTTTCAAGTGTTCTTTGTTCTCAATCATGCCAATCAATCCAAATCTTTCCTAATTTTCATATGCACGAAATATTGATGATATAATGTGCACAAAAAGATTGAAAAAACTTAGGTTAGCATTTTTCATGTATTTATTTTAATTTAAATGAATTATTATTAATAAAAATCCAAATAAATAAATAAAAAATGAAATAAGACTTCCCTTTGGGCCAAGTAGTCGTGCATATGTCATGGATGATGAATCATGGAAGAAAAATGGGCCCATTAGCAATTTTAGGTCATTTGAAGTAGTGTTGACTTTTCAAAATATCCAAAAATTTCCCAACTTCCACAAGGCATAACTTGCTCAATTTTTAAGCTTTTCTCATGTTCTTGGACATTTTGGAAAGGTCTTTGAGTCCTTTAACCAATTCCTTTGGTCCCGTGTCATTTTGATTTACCAATCTCAAGTTATGGCCTTTGACTTAAAGTCCCTTTTTGTTGACTTTTGAAAATGACCTATAATGTTGAAATTGATAACTTTTTGTGAGAGCATTTATTGGACTTGAAGTATGAAGATGAGTTGTAGGAAATGTCTTTATCTTCAAAATGAGATTTGGATGGAATTTTTCTGATAATCCATGTGAAAGTTATGCCCTGGTCAATTTCAGTTGACTTTTTCAGCTGTCCAAATAAGGAAACTTTTGCATCTTGATGATTTCTGAGCCAAACTTTGAGAATCATGATCAAGCATTGATCAAATGATGTTTGTGGCTTCAAAATGATATGTTGACCAAAAATTTGAACTTTTGACTGTCAAATGACCATTTTGCCCCTACAGTTGACTGTAGTGCAATTAGGGTTTTTGACTGTGCAATTTTGAGCTGAATGTCTTGAAACTTGATATGAGGATGCTTGACCATATTTGTAGGCATGTGAGACTTGATTGGGCCTTTGGAAACTTCATTTTCTTGATCAGAACACAAACCCTAGTTTTGACTGTATGGGAGACCTTTGCACTGTACAACCATTGGGGAATTTTGCAGCTTGACTTGGCAATTTCTTGAAGAATATGGGAGGGAAAATTTTGGGGTACAACAACGTGTTATATAAAAAGGGCGCGAGGGTTGCAATGAGTTCGTCTTGTCATTCTGAGTTCAACCATGGGCGTCATGAAGGCTAATTTTACCTATGATGTAAACCCCCAAATTGGAAGTTTTGAAAACCTAGGTTTCGTTAATGGTGGTTTCTGATTCTGGGTGTTTTAATGCAATTGACTTATGCCAAAAGGTTCCTGTGAATTCAAGCAACACAAAAATAAAAAAAGATCATATGAATGATGCATATATTTTAAGTTTCGATTATGGACAAGTTTGACAAACCGTGGGGCTGTGGTGGGCGATTCTTTGAGTGTTGGAGCTTGTTTGTGATTGTAAAATGTTCCTGGGAGTGTTAGGAATATGTTTGAATCTTGAAAACACTTTGAATCGTGCTGAAAGGTGGATTTCAGTTTTCAAATTTCTTTGGAATTTTTGGATTTTGGTTTGGCCGTTTGTGCACACTCTAGGTCGTGAATGAGGCTTGGCTTGCTTGCATATGTACATGTGAATGAAATTAGGTCACATTATAAGCTTAGGATCCATTGCAATTAAGTTTTTGGATTTTGCTTTAACACCATTAAAGGACTTTCCAAGTTTGAAGCAAAACCATGATTTTGTGCTCAAAATAGCCTTGACACGAATTTGGTAGTTGGCATATGCTGTATGAAAGTTATTCAAACCACAAGATTCCATTCCTTTAATTTTTTTGATTTTATTTGAATTATTATGGATTAAAATGAATTAAATCCACAAAAATTAAATAAAAATGAAAAAGTAAATGTTTGGTCTTGAAATTAATCATGGGACACGTGGGTGGCATGAAAAGGCTGAATCAAGTGGAAGAAAGTTGGCCCTTTTGTCAAAAATTGAAGTTTCAAGGATAGTTGACTTTTGCCATTTCACAAAAATTTCCCAATTTCTCCAATGCATATCTTGCTCAATTTTGATCATATGAACATGTTCTTTGACATTTTAGAAAGGTCTTGAAGTCCTCTAACCAATGCCTTTGGTCCCATGTCATTTTGATTTACCAATCTCAAGTTATGGTCTTTGACTTAAAATGCATTTTTGTTGAGTTTTGAAAATGACCTATAATGTTGAAATTGATAACTTTTTGTGAGAGCATTTCTTGGACTTGGAATGTGAACATGAGTTGTAGGAAATGTCATCCCCTTCAAAATGAGCATTGGATGGGATTTTTATGATGAACCATGAAAAAGTTATGCCTTGGTCAAGTTAGAGTTGACTTTTCAGCTGTCCAAAAATAGAAACATTTGCATCTTGATGATTTTTGAGCCATTCTTGTGAAATCATGATCAAGAATTGATCAAATGATGATTGTGGATTCAAAATAAGATGTTGACCAAAAATTTTGACTTTTGACTGCCAAATGACCATTTTACCCTTACAGTTGATTGTGAAACAATTAGGGCTTTTGACTGTGCAACTTGATAATGTGAGCCTTGAAACTTGACATATGGATGCTTGACAATGTGTATAGGCCTATGGGACTTGATTGAGCCCTTGAAAACCTCAACTTCCTTGCAAGAACCAAAACCCTAAATTTGAATGGCTTAGGAGGATGGTTTGACTGTGCAACCCTTGAGTAGACTTGAGCAAATTGAGATGATGCTTGTCAAAACTTTGAAGAATATGGGAGGGCAAATTTTAGGGTACAACAGTTGCCCCTGTTCAATCTTCTTAGACCTGAGGATGTAGATTGGCTTGCGTGCCTTTCGTGATCCGAAGGTGGAAGATGATTGAACACTAGAGTGCCCCGAAATTTGCACTCGCATAGTAGAATATCAGCAGTGTGATGGCGGGAATGGGCTTATAGATGTCATTTGGAGAGATGGTGGATAGGAGGATGGGCTTATAGATTCCATCTGGAGATGTGACAGAACCTTGTCAGGAATGGGCTTATAGATTCCATTTGGAAAGATGGTATGGGAGGATGGGCTTATAGATGCCATATGGAGATGTGACAGAACCTTGTCGGGAATGGGCTTATAGATGCCATTTGGAAAGATGGATAGTTGTGGAGATGGGCTTAAAGATGCCATCTGGAGGTGTCGATCGCGTAAGAGATTCCTTAGCGAGAGCTTGCGTACCTGAGAAAGAAGGATAATTTCCTGGCCTGTTGCAGGTGTTGATCTTCAGACTCTTCATGTAGATATGCCCTGGCTAGATACAGGTATCGAATCTACAAACAATCACTCACAAACGTGCCCTGGCTAGATACAGGAATCGAATCCGGAACTTCAAAAGGTTGCTTACAGACGTGCCCTGGCTGGATACAGGTATCGAATCTACAAACAATCATTCACAGACGTGCCCTGGCTAGATACATGAATCGAATCTAGAACTTCAAAAGGTTGCTTACAGACGTGCCCTGGCTGGATACAGGTATCGAATCTACAAACAGTCATTCACAGACGTGCCCTGGCTAGATACAGGAATCGAATCTGGAACTTCAAAAGGTTGCTTACAGACGTGCCCTGGTTGGATACAAGTATCGAATCTACAAACAATCATTCACAGACGTGCCCTGGCTAGATACAAGAATCGAATCTGGAACTTCAAAAGGTTGCTTACAGACGTGCCCTGGCTGGATACAGGTATTAAATCTACAAACAATCATTCACAGACGTGCCCTGGCTAGATACAGGAATCGAATCTGGAACTTCAAAAGGTTGCTTACAGACGTGCCCTGGCTGGATACAGGTATCGAATCTACAAACAATCATTCACAGACGTGCCCTGGCTAGATACAGGAATTGAATCTGGAACTTCAAAAGGTTGCTTACAGACGTGCTTTGGCTGGATACAGGTATCGAATCTACAAACAATCATTCACAGACGTGCCCTGGCTAGATACAGGAATCGAATCTGGAACTTCAAAAGGTTGCTTACAGACGTGCCCTGGCTGGATACAGGTATCGAATCTACAAACAATCATTCACAGACATGCCCTGGCTAGATACAGGAATCGAATCTGGAACTTCAAAAGGTTGCTTACAGACGTGCCCTGGCTGGATACAGGTATCGAATCTACAAACAATCATTCACAGACGTGCCCTGGC
Organism: Vicia faba; assembly: GCA_948472305.1. Taxonomy (NCBI): domain Eukaryota; kingdom Viridiplantae; phylum Streptophyta; class Magnoliopsida; order Fabales; family Fabaceae; genus Vicia; species Vicia faba. The sequence goes on along the minus strand of OX451739.1, from coordinate 40,686,047 downwards.
TAGATACAGGAATCGAATCTGGAACTTCAAAAGGTTGCTTACAGACGTGCCCTGGCTGGATACAGGTATCGAATCTACAAACAATCATTCACAGACGTGCCCTGACTAGATACAGGAATCGAATCTGGAACTGGGACAGTTGATAGTAATCATCTTTGGATTGACCTTTTTCCTGAAAAGGCAAAACATCAGTTGTATGCCATGTTATGATGTATGAAAATGCATGGTGTTATGATGTTCTCAAAAATAAATGAGATCGTGTTGTATGTATGTAAGCAGGATGTATGAAATGTGAAATGTCTATGAATGTATTTTTGTCTAGGAAAATAAATCCTTGACGAATGTCGGGAAGTTAAATCCTGGGTTGATGTTGAAGAGTAGAATTCTTCGTTTCCGCTGGGGATGATGGTTGCAGGAATAAACCGGTAGGAGAAGAGGACTCCGTTGGGGAATGAACTTGCTGGAGAGATTACTCTGCGGGGAATACTCTATGGGAAGAGATACTTCGCTGAGGATTTGATGATAACTCCGCTGGGGATACCGTTGATAAGCTATGTCGAGGAATTTGATGAACTCCGCTGAGGGATAGGAAGAACTTCGCCGGGGACGATCTTTCCGTGGTAATTAGCTGAGGATAACCCAGTTATAAGCTCTGGTGGAGAATAACCTTCTGAATAAAGCCGGGGAGATGCGTTCGTACTCTGCAGGGGATAAGCTTCCAGAATCTACGGGGGATAAGCTTCCAGAATCTACTGGGGAGGATAAATCAACTCTCCTGGGGAAACTTTTGAATTGTACTGGGGAATTGGCTCCACTGGGATGTCTGGTATTCCGCCGGGGAACAATCTTATATTAAGACTGCCGGGGATGCTTGTTTAGGAACATCTGTATACCCCGCTGGGGAATATTGAGATCTTCTGGGGTACCCAACCTCCTTAAGGCTGACAGTAGGCTAACTCTGCTTGGGGAGAGTGTTGACTTGCTGGAGATACTGTGCCTTTTCAGGACTGATTGGGAGACCAACTTTGCTCGGGGGAGAGTACTGTTGAACCATGTCTTACTCTGTGGGGAGTGGAGGTATCCTGGTTGCGTTCTTCAGCCGAACTTACCTTGGTACCTTGGTGGACAGAGCAACTAGATCACTTAGACAACTCATTATTGCCCATGTTTCTGATGTCACCTGTAATTAATCCTTTGTTTCGCATGCAAGTATTTATGAGTTAGCAATTAGTGTCAAATGCATATATCAAAAGTGAACATTGGACGTTCTTTGCAAAACAAAACAGAAAAAGAAAAACAATTGGCAACTTGTCTGGAAAAGTGGATTTGTATTGATTTTGAATTTTCCTGTAAATAGGCGTTTATGTACAAGAGGCTGACGTCCTAGTAAGAGAACGCCGCTGAACAACATAGAGTTTATACAATTTTTTGAAAAGGAAAACAAAACATCTATGTGAAAGATCCCACTGGGTTCCAACTCTGCTATCGCCTTTATGTCTTCAAGCGTCTCATCACTTTGTTGCTTAGTTGAAGATGAAGCTGATTGCTTGATGCCGTCTGAACCCGATAGTTGATGCCGAATTCTGGATGCAAGGTGATCCAATGAGACATAGTATTACGCTTATCCCTAACTTTGCCTGGACCGCCCTTTCGGGTTTTCAGTCCACCGGGATACCCATTTTTGCCCAAGCCGCCTTTTCAGGTTTTCGACTTGCCGGGTGTATAGATTTTTTTCATTTCATCCCTTATTTTTGCCCGAACCCTTTTGGTTCGCCGGGAAGCCCTAATTTTTTCCTAGGTGTGTCAACCTAGCGGGTCTTTAATTCATGCGTAGTATCTTTTTACTATGTCTGCATTGGCGGGGTGAGGAAGGTCGTCACCATCCATGGTGGTTAGAATCATAGCTCCTCCTGAGAAGACATGTTTAACCACAAATGGCCCTTCGTACGTAGGGGACCATTTTCCCCTGGGCTCACTTTGAGGAAGAATGATGCGCTTGATTACCAGGTCTCTGACTTAATACTCTTGTCGTCTGACTTTCTTGTTAAATGCCCTGATCATCCGTTTTTGGTACGTTTGACCATGACAAATAGCGGTGAGTCTCTTTTCGTCAATTAGGTTTAATTTATCAAGCCGAGTCTGGATCCAGTCATCTTCTCTCAAACCTGCATCCTTCATTATCCGGAGAGAGGGTATCTGGACTTCAATAGGCAAGACTGCCTCTATGCCATAAACCAAAGAAAAGGGAGTTGCCCCTGTTGATGTCCGTGCTGAGGTAGGGTACCCATGAAGAGCAAACAGTAACATTTCGTGCCAATCTTTATAGGTCACTGTCATCTTCTGCACAATCTTTTTGATATTCTTATTTGCCACTTCGACAGCCCCATTCATCTTCGGCCGGTATGGAGAAGAGTTATGATGTTGTATCTTGAATTATGCGCAGAGCTCAGTGATCATCTTGTTGTTAAGGTTGGTACCATTGTCCGTAATGATCCTTTCCGGGATGCCGTATCGACAGATCAGGTTATGTCGAATGAACCGTGCCACGACGTTCTTGGTTACCGTAGCGTAGGAAGCTGCTTCAACCCACTTTGTAAAGTAATCAATTGCTACCAGGATGAAGCGATGCCCGTTGGATTCCGTAGGTCTGATCTCGTCGATCATATCAATGCCCCACATAGCAAACAGCCATGGTGCTGTCAAAACGTTCAGAGGTACTGGAGGAATGTGCACTTTATCAGCATAGATCTGACATTTGTGACACGTCCGAGAATGCTGGTAACAGTCAGCTTCCATTGTGGACCAGAAATATCCTGCCCAAAGGATTTTCTTTGCCATGGTATGTCCACTGGAATGTGTTCCGAAGGTACCTTCATGTAGCTCTGCCATGATCTTTTCCGCTTCAGTCTTATCCACACAACGCAGTAAAGTTGAATCATGGTTTCGCTTGTACAGAATGCCGTTGCTGAGGAAGAACTTTGCAGCGAACCTTCTCAGAAACTTTTTGTCATTAACAGATGCGCCTTCGGGGTATTCTTGAGCTTCCAAGTACCTCTTTACCTCATGATACCAAGGTTTTTCAGTTACCTCTTCAGTCTCAAGATCACAGCAATGTGCAGGTTCATCCAATTTTCAGATAATGATCCGGGGAGCTTCATTATCCCATTTGACTTTGAACATAGAAGTCATCGTAGCCAGCGCGTCCGCCAACTGATTCTCCTCTCTCGGGAAGTGCTCAAAGGTTATTTCCTCGAAATGGGGGATCAACGTCAACACATACTCTTTGTAAGGAATAAGATTTGGGTGTTTCGTATCCCGCTCGCCTTTGATCTGATTGATCACGAGAGAAGAATCTCCGAAGACACTCAGAAACTTGATCCTTAAGTCAATTGCAGCTTGAAGACCCATGATACATGCTTCATACTCTGCCATGTTGTTGGTGCATTTGAAACATAGCCGGGCAGTGAGTGGAGTATGAGTGCCTTTAGGGGATATGATCACGGTGCCAATACCGTTACCCAAAGCGTTTGAGGCTCCGTCAAAGTGCATAGACCATCGGGATCCTTCCTCAGGTCCTTCATCCAGTCCAGGTACTTCACAATCAATTACTACCATGATATCCTCGTCCGGAAATTCAAAGTTCATAGATTGGTAGTCATCCACTGCCTGGTGTGCCAAATGGTCGGCCAATACACTTCCTTTGATTGCCTTCTGAGTCGTGTACTGGATATCGTATTCAGTCAAGATCATCTGCCATCTTGCTATTCTTCCTGACAGAGCAGGCTTTTCGAATATGTACTTGATTGGATCCATTTTTGAAATCAAGAGAGTAGTGTGAGTCAACATATACTGTCTCAGCCGGCGAGCAGCCCATACCAAAGCGCAGCAAGTTTTCTTGAGCAGTGAGTATCGGGTCTCACAGTCGATAAACTTTTTGCTAAGGTAATAAATGGCGTGCTCTTTTCGGCCAGACTCATCATGCTGCCCCAGCACACACCCCATTGAGCTGTCAAGTATAAGATTAAAGGTCTCCCTTCAACCGGTGGCATAAGAATGGGTGGTTCTTGGAGATACTCTTTGATTCTGTCGAAAGCGGCCTGACATTCATCTTTCCAACGTACTACTTGATCTTTCTTCAGTAGCTTGAAGATTGGTTCACAGATAGCAGTTAGGTGCGAGATGAATCGGGCGATATAGTTCAGCCGTCCTAGAAAGCCTCTGACTTCTTTCTCTGTCTTGGGAGCTGGCATCTCTTGTATGGCTTTCACTTTGGCAGGGTCCACTTGAATACATTTGTCGCTCACGACGAAGCCTAGAAATTTTCCAGATCTCACCCCAAAGGTGCACTTGTTTGTGTTCAACCTCAGCTTGTACAACTTCAGACGGTCAAACAGTTTCTGTAGATGGTCAAGGTGTTCCTCCTCAGTCTGGGACCTTGCAATCATATCGTCGACATATACTTCTATCTCATGATGGATCATGTCATAAAATAAAGCAACCATGGCACGTTGGTAGGTTGCTCCTGCATTTTTCAACCCAAAAGGCATGACCTTGTAGCAAAAGGTGCCCCACTGAGTAACAAAAGTGGTCTTCTCCATGTCTTCAGGAGCCATCTTGATCTGATTATAACCGGAGAAACCGTCCATGAAGGAGAATACCTTATGCTGAGCAGTGTTGTCAACCAGAACGTCAATGTGAGGTAGAGGGAAATCATCCTTGGGGCTTGCCCTGTTCAAATCCCTGTAATCAACACACATTCGGACCTTACCATCTTTCTTCGGTAATGGAACCACATTGGAAACCCACTGAGGGTAAGAAGTCACTGCTAGGAAACCGGCGTCAAATTGTTTCATAACCTCAGCTTTGATTTTCTCGGACATCTCTGGACGCATACGGCGGACCTTCTGTTTTACCGGAGGGCAGTCTTCCTTGGTAGGCAGGTGATGAACCACAATATCGGTATCCAACCCAGGCATGTCTTCGTAAGACCATGCAAAGATTTCTACATAGTCATGCAGCATCTGGATCAACCGTTGTTTCACACTGAGCTCTAGATTGGTACCAATCTTGACTTCCTTTCTGTCTGTCTCAGTACCCAGATTTACCGTCTCCACTGGCTCTTCATGTGGTTGAATGGCCCTTTCTTCCTGGAGTAACAGTCTTGCAAGCTCACCAGGAACTTCACAATCATCTTCACCTTCGTCTTCGGCTAAGTTGATCGGATTTTCGAAGTCATAACTGGCAGTAGCATAGTCGTTACCAGTGGGATCCAGAGTGGATTGGAACCTGTATAAGTGAGTGTGTGTAAATATAGTTGTTTTGCAATATATAAAGAAAGAAAGGGAGCGCAAGATTTGAAATGTGAAAAACGTCCAATGCTTTTATTCATGATATATGAAAGTGACACACAAAAGCCCTCACAAATGAAGCCACGATGCCCCGGGTAAGACACCTGGCCATAGAGTTTCAAATTATTGTTTGTTACAACTTTAAAACAAAGGAGTTCATTACTGAGTGACAAAAGTAATAGGTATGAAATCTTTTGCCGTCCAGTTGCTTGGTCCACTATTAGTTGTCGGGTAGATCCAGCTGTCAAATTCGGATTCCTCCACTTCGTCCTCAATAGCATTTACTCCCGGGTTGGTGATGAACACGGGAGGTCTTCCAATTCTTGCTTTGCGAACAGCCCTCTGAGCTTCTGCAGTGAAACCCAAACCAAACTTGACAGTCTTCGGAGTGAAATCAGGAAGTTGGCCCCAGTTTGCACACTCACCCTTCTCAATCACAGCCCGGGCATCCTTCAAGGAAGCCATCTTCAAAGGAGAACCCTCTTCAGTCACAGTCTCTGCTACTGCCAATGTCTGAGGCACCTCTTCAAAGTGTTGAAAGGGGGTCTCAATGAACTCCCCATCCATTTCTACGTACCGGAACAAGTTGAGGTGGCTGACCATATATTCTTCCTCCCCCTGCACTGTTACGATCTTCCCTCTGACCGGGTATTTCAGCTTCTGATGTAATATGGAGGTCACAGCTCCAGCCTTGTGGATCCATGGACGAACCAGCAAACAAGAATAGGATGGACGAATGTCCATCACATAGAAAGTTGAATCGAAGACCTGAGAGCCAACTCTGATTGGAATGTCAACTTCACCATGTACCATCCTTTTTGACCCGTCAAAGGCCCGGACAATAATGTTACTAGGTTTGAGCTCTAAACCCTCACAATCCAGCCTGTCTAGAGCTTTCTTGGGCAATACGTTCAACGAAGAACCGGTGTCTACCAACACATGGGCAAGAGTAGTGCCCCTGCATTCAATGGAGACATGCAGGGCGTCGTTATGGTTCTTTCCCTTGGCAGTCAGATCAGCGTCAGAGAAATCCAACCCATTATCAGCAGTCAAGTTGGCCACACAATCAGTAAATTGATCAGCATACGTTTCTTGTGGCACGTGGGCCGTCTTCAGGAAGGAAATCAGGGCCTTGGCATGGGCCTCTGAACACAACAATAGTGATAGCATAGAGATCTTAGAGGGGGTGTGCCCCAGCTGCTCAACGATGTTGAAATCACTCTTCTTGATAATCTTAAGAATCTCTTCCATCTCTTGCTTGGAAGCTTCAACAGTGGTTGTCTTTGGTGCCTCCGTCCGAAGGCACATCAGTAGCAATCCCTTTGCCCCGAGTGTCAGATGACTCGGTAGCAGGGGCAGAAACAGGAACTTGGTCAGGCAGGGAAGCAGGCACACTAGCAGGTGTGATGACAAGAGGTCTTTGAATTGTTGGTGGCGCAATATCTGGTGAGAACAGCCTACCACTACGAGTAACCTTGGCAGGCCCGGTGATGTTGCTGACACCGGTACTAGATTCAAACTCTTGTTTTACTCCCAGAACATAAACATCTGCCCCATAGTGCCACGGGACAGCTTTGTCAGACGTATAGGGGAGGGGCCCCGGAACAGTGATGATGATAGGAGCAATCTTGTGAACAGGCATAATTTTGACAGGCTTCTTTGAGGGAGCCTTATGAGGGTTATTGAAAATAGTGACAATAGAAACTTCTTCAACAGGGACAGCAGGAACAGCAATCTTCTTGAACAAGATCTCTTTGCTATCCATCAGGTTTTGGATGCCTGACTTCAGCAAAGAACAACCGGCAGGTGAAACAGCACATAGGTGGCAACCTTTACTACATCCCGGAAATAAACCGGCTAGCAACAGGTTCCTCTTGACGGTCAACAACGGAGTAGCAATATCATCCACAGAAGCTACATACAGATCCTCTTCCACAGCATTCACTCCATGCTGGGGCATGGGAGCAGTCACAACATTGGGCCTCTCGGGCGCCTAGAACTGTATTTCTCTAGCATCAATAAGGTCCTGAACCTTATTCCTTATAGCCCAGCAATCATCAGTAGAATGCCCCGGGCTATCAGAGTGATAAGCGCAGCGGGCGTTGGGGTTGTATTTTGGGGAGGTTGTGTTCACAACCTTCGGAGCTTCCTTGACAGTTACCAGATTGGTTGACAGCAGTTGCGGAAGAATCTGAGACAGGACCATGATGAGCCGAGTGTACTGCCTTTTGGGCCTCTCAACTCTTGGCTGGTTGTATTGCTGAGGAGCAGCAGCAGGCTTTGAAATTACCACAGTGTTGACAGCTTGGCGGCGTTCCGGTTTGTTCTGTCTTCTGGGACCATAAACAGCACTGGCTTCCTTTTTGAAGGGCTTCTTTTCAGTACTCGAGGAGGCACCTTTTTGTATCTTCCCCGACTTGATACCAGCTTCTATCCTCTCACCAGTTAGGATCAGGTCTGTAAACCCAGCAGAGGAATTACCAATCAAATGATTGAAGAATGGACCAGACAGGGTCCCCAAGAACATGTCCACGAGTTCACGGTCAGTCAACGGTGGCTGCACCCTGCCAGCCAGGTCTCTCCATTTCTGCGCGTACTCCTTAAAGCCTTCACCCGTTCCTAGTGACATACCCTGGAGTTGGGTACACGTAGGAGCGAGGTCGGAGTTGTACTGATACTGCTTATAAAAAGTAGTAGCCAAGTCCTCCCAGTTACGAATATTGGTTCCGTCCAGCTGATAGAACCATTCGAGATGAGTCCCTAAAAGACTCTCCTGGAAGAAATGGATCCATAAGTTATTGTCTGTAGTGTAATGCTGGATCTTCCTTACGTAAGAACGGAGGTGCAACTTAGGACAGGAAGCCCCGTCGTACTTCACAAAGGCAGGTGCCTTGAACTTGTGTGGGATCACCACCCCAGAAGATAACCCTAAGTTTCCAAAATCCAACCCAGGCACACGTTGAATCTCCATGGCATTTAACCGGTCCTCCAGTTGTTTGTACCTGTCCTCAGCAGGAGGGTACTGCTCATCATTGAAGTCTGTGTCGGTGTCAGAGACTACGGGACTAGGAACCTCTCTCCCTTGGTGACTGCCTTCCCCAACAGATGGAGTAGTCATCTCAACTTCATTCTGCAGTGTATTCCTGAGTCTGCGTCCAGTGTTGAACAGCACAGTCCTCTTCTTCTTCTTCTTCTTCAGGAGCAAAGCCTTCAACTCCTGTTGTCCTTGGGCTAAGCTCATGACCAGCTCTTGAAACTGGGCGTTCTGGGCCTGGAGGGCCTTGATAGCTTGCTCGGTAGTAGGTTCAGGATTCATGATGACTGAGTGCTGAAATAAACAGCGAAGAAGATTAAGCAACCTGTAGAAAAAGGGTACCTGTTATGCACATGATGCATGATGTGCTATTTATGCAATGCATTCAAGGGTTCAAAAGTTCAAGTTTGTTGTAGACAAAAAGGAACACGCATTGTATTAAGGAATAATCTGTTCAGTACATCAGGGCCTCATGGGCAAAACATTACAACATAATTAATCCCAAAAGATACTGTGCATCCTCTTTGGGGCTATGTAAGTGTTGAGAGTCTTTTCCTCATGCAGTAGATGGGTGATCTCCAAGACCTTCTTCTCACTGGCATGTAGACTGGTTTCAAGAGAATTTCGTTCTTCCTTGAGTTGGACCCAGCTCTTTTGCATTTCTTCCCAAGATGTTGGCATGTCAGGATGTTGGATGATGTAAGACACCTCTCCCTCCAAAACTGGCTCTTTGATCACAGGGAGAACATGAGGGTATGGCATCACCAGCTTCTGGGAGCGGGCTCGTACCCACTTGAGATAAGGCTCCAGGGGGATGGAGTTCTTGTGCCCCAGTGTCTTGCTATCTACCCTGTTGGGCATCCTCCAAGCTCTGATAAACCTCTTGCAAAGTCCTTGCGTATCGTTGTCGAAGTCAAAAACTATGTCGGGAATCAACATGTCATGAGGGTCATCCCTCCGAGCATATCCAAATTGTCTCAAAGCCAGACACGGGTTGTAAGTAATGCCCCCTCTGATTCCAAGTAAAGGAACATTAGGATACTCTCTGTAACGGTCAATGATAGTGACATTTTCTCTGGACCGAGAACACCAATGTATATCAGCATGTGTAAGAGTCATCAATCGTTGTGACCATCTCAAACCCCGCTCGTTCTTCAAAACTGATTGTGGAAGGTGCGAAATAAACCACCTTGCCAGGAGAGGAGTGCAGCACATGAGAACACCTCTTTTTCTCATGGTTCGAGTGTAACATGAGTGAAGGGTGTCCCCAAGCAACATAGGTATAGGATTCCTGGATATGAAGATCTTGACAGCATTGATATCTATAAGCTGATCCGGATTCGGGAACAACACCAACCCATAGACAAGGAGTGCCACAACTTCTTCAAAATCTTGTAGGTCAAGGGAATTCCAACATTCTTGTGCTTTCTCAAACAGGAATTTTACCAAGAATCCTTTGATGCCACTTCTAACTTCCCAGTGTCCCTTGATGTCAGATGGTTGTAGGTGTAATGCTTTAGCAACCTCTTTAAGTTTTGTTTCCCTTTCCGTACCGTTGTAGGGTAGTTGACTGAGAATGGGAATCTTCAGAAGCTGGGAAAATTCTTCCAAGGTAGGCACCAATTGATAATCCGGGAAAGTAAAACAATGGTGCAAAGGGTCAAAGAACTGGAAGAGAACTTTGATCATATCTTCTTCAATGTTGGTGTTGGTCAAGCTGATGAGTCTGCCATGCCTTTCACTGAAGGAAGAGTTCTCGGGAATCCTGGATGTAAGCTCCTTAAGCTGAGGAGGGATCCTTACAAGGTTGATCTGAATTGTCTTTCTGCGGATAGTTTCCATGTCCTACAAAACAAGAACAAAGATGAAGATTCGAACCCTTGAAGTGGTTAGTAAATGCATATGATGCTGTATGATGTTATGATGTTATGATAAGGACACACCTCAAGTATTCACAAAGGCAAACATGATAAGGCACACAAGTCACACCAGAAAGCCCTTAGAGTTTAGGCCAGCATGAAGTTTGGGGTACTACCCTCTTGAAGTTGGTGGGCTCAAAACCTGTCCTATCAAAAGTAACCAGGTCCTAAGGAGCTCAATATCATAGGGTTGTTTTCTATGTTCATTGTTTTGATTTAGCCACTGAACTGGCGATCAAAATATTCCAAGAAAGCAACCCTTAATGAGTGTAGTATCGAGTATCTACCAACTTCGAACTGCACCAAAGTCGGTCATCTCACTACCCCTAAAGAGGCCAGGATGGTTCAAGTAAGGTTCCTAAGGTCAGTTGATGCTTCACGACACCACGCGGCGGCCCCGTACTCTCCTTGACTTAACTCAAGGGTTACCGGTACTCACCAAAGTGCCACATCAACGTAGCAAACTGCTTCAACCATGTCGGTATACCCCGCACAGTTCCCTCACAGTTTGTTGCTACTTTCTAAAAAGGTATCCCCCAGATTCGGGTTAGGATCTATGAAACTCCAAAACAGGCCCACAATTTTAAAGCAAGCAAAGCAGGCAATTGAAAACATAAGAGTGGTCTAATTCCTAAGGTACACCTCACTTTTATTCTCCCCAGCAGAGTCGCCAGTTCTGTGATCGGTGGAAATAGAACTGACTGTTTTTTTGCTGGTTTCGCGAAATGTCGCGGTAAGCAAGAGTCGCCACCGTCTTTTATGTTCTCCAACATGGAAAGGACAAAAGCACAGCAAAATTCCTTATTCGATAATGTTTCTCGTTCGGGAGGTATATTTATAGAAAGGGAAGGTGTTAGCACCCTTTCTATCCATGGTTATCCATGGGCTCTTAGGTACTTGCTCTTATGTTTTCAAAATTTGTTTACTTTTCAAGTGTGCGTGGGTTTTGAAAAAAGTTTCGTTTGAAAAATTTCTAAGTAACTCTTGTATCTGTCCTCAAGAGTGTATGAAAAATTTGTTTGAAAACTTTTAGAAAGTGTCAGTGTGAAAAGTATTTTTGTTTGTTTGAAAAGAGCAAGTATCCATGAGAATCTACCTACTCTAAGGAATTAGGCTGTGTAAGAGTCCTTTAGACAGTGCTATCCCACCATTGAGAGGTAGGTAGCACCGTCGTTGGAGGTATTTGGGTCAATTTGATGATTAGGGATAGTGTGGTCACCAAAGCAATGGTAGGACGCCTTATAAGTAACCCTAATGTCCTAGATCCTTTTATCCGAGGCAACCGTTTCGAGGCAACTGGATCTTTAGACAAAAGGGCGACTTCTAAGACACCCTATACTTGATGACCACGTTCGAGGCAACCAGTGAGGCGTACCCTAGAAGTGGCATGTGCTTGTGTGTTGTTTTTTTTAGTTAATTGTCTTTGTACATGTTATTTGTGAGCTACGGATTAATTTTATTATTCATACATTCTTTCATGCATTTTTAACAGTTAGGAGTGCGGAAAATAAATTGCAGAAAGATAAATCTAGCTATTACAAGGCGCGGGTCTATACATCGCCAAAAACAAAAACCCGTTTTGAAAATAAGAACGAGAAATTAAATAAAGCGGTAAAATCCCTAATTAACTATTACATACTCTGTACAGATACATAAATATAATCAAAATAAATAAATACGCGCGAATAGAAATTTAATCGGGAACGTCTTGAGGGTGTTGACCCTTTTTTAAGAAAGAATTGAATTTTTGTCCTTTTTTGCAATTTAAATGAAATTAAGCCTGATTTACTATTCAATTAATTAATTAAAAAAATGTTTTTGTGTTTTTTATGTTTTTAATGAAATGAAATAAAAAGAAATTAAAAATTGGAAGTGAAAGACCTAATTCTAAATTAATTTTACTTATTAAAAAAATGTTAAAATTGTTCTAATTACACAACTAATTAATTAATATTAGAATTTATTTACAAAATAAGTTAATAAATAATGAAATGTTTTTTTTTTGTTTTTATTGTGAAAAATGTTAATTGGTTAATTAAATACTTAATAAAACTAATAATTAATAAAAAGGGAAATTATGAAAGAAAATAAAATAAAAAGAGAAAAAGGAAAAGAAAATAAGAACCCAGGGGGTGTCGGGCCCTTAGGGAGGTGAATCAGGAATTTAGGCCCATTATCTCAAGCCTTTTTGACTTTTGAATCGTCCAGAGGCGCGTTGACCAGGGAGCATGGTGTTCCTTCATTCCCTGGCCTTCAGATCTGTGGGACTGGACACATGGCACGTTGATGCATGAGGGCATATGGTGTTGGTTATTTGGAAGACTGCATAGGAACATATTGGAAAAAATATTAACAAGCCTTTGGGGGACCTGGGAATCGAACCCAGGTCCCAGTGGTCATTGCCAGCGTGTCCTTCCACTGAGCCAATTGTCTTAGTTGAAATAATAATAATAACAAAATATTATATTAGTAAATCAAATGATGCCCTGAAAAAAGAATAAAAACGCGCTTATTTTTGAAATAGCCAATCACGTATCAACACGCCATCATCTTCTTCGCGTTTCCTATAAAATAAGAGTTAGATAGCGGGGGTTTTAAACCCCCACAAACTGCAAATGTAAAAAATAGCGATTAGCAGTACGTGTTATATAAAAAGGGTGCGAGGGTTGCAATGAGTTCGTCTTGTCATTCTGAGTTCAACCATGGGCGTCATGAAGGCTAATTTTACCTATGCTGTAAACCCCCAAATTGGAAGTTTTGAAAACCTAGGTTTCGTTAATGGTGGTTTCTGATTCTGGGTGTTTTAATGCAATTGACTTATGCCAAAAGGTTCCTGTGGATTCAAGCAACACAAAAATAACAAAAGATCATATGAATGATGCATATATTTTGAGTTTCGATTATGGACAAGTTTGACAAACCGTGGGGCTGTGGTGGGTGATTCTTTGAGTGTTGGAGCTTGTTTGTGATTGCAAAATGTTCCTGGGAGTGTTAGGAATATGTTTGAATCTTGAAAACACTTTGAATCGTGCTGAAAGGTGGATTTCAGTTTTCAAAATTCTTTGGAATTTTTGGATTTTGGTTTGGCCGTTTGTGCATACTCTAGGTCGTGAATGAGGCTTGGCTTGCTTGCATATGTACATGTGAATGAAATTAGGTCACATTATGAGCTTAGGATCCATTGCAATTAAGTTTTTGGATTTTGCTTTAACACCATTAAAGGACTTTCCAAGTTTGAAGCAAAACCATGATTTTGTGCTCAAAATAGCCTTGACACAAATTTGGTAGTTGGCGTATGCTGTATGAAAGTTATTCAAACCACAAGATTCCATTCCTTTAATTTTTTTGATTTTATTTGAATTATTATGGATTAAAATGAATTAAATCCACAAAAATTAAATAAAATGAAAAAATAAATGTTTGGTCTTGAAATTAATCATGGGACACGTGGGTGGTATGACAAGGCTGAATCAAGTGGAAGAAAGTGGGCCCTTTTGTCAAAAATTGAAGTTTCAAGGATAGTTGACTTTTGCCATTTCACAAAAATTTCCCAATTTCTCCAATGCATATCTTGCTCAATTTTGATCATATGAACATGTTCTTGGACATTTTGGAAAGGTCTTGAAGTCCTCTAACCAATGCCTTTGGTCCCATGTCATTTTGATTTACCAATCTCAAGTTATGGTCTTTGACTTAAAATGCATTTTTGTTGACTTTTGAAAATGACCTATAATGTTGAAATTGATAACTTTTTGTGAGAGCATTTCTTGGACTTGGAATGTGAAGATGAGTTGTAGGAAATGTCATCCCCTTCAAAATGAGCATTGGATGGGATTTTTCTGATGAACCATGAAAACGTTATGCCTTGGTCAAGTTACAGTTGACTTTTCAGCTGTCCAAAAATAGAAACTTTTGCATCTTGATGATTTTTGAGCCATTCTTGTGAAATCATGATCAAGAATTGATCAAATGATGATTATGGCTTCAAAATAATATGTTGACCAAAAATTTTGACTTTTGACTGCCAAATGACCATTTTACCCCTACAGTTGATTGTGAAGCAATTAGGGCTTTTGACTGTGCAACTTGATACTGTGAGCCTTGAAACTTGACATATGGATGCTTGACAATGTGTATAGGCCTATGGGACTTAATTGAGCCCTTGAAAACCTCAACTTCCTTGCAAGAACCAAAACCCTAAATTTGACTGGCTTAGGAGGATGGTTTGACTGTGCAACCCTTGAGTAGACTTGAGCAAATTGAGATGATGCTTGTCAAAACTTTGAAGAATATGGGAGGGCAAATTTTGGGGTACAACAGTATTCTGTTAAGACCATTTTCCATCAGGCTATCCTTCAGGAGAGAGCTGGCTTCTCGAATATGTATTTGATAGGATCCATTTTAGAGATTAATAAAGTAGTGTGGGTCAACATATACTGTCTTAGTCGGTGAGCAGCCCATGCTAAAGCGCAGCAAGTTTTCTTCAGCAGTGAGTATCTTACTTCAAAGTTGGTAAACTTTTTGCTAAGGTAGTATATTGCATGTTATTTTTGACTAGACTCGTCATGTTGGCCCAATACAAACCCAATTTAATTCTCTAACACTGTTAGGTACATTATTAGAGGTCTTCCTTCAAATGAAGGCATCAGTATGAGAGGTTCTTATAGGTACTCCTTGATTTTGTCAAAGGCTATTTGGCAATCATCGTTCCACTTCACTACTTGATCTTTCTTCTGTAACTTGAAGATCGGCTCACAAGTAGCGGTCAGATGGATTATAAAACTGGTAATATAATTTAGTCGTCCCAGAAGCCTTTGACTTCCTTCACAGTACGGGGAGCTGGAATTTCTTGAGTGGATTTGACCTTAGCGGGATCAACATCAATACCTTTACCACTGACAGTGAAACCTCGGAGTTTACAAGATCTCACCCCAAAAGTGCACTTGTTGAAATTCAACCTCACCTTGTACTTCTTCATTCTTTCAAACAGCTTGTGTATATGGTTAAGATGTTCTTCTTCAATCTGATATCTGGCTATCATGTTATCGATATAGACCTATATATCGTAATGAATCGTGTCATGGAACAAAGCTACCATGGAATGCTGATATGTTGCGCCGGTGTTATTCGAACCAAAAGGCATAGCCTTGTAGCAGAAAGTGCCTCACTGTGTGACGAAGGTAGTTTTCTCCATGTCTTCAGGCACCATCTTGATCTGATTATACCCTGAGAAACTATCCATGAAGGAGAATACCTTATGTTGAGCAGTGTTGTCGACCAGAACATCAATATGTGGAAGTGGGAACTCATCTTTAGGGCTCACCCTGCTCAGATCCCTATAGTCTACACACATACGTACTTTTTTGTCTTTCTTTGGTACCGGAACCACATTTGCAACCCTCTGAGGATATGATGTAATTGCTAATAATTCTGCATTGAATTGCTTCATAACCTCAACCTTGATCTTTTCTGACATCTCGGGACGCATACGACATAACTTCTACTTTATTGGAGAACAACCCTCTTTCATCGGCAGACGATGGACAACAATATCAGTATCAAGCCCTAGCATGTCTTCGTATCACCAAGCAAAGATCTCAACATAGTCATGCAACATTTGGATTAACCTGTTCTTGACACTATCCTCTAGATTGGAATCTATCTTGACTTCTTTCCTGCCTACATCAGTACCCAAGTTTAAAACTTCAACTGGATCTTGATGCGGTTGTATAGCCTTTTCCTCTTGCACTAATAGTCTGGCAAGTTCTCCGGGTATTTCATAATCTTCCTCACCTTCGTACTCGACTTAGTAGATCGGATTTTCAAAGTCATAAGTGGCAATAGCACAGTCGTTACAAATAGGATCTAGAGTGGATGTGGATCTGCAATTTATTGTGTGGGTGTGTGTAAGAACACATAGCTATTTGAAAGTGATAAAAATAAAAGAAAGACAAAGAGCATTAAATTTGAATGCAAACGTCCAATTCTTTATCAAATGAAAATATGTTTATGAAATGACAACCCTTAACAAATGGACGATTGTGCCCTGGGTAAGGCATAAGGCTTAAAGTAATTGTTTAAAAATTACATAACCAAAACTTTGAAAGCAATAAAACAAAAATTAGATATTACTCCTGACTAAAGGAGATTGAGATAAGGTCTTCAGCCTTCCAGTTGCTAAGTCCGGTGCCGATGGTAGGAAAGATCCAACTATCGAGGTCATAATCATTGTCAGCATATTTTATAGCGTTGACTCCATTGTTTCTGAAACATAATGGTGGTGTTCTAGCACGTGCATGATGAACAGCCCTCTGAGCCTCTACAGTAAAACCTAAACCAAATTTGTCAGATTTATACATAATGCGAGGAAGCTGACCCCAAGTAGTACAACCACCTTCTTCTACAACGGGTTTAGCATCCTTCAAAGAAGTCATTCTGAGTGGAACCATGGTAATCTTGGGAATAGTAGAAATGTCTTCAATTGCGGTAAGAAGGATTAATTCAAAAGTCTGACAAGGGATTTCAATGAATTTTCCATCCATCTTTACATATCTTAATTAGTTCAAATGACTTAACATATACTCCTCTTCGCCACAAACAGTAACAACCTTTCCTTTCACGAGATATTTCAGCTTTTACTGTAACATGGAGGTAACAACACCTGCCCCATGGATTCAGGGGCATCCAAGTAAACAAGAATAGGTCGGTCGAATATCCATTACATAGAAAGTGGAGTCGAAGCCCTGAGAACCTACTTTAATTAGGAGATTCACCTCTCTGTGTACCATCCTTTTTGACCCATCAAAGGCCCAGACTATAATATCACTGGGTTTCAGCACAACCCTTTTCATAATCCAATCTGTCAAGAGCACACTTTGGTAGAAAATTTAGTGAGGAACCCGTGTCAACCAATACATGATCTAGAGTAGTGTCCCTGCATTCAATAGATACATACATGGCCTTATTGTGGTTTTTTCCTTCAAGGGTTAAATCGGCATCAGAAAAGCCTTGCCCATTATCAGTAGTTAGGCTAGAAACATAACTTCCAAATTGATCGGCAGAAATTTCTGGGGGCACGTGAGAAGATTTTAAGAACATTACTAAAGCCTGAGCATGGGCCTCAGAACACAGTAAAATGGATAACATGGATATCTTGGAGGGAGTTTGTCCCAACTGTTCGAAAATCTTGTAATCACTTTTATGGATAATCTTTAATACCTCCTCCAACTCTTTCCTGGAGGTATCGTCAGTGGTAACTTCTATAGGTGCCTTCACCTGGTTAGGCTCATTCATTTGTTCTTTTCCCCGAGTTTCAATAGTTGACTCAGTCGCAGTAACTCGTACCAGTGTAGTAGCAGCTTTCAGAGACATTTCCGGAGAGAAAACCCTTCTGCTTCTGGTAACCTTATTGGTCCTAACAATATTGTTAATAGTGGGATCAGTAACTTCAGTACCTTCATATTCAGTAGTCAATAGTTCTTGCTTGACGTCGTGGTAGTAGACGTCGAATCCATAGTTCCAGGGGATAGCTTTGTTCGAGGAGTACGAAATTGGTCTGGGTGTAGTGATTATTAGGGGAGAATCCTTGGGTTTGGTAATGATCCTTACAGGACCCTTGGAAGTGATCCTGGTAGGAGTTCCAGAAATTACAGATAAATCTTGAAACAAATTCTCAACAGATGGAATCTTCTCAACCAGAATTAAGTGATTGTCCATTAGATGCTGAATACCTTTTTCCAGCAATTTATAGCCATTGGGTTGGGCTGCGTAGCAGTAACATCTTTCAATACAACCTTGAAATAAACTGGCTTGCAACATATTCTTCTTGATAATTAGGAGGGGAGTAACCAATTCACTTACAATAGAGATATACAAAACATCATCAATAGCAGTAATGCCTTTATCGTGCTTAGGCATTGGTGCATTAATCACAATGGGAGTCTCGAATGGATCAAAATCAATCTCTTTATTGTCAATCATGTCTTGGATTTTGTTTTTCAAGGCCCAATAGCTATTAGTGTCATGCCCAGGGCTATTGGAATGGTAGGCACACTTCACATTTGAATTATAACGGGGAGATGAGGTGTTGGGATTCTGAGGAGGATCCCTTAACATTATCAGCCTTGCTTTTAAAAGATGTTGCAATGCATGAGAAGTCGCATGTTGATCTTAGTAAATTGTATTTTCGATGCGTATGACCTATGGTCATTTCTAGTACGACCCTTCTTGCCATACACAACATTTGTTTCCTTCTTACTGTTGAAGGTCTTCTTTATAGTACTTGAAGACGCGGCCACTTAAATCTTTCCACTTCTAATACCCCCCTTTAACACGTTCACCTGTTAGTATTAATTCGGTAAAACTAGATGAAGAACTTCCGATCAAATGATTAAACAAAGGCCCTGCCAAAGTGTCCATGAACATATCAAACAGCTCCCTGTTAGACAGAGGAGGTTGAACTCTTCCAACCAAATCTCTTCATTTCTAGGCATATTCTTTAAACCCTTTATTCGAGCCTATAGTCATACTTTATGGTTGCACACGAGTTGGTGCAAGGTCAGCATTATATTGATATTTCTTGTAAAAGGAAGCAGCCAGGTCTTCCAAAGTACATATATTGGTTCCTTCCAGCTGATAGAACCATTCCAGTTGTGTCCAAGATAAGCTCTCTTGAAAGAAGTGAATCCATAACTTTCTGTCAGCAATGTGGGGTTTGATCTTCCAGACGTAAGACCTTAGATGAAGCTTAGGACGAGAAACGCCATCATATTTGTAAAAGACGAGGACCTTGAACTTGTGAGGGATGACAACCCCCGAGATAAGCCCCAACTCTTCAAAATCCATCCCATGAACTTTCTGGATCTCCATAGCATTAAGTCGATCTTCCAGCTATTTGTATATGTCATCAGCGGGAGGATACTATTGAGCAGAATAGTCTGCATCAAAAGCTTGTCCAAAACCAAGGTTGTTATTCTCTTCAGCTTTCACACTCTTGTCATCTTCTTCTTGGTTATCGTCTTCATTTGATGGGACCTCAAAATCTAGAGCCCTTTTGACCGAACCATTGAATCTTCTTCCCATATTAAGAAAGACTGTTGGCTTCTTAGTCTTATTTTTATCCTTTTGTGATTAGGGTATAACTCGTATTTTCCCTTAGCTAAGTCTAGGAACAGTTGCTGAAACTGAGCGTTCTGAGCTTGAAGTTCTTTCATAGTTTGTTCTAGGGCCATCTTTTACTGAAATAAATAGTAAGAAGATGAGAAAACATGTACTGGGAAAATACATGTTATTTAATGACATGCATGATACATGGATGCAATGTTTTCAAGGATCTCACGGGATAAACAAAAGGAAATGTTAGAAGTTGAGTTTGGCTGCAGCTTTGACTGAAGAACTTTGTGTTGTTGAACATCCTTTTATGAGAATCAAGCTCAACTTGTCAAGTGGGTCCTAGCCTTTAACTCAAGATAATGTACTTCTATCTTTAATGGCATTTGGTTAGAGGAAAATAAATCCTCTTGCCCCTTTCTAGACATCTAGTTCGTGATAAACCTGCATCACATGCCCTTGAGATCCTTGAAATGGTCAGAAAAATGCTATGGTATGATGTCATGATGTTATGATGTCATGTTTGAACAGATAACAAACACAAACAAAGCACACAAGAGCCTTAGGTTTAAGGCTTGCATGGGGTTCGTAGGTAAGTACCCTCTCAAAGTTTAAGTTGGCTCAACATGTCCTAAGAATAGTAATCGGGTTCTAGGAGTCTCACATCACCGATCTTTCTCACAGGCTTTATTTTAGCAAAGCAACTGACTTTCCACCCAAATATCCTGAGAGTCAAATCTCAAGGAGTGTAGCATCGAGTATTAACCAACTTTGGACTGCACCAAAGTCGGCCATCTCACTACCTTCTAATGGCTAATTTAGGTCAATTAAGGTTTTAAAAGTCAGTTAGTGCTTATGACACCACGCGGTAGCCTGGTGTTCTCCTCGACTCACTCAAGGGACACCAGTACAAACCAAAGCTTTGCACTAACATAGCCATCACGTCAACTATATCGATCTATGTTGTACATTTTCCATGATCTATAGCTACTTACTAAGGTCCCCAGATCCGGGTATAGGATCTTTGCAAGAAAGTAAGCCCGAGAAAACCCCAAATGTAAATAAAACAATTCAAACAATGCAGATAAAATGATCTAACTCTAAGGTAACCCCTCTTTTTTAGTTCTCCCTAGCAAATTCACTAGTTCTGTAATATTGTGGGAGATATGACTTTGTTTTTTGTGTTTTATCACAAATGTTGTGGATTTCTAGAGTCACTGCTGACTTTTCTCTTATCCAATAAGGAAAAGGTGAAAAGAACAGGAAAGACCTTTTTCAATTTTGAGTTAGGGGGGTAGATTATGAAAAGGGTAGGTGTTAGCACCCTTTTCATCCATAGTTATTGGTGAAATATTTGAGTCCGCTAGCTCACTTTGTTTTGAGAATTACTTTGTGAAGGTGTTTCAAAAATATTTGAAAATTGCCAATTGTAAGACGAGACTTTCTAATGATTCTCGTATTTGTCCTCGAGAACGCGTACAAAGTGTTTGTTTGAAAAAAAATTGAAATTTTTTTGTGAAAGATGTTTTTGTTTTGAAATGTTTGTGAGCAAGCGATTAACAGCGGTCTACCTACTCAAAGTATTTATTGTACTTTTCCTCCTCCTTTAGATAGTGTTATCCTACCATTAGTTAGTAGGAAGCCCTATCGTTAGATGTGAAGAGACAGACACGGATCATCGTACAGTCATCGAAGGCAACCGGTAAGGATGCTTTAGCAATTATCATTAAGGAACTAGATCATTTACCGAAGGCAGCATCAAAAGGATCATCGAAGGACTATGATCTTTGTTTTCGAGGGACTGTGCTAAAGCGTCCCCACGTTCGAGGGACATGATTGTTTTTTTTTCCGAGGCAACAAAGGAGGCTACCGTAGAGGTGCGACTGTGCAAGGTGATTTTTTTCCCAATTATGTTTATCTTTGAAATTAGGGTTAGCTATCGATTATTTTTAGTCTTTTCATGCAATCCTATTTACTAACAGTAACATTGTAAAATAGAAAACAGTAAATGTGCAGAAAGTAAAAGTGGAAAATAAACCCTAGACTATTAGAATGCTTCAGGGCAGTTACGTAAGTAAAATAATGTGGGAAGGTAAACCCTTATTACTATTACAAACCGGGAAACAATTACAATAATAATGAAAAGAAATTTGAGAGATAAAAAACTATGTTCGCATAGTCGATCTAAAAAAATATGAAAACTAGAAAAGAAAGGATTTTTTGGTATTTTTTATGAAAAATTGGTTTGTGATGAATTTATTAAAAAAACCTAAGAAAAATAATTAAGTTTAGTGAACTCAATTAATTTAATTAAAAAAAACTTAAAATCTACTTTTTTTAATTAATAAAATAATTAATTAAATTAAAAAGGTGATTAAAACTAAACCTAATTAATTAACCTAAACTAATATTTTAATATTTTAATTAATAATAAAAAACAAATAATTAAAAGAAAAGAAAGAAAATATAAAAAGAGAAAAGAAAAATTGGGCCTGATTTGAAGCAATTTGGGGGGTGCTGAAAAGCATTTTGAAACTCTTGATGAAGCAAACTTCATATTCCAACATGTCTTGATGAAATATGATTTTTGAGATTTGATTTTGATCCAAAAGTCAAGGTTGGACTTCTCAGCACGCAAATGACCAGTTTTCCCTTGTGAATGGTCTGCTTGGAGAAATTGATAATTCAAGGCCTGGAATTGGATGAGAGGAAATTTGAGGATCCAGGGTGATTCCTTGAGAAATGAGAGAGAAAATTTTGGGGTGCAACACATGGTTTACCAATAAACAAAATTGTGTATCTTTGTCTACTGTTGAATCTGAATACATAGCAATGTGTAGCAACTGCTCTCAATCGGTTTGGATGAAGAAAATTTTAACTGAGTACAAGTCACACAAGATGTCATAACATTATTTTGTGACAACCTGAGTACAATTAACATTTCCAAAAACCCTATTCAGCATAGTAGGACTCAACACATTGATATCGGGAATCACTTCATAAGTGATCTTGTTGAAGACAAAATAATAACTCTTGAACATGTTAGTATTGAAAATCAGCTTGTTGATATCTTCATAAAAGCGTTAGATGCAGTTCATTTTGAAAAATTGAGAAGGAAACTAGGTATATGTGTCTATGAAGACCTATAACAATTATTGTTATCATGGTGGGCCAATAAATTTTACCACATGTCTTCTGGTATTTTATTGGCTATGGAAAGAGAGAGATTCTTTTTACTTTATGGTATGTTTGATGGGACATATGCTCTAGATGATGGTGTGACATCATCTAAAGAGAAGCCTATGTTATCAAGAGTATTGGTAATGCCGCTGATGTTGGTGCATAACTACTGGTTGTTGTTGTACCCCAATTTTTTCCCCTAAGATCCCTTCATCATACCATGTTGATTCCATTACAATAAGATCAAACTAGGATTCTTGGTTCCCCTCCCTATATTTTTCTTGGCACTTTGAGGAATCACCAAGCACCTTGACTTGTGTTCTTTTGTGATCATGAATATTTTTTGTCTTGATTTCTTCTTTTAATTAAGAAAATTCAATGTTGGTTTGTCTTACTTGCTATCCATGTAGGTAAAGGCAATGAGATTTAACAATTTACCCCATGGGTTCATGAGTTTATTTCCAAGCCCTAGTCAATAAAGCTTGAGAAGTTCAAGCCTCAACATTGAAGTTGTTTTGGAGGAAATAGCATGGCAAGCTTATTTTGGTTCACCATATCTCAAGATTATCAAATTTGACCCAAAAAGTACAAGGGGTTGATTGTAAAATAGTCATGTTTGGACAAGATTTTATTCCTTTTGGTCACAAGTGCATATTTCTCTCAATTATCAAGATATGGAAGTGGTTGTGGTTGATATGAGTTCTCATTATCATCCTCAACAACTTATATTTACAAAGCATTTGTGTTGGTACAAGAAGTTTGTTCAAAATTGTCAAAGTTCCTCAAAGCATTTGCTTGATCTAGGAGCTAGGGTTTTGAACTTCAAAGGAGTATACCTTGCTCATCTTTTGGTATTTTTGAGTGATTCCAAAGACATCATTCTCTTAAAAGGGTTATTAACAAATCACTTCAAAAGTTCCAAGGAGTTTTCATGTGGAAGAAAATTTATGAGGAAGAAAGATTAAAAGTCCTCTAGATGAATCCCCAATTTTCCATGTGTGACTTCAAATGATCCTAACTTGGTCAATTTTTATCACCTTGAGCCCATTCTTTTCCCATAATTTTCTTGAATATGTGAACTTTATGCCTTATTTTATGTGAAAAGTGAGAAAATGGATGGGAATTGCCTTAAGGATACAAAAGATTATAGGTCATTTCATGATTTTTTGCCAACTTCAACAATTCATAACTCTCTCAATTTTTGGAGATTTTGAATGGTTCAAGTCCAAAAATGTCATTCAAGAGATTTACTTCATGCCATCTTTTTTGGTCAAGAGCAAATTCTAAGTGGAAGGCTATGTTTGGATGCAAGACATTATAGGTCACTTTTGAAGAAACATTTGAAATATTTCTAAGTATGGAAAGTCAACCATTTTTCTCCAACATTGACTCATTGCAACTTTTAGCTCAAGCATACATTTAACTCCATTCTTTTTCCATTGCAAAGCTTGTAACCTCGTCTTTCTAAAGGATCAAGAATCATGCCCTAAGACCCCTTGAGTTGAAAATACCATTGTTTTAAAATTGGTAACTTAGAACTGAATTTCTCACCAAGTCAGAATTTTGAAATCCATAATGTGGCCTCTAATCACAAGATTTATACGCGTTTTTGATTTAAACTTGATTAACAAACTTGCCAGAAGTGTTTAGCACCTCAAAACGCAAGGATTGGATGAGTTTTGGTGAAAATAAGATCACACTTCACTCGTGCATTAGGTTTGCACGAACTCCCTCCAAAATGCATCATTCACTCTTCCTTTTGATCCCATTTTCTTCTCCTATAAATACATGAACTATCCCATTCATTTTCTCAAGCTTGGATAGCCAGAATCACCCTGCCAAACTTATTCGATAACTCAGAATTCAGCAACTTCGAAATCCATATACAAGCCTTTTTCAATCCAATTTTTTCATCAATTCACCTTCCTTAATCTTCCCTGAAGCTAACCATATAATTACATTCAAGAATCGTGCCCTATATTGATCTATAGAAGTCCAGTTTTAGAGCTCTGCAACTCAACTTCAATAGGTATATTTCTTCATCAATTCTTTAAAACTTTGATATCATTGTGATTCTCTCGTTGCCCTGGTCCTAGTTGCAACACTTACTTTTGACTGGAAACACGTTTTGACCATGAAATTTCAAATCCCTTTTCAAAACTTTCCTTCCAAATTGCTTAAGCTACAGTTTATATAAATTTGGCGCGAGAGTGTGGTTGTCTTCGTCTTGAAAAGAAGAAGCGAATGACATAGGTCTGAGCTTTTGATGTTACATTTTGAGAGACCTGCAATTCACGTTGGTTGGAGGTTGAAGATGACCAACGTGTCATCTTCCAACCAATGATGGCGTGCCGCTTGTTTTTTTGAATTCTGATTTTATTTTTGATTCTATGCTTTATTCACTAATGTCCATGATATGCACAGCGTGCCAGATCCTTTGGATCTAATTACTAACGCGTTTTGACTCTCATCCAATGGTCCACATATTTTTTTTATTTTCTTTTCTGATTTTTATATTTAATTATTTTAAACTTCAAAAATCATAGAAAATTCAATTTAAGTCCAAAAAATATGAAAAAATTGTGAAAAATATTTTTGATTATTCTCTTTTTGATTTATAGTTTTTCACAATTTAATTTTGTGTTTTGGTATTTTTTTATAAATTTACACTTTATTTGAATTGTTTTAAATGTTTAAAAATACTTTTATGCATTTTTAAATTCTGAAAAAAATTATGGAATGATCCAATGATATTGTGACAAATATTGGTGACCTTATTTTTTTTTTGTCTGACTTTGTTATTTTTTATCATTTTTGGTTTATTTTACCCCTTTTCTTTTAATTTTAAAAATAGTTTCTGACTTTAAAAAATTACCAAAAAAATTATAAAATCATTTGAGTCCTTTTCTGATTTTTCTATGGTCTTACTAATCACTAATACTTGACTTTATCCTTTATTCTTTTATATACCCCTTTTATATTTATCCACTATTTACTTTTAGCATTTACATTTCATGCCATTTTCATCTTTGCTCATTTGAGTATTTACTTTCTTGTCATTTTTATTTTTGCTCACTTGAGTTTTACTTTTCTTTTTAAAACACCTAATAATCAACACTAACCCTAAAAATCTTTAATGATACTTGGACTATTTGGTTACTATCCTTAGCATTATGGAGCATTTGACTTTTTAGACTTAGGATTAGAAACCTTGGTCTATGATTGGAGACCTTGTGATCTTATCTGATTATTTTGTCTGGAGCTCTTGAGGTATACCTAAACACATTGGGTTGTTTTTTTTGTTTTGTGTGCAGGTTATTGTGATTACACCCTTTGTTTGTAATCTGGAATTCACCTGTATACAGTCGTTACTCTGCCCAATTTTTTGTGAAGACTTAATACACTTGAAGTTTGGTTCTCTCAAGAGGTCTAATATTTTTTCTTGTTTGGTTTCAATCACAAGAATTGGAATTCTATCTTGGCTCATAGTGTCAAGTATTGGCTTCTTGTTGGTTATATGGTTCTTATCCCTAGCTTTTACCTTATGCTTTAGGATATCCTCTTCTTCTCCTCCCATCTTCTTTAATTTCAAAAATCTTCTCCCTCCTTTTGAAAACTCTTCTTGTTTTAAACTTGAACCACTTTCATAATAAACTTGGACTTGGGTCCATGCATTTTCAAAAAATTTCATAAATAAACTTCAATAAACTTAATAATACTTTGACATTTTTGTGAGAAGACTAAAAGTCAATCAATCTCATTTCAAACCATTTTGCCACTTTGGCTTTTATCTTTAAACTTTTCTCAAAAGATTGAACTCTTGTTAATCCTTGTAGTGATGCAAACAACTATACTTCTACAAAATATAGTGAAGAGATATATTTTCCACTTGGGTGTTGAGTGAGGCATTGTTGATTTTAAAATCCAAGCCATATCCTCCACTTTGAGATGATGCAAATTCTCCTTTCTTATGATTATGTTTTCCACAGGGACAATGACAATGATGTTTTATCTTATAAAATTAACCAACACGTTTGTGTTTTTTTTTTTAAAAAAAAAAATAGGAACGACGTGTACCCTGATCCCCTATTTCACGAAAAGGTGGTACGTAGGCACTAAAGGTTCGCAACTGCGGCGGGTGCAAAAATCATAAAAAAATATATTTCTTTTCTCACCTCCACCATCTATTTTTACACAACATTTTATAGCCAAAATATACAGATTTTTCCAAGAGGTTCTTGCGGAGTACCATAGATGTTTAGGGTGCTAATACCTTCCCTTTGCATAACCAACCCCCTTACCTTGAATATTTCCCCCTCTATTTGGGTTACTCGCTCTTTTCCCATTCCTTTGGAAACAATAAAGCACGTTGGCGATTTTTATTTTAATTTGTATAAGTCTAGTCAATCCAGTGGCTTAGTCTTAAACATTTCCACCGCTACAGAAAAATGGCGACTTCACTGGGGAAAGGTTGACCTCTTGGTAGTCCATCCCTAAGTGGGTTGAGCCTATCTTTGTTTATATTTGTATATGTGTTATTATTGTTTTTGTGTTATATGTTGTATATATGTTTGTCTGGATTTTCCTGGTTTTCAGGGTGCTTGGTGATTACTTATAAGTCCTATAACCGGACTTGGGCAAACTTTAAGATAGGACGGGCGGTATAGTCATGTTAACTTTGAGGGAGTAATCCCAAAAAATGAGGCATGAGATCCCCCACTCAGTGGAGGCCCTTTTGACTGTAGTGTTGTTTACCGAGTAATCGGTAAGACGTACTGCTTTCGACCTGGGAGCCTGCTAAAACTGAGGACCGTAGAATACCAAACCCATCTTGGCCTTTTAGGTGTAGTGCGGAAGCTATGACGGAGTAATCCGGAAATAGTTGTCACGCGATACTACGCTCGGATGAGTTTTTCTTAAGAATATTACTAATTACCAAGTTAATCGAGAAGTTGGTAATATCCGAAGGAAGGATGTAGACTCTGGGAATCTCTAAAACCTTGTTTGGCAGGTGATAACTTTTAGACCAATACCTTATGGGTAGTACCTTTGACCTCATGCTCGTGACGTTGAACCTATGAACCCTATATGTATGATCTTGTGTGTGATTGATGCATCATGCATCCATGCACTCATAAGCATCTTTTGGAGAGATCTTATTTCAAGGGATTTAAAAGTTGACCATTTATGAATATCTCATGTACTTTTTAACCATGGATTCTGGAAAGAGAAAGAGAGGGAAGTACAGTTTCAAGGATCCCAAGATAGATGAGTTGATCAGTTTAATTCCCGAGATCGAGTGTTCTACATACTTTCGAAAGAAATATGGATCCATTATTCCTCTCATGAAGTTGAAGATGAAGGAGGGTATTCTCTCGACCTTGGTCCAGTTCTATGATCTGATGTATCATTGTTTTACTTTTCCCGACTATCATTTGATGCCCATACTGGAGGAGTATTCTTATCTATTGGATTTACCTGTTATCAATCGTGTTCCTTTTACTGGTTTGGAGGGTGAGCCAAAACCACATGAGATTGCTGCTTTGATTCATCTGGGGAAGTCTGAGGTGGAAGCCCATATGACTACTAAAGGAGAGATTAGAGGATTACCAGCTCAGTTCTTATTGGAGAAAGCTCGTTACTTTTCCAGGATGAAGAGTACAGTTATTTTTTAGGCCATCTTTGCTCTACTTGCTTACGGGTTGTTCTTATTTCCTAATATGGACAAGTTTGTTGACATTAATGTTATCAGGATCTTCATGATTGGAAACCCAGTTCCTACCTTGTTGGGTGATGCTTATTACTCTACTCATCTTCGGAATTCTTATCATGGGGGTGATTATCTATTGCACACCTTTGTTGTACCGATGGTTTATCTCTCATATACCTTAGTCTGATGCTTTTTGGGATGTCAAGAAGGAACCCCGTTGAGCTCCTAAGATCATGGAACTTACTCACTCGAATATTGATTGGTATCATCGAGCTTATCAGGATGTAAAGATTATTGACAGTTGTGGTAGTTTCCCCAATGTGCCTCTTCTTGGTACAAAGGGAGGAATTAACTATAGCCATGTTCTTGCACAGTGGCAGCTTGGTTATCCGATGAGGGATAAACCAAATAGTATTCATTCGAGTAGTTTCTTTCTGAAGGAAGGAGAAGACCATAGGGAAGCTAGGGAGCAGATTGCAAAGGCCTGTCGTCACATTCATAAGAAGAGTAGGAAGGATTTGGGACCTAGGGGTGCTGTTTCTTTGGAGCCATATCTTCAGTGGGTCCAAACGAGAGCTATTTAGTTGAAGATGCCATATTCTCGGGAAACACATATGTGTGATCTATTTATGAAGACCACTCCTCCCTTATTATATGATCTAGAAGAGCTGCAACTTGCTTTGGTTAGGATGCAACAGGAAAAGGACGCTTGGAAGAATAAGTGCCAAACTTTAGAGATTTCCTATAGAGCGGACTTGAAGGAGTCAGACGACTTGATTGAGATCCTTGAGAGTTGAGTTGTAGAGACTATGGAGAGGCAAGGGGATTTATTTTCTCCTATACCTCAATCAGATGTTGATCACTCACTTCCTAATTTAGGTGATTAGAAGGAGGTTGCCATCAGACATGCGGAAGAAAACCAGAGGATGAAAGCTCAGATTTCCAGGCTCACGGGGAAGCGCCAACGTATAGAGTGATCTCCATCAGTTTTACTTCTCAAGGTTTTAGATTTTATTTTCATCTTGTACTTGGGATCATTGAAACTTGAAATCCATTTTGGAGTTGTTATAATAAAAAATTTCAGTATTTCAAATGCGTTATTACTTTGATATTTGCAATATGTCCATAAATTTTAAATCCCTTGAAATATTAAATAAAATAAAATCATGTGCATTACATATCATGCATCATATTGCACATATTTATTGTATTTGTTATGCATATCCAAGTCTTACCAAGCTTCTTTACTTCGTTCAGCAAGTTGTCTCACCACTACATAACTCGGGCTAATTTCAGAAAGAAGATGGACAACTTAGAATAAGAGAATCGCAAGTTGCGCGAGGAAGTTTATGCTTTGAAGGCCGGCATGGCCAATCTGACAAGGGAAACTACTAAAGCTCCGACTGTTTTCGTATCTGCTACTCCAGCTGTTGTTCAGAATCGCATGCCTCAAGGTTATCCATGGGGAATGCCAGAGAATTTTGCACTTGAAGGTTTCAATCTTGGTCCTCAAGTTACTCCGATTGTTCAGACTATTGTTACTCTGACACCTCCTGTGGTGCATGCTTCTGCTGTTGCGCCTCCTCTGGTAAATATGGTTTCGTTTGTTAATGATGATGTGTGTCGTCCTTTCCCTCCACCGAGTGAAGACTTGGGTCTTTATGACAACATGGATGATTTTCAAGAGCAGTTTGACAAGATGCAAAGAGAGATGAAGGCCCTCAGGGGAAAAGAACTATTTGGGCAGAATGTGAATGAGTTATGCTTGGTCCCGAACGTTAAGATACTTGCTAAGTTTAAGGTCCCGGAGTTTGAGAAGTATAAGGGCAACACTTGCCCCTGTGCTCATCTGGTGATGTGCGCGAGGAGAATGTCTACCCATACTGATGATCAGCGTCTGCTGATTCACTATTTTCAGGATAGTTTGACCGGTGTTGCGCCAAACTGGTATATGAGTTTGGACAGCGCCAATATCCATACTTTCAATGATTTCAGAGAAGCATTCATCAAACAATACAAGTACAACATGGACATGGCGCCTGACCGTGATCAACTCAGGGCCATGGTTCATAAAGACAGGGAATCGTTCAAAGAATATGCACAGAGATGGCGTGAGGTAGTGACCCAAGTGATTCCTCCCATGGAAGAGAAGGACATGACTAAGATTTTCTTGAAAACGCTGGGTGCTTTCTACTACGAGAGGATGGTAGCAAGTGCGCCAAGTGACTTTACTGAAATGTTAGGAATGGTTATCCGCTTAGAAGAGGTTGTAAGAGAGGTCCGTTTAACGAAGAGTGAAAGTTCTGGAGGTGTGAAGAAACCGTCTTATGGTTTTACCAAGAAGAAGGAATGGGATGCAAATGTTGTTATGCAAGAGAGGAGGGTTAATACTCCTATAAGGAATTATCAGCATCATCAGCAAGTTGCCTCAGTTACTCCAGTTGTGGGTGCAGCTCCAAGTACCGTTGCTTACCAGAGACCGTCCCCACAGGGGAATCAAGGGTATAATCAGATAAGGGAGAGTTATGACCTTATTCCTATGAGCTATACAGAGTTACTACCGGCATTGATTCAGAAGAAGTTAGTCCAGACCCGACCACCTCCCTCCGTACCATCACCATTGCCTTGGTATTACAAAGTAGACCAAACATGTGTTTTTCATCAGGGAGCACCAGGGCATAATATTCAGAATTGTTATCCTTTGAAAACTGAGGTGTAGAATTTGGTGAAGTCTGGTGTTCTATCTTTCAAGGATGTGGGACCTAATGTGAAAGATAACCCTCTACCCAAGCATGGGGGAGTAAATGTTGTGAATATGGTGGTCGGTTGTCCAGGCGACTTCCGGATTTTTTATATTAATCTGGTTAGAGGAGATTTGGTGAAAATGCATACAGACCTTTGTGAATTTAGCTACTATACGCGTGACCATTCTGATTGTGCTATTTGCAGTACAAACATACAGGGTTACGATAAGATAAAGGCTGATTTACAAGAGATGATGAAGGAGGGCCTAATCCACATAATCAGGCCTAGGGCAGAGTATGAAGAGGAGGTGAATATTGTTTCTGGATGTCCTGGAGAATTCAGAATTTTTGATGTAGAGTATATGAATGAGGACCTTGTGCAATTTCATGCAACCTTCTGCCATATGGCTGGTCCAGTGGAACACAAATATGGAACTTGCCGAGTTTGCTGTCGAGATTCCCGAGGATGTTCAATCGTGAAGAAGGGTGTTCAGTCGTTGTTAGATAACAGAATTATCAAGGTTATAAGTCAAAGGGATGATTACCATGAAGTTGATATGGTTGAGGTTTGTTTGACTAAAGAAGATTCGGATAAAGAGTATGCCTCCGCAGATGAGTATTTCTCCTCAGATGAGGATTTATTTTCCAGAAATGACTCAATAATGACTAATTGTGTTAAAGAAGGGGTAAACATAATTGTACCTTGTTTTGGGGAACCCGCCCATCTTGAAGTTGAGTATTATAGCAAGCCAGTTGTTACCCCATTGGTGATTAGTTTGCTGGGTCCTATCCCCTACAAGTCAGATAAGGTTGTTCCTTACAAATACAATGCTACAATCTTATCAGATGAAGTTGTTGTTGGAACCCAGTTCCAAGCCTTATCCATTTACAATATAAGAGGAAATGATAATTCCATGGTTTCACTTAAGGATGCGCAGCAGGTTGTGCGTAAGGATCATAGTGAAGTATGGGGACAGATTGTGGATCTATCTATGAACAGGAACAGAGCTGGCTTGGGGTTCTCTTTGAAGAATGACAAGGGTAAGGGCATGAAGCTGAAGTCTGCTGTGAGCATGTATCAAGACATCTTCTGTAGCTGGGGTTATCTTCATCCAACTGTTTCCAGGATTAATGCCATTGTGAAAGATGAAGCAGAGCAAGAAAGGCCGAATTATGTGACGCATAGAGTTAGGGTTCAGAACTGGATCACCATTGGTGTTCCCTCTTGCATACATGTTTCAAAGTAATTTATTTTGTTAATATTTTTGAAAAAGGCTTTCACTATTCCTAAGGTGGAAGTATTAATGTTGTAGGGCTTATCTGTTTGCTGTGACTTTTAAAATCAATAATAAAAGTTGTCTTTGTTTCCCAAATTGTGTCTTTATTTTCTGCTTTTTCTTGGAAAATGGTAATAAAAAAAACCTTTCAAAATAAATAATAACTGAAATTCAATCTGCATGATCACTTGTTATATGTGTCAGTTTCTAAAAGCAATCATAAATCATATGTGCAGATTAATTAAAAAACTCGTTGAATACAATGACCCTGCACCCTCTCCCAACTTTGAATGTTCTGTGTATGGGGCTGAAGAAGAAGATTATGATGAGATTCTAGAAGAGGTCTCACAGTTGCTTGAGAACGATTAAAATACCATTCATCTATATAAAGAGCCATTTGAAGTGACCAATTTGGGTTCAGAAGAAGATCCGAAGGAAGTCAAGATTGGAGCATTGTTGCATCCTGATGTAAAGAGCAGGTTGATTGAGTTGTTGAAAGAGTATGTGGATATTTTTGCTTGGTCTTATCAAGATATGCCTGGTCTAGATATAGATATTGTAAAGCATCATTTGCCTTTGAAGCCAGAGTGTCCGCCAATTAAACAAAAGTTGAGAAGAACTCACCCAAATATGGCAGTGAAAATCAAAGAGGAGGTTATAAAGCAGACTAATGCTAGTTTTCTTTTGACTACAGTGTCTCCTCAATGGATTGCCAATATTGTCCCAGTACCGAAAAAACACGGAAAAGTCCGCATGTGCGTAGATTACAGAGATCTAAATAAAGCTAGTCCAAAAGATGATTTTCCATTACCACACATTGATATGTTAGTGGATAGAACAGCAAAATTCAAAGTATTCTCGTTCATGGACGGATTACCTGGGTATAATCAAATAAGAATGGCTCTGGAGGACATGGAAAAAACAACGTTTATCACACCATGGGGAACATTCTGTTACAGAGTGATGCCCTTCAGGTTGAAGAACGCTGGTGCAATGTACCAGAGGGCTATGACAACCCTATTCCATGATCTGATGCACAAGGAAATCGAAGTATATGTTGATGATATGATTTCAAAATCCCAGACTGAAGAAGGGCATGTAAAAGATTTGCTGAAGTTGTTTCAGCGTTTGAGGAAGTATCGTCTCCCCTTGAATCCAAATAAATGCACCTTCGATGTTCGATCAGGGAAATTTATGGGTTTCATTTCTAGCTAGAAAGGAATTGAAGTTGACCCTGATAAAGTCAAAGCAATTCAAGAGATGCCAGCGCCAAGAACTAAAAGGAAAGTCAGAGGTTTCCTCGGGCGTTTGAATTATATTTCCAAATTCATTTCCCACATGACTGCAACATGTGAACCGATATTTAAGTTATTAAAGAAATATCAAGGTTGTGTATGGATGGATGACTGCCAAAGGGAATTTGAAAGTATTAAAGAATATATGCTTGAACCTCCTATCTTGCTCCCTCCTGTCGAAGGAAGATCGTTGATTATGCATCTGACAATGTTAGATAAATCCATGGTTTGTATTCTGGGACAACAGGATGAAACATGGAAGAAGGAGTTCCCCATTTATTATCTCGGTAAAAAATTCACTGATTGTGAGTCGCGGTATTCCATGCTGGAAAAGACATGTTATTCTTTATCCTGGGCGGCAAAGCGTTTACAACAATATATGTTGAATCACACTATTTGGTTGATCTCCAAAATGGATCCAATCAAGTACATTTTTGAAAAGCCTACTCTTACTGGGAGAATTTCCCGCTGGAAAATGTTGTTATCTGAATATGATATCAAATATCGCACTCAAAAAGCTATTAAAAGCAGTGTGTTGGCAGATTATGTTGCTCACCAACCAGTGGAGGATCACCAGCCTGTAGAATATGAATTCCCCGATGAGGATGTGATGTTCCTGAAAGTGAAAGATTGTGATGAACCATTGCTTGAGGAAGGTCCTGACCCTGAATCTCGTTGGAGTATGATATTTGATGGAGCTGTGAATGCTTATGGTAAAGGAATTTGTGCCGTGATTGTCACTCCCCATGGATCGCACATTCATTTTACCGCAAGGTTAACATTTGATTGTACTAATAATATGGCAGAATACGAGGCTTGCATCATGGGTCTCGAAGAAGCTATTGATCTTAGAATTAAAATTCTAGATGTGTATGGTGATTCAGCTTTGGTAATAAATCAAATTAAAGGAGAATGGGATACTCGTCACCCCGGCTTTATCCCTTCCAAATATTATGCTAGAAGATTGTTACACTTCTTTAACAAAGTTGAATTCCATCACATTCCTAGAGATGAAAATCAAATGGCGGATGCTCTGGAAACTCTGGATTCTATGTACCAAGTGAATACTTGGAATGATATACCTTGAATTATGGTTCGGCGGATGGATAGGCCCGCTCATATGTTTACAACAGAGGAGGTAGCAGATGAAAAACCTTGGTATCATGACATCAAGCATTTTCTTCAGACTCAGGAATACCCGATTGGTGCTTCGAAGAAAGATAGAAAGACATTGAGAAGATTGACATGCAGTTTCTTCCTCAGTGAAAATGTGTTGTATAAGAGAAATTATGACATGGTCTTGCTCCTATGCATGGATAGACACGAAGCAGACATGTTGATGCATGAGGTTCACGAAGGTTCGTTTGGCACTCATGCCAATGGACATTCGATGGCTAAAAAGATGCTAAGGGCAGGTTACTATTGGCTGACAATAGAATCTAATTGTTATAAATTTGCAAAGAAGTGTCATAAATGTCAGATTTATGTAGATAAGGTCCATGTGCCTCCGACACTTCTCAATGTGATATCTTCCCCATGGCCTTTCTCTATGTGGGATATTGACATGATAGGGATGATAGAACCTAAAGCTTCGAATGGACACCGTTTCATCTTGGTAGCAATTGATTACTTCACCAAATGGGTGGAGGCTGCTTCATATGCCAATGTTACTAAGCAGGTGGTTGTGAGTTTCATCAATAATAATCTTATATGTCGGTATGGTGTGCCGAGCAGAATTATCACCGACAATGGCTTGAATTTGAACAATAAAATGATGATAGAATTGTGCGAAGAATTCAAGATTTTCCATCATAATTCATCTCCGTACAAGCTGAAGATGAATGAGGCTGTTGAAGCTGCTAATAAGAATATCAAGAAAATTATCCAGAAAATGGTCGTTACCTATAAGGATTGGCATAAAATGCTCCCTTTTACTCTGCATGGATATCGAACATCTGTTCGCACTTCGACAGGAGCAACCCCATTCTCCCTGGTGTATGGAATGGAAGTTGTACTCCTAGTTGAGGTTGAGATTCCCTCTTTGTGTGTGATAATGGAAACCAAGTTGACAGAGGCTGAATGGGTCCAGAACAGGTTTCACCAATTAAATCTAATTAAGGAGAAGAGGATGACAGCTTTATGTCATGGGCAGTTATATCAGAAAAGGATGAAGAAGGCTTTTGATAAGAAGGTCAAACCTCGTGAATTCAGAGAAGGCGACCTCGTGCTCAGGAAGATCATGTCTTTCAACACTGATTCTAGTGGCAAGTGGACTCCCAATTTTGAAGGCCCATATGTTGTCAAGAAAACCTTCTCTGGCGGTGCATTAATTCTTGAAAATATGGATGGCGAGGAGTTCCCACGTCCCATGAATGCTGATGCAGTTAAGAAATACTTCACCTAAAGAAATAAAAGAACAACTCGCTAAGTTGAAAACCCGAAAGAGCAGCTTAGACAAAAAAGAGCGTCTCGGTAGGCCAAAAACCCGAAAGGGAGGTCTAGGCAAAAATTAGAGACATAAACAGAATAAATTTCTTGCTAAGCTGAAAACCTGCAAGGGCAGCTTAGGCAAAAGTTAGGGACTTTCTTGGCAAGTAACTACATCAGACAAGACTTAATCATTGGAGCAACAATCTTCTCCGATTCTCATCACACTTCAACAGAAGTTGCTGCTCAGGATTTCAAAAGTTATTAGAGGGGATAGTGGTCATTGTATCTCAATATATCTTTTCCATTATATATTACCATTTTCCGAACTTTGTAATTATCCATGGAGTCTCGTCATTCGCAGACTACCATGCTATTAATGAAATTTGAGCTTTTACCTAATTCTTTGTATTTCTTATTTTATTTAGCTTGCAAAGACTCCTTTTATTATTGATAATAACTTTCAAAGCAAAAAGATTAAATAACAAAATTGATTTTTCAAAAAGAATTTACAATTTGCTTTTACTTTATAATTTGTGTTAAGAAAAAAAAAACAACAACAAAATGGTGATCCTAGGAATGGACAAACTCCAGTTTGTTTTAAGAAGTTTTTGTTCCCCTCGGGAAGGTTTACTCAGGATGATTCGTCGTATTCGGTTCGTGACTCCGGCATCCTCATTTAAGTTTAGATTCATTTCTCCTCTTTTATTAGTTTTCATGATGTGAAGTTTCAATCCGAGATTTCTCCAGTGAAGTTTTCATTCGGTCTAATGAAAGTTATTTTTCCCGAGAAGTTGGTACCATAACCACTCTTGAAGAATGCAGGTCCCTGGTTTCTCTAGTGAAGAAAGTATGGTGGTTTTCCTTTGAGGATGTGGTGTTAACCTCCCCAATGAAGTAGGCCTGAATTCCCCAGTGAATGTTTTGATGATTTGGTGTCCATCTGCTTTACTTGAGACTGGTTTTGTAATCCCCAGTAGAAGTGTTACTTTTGAAAATGTTTGTTTCCCCGGTGAAGCCTGGAGAAGGATGTTCTATCCCTGTATCTGTACTATTCTGTCACTTTGTTTTGTTTACTTCTGGATTATGTTTCTCCCCAGAAAAGCTAAAGCAGGCAGTAGGTTTTGTTTCCTTAGTTGGCATTTACTTTTTTTGAATGATCATCTTGGATGTGGTTTAGTCGAGTGTTGTTTGTGCCAAAGTTGGTTTTGCATGGTTATTCCTAGTGTTATATATCTGTTTTGTCAGCATACGCACGATAACACTCATACATTCATACATACATCATGCATAGCTAAAATTGTCATATCATTGTTCATTGACATTTTTTAATATTTTTGTTGACATATCACCCTGTTTTACAGAGTTACGTTGTCCTCTCTTCAATAGAGTGTTGGCCTTAAGCAGAAAGCGTATATTCTTTCAATTTCCTCACTGAGTTATCCCTCGTGGAAGATTTTTGCTTTAGCCTTTCTGTACAGCTCCTTGTTTGGATGGATTTGTTTTTTTTCCTTTTGAGTTTATTTCTCAAAGGTTGTATTTTGGTTGACTGTTTCATTCCAGTTTATTTCTGGTTTGAATCATTGGTTCCACAACAATATTATTTACTTTGGATTTCTGAAAGCTTCGAGTTTTGGTTTATGCATTTATTTTGCACGAGTAGACTTTATCTTCTCAGCAGGAATATCGTGGAATTTCCACAGGAAACCATATTTCTCTCCCCAAAAAGTCATTTCTTTTTACGATCCTCCATGACAACAAGTAGCAGGTCTCTTTATTTGAGCAACTTGTACTTCCCTGTAAAAGTCGACGTAACTTTTTTTTGCTATCTCCTCTATGAGTGGATAGTTTGCAGTCCGTTATCAATTTACGCAAGTGGGTGGCAAGACTTTCAAATTTGAACAGACAGCTTGTTGTGAAATCTTTGCAAGAGGAAGTCTCTTTATTTGAGACATCTTACATATTACCCTTTTCCAGGCAAAGTGCCTCGGTTAAAGAAGAAGTTGAGACCCGTTCTAGGTGAAATGCCAGAATTTTAGAGAAACTTGTTATCTTTTTTCTACCCTCAGTGAATGTTGGTAGTTCATCGTCAGTGAATGGTGATGTTATGATATATTCTCTTTCTACCTTCAGTGAAAGTTGGTAGGTCATTGGCAGTGAACGTCGATGATTGTTATCTTTTTGATACCCTCAGTGAACATTGGTAGTTCATCGTCAGTGAATGGTGATGCTATGATATATTCTCTTTCTACCTTCAGTGAAACTTGGTAGGTCATTCGCAGTGAACATCGATGATTGTTATCTTTTTGCTACCCTTAGTGAATGTTGGTAGTTCATCGTCAGTGAACGGTGATGCTATGATATATTCTCTTTCTACCTTCAGTGGAAGCTGGTAGGTCATTGGCAGTGAATGTTGATGATTGTTATCTTTTTTCTACCCTCAGTGAATGTTGGTAGTTCATCGTCAGTGAATGGCGATGCTATGATAATTCTTTTCCTTCTACCTTCAATTAAGGTTGGTAGCTCACCGTCAGTGAACGTCAATGTTATTATTTCTTTTCCTTCTACCTTCAGTGAATGTTGATAGATTTACCTCCAGTAGGAGTTGGTGTATCCTTTAACCATTTTACCATCCTCTCTAGGTCAGGTCTTTTGATCCACCAGTGATTTATTTTCCTGGTCGAGTCGCTCTCTTTTTTCTTTATAATTGTTACATCCTCAATGGTGTTTTGCGACTCTTTGGTCTTGTTCATATGCATTCATGATCATAAACATTTGCATGGCATCTTAGGGCCAAAAATAGGGTTTGTTTTATATTTAAGTATCTTCGATCGCGTCGACACGAAGATTTTTAACCTTCGTATCTCTGGATAGAAGAAACTTAAATAAGGGCAGCTGTTATAGCCCAATTTTTTCCCCTAAGATCCCTTCATCATACCATGTTGATTCCATTACAATAAGATCACACTAGGATTCTTGGTTCCCCTCCCTATATTTAGCTTTGCACTTTGAGGAATCACCAAGCACCTTGACTTGTGTTCTTTTGTGATCATGAATATTTTTTGTCTTGATTTCTTCTTTTAATTAATAAAATGCAATGTTGGTTTGTCTTACTTCTTATCCATGTAGGTAAAGGCAATGAGATTTAACAAGTTGCCCCATGGGTTCATGAGTTTATTTCCATGCCCTAGTCAATAAAGCTTGAGATGTTCAAGCCTCAACATTGAAGTTGTTTTGGAGGAAATGGCATGGCAAGCTTATTGTGGTTCACGATATCTCAAGATTATCAAATTTGACCCAAAAAGTACAAGGGGTTGATTGAAAAATAGTCATGTTTGGACAAGATTTTATTCCTTTTGGTCACAAGTGCATATTTATCTCAATTATCAAAATATGGAAGTGGTTGTGGTTGCTATGAGTTTTCATTATCATCCTCAACAACTTATATTTACAAAGCATTTGTGTTGGTACAAGAAGTTTATTCAAAATTGTCAAAGTTCCTCAAAGCATTTTCTTGATCTAGGAGCTAGGGTTTTGAACTTCAAAGGAGTATATCTTGCTCATATTTTGGTATTTTTGAGTGATTCCTAATACATCATTCTCTTAAAAGGGTTATTAACAAATCACTTCAATAGTTCTAAGGATTTTTCATGTGGAAGAAACTTGATGAGGAAGAAAGATTACAAGTCCTCTAGATGAATCCCCAATTTTCCATGTGTGACTTCAAATGATCATAACTTGGTCAATTTTTATCACCTTAAGCCCATTCTTTTTCCATAATTATCTTGAAGATCTGAACATTATTCCTTCTTTTATTTGCAAAGTGAGCAAATGGATGGAAATTGCCTTAAGGATACAAAAGATTATAGGTCATTTAATGGTTTTTTGCCAACTTCAACAATTCATAACTCTCTCAATTTTTTGAGATTTTGAATGGTTTAAGCCCCAAAATGTCATTCAAGAGATCTACTTCATTCCATATTTTTTGGTCAAGAGCAAATTCCAAGTGGAAGGCTATGTTTGGATGCAAGACATTATAGGTCACTTTTGAAGAAAAATTTGAAATATTTCTAAGTAGGGAAAGTCAACCCTTTGTCTCCAACTTTGACTCATTGCAACTTTCAGCTCAAGCATTCATTTAACTCCATTCTTTTTCCATTGCAAATCTTATAACCTCATATTTCTAAAGCATCAAGAATCATGCCCTAAGACCCCTTGAGTTGAAAATACCATTGTTTTGAAATTGGTAACTTGGAACTGAATTTCTCACCAAGTCAGAATTTTGAAATCCATAATGTGGCCTCTAATCACAAGATTTATACGCCTTTTTGATTTAAACTTAATTAACAAACTTGCCATAAGTGTTTAGCACCTCAAAACGCAAGGATTGGATGAGTTTTGGTGAAAATAAGATCACACTTCACTCGTGCATCAGGTTTGCACGAATTCCCTCCAAAATGCATCATTCACTCTTCCTTTTGATCCCATTTGCTTCTCCTATAAATACATGAACTATCCCATTCATTTTCTCAAACTTCGATAGCCAGAATCGCCCTGCCAAACTTGTTCCATAACTCAGAATTCAGCAACTTCGAAATCCATATACAAGCCTTTTTCAATCTAATTTTTTCATCAATTCACCTTCCTTGATCTTCCCTGAAGCTAACCATATAATTACATTCAAGAATCGTGCCCTATATTGCTCTATAAAAGTCTAGTTTCAGAGCTCTGCAACTCAACTTCAATAGGTAGATTCCTTCATCATTTCTTTAAAACTTTGATATCATTGTGATGCTCTCATTGCCCTGGTCTTAGTCGCAACACTTGCTTTTTACTGGAAACACGTTTTGACCATGAAATTTCAAATTTCTTTTCAAAACATTCCTTCCAATTTGCTTGAGCTACAGTTTATATAAATTTGGCGCGAGGGTGTGGTTGTCTTCATCTTGAAGAGATGAAGCGAATGACATAGGTTTGATCTTCTAATTTTACAGTTTGAGAGATCTGAAATTCACGTTGGCTAGATGTTGAAGATGACCAACGTGTCATCTTCCAACCAATGATGGCGTGCCACTTGTTTTTTTTCAATTCTGATTTTATTTTTGATTCTATGCTTTATTCACTAATGACCATGATATGCACAGCACGCCAGATCCTTTGGATCTGATTACTAACACATTTTGACTCTCATCCAATGGTCCACATATTTTTTACTTTTATTTTTTTTTGTAATTTTTATATTTAATTGATTTAAACTTGAAAAAATCATTGAAAATTCATTTTAAGTCCAAAAAATTTGAAAAAGTTATGAAAAATATTTTTGATTATTCTCTTTCTGATTTTTATTTTTTCACAACTTAATTTTGTGCTTTGGTATTTTTTATAAATTTACACTTTATTTGAATTGTTTGAAATGTTTAAAAATACTTTTATGCATTTTTAAATTTCGAAAAAATTATGGAATGATCCAATGATATTGTGACAAATATTGGTGACCTTATTTTATTTTTGTTTCTGACTTTGTTATTTTTTATCATTTTTGGTTTATTTTACCCTTTTTCTTTTAATTTTAAAAATAGTTTTTGACTTAAAAAAATTACTAAAAAAATTATAAAATCATTTGAGTCCTTTTTTGATTTTTCTATGGTCTTACTTTTTCTTTCTTGATTAATTTGAACATAGTTGATATTTTTCTCTTTTATTTCTATTTTTAAACATTATTTTTAAACCTTTTTGTATATATTAAAATGTTATATTATTTTGTGACTATTTTCTGACTGATCTTGGGTTAAATTTTTTATCATGAACTTTATTAACATCATTGGATCCATGGTGTTGAGTCTAACTCCACAAAAATGGATGAATGATTTTAATAATAGTTTGATTAAATTTAATCCAAAAGTGGTTTGTATATTCTCTCTCACCCCTCTTCATCTCATCCCCTTCTTATTGCACTAAATGTTGTTGGAGCATGATCTCTATATCATGTCTCAAAACAAATGGTGCATAGATTGCTATTGAACGACCTGAAAATAGGTGTGACTTCTATATAAGTCCACTTACGATTGCTTAACATAGTGTTAAATTTTGTCCTGATTCGAATAAATGATGATTCGTGGCCCAAACTTATGTTTGCAAGCCCAAGTATGTTAATTTGATCTCTTTGATCCAATAAGTTTGAGATTTATTGTGTGGAGGCTTTGGTTCTACCAATCCTCTAATGGATCTACAACACCTTTGGTCAACGCAGATCACTTAAACATCGTTAATCATTAAATGGTACTCATAAGGATTCCAAATGGATGATATACTTGACAAAAATCAAATGCAACTTGTTGTGTGGAGGCTTTGGTTCTATCATTCCTCTAATGAGTTCCAAATGCAAGTTTCAAGATGATCATCCAACTAACCACTAATCACTAAT
The DNA here is from genome assembly GCA_948472305.1 of Vicia faba. Taxonomy (NCBI): domain Eukaryota; kingdom Viridiplantae; phylum Streptophyta; class Magnoliopsida; order Fabales; family Fabaceae; genus Vicia; species Vicia faba. The sequence continues at coordinate 40,643,581 of OX451739.1, read as the reverse complement.
AATTGACTTTATCCTTTATTCTTTTATATGCCTCTTTTATTTTTATGCACTATTTACTTTTAGCATTTACATTTCATGCCATTTTCATCTTTACTCATTTGAGTATTTACTTTCTTGTCATTTTTATTTTTGTTCACTTGAGTTTTACTTTTCTTTTTAAAACACCTAATAATCAACACAACCCTAAAATTCTTTAATGATACTTAGACTATTTGGTTACTATACTTGGCATTATGTAGCATTGGACTTTTGGGACTTAGGATTAGAAACCTTGGCCTATGATTGGAGACCTTGTGATCTTATCTGATTATTTTGTCTGGAGCTCTTGAGGTTTACCTCAAGACATTGGGTTATTTGTTTGTTTTGTGTGCAGGTTATTGTGATGACACCCTTTGTTTGTAATCTGGAATTCACCCGTATACAGCCGTTACTCTGCCCAATTTTTTGTGAAGACTTAATGCACTTGAAGTTTGGTTCTCTCAAGAGGTCTAGTATTTTTCTTGTTTGGTTTCAATCCAAAGATTGGGAATTCTATCTTGGCTCATAGTTTCAAGTATTGGCTTCTTGTTGGTTAGATGGTTCTTATCCCTAGCTTTTACCTTATGCTTTAGGATAGCCTCTTCTTCTCCTCCCATCTTCTTTAATTTCAAAAATCTTCTCCCTCCTTTTGAAAACTCTTCTTGTTTTAAACTTGAACCACTTTCATAATAAACTTGGACTCAGGTCCATGCATTTTCAAACATTTTCATAAATAAACTTCAATAAACTTAATAATACTTTGACATTTTTGTAAGAAGACAAAAAGTCAATCAATCTCATTTCAAACCATTTTGCCACTTTGGCTTTTATCTTTAAACTTTTCTCAAAAGATCAAACTCTTGTCAATCTTTGTAGTGATGCAAACAACTATACTTCAACAATATGTAGTGAAGAGAGTTATTTTCCACTTGGGTGTTGAGTGAGGCATTGTTGATTTTAAAATCCAAGCCATATCGTCCATTTTGAGATGATGCAAATTCTCCTTTCTCATGATTGTGGGTAGTAGGTATGTTTTCCACACGGACAATGACAATGATGTTTTATCTCATAAAATTAACCAACACATTTGTGTTTATTTTAAATAAAAAAATTAAAAAAGAGGAACTATGTGTACCCTGATCCCCTATTGCATGAAAAGGTGGTAGGTAGGCACTAAAGGTTAGCAACTGCGGCAGGTGCAAAAATCATAAAATATATTTCTTTTCTCACCTCCACCATCTATTTTTACACAAAATTTTACAGCCAAAATATACAGATTTTTCAAAGAGGTTCCTGCGGAGTACCTTCCCTTTGCATAACCAACCCCCTTACCTTGAATCTTTCCCCCTCTTTTTGGGTTACTCGCTCTTTTCCCATTCCTTTGGAAACAATAAAGCGTGGTGGAGATTTTTATTTTTATTTGTATAAGTCTAGTCAATCCAATGGCTTAGTCTTAAACATTTCTACCGCTACAGCTGTGTACACCTTTTAGGTTTTTCTTTGTTTACTTGTATTTGTTGATGTATGATATTGTAAGGTTTGAGTTCCTAGGATTTGTTTAGCTGTCAAAGAGTTGTTGGACAATTGCTCACCTTTGTCATATTATGGATAAAAAGGGTGAGTGATTGCATGGTGTGCATGCGTGGTGTGCATTTTGCCTTTGAGGGGGAGCATAAGATGCGAAGTTCTGGTTAAACATGATGTTCTAACATGTTAAGAACTAGATATTCTCTTGTTCGTTGTGTTGAAGAAGTTTCCACCAGCTATAGCTCTGATCTTTGTTGTTTTTGTTCCGTTGTTATGCCTCTGATTGATTAGATGCTTGAGTTTTTCAAATGATGTATCTGCTTATGTGTGGAAGATGTGCTATGTTATTTTAGCCAAAATAAGCCAAAGGGGAAGATTTTTATTTATGTGTTTTGCTATGATTGACATTATATTTGGTAAAACTAACTTAGCTTTGACATGTTGAATAAAATGGTTCTATGTACTAAAGCAACATGTCTTATATGATGTCATATGCATGCTCTTTCGACATCATGTTTATGAACAGTTGAATTCTTGGATATTCTGATTTGTTACAAGTGCAGAATATTTTATGAAGATTGTGCTATCCTATGTGGCGCTCAATTTGAAGATTGAAAAGGATTCAAGCTGGTTTCAAGGAGAATTGGTAGTTAATAATTATGGAGATATTTTAGGAAACTAATGATTGATGTCCTATCTTTGAGGAGATGATTTTGCAGTGCCTATTACTTATCCAGTAGGGATTTGTGAAGCCCAAATCCGGTTCTATGAAGTTTATAAATAGAAGGCTTCAATCCTAGTTGTTTTCACAAACTTACACTGTACTTTTTTATTAGGGTTTGTATGCTTATTGTGAGCTTATCGATTATCATGCTGATAAAAGAGTAGGACTTTTTTGTTTTAAGTTATGTCAATCATTCAAAAGCTTGTAAGCAGAGAATGATTATGTGTCTTTGAAGTGTGACTTTTGTGTTCGTCTAAGTGTTTAGAATTGTTCAGTCACTGGTTTGTGATTGGAAGGGATTTGAGAAGGGTCACATACCTAGGTAAGACTTAGGTAGAAGTTAAGCGAGGGTAGTGATTAAGTGAGAAGTTGTAAACGAGGGAGTTTAGATTCGAATTGATACTATTAGTAGTTAACTTGGTCCCTGGCTTGGTAGCCCCCAAAGTAGGTGTTGGTTTACACCGAATTGGGATAAAAATCTTGTGTGTTCTTTACTTTTTTTCACTTTGATTATCGTTTATCTTGTCATTGCATGTTTGTTCATAAAAAGGTGTCTCGACATCTTTTAGGATATTTGTGATCTGAATACAAGAATTTCATTAATGTAATAACTTGGAGTGCGTACGACATTACTAAATATTCATTCTATACAAAATCAAAGGATAATTGTAGTTTTGTGCAAAATATTAGGGTTATGGTTGAAGCTTAATCTAGATGCTTCTCTAGTTCGAAAGGTATAAAACATGTACTAGCATCTAGAGTGTATTTTGGGGTCATTGAGGAGATTGATTATGTTACTTTTAAAGTGTCTTTATTTAAGTGTAAATGGATTGACAATAATGCTGGTGTAGAAACCAATGAATTAGGATTCACACGGAACATCTTCGATAGGCGACTTATATGAACGAAATATTTATTATGGCATCTCAAGCAAAACAAATTTTTTATGTCACTGATCCTTCTAACAATATATGGCCAATTGTTCTATAAGGAAAATATATTCCTGATAGTGATGAAAATCAAGATTTAAATTTTGAGACCCCTTCTTTCGTAACACATGTACGTCTCTTACCCGAAGAAAATTATTTAGATGATATGCATGTTATTCGTCATGATCATCAATAGAGGGTAAGGGAAAACTAGTAAGTAAATGTTTTATATCACTTAGTAATGTAAATTTACTCATATAGCTTTTTATATTATTTTTACTAAAGATTTAATATTGTTTTTATTTATAATCTTAATTCATTTCAAATTTGGTTAAAATTATAGGTGCTTAATGACCGGGGATAAATCACAAAAGATAACTTTTGAACGACCTAATGGAATTTTCATTTTGGTTATTGCTTTGGTTGGTTAATCATTTGTTTTAGTTTTAATTTGTTTTAAAGTTATAAGGTGTACATGTGTCATTTTGACTTTGTAAATTGTGTAAAGAATGAATATTTTTGGTACAATTTCTATTTGAGAAATGGGCAAAAAGGTACAATGTTTATGTTTCAGAAATGTCCAAAATATGGTTCTATAATACAAGTTCAAACAAAAATATAGAAAGAAAAAAAATCAAATTAACAATTTTTCCCCTTGGTTATTATAATAAACTGAGGTATTCTCTATTACCTCGTTGTCTCAAATAACCGGGAGGAAATGTAGGGTGCGTCATCTAGTTCTGTAAATAATAAAAATGAAGAAGTTAGTGATTGAACCCATGGGAAGAACACTTTACTTCTTGGTTATTTCAAAATTGAGTAGTAATGTGACAAGTTTTCATGACGCCCTTTGTTACCGCGCCTATGTAATCGAGGTTATAACCCATTTGCGTCCGAGGTTAAATCCGTTTTTTGTAGTTGTGAATCTGAGCCTGTTTTAATTTCTTTATCTCCTCAATAATTGTTGCCCACTTTTCTTCTCCCTATTTAGGCTTCCTCTAGACAATCAGTTTGAAGTCGGGTTCGATGGCAAGATGGTGAAATATTATATCAGCATCTATGTCAGGCATATATGTGGGTGCACAACAAAACAAATCTACATTCTCCTAACGCAATTGTAATATGTTGACCTCCCGACTTCTCTAATAGAGGTTTTTCATCTAGGTGGTCTATGAACTCTTATGACCTATTTGCACGGTATTCAAATCTTTTGTTGGTACTAATTTTTCCTCTATTTACTACAATCTTGGGTCTAGGTCTACAAAGTTGACGTTGTGGGAGATGGATAAATAATTATTTTTGCCTTTCTTTTAATCTTCAATTTATCCTAGTAGCATCTCAAGGACACCTTTTGATTTACATTCATTACACCTACCAGCCTATTATCCAGGGGATACTTCATGTTCAAATAGAGAATTGACAAAACTAATGAATAATCTTTCTCGTAAAGTCCCTATAACTTGATATTGATAACCTAGTAAGAGTTGTATACCATCATAGAACTGACTCTATAAAAGTCACACAAAGAATCTTACACTTGAGCAAGTCCATTGCGTCAATAATCACCATATAGGTGTAGATAGAGATGATGTATTATCGGGATCACTCTTTCCATCAAACATTATTAGAGATGGAAGCTTGAAATTGGCTAAAACAGAGACATCCCATATCCCGACACTAAGAAGTTAGGGATCCATGGATTCTTCTTTCTAGTCAATAATTGGGTGTGATAGTTGTTGCATCGGGTCACCGACATTTCCCTGTAATATTTCATTTTAACAATGCAACTCCTTCATAGTGGCTAGCATTTCACTTATGGTTGTTTGATTGTTGGTGGTACTACTGGTGAGAGCCCTCACCATCGTGAGATCGAATCAAGACTGATGTGTGTGGCCCATATCAATTTTACAGGATTATATAGTGGACACAAAAAGTACTTTTAAAATAGTACACCTTTGTAACTCTACTACCGAGAAACTAATAAATATTTAGTTGTATCAAATTTATGAATTACTCTCCTTTCTTCGTTCTTTTTGTATGTCTAAATATGTTCGAATAACCTACATGATTATGGCTGTTTAATCCATTTAATGACGTTATCTCTTTATCTAAGTCTGATCATTATCGCCATTATTGTTATCAGCATCATATCAGCCGACTCGAGTTAGTCTCCAGGTTTAGAGTCGTGCTGACCTCGAAGTTAATGGGCGCACATTTATCTCTTTTGACGGGCTCTTACAACCTTGTTTGGTTCATTTCAAGTCGCCCCATCATTTATGGGATGCTCTGCAAGGCGTTGACGTGACTCCTGCTTAAGGTTGATCTTACTGAGGCTAAGTGATCTTATGTAAAACTAGACATACCGGTACACAGTCACCCAACCATGAAGATAGCGAAATATTACAATTTTTTTACAAATTTGTAACATCAAATAGATTTTTTAATATGTTAGTAGGCTAGACTCGATTTAAAAAATAAAACTCAAATTTAAAATAATTTTTTTGACAATTAATAAGTTAGATTTAGCGAGTGTTTGGTTTCACTTCTACTGGTCTCAAACACACGTCTGACTCTCCTTCCACTGTGATTTCAAGAAGCTCCAAAAAGTAGCTTTTAGTTCACCGTAAAAAATCCACCATGCTTTTGCCATTTATATAGTGTATCCAAACACATGTTTGAATTGGCTTCTATAAGTCCCAAAAGCACTTCTAGTCACCTTCAATTTCAAAATTGTTTTTTTTTCTTGTTTGGGTACTTTTTCAAAATCAATTACTCCTCCAAAAGCAATTTTACTAGAAGTTAAAATTCCCCGCTTTTGAGTTTAGTAGAATCAATTTTACATTAATTGTTACAACTCTTTTTAATTTTCCTTTATTACCCTCTTTAATATTTATAAATTACTTCTTTTCTTTTTTTATTTGTATTAGAATTTATTATTATTTTGATAATTATATTATTCAAAATCAATTTTGATAAAATTATCCGAACAACATTAATCGATAACAATCACTTCTATATTATTGTATCCAAACTTAAATCAATTCTATTAAATTTAATTATATTAAAATTAATTTTATCAAATTCAATTTTTTTCAAAATCAATTCTCTCCACCACCAAACCACCAATATAGAGGAGTTAACTTTTTAAAATAAATCTCATTAATTTAAACAAAGCTGACTCATTCCGACATATTCCTTCTCCTACTCACAAGAAACAACGAAGTCATTTCTATAAAATATCTGTATGGACGGTTTTACCCTCAAGAGATCTTCTGCGAAAGTCAGAGGCAACTAAGCAAGTAGTTCCAACTCCAAATCCAACACATCTCTCACTCACTTCCTTGTCTTCTATCAACACTCTCTCCTTCTAGGAAAACACTCTCTAATCAATTCTTCTCCCTTTTCTCTTCCTTTATATACCCTGCTTCATCACTTTTATCCTATCTCACTCTCAATTTCTATATCCAACATGGCATCACAAACCCCACAACACTCTCATTTCCATGATTCCCTTCCTTTCATGGCCAACAAGCTAGGTGGAGATGGTCTAATAGATGAACTCTGTAACGGGTTCAACCTCTTGAAGGATTGTGATAAAGAGGTCATCACTTTTGAAAGCCTGAAGAGGAATTCAGCTTTGTTGGGATTAAATGGTTTGAGCGATGAAGATCTTTTTTCCATGGTAATGGAAGGTGATTTTGATGGAGATGGTGCTCTTAACCAAATGGAGTTTTGTGTTTTGATGTTTAGATTGAGCCCTGAACTCATGGAGGGGTCTCAATTGTGGTTGGAAGAGGTCCTTCAACAATAACTTCAACATATTTTTTATCTTCTTTGTTTTCAACTTTTGGAAATTGTAATATACATGTGTGACTCATGTGATGTAAAACATTTTGTCGTTTATATTACTAATTCGATTAGTATTTTTTTAATCAATTAATTTGATTAGTATATAATGCTATTTTAGTCAATGTTTTAAAATTTGGGCAGATGAATAACAGGCCCAATTGCTAATTTTATTTAGGTTTAATATTTTTTTAGTTCTATATTATTTTGATCTTTAACTAAAAAAAATGCATATTAATTCCTTAATTCTTAAAAAAGAAACATATTAATTTTTTTTATTTAATTTTAAAGAGTTAAAAGATTAATATAAATATTTTTTTTAAGGAATCAAAACAAAATGAACGCGGAGAGAGATAAAAATATATATTAAACCTTTAATTTGTATAAATTAAAATAAAAAATATTTATAAAATAATATTTTTTATATAAATATCATAATTATAAAATATATAAAAAATATTATAAAATTATTTATAAATAAGTGTAATAACAATCTTACATGAAGATTGAGTTGTTTCTCCGCGAAACAATTGTTAGCCTCTTATAAAAGGTTATTTGCGGGATCGGCTACAATAACTCAGACTTTAGTGTTTAAGGTGTTTTTTGGATTGAAAAAGGGATAAAAAAAGGAGCAAAAGACAAAAACAATTGCAATATAAATAAATCAAAGACTGTAAATTGCTATAAATTTAAAATGTGGAAGCATTCATACATTGTTAAGCGCGAACTCGTTTCTCTCTTAGATGCGGGTATTTTGAGTGTATGGCTATTAAATGTGAAGAAATGCGACCCCTAACACAAATGCAAAAATTTTCTTAAATACACATCCTAACTATGTAATAGTCGATGGTTAATAGCCCATTTTTGGGCTTCGTGGGGACTGTTTGAGTTTTCCTACATTCCTGCTGACTCTGCACGTTGATAATTGTTCTCGCCAGTATGCATTTTCCCCTTAGCTTCTTCGACCTTTGTTTCTGTCGACCGCTGCCTAATGGTCTACCTGCCTTCGTCGACTGGCCCATTTGGTCGACGTGGTCTCCATGCTTGATGCATCTGGTTGTTTTCTTCTACTATATGCCCCTTTGGCCAAATGTATCCCCATAACTTTAGGGTTATCCTATAGTCGAAAATTTGCTTGTCAACAAATTGCCCCTCAAAAGGACATATTCGGCGGAGTCCTGTTGATGTGAGAATCTTGGCATTTTCTTTTTTGCATTTTCGACTGTTCGTCGCTCTATAAGGATGATGTCACGCGTGATAATGATTAATTTTTGCGCAACTGTTTCCCATGTCACTTCAATCACTTCTCATGATTACTCCTAGTATTTAGGGTGTGGGTTTCTAACAAACCCCGCTAACTTTTCTACTTCTTTTGGCATGCTCGCGCTATTCAAGCGACATTTGTTCTGATCTTGACGGTTATTATTCCTCTTTAAATAGTCTTTCGAGAACATATCGTTTCTTTCTTCTGCTTCAGTTTCCCAACTTCCAACTCTTGAAATTTCTAGAGAAACTTCTTCTATTCTTTGCAATAGTCACTCCAGCCGATATCTCCTTTACCGGTGATAACCTCATAGATTATTCTATCTCTGAAAAAGAAAGCTTGAACTTCATTCCAAGTCCTCCCACTAAGGTGAAATCCAAATTCCAGATATGGCAACACCAAATGTTGATCCCTTTTGTTGTTGCGGGGAAACTTTTCGCATTCCATTGTCCTTACCTAGGTCCAAAAATGAACTCCAAAGCGGTCATTCAATATTTTCCCTATTTTCTTCCTACTATCCCTTCTGCCTTTAATCATACAAAACCTATTGATGCCAGGTTTTTGGTTTCTTAGAGATGTGTTTCTTGATTAAACTAGTTATTACTTTGTTGGAAGCTTCGACCTAACCATTGATTTAAGCATAATAGGGTGTGGACGTTACCAACTTGAAACCTGTTTCTGATACAAACTCTTGCATCTTTCTCCCAATAAACATTGATCCTTGGTCTGTAGTAATTGTCTCAGGAATCCCAAATCTATAAATGACATGCTTCTGAATGAAGTCATTCACTGGTTCCTGGTCGACAATGACCAATGACACTGCTTCTATCCATTTAGTGAAGTAGTCTATCCCTACTAGAATGAACTTTTGTTGTTTCGACGAGGTTGGATGAATTTCTCCTATGACATCTAGCGCCCAACCTCGAAACGACCATGGCTTAATGATCATGTGCAATTTTCTTGCAGGTACATGTTGAATTCCTGCGTGTTTTTGGCATTCCTGACAGCCTTTAGCAAACTCAATATAATCTTTCAACATACTTGGCCAATAAACACCCTGTCGGAACAACAACCATTTCATTTTATGGCCAGCTTGGTGAGCCCTACAGGATCTACTATGGACTTCTACTATTGCCAAATATGCTTCAGTATATCCTAAGCATTTAAGCACACCTCCAAAATTTGCACACGTCTCATCTTCCTTCCTAGTTTTTGAGACTGATGAAACAACCGGCCGGACAGCCATCTGATATAAAATCAATAAAGTCACCACCGAACGTCTTTTATCCCACCGAAAGGGAAAGGTGAACATCGATAAGACCTGAAGGGGTGAAATCACGGTCTTGTGGCCATATAGATCGGGTAAGGAAGCATGTTATGCGAGGGGAAGGTATTAGCACCCCACACACCCGTAGTACTCTACGGTATCCACTCTTGTTGTTCCAATCTAAAGGGTGTGGTCAAAAACTATGTCTAAGGCTTAAAAGCTAAAAAGAAAGATGCAAAGGGAGGATACATGCAAAAGAGTAAACACGGGGAAAAGAAGGAAATATTACAAAGGTCGCTCGTCTGAGCCCCGTGACCAGATGCCTGTGTATCCCTTTTAAAGAATCAGAGCATCGTAGTTCGGATCGATAGTTTCCATTTGTTTTTTTTTATGAATAATGCTTTGAGAAGCATTCCCTCTTTGAAAAGAGTTTTAAAAGAAAAGCCACAAGCGGCAAAAAGATGTTTTTTAAATGAAAAGCCACAAACGGCAAGAGAATGCAAATTGGTTGGTGTTTTTTTACCTTAGAAAAATATTTGAGTGAAGTTAGAGTACTTTGACAAGTTCTAAAGAAAAATAAGTTTTAGTTTTAATGCAGATGTAAAAAAGAAAGAAAAGACTAAGGGAGACTAGCAAAATAGCCCTAAAGTTGTCATACAATGTTGATCTATAGTTGAAGATAAGAGAGAAAAACATCTACCTAATGTTGGCATACATGGATACAAGTCTAAGGTCTATTTAATTCAAACTTAGAAAAGAGTGAATTGAAGATCCTATGGGGGGCATACAAGAGGTAGCAAATAAAGAAGGGGTAGGGATGATAAACATCGCACAAAGATGACAAAACATCAAGAACATGTATCTAGTATGGATGACAAAACATCGCAAAGCCAACAAAACATCATATATGATAACAAAACATTGCAAAGATGATAAATCATCATAGAAGCAAACATATAAGACATGGGGAAAATGGAACATACAAAGCATGCAATGGGAATTACGAAAGGAGGCAAGAGACGTTGTTTAATTTAACAAGTAAAGATCAAAAGGAGAGAGAGCATAATTGGATAATTATTCCATGTGTGACTTGTATAGTAAGTTAACTCGAGATGAGACTCAAGAACAACCAAGTAAGAAGAAGAAACTTCCAACACAAGAAAAGTCACCTAATTGATGAACAAAATCATCTAAGATGGATAATACTTGTCTTAAATCAATAAAAAATTGATAAAGCCCAAGTAAAAGTGCAATGACATCTTGTATATCACGGGGTGATGATGATACCCTCACAAGACATCAATCATGAACTTAAAGACTCGAGTAATGTCAACAAGATAACATACTCAAGTGTCATGATATATGGCAAAGTATAGTCCCTTGATGCGTAAAAGCAATGTTATTTAAATAATTTAAAGGTCAATGCTCTTAGATGTTATGGGCAGTCACCAACATCGAGATACATACAAGGGACGTGGCATAAAAGCTCATGAGGCAATCACTAGACAGTGATGCTCAAAACACAAATGGAATATATCTTCTCATATATCACCACGTTAGTTAGTAATGAAACACTTAACCAAGAATCAAAGAAGCTGGAGAAATAATATGAAAAGGATATGATAGAACATTAACACCTGAAAATGATATTGAGGATTAAAGTAGGATAAGAAATGATGATGAAACATCATATGACAAGACATACACCTAACAATGATATCGACAATCAAAGTAGGATGAAAAATAAGAGATGGTAAAACATCACACCTAACAATTATATTAAGAATCAATGTAGGATAAAAGATATGAGATGGAGACTTGGACAATCACACATCGTACATGATAAGTAGAGACTTACTCAAGATGTAAGGTACTTGAATAGGATACCTAAAGAAAAACATGCTTAGATAAGCAAATAAAGAAGTACATGCACGTAGTTAGACACCTAAGCAAATAGTCAGGTAGAAGAAGAGATAATATTTAAACAATCAAAGCATGTTTACAAATGTAAGACTTTTAATCATGCAGCTATATGCAGGAACGAGAAGTAAAGAGAGGTATGATGATACCTAACGGACAAGGTTTGTTTCCCCTTCAATGCGCATGAGATAAGAAAACTCTACCGAACGCTTCCTTGGACCTCCTCAATCAACCATCAATTAGGCATACCCGAGTTGCATCAACGATCGATCGCAAAATCAAAGCACGAGCGTCCACAAGATAAATGGAATGCTTGGTATATAGGGGTTGAATCGATTTATGATTAACAAGGGGTGTACTTGATTAATCTTGTGAGAGTAGGTGCTCCTACCCTTAACCATGAGACCTTTTATGCATGGAAACACTTGGCATATTGACCAAAGTGATTGATTCAGGTTATGATTAATCAAGGGCAATACTTGATTAATCTCGTGAGAATGGTCATGCCTAAACTCAACCGCGAGACCTTTTTGGTGCATGGAAACACTTGGTATATGGACCAAAGTGATTGATTTGGGTTATGATTAATCAAGGGCAAAATTTGATTAATCTCGTGAGGATGGTCATGCCCAAACTCAACTATGAGACCCTTTAAGAATAGCTTGGTATGTGGACCACGAGGAGAAAAGAGAGTTTCTTCAATGCATAAGATAGAAATCAAAATCCCATACAAGGTGGCTACATGCATGCTCCTAGAAAGTGGGAGTAGTGTGGCACTAGTATTCTAAACGACAAATTGGAACAACCGATCGAATAATTGTCACTAGAAAAGCCCAGGACCAGACTATGAATGTGTGCAAGTGTGCATGTGTAGATGGATACCTTCTCATTGATGACAAGCCCAAGAGGAGGCTAAGGGTTCTAATTGGACGATTATGTATAAATAAACAATAATTAAAATGCATAAAGAAATAAAATTCTAAGCTATAAAAAAATAAAATTCTAAGCTATTACAAACCATATAAGGATGGGGGTACAAGTTTATGAATTGGGGTGTATCAAATTGACAGTACGATTAAAAGTCTAAATAAACAACAATACAAACCAATCGAATTTAAACAAACAACTAATTAAACTATCTATTTAATAATAAAATTAATTAATCAAAATAATTAATAATATTAAATAATATTTCTAGTTTAATTGTTTTTTTTTAAAAAGAGTAATTATATTTTTGTATTTTATATTTTTTATTTGATAAAAATAATAACTAAACAAAATAGTACAAAGAATATAAAGAAAATAGAGAAAATGAACTTGAAAGTAGCAAACATGGGGTGCTGAAAGGAATCCGCTAGGCCCAAAACAGCAAGCCCAATTCTAGGGAAGCTATACGATCCAGTGTGGCTGGATACTGAGGGAGTGCCATGGATGTTCATGTAGGGAGAGCTAGATCTGATGATGAACGAATGATGATGTAAGGCGTATGATATGGCCGGTGGAGGTAACTACATGGAATCAATAGAGATTAGCCACAAGGGCGGTGACAAGTGTCACCGTCGAATTATTTAGTTAATTGATATTAAATTAATAAAACAAATGAGAATTAGGAATTGATTATAATTAATTGAGACTTTTGTCTCACTCCCTTTTCATGAATCTCTCATTATTCTCTTCATCTTTCTCTCACGACAGAGCTTCTATGGAGACGAAGATATTGTCGCACCAAAAATTGCCTTTGCGGTGGCAGCGATGGTGAAAACCTCATATCTTGCTCTGATCCTTCTTCTTCTTACATCCTTCACTTTGTTTTTCTCCTCTGAACACTAATCTGGGGTTGAATTTTGCAAATGATGAACAAATCTATGTATATCTGAATGGGGGTTTTCGAAACCCTAGCCTCAGATTCGTGAAAATCAGCAATGATGATGGGCAATTGGTGACAATAATGAGGCTTCTGAGCTTACTCCAGTGAGATCTTTCCATTTTTTCACTCTTTTTTTCTTCTTCTCTCTCGATCTGAAAATCTGAAGGGTTGTGTTTAGTGAAAATGATGAAAACTTAGGGTTGGGGTTAGCTTGATAGCTTGATGATGTTATTACTTCTGTGAACAATGCTCTCTGGTTTCTTTTCAAAATCTGAAGGGTTTTTTCTGGAAGATGACAATAATGATTAGGGCTTTATCCTTGAAAGCTTGTTGCGGCCGTTTAGGGTTTTTGTGTGAACAATGGCCTCTTCCTTGATTTATGTGCAATGATTGCTTTTATAGTGTGGTAGTATTATGGTTTTGCTGTTGTGTTGCTCTGAACTTTGATAATAGGCCTGGAACAAATTTGTATTTGGCTTGAGAATTTTCAGATATGTTACTTCAAATTTTGTTATGTTGACGTGATTGGGGTTGGGATGAAATTGAATTTTGACTTGTGATTTGTTTATGCATAACTGTGATGCTGGACTAGTTTTGCAATTCTATTTCTTTCCATACTGTGATGCTTTGTTGGGCTGGAAATGCGACTTCCATTTGTATTTTTGAACCTCTTTTTGTGAACCAAAATAGGATTTTGTGATTTGCAATAGAGGAGATAAGCCTATGACTTGAAATGCAATTCTGAATTTTTCATGAAACAAACCCTTATGATGAGATTGAAGAGAAGACTTTTGGAAACTTTACTTTGTTTATCATTAAAGTTTTGATTATTTTTATAACCATTACCTTTCCTTTTCTTGTTTCATGAATGAACAACACAATATGACGAGTAATGGAGCAAGTTGGTGAAGAGGATGAAAGAGATGGAAGAGACTTGAAGCACTCAAAGGACCTTGAAGATAAAGAGGACCTCTTTGTAATTTTTAGAACAAACTTGTATTCATTAGGAAATTTTGTAACATTGTGATTTCAACTTATGTTTTGAACTTTGAGACTTGAAGACTTGTAATAAGTGTAATCAAATTTACTTGTAAACTTAAATAACAATGATGCTTTGTTGTAACCTTGAATTCTTGAGCAAGAATGAGAAGAAACGGTTTTGAATATCATAACTTGCATCTTATTTAAATCTTGAATGAACTAGGTTCTAGGGTTGGAAATTAAACCTCCTTAAGATTCATTTTAATTTTGAAATATTTGAATTGAAATCCATTTGAATCCCTACTTAGAAATTGATAAGAAAAACTTGGCAACTTGAAATCAAGGTTTCTTTTGAACTAAAATGTGTGTTTCTTACTTGAATTAACTCTTGACATCATAAGCACATATGCTCTTGAACAAACTATATTTGATGTATCAAGTTAACAACAATGAAACCATATCTTTAATTATCAAATCCATGTTTAACTTGTACTTCTATAAAATCCAAATAATCCAATTTCAATATATTTTTTACAAGCTTCAAACAATCTTGATTCAACTAAATACCTTTATAAAACTTGAACGCGTACCAACCGAACGACAATTCCAAATTAAATTCAATCCTTAATGAACGAAACCAAATGCTCATCATATAAAAGGAAGCTTCCAGTGAAAGTCATACCTTTGTAAGAAAGTCCAAAAAGTAATGACAGAACTTGTAATACAAGTAACGAATGAAGCAGCTTAATGCTGAAGGAAAGAGCCTCAAAATAGACATAATTACTCAACCCTAATTTAAGATCCTTGAAAAAGAAACTTTTAAGAAAAACAAGGTAGCTGAAAAACCATGATTTAACCAATCTTCTAAGCCAAAGATGCTTTGTATGATATGATAAAGATGATGCTTTGAAAACTTTGCCCACAAAGATGTCACACGCTTCAGTAATCCAAACCCTGGCATAAGAGGTAAAAGGGAGGAGAAAATGAAAATTTGATTCAGTTCGATGTACTTGTAAATCTTCAATTCTCTGAGGACACAAAGAATCAATGAGATATATTGAGGCATG
Source organism: Vicia faba (assembly GCA_948472305.1). NCBI lineage: Eukaryota > Viridiplantae > Streptophyta > Magnoliopsida > Fabales > Fabaceae > Vicia > Vicia faba. Next base: position 40,628,171 of record OX451739.1, on the reverse strand, counting down.
AGAAGCCTTGGCAACCAGAATGAATAAAAGAATGAGGATATGAGATCTTGAACTGATTGTCAATATAAACACTTCCACAGCTTGAAGAAAACCAGGAATATAAGAATACCTTGATCTCGTCACAATGCATGAATATGTATGATGAAACATAAGCCATAAAAAATTATGAAATCAAGAGGGTAAATTTTGGGGTGCAACTTTCAAGATATTTTTTACAAGCTTCAAACAATCTTGATTCAACTAAATACCTTTATAAAACTTGAACGCGTACCAACTGAACGACAATTCCAAATAAAATTCAATCCTTAATGAACGAAACCAAATGCTCATCATATAAAAGGAAGCTTCCAATGAAAGTCATTCCTTTGTAAGAAATTCCAATAAGTGATGACATAACTTGTAACACAAGTAACAAATGAAGAACCTTAATGCTGAAGGAAAAAAACTAAAAATATCCATAATGGCTCAACTATAATTCAAGATCCTTGAAAAAGAAACTTTTAAGAAAAACAAGGTAGCTGAAAAACCCCGATTTAACCAATCTTCTAAACCAAAGATGCTTTGTATGATATGATGAAGATTGAAGAATGGAAAAACACAAGAAGGGGGGTTTGAATTGGGGTTTTTAAAATTTAAAATAAAAGACATGTTGGTTATACTGGTTTGTTTTAACCCAAACTACTCTATTCCACCCGCCAAGGTGATTTCGCCTCTCTCAAATGAGGTCTTAATCCACTAATCAAACTTGATTACACAGATACAATGACAACTGTCAAAGTCTTCTTGAGTTTAAACCACAACCCGGTTTTCTCAAGGTATTACACAGTAATATATTTAAAAGTGTGTACAAATATGTTTTCTAACAAAAACAATATCACAACAGTGATGTATTACACAATTGAAAAGCAATAGATTTAAAGGTAGTAATATTTCTCTTTTTCAGTGCATGGAAAAATCGTATCCAATTTCTTCTTCACGTCTTCTTTATATAGGCAATGTATGAGAAGGTGCTTTTGGAAGGTTGATAAATAGTAGTTAATGTATTTTCCAAACATAGAGATTCTTGTCTTCTTTCACCCGTTACTATTGATTAGCCATGAATAAAATGTAACGCTTTAGAACATGCTTACTAAAGATCATATCAGAAGATGAATGTTACCATTGAGACTCCTTTACTTATTTCCAGAATTTTACGTATCAGAATATCAGAGTTCTTGTTCGCAGAGTTAGTGCACTCAGAAGTTGTAACATCAGAACTTCTTTAATTAAGCGTGTTACACATATTTGCTTTCAATGTAAGATGAGTCATATCAGAGTTTGAACAACAATCTATCTCATCTTTTGTGCTTGTTACATCAGAACTTCCCTGAAAAACAAAATACTTATTTAGGGAGCATAATTGTTCTTTGTGTGTTTGTTATCATCAAAACTCTTACAAGGATGTAGAACCAAACTATGTTCTAAAAATATCCCCCTTTTTTATGATGACAAAAACTTTTATATTTTGATAGAATACTTAAATAACATAAAGCATTAAAGTCTCCCCCGAGTTGGATACTCAGATAAAGAAAAAATACTTCCTTGAAGTTGTTCTTATCGGAGTTTTGAGAAGGAGATTTTTTATGCTTCCATAACTGTCCTCAACAGAGGTTTTTCCTGTTTTTCTTTCAGATGATAAAAAATAGAAGTTATGATATTCAAAATGTTTGAGACTTAGTCTCGATACTGTTATATTCGAAATATCTTACGTTCTCCCCCTTTTTTATCAAGAATAAAAAATCAATAAAAACACTTTAGACAATAAAATGCATTTTGTATTCAAAAAGGATCAAGGGAATAACAAAATGAAGGAAAAAATTTCAGAACTAATTTTGAGGAGGTGGAAGTCGTGTGAACAGAGCTTCCAATAAACTCTTGATCTGATTGTTCGATTCTTCTTGTTTCCCAAGCATCCCATTAATTTCCTTTCAAGCTTCATCCTGCTTGTTTAACCTTTCCTTAAAAACATCATTTTCTTTCTTCAACTCATCCAGAGTTTGCAGCATAATAGAATATGAGGTTAATTCAGCAGAAGAGACCACTTTTTTAGAACAAACTGCAGCTGATTCTGACGCAGGAGCTTCTTCGACTTTCTTGCATTTGTCTTGAAACATGGCCACAAGAAGAGGATCGGAGGGTGCTTCATTACACTTTGATGTTTGATGAGCTTCCTAAGGGGTATTGTCCAGTAGAAGGAGTGGATTCTTTACCCAGTGTCGCAAAACATGATCCTTGAAGATTTTCAGGCGATCACAGAAGTTCTGTTGAGAGATTTCATAGCTAAGCTCCTTTGGTTTCAGGGATTCAGAGTTGAACCATTTTCTGAACTGATTCTAATAGGAATCAGAAGCAGCTGGATTGAGATTCTCTATGCAAGCTAGCTTTAGAGAGTTAACCCATTCCTGTAATTCAGTTTCAAAAGTCAGCAAGGATTTACCAACATCTGTGTGATCGGTGGATCTGGAACTGACTGTTTAACACTGGTTCGCGAAATGTCGCGGAAGCAAGAGTCGCCACCGTCTTTTATTTTCTCCAAATGGAAAGGACAAAAGCACAGAAAAATTCCTCATAGAGATTGCTCTCAGTTCGGGAGGTAGGTTATAGAAAGGGAAGGTGCTAGCACCCTTTCTATCCATGGTTATCCATGGGCTCTTAGATACTTGCTCATTGTGTTTTCAAAAATGGTTTGTTTGCTTTTCAATTGTGGGTTTTAAAAAAGTTTCTTTGAAAATTTCAGTTCGACTCTTGTATCGGTCCTCAAGAGTGTTTGAAAAATTGCTTTCGAAAGCTTTTTGAAAAGGTGTTGGTGTGAAAAGTATTTTTGAATTTGTTTTGAAATTTAGAGCAAGTATCTACGAGAACCTACCTACCCTAAGGAATTCGTCTGTGTAAAGGTCCTTTAAAGTAGTGCCATCCCACCATTGAGAGGTAGGTAGCACCACCGTTGGAGGTGTTCGGGTCAATTCGAGGTTCGGGACATGGTGATCACCAGAGCAATGGGAAGACACCTTAGAAGCTACCCTCATGCCAGGTTCCCGGATCATGAGGACTTACTAAGACATCCTCTACTCGACGATCACCTTTCGAGGCAAGGCAACAGTGAGGCGTACCCTAGGGGTGGTGTGTGCGATTCGTGTGTCGTTTTCATTTGTATTTATCTTGTCATGTTATTGGTGTGCTACGCTTGTTTTTATTTTTGTCCATACATTCTTTCATGCTTTGATTTAACAGCTAAAAATGCGAGGAAAGTAAAAGTCTAAAGCTATTACAAACGGCGTGGGTCCACATCGCCAAAAGTTTCTCGAACCCGATTTGACAGAAAATAAATAAATAAAGTAAATAAAGAATTAAAAGTGCGAGTAATTAAATACAAGGCCTTGGGAGAGTTACATAAATATTTAAACGGAATAAAATAATATGCGAATTAATAATTAAATCGAAACGAGGGCGTTGGACCCTTTTTGCAAAGTTAAAATAATGAGGAATTAATTAAAATAAAAAAAGAAATGTTTTTGGTATTTTTAATATTTTATGATTTACATGAAAAAGGAGAATTAATTAAAATTAAAATAAGATGCAAACCCTAATTCTAGTGGCTTTTAATTTATTAAGAAATATTGAACTTTAACCTAAATTAATCCTAATTTTTATGTACAAATTTAATTACAAAATAAATAAAATAAATAATATTAATTATGAAAGAAAAATGAAAAGGATGAAAAATTATTAATTAAACCTATTTCTACATTTTTTAGATTTTTGTTAAAAGTATTAAAATTAAAACCCTAATTTAAAACTAATTAATTTACATGCATTTATTTATGAAAATACTAAAAATAAAATATTTATTGTTTTTTTCTCTTTTCTGATTTTTAGATGTTTTTTTTTATATATTTTTTGTGAAAATAAGGAATTAATTAAAGACAATAATCAAAATAAAAATAAAAAATAAGAAAACATAAAGAAAGTGAAAAAATTGCAAACCAAGGGGGGTTGTAGTCCCCAACATGGAGGTGAATCTTTAGGAATCTGGCCCATTAACTTTGGCCTTTTTGGACTTTTGCCAGGTAGCGTGCTGAAGCGTTGACCAGGGTTTATGGTGTTCCTCAATTCTGAGCCTTTGATCTGAGTCCCTTGGACGCGTGGATGGCTTGATGGAGAAGGTGCATGGTAATCCTCAAGGCTTGCACTGTATGTGAACATGAATTGGAAAATAATATTGAAAGAGGAAGACCTGGGGCTCGAACCCAGGTCTTGGACGTTAACACACACAACGCTTGCCAGCTGAACCAATTTGCACATGTTAATATATAATAAACAACAAATATAATAAATAAAACAAGCGTTAGTGGAGGCCTCTGCGCGCGAACTTTCAAACAGACCAACCAGCTTATGCCACCACACCATCTTCTTCGTTTGTGTTTTATTTTTCCTGAAACAATAATAAACTAGCAACGGTTTTGTAAACGTTGCCATAGGTAAGGTACAAGAAAATAGCGAATGGCCCTGTGACGCTCATAAATTGAGCGCGAGGGTGGGTTCAAGATCGTTCAGACGCGCTGATTCTAATGGTATGGGTCTGGAAGGCCAATTTTTCTTAGTTTCAAAAGCCCTAATTCCAAGTCCTGTAAACCCTAAAAATTGCCAATGGCGAAATCGTATACAAGGCATAAAAACACAATTAAACACATGGGTTAGCTTCAGAATAGCATGAGGAATGTAAATCAACAATTAAAACTTGCAATAAACGCATGAATGAAGATGCACGATTGTGCATTTTATTTGAAACAGTTTTACTCCATTGTACCAATTCCGGGCGTTTTGATGAGCGTTTGTGATTGGAAAACGTTCAGTAATGCTTGAGGAAGCTAATGAGATGGAAATCCTGGCTTGAAACCACCTACAAATTAGTTTTCAGTATTGAGTTTTTTTGCCAAAAATTCCAAGTTTGATTTCCTGGTTTTTGAGCAGCTGCGTGTCCCCTTGATTAGGTTTATGCTCAGGCTTATGTGTTGAATCAATTAGGTCAAGAAAAATAGAACAAATCAATTGCATTCATGGTTTTTGAAAATTTGATTTTTAAGATCTTTTTTCAAATATTTTCCATGTGTTTTTGTACCAATTAAGATCAATTCAATCCAAATCTTTCTATATTGAGTCATGCACGAAATCTTGAGGATAAAACATGCACAAAAAGATTGAAAAAACTTAGGTTAGCATTTTTCATGTATTTATTTTGATTTAAATGAATTATTATTAATAAAAATTCAAATAAATAAATAAAAAATGAATAAAACTTCCCTTTGGGCTAAGTGGTCGTGCACATGTCATGGATGATGAATTATGGAAGAAAAATGGGCCCATTAGCAATTTTAGGTCATTTGAATCAATGTTGATTTTTCAAAATATCCAAAAATTTCCCAACTTCCACAAGGCATAACTTGCTCAATGTTTAAGCTTTTCTCATGTTCTTGGACATTTTGGAAAGGTATTTGAGTCCTCTAACCAATGTCTTTGGTCCCATGGCATTTTGATTTACCAATATCAAGTTATGGCCTTTGACTTAAAGTCCCTTTTTGTTGACTTTTGAAAATGACCTATAATGTTGAAATTGATAACTTTTTGTGAGAGCATCTCTTGGACTTGAAGTATGAAGATGAGTTGTAGGAAATGTCTTTCTCTTCAAAATGAGCTTTGGATGGAATTTTTCTGATAATCCATGTGAAAGTTATGCCCTGGTCAATTTACAGTTGACTTTTTCAACTGTCCAAATAAGGAAACTTTTTGCATTTTGATGATTTTTGAGCCAAGCTTTGAGAATCATGATCAAGCATTGATCAAATGATGTTTGTGGCTTCAAAATGATATGTTGACCAAAAATTTGAACTTTTGACTGTCAAATGACCATTTTGCCCCTACAGTTGACTGTAGTGCAATTAGGGTTTTTGATTGTGCAATTTTGTGCTGAAAGTCTTGAAACTTGATATGAGGATGCTTGACCATATTTGTAGGCATGTGAGACTTGATTGGGCCTTTGGAAACTTCATTTTCTTGATCAGAACACAAACCCTAGTTTTGACTATATAGGAGACCTTTGCACTGTGCAACCCTTGGGGAACTTTGAAGCTTTGACTTGGCACTTTCTTGAAGAATATGGGAGGGCAAATTTTGGGGTACAACAGTTGCCCCTGTTCAATCTTCTTAGACCTGAGGATGCAGATTGGCTGACGTGCCTTTCGTAATCCGAGGGTAGAAGATGATTGAACACTAGAGTGCCCAGAAATTTGCGCTCACATAGTGGCATTGTGGTGATGGGAATGGGCTTACAGATGCCATTTGGAGATTGATGGATAGGATGATGGGCTTATAGATGCCATCTGGACGTTGATCGCGTAAGAGATTCCTTAGCGAGAACCTGCATACCTGCAAAAGAAAAAATGAGTACCTGACATGTTGCAGGAGCTGGTTTTCAGATGCTTGGTATAGATGTGTCCTGACTGGTTACAGGAGTTGGATCTGGAGCTTCACAAGATGATGAATGAACCAGGGATGGTTACTACCTTAGCATGAACGGTAAGAGAACCTTGGGTGACTTTAACCTCAACAACGCTCGTTGAGAAAATCTTGGTGGGAATTACCATCTTCGCAGTATCGGGAAGAGAACCATTATAATCTGAAAGGGAATTACATCTCATGCACCGTTGGGGAGAGAACCATAGGAAATCATAACCAAAAATGGAATTATATCTCACGCACCGTCGGGGAGAGGACCAAAGGAAATTATAACCTAAAAGGGAATTACATCTCACGCACCGTCGGGGAGAGAACCATAGGAAATTATAATCTCAAAAGGAATTATCACCTCACGCACCGTCGGGGAGGGAACCATAGAAAATTACAATCTGATAACTTCTACTGAGTCTTCATCAGAAAAATCTGTTTGGGGTCGATTTAGCTGGACTAGAGAAGGCCTTGGACTGGATAAGAAATCTTTGGAGTCAATTAACTGAACCGGTCTAGGTCTTGAAATATGATTGAGAGTTTAACTGAATCTTTCCTGAAAGGTAAAGGTCAATCATATGCAATGCATGATATGGATCAAGCAATGATGTTCTCAACACAAATGAGATTTGTAAGATATGATGCGTCTATGCATGTTATAATGATGTATGTGATGTTTAGGAATGTATGTTTTCGTCTTGGAAAGTAAATCCTTGACGGGTGCCGGGAAGTCACTCCTGGGCTGATGTTGAAGAATGGATTTTGCTTCCGCTGGGGATGATGATTGCAAGGATACCGGTTGGGAGAAGATAACTCCGTTGGGGAATAAACTTGGCGAATGGAATATTCTGCGGGGAGAAAAGTACTCTGACGATCTTGCTAGGGAGCAATACTCTATGGGGAGAGAGATACTTTGCTGAGTTGTTGATAATGAATTGATGGGGATATCTTTGTTGTTGTTGGAAGTGTTGATAGACTTCGCTGGGGGGTAAGAGAATTGTGTCGACGACGACCTTCCCATGGCTTTTGGCTGAGGATAACCCAGTTATATCCTGTTAAGGAAATAACTCTTTGAATAAAGCCGGACGACGCGTTCGTGCTATGCGAGGATAAGCTTCCAGAATCTACTGGGGATAAGCTTACTGCTTGGGGAGATGGACTCCAACTTTCCTGGGGAACTGGATTGGACTCCCCTGGGGAGATTTTGAACTGTAATTTTGTAAGTTGAAAGAGGGAACCTATGTAGGGTTACCTGCTGATGAGCTCATGTAAAACCGCATCTGAAATGGAGAAGGAACCTGTGTAGGGTTACTTTGATGAGTTCGTGTAAAACTTCGTTTTTGGAAAAAGAGAACCTGTGTAGGGTTTCTGGGTGACGAGTCCATGTAAAACTGCATCTTGAAGAGAGGGAACCGGTGTAGGGTTGCTTGATGACGAGTCCATGTAAAACTACGTCTGGAGGAGGAGAACCTGTGTAGGGTTTCTTCGGGGTAAGTTCGTGTAAGACTTCTTGATGAACCGGGGTGAGGTTATCTTGAGCTAAATCCATGTAAGACTTCTGGAGGAACCGGGGTTACGTCACTGCAGGATAAGTTCGTGTAAAAACTTTTTGATGAACCGAGGTAGGGTCATCTTGAGATAGATCCATGTAAGACTTCTGGAGGAACCGGGGTTAGGTTACTACAGGATAAGTTCGTGTAAAAACTTTTTGATGAACCGAGGTAAGGTCATCTTGAGATAGGTCCATCTTCTGGAGGAACCAGGGTTAGGTTACTACAGGATAAGTTTGTGTAAAAACTTTTTTGATGAACCGGGGTTAGGTTACCTTGGGATAAATCCATGTAAGATTTCTAGGAGGAACCGGGGTAAGGTTGCTTGTGGTAAATCCATGTAAGATTTCTAGAGGAACCGGGGTTAGGTTACCTTGGGATAAATCCATGTAAGATTTCTAGGAGGAACCGGGGTAAGGTTGCTTGTGGAGGGTGAGTCTGTGTAAGACTTTGTCTGCAATTTGAGAAGGAACCGGTGTAGGGTTGCATGATTTTGATTAAGTGGATGATTGTCCTGTTTGGTCTTGGATGTTAACCCACGATCTGTAATTTGTAAAGGTAGATGGTAATCATCCTTATATTGATCTTTCCTTTGTACTTTGGTTAACAGAGCAATTGGATCGCCTGGATAACTCATTATTGCCCCTGTTTCGGAGGCGAGAGAAGAGGATACCTGTGTGGGTGACAGACAGATCTTTGGGTAGACAAGTGATGAGATACCGGAACATAGTCGTACGCTTTGATCCCTAACTTTTGCCTGGACCGCCCTTTCGGGTTTTCAGTCCACCGGGATACCCATTTTTTGCCCAAGCCGCCCTTTCAGGTTTTCGACTTGCCGGGTGTACAGATTTTTTCATTTTCATCCCTTATTTTTGCCCGAACCCTTTTGGTTCGCCGGGAAACCCTTATTTTTGCCTAGGTGTGTCAACCTAGCGGGTCTTTGATTGTGCGTAGCATTTTTTCGACTATGTCCACGCTCTCAGAATGTAAGGAGTTGCCCCTGTTGGAAGTATTTTGTCATGCCCCAGATACTGGGCAATGCTCCTACTGTGCCCCTTGATTGTAGGTACTTCTGTTCACAAGGTGTTCATCGTGCGAATTTCCCTGCTGTTCAAACAAATAGTCATATGCAAACAAGGTTATTTTAAGAATGCAAAAGCCTACGTCTGTCTTGAATTTTGAAAATGTATTTTTTTGTAATACAGTGCGGTGTCAACTCAAGATTTTACAGCAAACCTTCAGGAGTCAGGATACCTTTCGTAACAGTATGCTTTCGAACTAACCCATGCTTCAGCTAGGACTTTTGAGGGTTATAATGTGGCCTGGTTCACGGTTTAAGAAACAAAGGATAAAGGCTCAAATTATTTGTACCCACCCGCTCTTCGTGATGTTCTCCAAACCTAAACTCAGTTGATCATGCGTTAGACCTTGTTCGAGTCTTTGCACTGATATTCCAATGATGGTTCAGATATTGACATTATATTTTGATTAGGCAGTCATTTCCTTTTTTGTTGAGTGTTTGTAGGACCTCTTTCTTTTTTGACTTCGTTATCCCTATTTTTTGCCTGAGCTGTTTCCTTTTTTGGAATTACAGTCAGCGGGATGCCCCAGTTTGGTAAGTCTCCTTCATTGGTTTTGACTTTTTGGGCTTTTCATTTATGATTTTTTTTTGATAATGACTGCCTGTCCTTATGATTGTTCGGAACCATCACTGTCTTTTGTTTTTGGAAAAACTCATTTGGTGCCATTCATTGTGCACTTGGATCAACTGAGAGGCTACCCTGCCCCAGGTTATGATTAAGGGTTTTAAATTTCGAAAAGAAAAAAAAAAAAAAACTCCTACTTCTTTGGCTCAGAGGGGTTGACGAGGGATTATCTTCCTTATAACTCCAGTGTTTAGGGATTGAAACAATGTCTGTACCTCATCAGCGGGGTCCGTTCAAAAGCATACTGTAATGATTGCGGTATCGTTTTCGTCATCCTCCCTCAAGAGGTTTAGAATTTTCAGTCGAGAGTTGATCATCACCAAAATATGAAAGCAGTTTTAAGTACAGTAAACATAATTAATTCAAGACAGACATGTGTAATGCATTCATGAAATAAAAGAGTTTAACATGACAATTGTTTATCAAGAAAGGAAAAATACAACTTGAATTCAAATGAACAAAAATCTCTCAATCCTAGCCATATTTCGGCAAGGGAGCAGTGATCACATTGGGAGTCTCGGCAGGTTCGAATTCAATCTCTTTAGCATCGATCATATTCTGGATCTTGTATTTCAGCGCCCAACAATCCTCAGTATCGTGCCCCGGGCTATCAGAATGGTAAGCACACCTTGCTTCTGGGTTGTAGCTTGGAGAGGAGGTTTTGGGATTTGCAGGAGGGTTAATCACCGCAATCAGGTTCATCTTCAACATGTGCTGCAATGCTTGTGACCATGGCATGTTAATGTTGGTGAATTGCCTTTTAGGCTCATCCGGCCTTCGCTGATTTCCCTTTTGTGGTTGGCGGCGTGGTGCAGAACCAGAGATCATGACTGCCCCTGCATGTTGGTCATGACGACTCTTTTGGTTGTACGCTGCATTAGATTCTTTCTTTCCCGTGTAAGGCTTTCTGTGAGTATCAGAAGGTGTGGCCTCTTGAATTTTCCCACTCTTGATACCAGCTTCAATTCTTTCGCCAGTCAGGATGAGGTCGGTAAATCCTGCAGATGAATTACCAATTAGATAATTGAAGAATGGCCCGGATAGGGTCCCCAAGAACATATCAACGAGTTCCCGGTCAGTTAACGGAGGCTGCACCCTTCCAGTAAGGTCTCTCCATCTCTGCGCGTATTCCTTGAAACCTTCACTTGACCCCAGCGACATACCCTGGAGTTGGGTACGCGTAGGAGCAAGGTCGGCATTGTACTGGTACTGCTTGTAGAATGCAGTGGCTAAGTCTTCCCAGGTATGGATGTTGGCTCCATTCAGTTGATAAAACCAATCAAGCTGAGTCCCTGAAAGACTCTCTTGGAAAACGTGGATCCATAAGTTCCTGTCGGCCGTGTAGGGCTGGATCCTCCTTATGTATGACCTGAGATGCAGCTTTGGACAGGATGCCCCGTCGTACTTTGCAAAGGCAGGTGCCTTGAATTTGTGCGGGATCACTACCCCAGAAGACAGACCTAGATCCTCGAAGTCCAGGCCAGGCACTTTTTGTATCTCCATAGCACTGAGCCGGTCTTCCAACTGTTTGTACCTATCCTCAGCCGGAGGGTACTGTTCGTCGTTGAAATCTGTCTCATTGTCGGAGACCACTGGACTGGGAACCCTTTCCTCTTGATGACTGCCTTTCCCCACCGATGGAGTTGTCCTCTCAGCTTCATCCTGTAGGGTGTTCCCAGATCTGCGTCTAGGGCTGAACAAAACAGTCCTCTTCTTCTTCTTTTCCTTCTTCAAGAGCAGAGCCTTCAGATCTCGTTGCCCCTGGGTCAAATTCATGATCAGCTCTTGGAACTGGGCGTTCTGAGCCTGGAGGGCTCTGATAGTGTGCTCGCTTGAGGATTCAGGATTCATGACGAGATTGCTGAAATAAACAGCGAAGAAGGTAAGCAACCTGCAGAGAATGGGTACCTGTTATGCAATGATGTGTATGTATGCATGCCATGTTTTCAAGGACCTCGCGGGATAAACAGAGAAACTTGTTAGAGCTGAAAACTGGTAACTTGATTGGAGAAACTTCCTGTTGTAGAAAATCCTTCTCCAAGGGTCAAAGGCTCACCATATCCAGTGGGTCATAGCCCCTGACAACTTTGGCTAGAGGAAAATAAATCCTCTTTGCCCCTTGCTAGATGTTTGATTCATCATGACCTACATCACAAGCCCTTGACATCCTTGAAATGGGTTAGGATGTATGCAATGGTATGATGTCATGATGCATGGGGTAATGTACGTAACCCTGTTACGAGTCCCAATTAAGGACTGCAAACCAAAACCTGCAAGAAACTTAGGATACCCTGTTATGAGTCCTAATTAAGGACTACAAACAAAACCTGCAAGAAGCTCAAGTGTCAGACAAAAAAGCATGCAAGTAGTCAAGTACGAAGGCACACAAGTCACACAAGAGAAGCCCTTAGAGTTTAGGCCAGCATGGGGTCTGGGTATTACCCTCTTGAAGTTGGTGGGTTCAACCTGTCCTATTAGAAGTAACCGGGTTCTAAGGTTCCCAATATCACGGGATTGCTTTCATTGTTCATCGTTTCGATTTAGCCACTGAACTGGCGACCGAAATATTCCAGGAAAGCAACCCTCAATTGAGTGTAGTATCGAGTATCAACCAACCTCGGACTGCACCAAAGTCAGTTATCTCACTACCCTAAAGAGGCCAAGATAGTTCAATTAAGGTTCCTACGGTCTGTTGATGCTTCACGACACCACGCGGAGGCCCCGTACTCTCCTTGACTGAACTCAAGGGTTACCGGTACACACCAAAGTGCCACATCAACGTAGCAGACTGTTTCAACCATGTCGGTATACCCCACACAGTTCCCTCACAGCCTTGTTGCTACTTTCTAAGAAGGTATCCCCAGATCCGGGTTAGGATCTATAGAACTCCCAAGACAGTCCCACAATAATAAAGCAAGCAAGTCAATACAATTGAAAACACAGTTATGAACTACCCTAAGGTACACCTCACTTTAAAAATACTCCCCAGCAGAGTCGCCAGTTCTGTGATTGGTGGATCTGGAACTGACTGTTTAACACTGGTTCGCGAAATGTCGCGGAAGCAAGAGTCGCCACCGTCTTTTATTTTCTCCAAATGGAAAGGACAAAAGCACAGAAAAATTCCTTATAGAGATTGCTCTCGGTTCGGGAGGTAGGTTATAGAAAGGGAAGGTGCTAGCACCCTTTCTATCCATGGTTATCCATGGGCTCTTAGATACTTGCTCATTGTGTTTTCAAAAATGGTTTGTTTGCTTTTCAATTGTGGGTTTTAAAAAAGTTTCTTTGAAAAATTCAGTTCGACTCTTGTATCGGTCCTCAAGAGTGTTTGAAAAATTGCTTTCGAAAGCTTTTTGAAAAGGTGTTGGTGTGAAAAGTATTTTTGAATTTGTTTTGAAATTTAGAGCAAGTATCTACGAGAACCTACCTACCCTAAGGAATTCTTCTGTGTAAAGGTCCTTTAAAGTAGTGTCATCCCACCATTGAGAGGTAGGTAGCACCACCGTTGGAGGTGTTCGGGTCAATTCGAGGTTCGGGACATGGTGATCACCTGAGCAATGGGAAGACACCTTAGAAGCTACCCTCATGCCAGGTTCCCGGATCATGAGGACTTACTAAGACATCCTCTACTCGACGATCACCTTTCGAGGTAAGGCAACAGTGAGGCGTACCCTAGGGGTGGTGTGTGCGATTCGTGTGTCGTTTTCATTTGTATTTATCTTGTCATGTTATTGGTGTGCTACGCTTGTTTTTATTTTTGTCCATACATTCTTTCATGCTTTGATTTAACAGTTAAAAATGCGAGGAAAGTAAAAGTCTAAAGCTATTACAAACGGCGCGGGTCCACATCGCCAAAAGTTTCTCGAACCCGATTTGACAGAAAATAAATAAATAAATAAAGTAAATAAAGAATTAAAAGTGCGAGTAATTAAATACAAGGCCTTGGGAGAGTTACATAAATATTTAAACGGAATAAAATAATATGCGAATTAATAATTAAATCGAAACGAGGGCGTTGGACCCTTTTTGCAAAGTTAAAATAATGAGGAATTAATTAAAATAAAAAAAAGAAATGTTTTTGGTATTTTTAATATTTTATGATTTACATGAAAAAGGAGAATTAATTAAAATTAAAATAAGATGCAAACCCTAATTCTAGTGGCTTTTAATTTATTAAGAAATATTGAACTTTAACCTAAATTAATCCTAATTTTTATGTACAAATTTAATTACAAAATAAATAAAATAAATAATATTAATTATGAAAGAAAAATGAAAAGGATGAAAAATTATTAATTAAACCTATTTCTACATTTTTTAGATTTTTGTTAAAAGTATTAAAATTAAAACCCTAATTTAAAACTAATTAATTTACATGCATTTATTTATGAAAATACTAAAAATAAAATATTTATTGTTTTTTTCTCTTTTCTGATTTTTAGATGTTTTTTTTTATATTTTTTGTGAAAATAAGGAATTAATTAAAGACAATAATCAAAAGAAAAATAAAAAATAAGAAAACATAAAGAAAGTGAAAAAATTGCAAACCAAGGGGGGTTGTAGTCCCCAACATGGAGGTGAATCTTTAGGAATCTGGCCCATTAACTTTGGCCTTTTTGGACTTTTGCCAGGTAGCGTGCTGAAGCGTTGACCAGGGTTTATGGTGTTCCTCAATTCTGAGCCTTTGATCTGAGTCCCTTGGACGCGTGGATGGCTTGATGGAGAAGGTGCATGGTAATCCTCAAGGCTTGCACTGCATGTGAACATGAATTGGAAAATAATATTGAAAGAGGAAGACCTGGGGCTCGAACCCAGGTCTTGGACGTTAACACACACAACGCTTGCCAGCTGAACCAATTTGCACATGTTAATATATAATAAACAACAAATATAATAAATAAAACAAGCGTTAGTGGAGGCCTCTGCGCGCGAACTTTCAAACAGACCAACCAGCTTATGCCACCACACCATCTTCTTTGTTTGTGTTTTATTTTTCCTGAAACAATAATAAACTAGCAACGGTTTTGTAAACGTTGCCATAGGTAAGGTACAAGAAAATAGCGAATGGCCCTGTGACGCTCATAAATTGAGCGCGAGGGTGGGTTCAAGATCGTTCAGACGCGCTGATTCTAATGGTATGGGTCTGGAAGGCCAATTTTTCTTAGTTTCAAAAGCCCTAATTCCAAGTCCTGTAAACCCTAAAAATTGCCAATGGCGAAATCGTATACAAGGCATAAAAACACAATTAAACACATGGGTTAGCTTCAGAATAGCATGAGGAATGTAAATCAACAATTAAAACTTGCAATAAACGCATGAATGAAGATGCACGATTGTGAATTTTATTTGAAACAGTTTTACTCCATTGTACCAATTCCGGGCGTTTTGATGAGCGTTTGTGATTGGAAAACGTTCAGTAATGCTTGAGGAAGCTAATGAGATGGAAATCCTGGCTTGAAACCACCTACAAATTAGTTTTCAGTATTGAGTTTTTTTGCCAAAAATTCCAAGTTTGATTTTCTGGTTTTTGAGCAGCTGCGTGTCCCCTTGATTAGGTTTATGCTCAGGCTTATGTATTGAATCAATTAGGTCAAGAAAAATAGAACAAATCAATTGCATTCATGGTTTTTGAAAATTTGATTTTTAAGATCTTTTTTCAAATATTTTTCATGTGTTTTTGTACCAATTAAGATCAATTCAATCCAAATCTTTCTATATTGAGTCATGCACTAAATCTTGAGGATAAAACATGCACAAAAAGATTGAAAAAACTTAGGTTAGCATTTTTCATGTATTTATTTTGATTTAAATGAATTATTATTAATAAAAATTCAAATAAATAAATAAAAAATGAATAAAACTTCCCTTTGGGCTAAGTGGTCGTGCACATGTCATGGATGATGAATTATGGAAGAAAAATGGGCCCATTAGCAATTTTAGGTCATTTGAATCAATGTTGATTTTTCAAAATATCCAAAAATTTCCCAACTTCCACAAGGCATAACTTGCTCAATTTTTAAGCTTTTCTCATGTTCTTGGACATTTTGGAAAGGTCTTTGAGTCCTCTAACCAATGTCTTTGGTCCCATGTCATTTTGATTTACCAATCTCAAGTTATGGCCTTTGACTTAAAGTCCCTTTTTGTTGACTTTTGAAAATGACCTATAATGTTGAAATTGATAACTTTTTGTGAGAGCATCTCTTGGACTTGAAGTATGAAGATGAGTTGTAGGAAATGTCTTTATCTTCAAAATTAGCTTTGGATGGAATTTTTCTGATAATCCATGTGAAAGTTATGCCCTGGTCAATTTACAGTTGACTTTTTCAACTGTCTAAATAAGGAAACTTTTTGCATTTTGATGATTTTTGAGCCAAGCTTTGAGAATCATGATCAAGCATTGATCAAATGATGTTTGTGGCTTCAAAATGATATGTTGACCAAAAATTTGAACTTTTGACTGTCAAATGACCATTTTGCCCCTACAGTTGACTGTAGTGCAATTAGGGTTTTTGACTGTGCAGTTTTGTGCTGAAAGCCTTGAAACTTGATATGAGGATGCTTGACCATATTTGTAGGCATGTGAGACTTGATTGGGCCTTTGGAAACTTCATTTTCTTGATCAGAACACAAACCCTAGTTTTGACTGTATAGGAGACCTTTGCACTGTGCAACCCTTGGGGAACTTTGAAGCTTTGACTTGGCACTTTCTTGAAGAATATGGGAGGGCAAATTTTGGGGTACAACAATCTGCTTTGGAGATTTTTGGTTTTGGTTTTGGAACAACAATTTTCTGAGAGCTTGTGACAATATTGTCCTAAGCTTCTAAATCTATGATTGTTCTAAGGGGATCTTCTGGGTAGTTATTTGGAGAGGGAGAGTCAGAAAGGATTATTATGGGCGAATTTGGTGGAGTGGACTGATAAGGAGATGGAAGATCTAGAATGGAGAGATTATGTGAAGAAGTTGATGGTATTATTGGTGGTTGAGAGACCATAAGAGGGAAAGTGATGCTAGGGATGGATTTTGTGGTATCAGAATCAAGGTTTGGATTTTCAGTTTGGGGAGCTTTAAACAGCGGATCAAATTGATTAATATTAGAGAGAACTTGTGCAAGTTCAGGCTGAGTTTGGTCAAGATGGGTAGAAGGTGGATTTTTCAGAAGGTTATTTAGAAGAATTGAGGTTTCAAAGTCTAGGTCAAAATCATCAAAGGTTTGAGGAGATGGATCTTTTGTGGGCTTTGAGGATGAAGGGTTTTTAGATGTTGATAACAATGTTGATTCAATAACGTAAACAAAAGAGAGGTTACCTTTATTTTTGGTAGCTTTGGGAGTCTTTTGAGAAGTTCCTTCTGCATCTGCTTTCCTTTTTCTGGGAGTAACTTCCAGAGGTTGTTTCCTTAGATCCAGAATGTCATTTTTAAATAGTTTACAAAATAAGGTTGTGTCCACCTTCCCTCTGGTAAAATCATTTTCTAACATAAAATTACTTAGTCTTTCATACCAAGCTCTGGGAGCTTGTTTCATACCATATAGTGATTTCTTAAGTTTATAAATATATTCTGGATGTTTTGAATTTTCAAAGTCAGGGGGTTGTTGCACATAAACTTCTTCATCAATGTAACTGTTGTACCCCAAAATTTTCCCTCTCATTTCTCAAAAGATTATCTTGGACCCTTAGGTTTGCTTCTGGCAAGTTTCAAGTCTCAGATTACAATTTTCTAAGAAAGTCATTGACAAGGGAAAAATGGTCAAAAGCACACTGAAAAGTCAAACTTTGACCTTTTGTGCAAAAATCAAGTTTCAACAATCATATTTCATCAAGGCATGAAATTAGTTCATCAAGATCAGAAATCAGAAATTACTTTGAAAAATCAAATTTCTAAACATTTAGAAAATTTTCTAAGTGTTAAAAGAATATGATACCTCAGAACTTCTGGGCCAGCCTCCACGCGAGTGCAGATAGAATTTTCAAACATGGTTCAAAACATGATTCTCCGATCAGAACATGACTCTTCAGCCCATGCTTCGATCAGAGCCTCACCCTTTGAGTCTCACTATGGTCTTCTGTGATCAGAACATCATCATATTCCAAAACATTGTTTGAAGCAGCCTACTGCACTACTATAGCACAATCCTACATCCAGCTGCCACAACACTCCAAAGTGTTGCTGATCCAGTCCACGCCTGCACTTTCTCAAACCCCATAATTGTACCAAATTAGCATACAAAAGTTGTGTTTAAAAAGTAATAGAACAGTATGCCAAAAAGGTTTAAATCCCATTTGTTTTCCCCCCCAAAACCACAACAAATTCACCTATAAATAAGTTGTTCCATCACACGTTCAAGGGGCTGGCTTTTGGAAGGAGAGAATTATCAAAGAGAGAAAAGAAAACAGTAAAACATTCGTAAACCCAGAATTCCTAAACAAAACCAAACCTTTGTTCTTCCCTTTGAATCAAAGAACATAACATTTTGTTATGTTCCTTACTAACCCCAGAACATCTGAAGGCAGCAACTCAAGTCCCAAACACACGCTTCAGATTCAAGGTAAGTCTTTCTGACCTTGAATTTTTCATTCAGAACATCATTAAATATGTAAATATCATAGTATTGATGTTTTCCATATCATTACATAAGTAGAAAAACTGTGAATCAGAACTTCTTGAATAAAGATAGGCTCAGAATTAGGATTAGAACTTCTATCAATTTTCGTGCTTTTATCTTTCTGATTTGCTGTCGTTAAGAACTGATTAAGTTGCAGATGTTCTGAATAATGTAAGGAACGAGGTGAAGTGTAATACACAACTTCTGGGTTTTTCTCTCCCACTGTTTTAGCAGAACCCAGAACTTCTGAGTTCTCCCACTGTTTTAGCACAACACAGAACTTCTGAGTTCTCCTCACTGTTTTAACACACAAAACTTTTAGGCTTTCTTACTATTTTAATACACACAGAACTTCTAGGTTTTCACACTGTTATGACCCAGCACCAGAATTTCTAGGCTTTCTTACTGTTTTAACACACACTGAACTTCTAGGCTTTCTTACTGTTTTAACACACACATAACTTCTAGGATTTTTTTCCACTGTTTTAACACTCAGAACTTCAGCGCGTAGCAACCCAGAATTTATGTTTCTCCCTCTAACGTTTATTTCAAGGCTCTTGCTTGCATCCACCCAGAACTTCTGATTACCTCTGACGTCTCATTCTGAACCGCAACGCGTCCGACATCAGAACTTCTGGTCCCTTTATTTTTGTTTGCAGTAACATGTTGATCCTATTTCTCATTATTTTTCCTTTTTCTCTCTTATTCTTATCATTTTTAGCATTAGAACTATTTTTATAAAAGGACATCAAAAATATTTTCTTTTATTAAATGATTATTTTTCCTTTTAATCTATTAAGACAAAAAACCATTTTCAAAACAAGTCCTTTCCTTTTTCTTTTTTTATATATTGTACAATTTAATATGGTTGTAATAGATAATTAGGATTTGAATTCTTGCAAACCCCCATTTGTAATTATGTACGCCCATCCCTAATTGATGTAATAGCGTAGGACTTTACGTTTCCGCAATTTATAGCTTTCAAATATAAATGTTAGTAATTAGGGTTTGTATGGTAAGACATAAAATCAACAAATAGATAACCCTAATCAAGACTAAATGCATGTAAATCAAGAACACCGTTCACACTTACACCCTTAGGGTAATCCCACTTTGTTGCCTTTCGGAAAATAGTCATGTCCCTCAAATATGGGAGTTTTAGAAAAGACCCTCGATAAAAGATCGTAGTCCCTCGATGACCTTCCATGTTGCCTTCGGTAAATGATCTAGTCCTTAAACGAAATTGCTAAAATGTCCCATAGGTTGCCTTCTATGACTATACAAAAACGTCTTGTGACAGTCCCTTCACATCCAATGATGGGGATTCTTACCAAATCAATGGTAATATAGCAACATCTAAAGGAGGAGGAAAAGAACATCGACCTTTTGAGTAGGTATGTTGCTCATAGTTGCTCGCTTGCTCACAACAAAAACATTTTTTACACCAACACTTTCAAATTGAAACATTTTCAAAAGACAAAGCTCTTTGTACGCATTCTTATAGAAACGAGAATCATTACGAAGACACTTTTCAAAATCACTTTCAAAAACACATTCCACAAACACCTCTTTTGAATTATTTTCAAAAACAACACTTTGTACGCGTTCTTATAGAAACAAGAACCATTACAACAATGTTTTCAAAATACTTTCAAAACCCACACCACAAGCACATTTTCAAACAAAAAGCAAGTGATATAGCAAGAAACTAAGAGCCCGTAGATAACTAAGGATAAAAGGGTGCTAACACCTTCCCTTTTTATAACCTACTCCCCTAACTCAAGAAAATAATCTCAGAAGGTCTTTCCTGTTCTTTTCAACCTTTCCTTTTGGATAAAAGAAAATTCGGTGGCGACTCTTGCTAACCGCAACAATTGCACGCAAAACATCCCAAGTCAATTCTCCCACCGTGTTACAGTAACCATTTAAAAATGCATTTTTAACATCCATTTGATAAAGAGTGGTGCCACCAGTCGTGCTTTGTTTCCGACGACTTCTCCTTGTTCATTTAGCTTGTTTCAGAAGACCCATTTGGTTCTAATGATGTTAAAGCCTTTTGGTTTAGGAAATAGATCCCACACATCATTTCTGGTGAACTGATTTAGTTCTTCCTTCATTGTGAGTATCCAGTCATTTTCCAGAAGGGCTTCGTCAATGGAAGTTGGCTCAATCAGCGACACTAATCCCATGAGAGATTCTTCTGAATTTCTAAATGTAGATCTTATTCTGATACGGTCTTCTATCTTTCATAAAATCATGTTTTCCGGATGAGCTAACCTGCTTCTGGATTGTCTTTTCTGGATGGGATCTTTAGATGTTGTTGTAATGTTTGTGACATCCTCTTCTAGATTTGACTGTGATTCTTTATAGAGACCTTCTGATGTTGTATCCTTAGTACCTGTAAATTGAACTTCTATATCTGCAAAAAATTAACCCTGCTTTGACTTTTGGGAGCCAAGCTTATCATCAAATCTGACACTGATAGACTCTTCCATAATCCGTGTTTTTGTGTTATATAATCTATAACCTTTTGAGCGTTCAGAGTATCCTAACATGAGACACTTTTGTGATTTAGAGTCAAACTTATTTAGATGTTCTTTAGTGTTTAGAATAAAATAACTACATCCAAATGGATGGAAATAAGAAATGTTGGGCTTTCTGTTCTTCCATAGTTCATATGGAGTCTTATCCAGAATATATCTTATGGATATTCTATTCTGAATATAACACGCTGTGTTAATTTCTTCTGCCCAAAAGTTCTTAGCAATGTTAGTCTCGTTGATCACGATTATGGCCATTTCTTGTAATGTTCTATTCTTTTGTTCTACAACTTCGTTTTTTAGGAGTTCTAAGACAAGAGAAATCATGAGAGATGCCGTTCTCATTAAAAAATACTTCAAATTTTTTGTTTTCAAATTCCTCACCATGATCACTTCTAACTTTAACAATTCTAAAATCTTTTTCGTTTTGAACTTGGTTACAGAAGGTAAAGAACACAAAGTGTGACTCGTCCTTGTGTCTTAAGAACTTTACCCATGTCCATCTACTATAGTCATCTATGATCATTAATCCATACTTCTTGCCACTGATGGATGCAGTTTTCACTGGTCCAAACAGATCTATATGCAGAAGTTCTAATGGTCTAGAGGTAGACACAACATTTTTTGCTTTGAAAGAAGGTTTTGCAAACTTTCCTTTTTGACATGCTTCTCACAAAGCATTTGAGCTGAACTTCAAGTTAGGAAGTCCTCTGATAAGATTGAGTTTGTTAATCTGAGATATTATTCTCATACTAACATGCCCCAATCTTTTGTGCCAGACCTATTTCTCGTTGTTAACAGACATTAGGCATTTTAAATTCTGAGTTTTTAGTTCAGAAAGTTTTATTTTGTAAATGTTGTTCTTTCTCTTTCAATTAAAGAGGATAGATCCATCTTTCTGACTAACTGCTTTATAGGACTTTTGATTGAAGATTATATCATAATCGTTATCACTTAATTGACTTATGGATAACAGGTCATGCATTAATCCATCTACTAACAAAATATTAGTTATAGAAGGAAGTGTACCGTTACCAATAGTTCTAGAGCCAATAATCTTTCCTTTCTGATTGCCTCTGAAACCTACATAGCCTCCAGATTTAAGCTCCAGACTTTGGAACATATGCTTCCTTCCCGTCATGTGTCGAGAGCATCCAGAGTCCAGGTACCAAGATTGGTGTTTCAATTTTGTTGTTAAAGACATCTGCAACATAGATAATTTTGTCCTTAGGTACCCATATCTTTTTGGGTCCTTGTTTGTTAGAGTTACCAAAATTGTGTTTGAATTTTGGTTTAGCAGAAAAAGCATTACTAGTATACTTTATGTCACGTGTATGTCCATAGGTGAAGTGAGAATAAAAAGGTGTGTGTTTTATGACTAGATCATTAACTTTATTTGGTTGATATTCTTTACCCTTATATCCTATCCCCTTTTTTCCATTTCTGCTAACTCCATAGATCATTGAAGCCATCTTGCTTCTATCTATGTTTTTAGCTAGAAATTTTTGAAAGATGTGATCATATTCTTTTATGATTCTATCAGAGTTACTAGAAACTTCTGAGACAGTTTCTTTCTAAGCTTTTTGTAATTTATTTTTAATAACATAATTTTCATTTTCGAGTTTAGAAATGGTTTCTTTTAGCTCAGAGTTTTCTGTTTTAAGTTTCTTAGTTTCTTCAGAGTTAGATACTGTAGCGGTAGAAATGTTCAAAAGGAATGGGAAAAGAGCGAATAACCCAAAAAGGGGGAAAGATTCAAGGTAAGGGGGTTGGTTATGCAAAGGGAAGGTATTAGCACCCTAAACATCCACGGTACTCCGCAGGAACCTCTTTGAAAAATATGTATATTTTGGTTATAAAAATGTGTTATATGAAAAATGGATGGTGGAGGTGAGAAAAGAAATATTTTTATGATTTTTGCACCCGCCGCGGTTGCGAACCTTTAGTGCCTACGTACCACTTTTCGTGCAATAGGGGATCAGGGTACACGTAGTTCCTCTTTTAAAAATTTGAAACACAAGTGTGTTGGTTAATTTTATGAGATAAGACATCATCGTCATTGTCCGTGTGGAAAACATACTTACTACCCATGTGATCGGTGGAAATAGAACTGACTGTTTAAAGCTGGTTCGCAAAATGTCGCGGTAAGCAAGAGTCACCACCGTGTTTTATGTTCTCCAACATGGAAAGGACAAAAGCACAGCAAAATTCCTTATTAAGAATGTCTCTCGGTTCGGGAGGAAGATTTATAGAAAGGGAAGGTGTTAGCACCCTTTCTATCTGTGGTTATCCACGGGCTCTTAGGTACTTGCTCTTATGTTTTCAAAATGATGTTTGCTTTTCAAATGTGAGTGGGTTTGAAAAAAGTTTCATTGAAAGATTTCTGAGTGACTCTTGTATCTGTCCTCAAGAGTGTTTGAAAAATTTGTTTTGAAAGCTTTTGAAAGTGTCAGTGTGAAAAGATTTTTGATTGTTTTTAAAGAGAGCAAGTACCCATGAGTCATCCACCTACCCTAAGGAATTAGGCTGTGTAAAAGTCCTTAAGGTAGTGCCATCCCACCATTGAGAGGTAGGTAGCACCACCGTTGGAGGTGTTCGGGTCAATTCGATTGAGGGACAGTGTGGTCACTGAAGCAATAGTAGGACACTTTAGAAGTAACCCTAACGTCCTAGATCCTTTTTAATCCGAGGCAACCGTTTCGGGGCAACTGGATCTTAGACATAAGGGCGACCGCTAAAACACCCTATACTTGACAACCACTTTCGAGGCAACGAGTGAGGCGTACCCTAGAAGTGGTGTGTGCATTGTGTGTTGTTTTCATGTTAACATTTATCTTTGATCAGGCGATGGTGAGCTACGAGTTGTTTTTAATTATCATACATTCTTTCATGCAATTTAGCAGTTAGGAGTGCGGAAAAATAAAATACAGAAAGGTAAAAGCTACGCTATTACAAGGCGCAGGGCTATACATCGCCAAAAAACAAAGACCCGTTTTTGATAAAGATGCGGAAAGTAAAAAAAACAATAAACCTAATTACTATTACATCCTTGGAAGCAGTTACATAATAATCAAAATATAAAGATAATGTGCGAAAGAATTAAAATCAAGACGTCCTAGGATTTTTGACCCTTTTGAGAAATTACGAGCTTTTTGTCCTTTGCTTTGAAATTAAATTAAAATTAAACCTAATACTAATTTAATTAATTATTTACAAGAAAGATATTTTTTGTGTTTTTGTATTTAATGAAAATAAAGAAATTAAAATCAAAAGAAAACCCTAGTTCTAAGTTTATTTTAATTTATTAAGAAAATGTTAAAGTTAACCTAATTTAAGCTAATTAATTAATTTACATTTTATATACAAAAATAATAATTAATAAATAGTAATAATGATGACTAATAAAATATGATTAAAAATGTCAAAACCTAATTCTATGCAATTTTTATTTATTAAGAAAAAAGATTAAAATTTAAAACCTAAATTAAACTAAGTTAATTGTTAGTTATTTATTTACAAAAATAGGTTAATGATGAAATTTAATAAATAATAAAATATATTTACACTTTTGATTTTTCTGATTTTTATGTTATGAAAAATTAATTTGGTGAGTTAATAATAATAATTAAAACAATTAAAAGAATTTAAAAAAAGAAAAGAAAATAAAATAAATATGCAAACCAAGGGGGTATGTTGGCCCAAAGTGGAGGTTTGTGTGAGAGAATTCTGGCCCATTAGAAGACCAAGCCTCGTTGACTTTCAGGAATCATGTGCATGCTGTTTGACTGGGGAGTATCATGTTCCTCATCTCTTGGCCAATGGATGGAAGTTGAGAGACACATGGCTAGCTGAGGCGTGAGACTTAGGGTGGACCACTGGATGATTGCTGCACAAGATTGTGTTAGAAAAAATATTATGAATTATATGGGGGGACCTGGGAATCGAACCCAGGTCCCAATACTTGCAAGCCACGTTTCCAACCAACTGAGCCATGATGCGCGTTTGTAATGTGGATGGACAATAAATATTATATAAAAAAACAGTCTCAATGGTATAAAACAAAATAATGCGCGCCAGATTTGAATCCTCCAATCATGAGATGCCACGCCCTTCGTCTTCTTCTTTCTTCTGCAAAATATAAAACAAGATAGCGGAGGTTTTAAACCCCCACAAAGCAAAAGTGCCAAGAATAGCGAATAGCCCTATGGATGATATAAATTGAGCGTGAGGGTTTCAATGATTTCGTCTTGGCCTGACGAATTTGTCCATACAGGTTTTGAGGTCTAATTTTACCTTAATAAGAAAGCCCTAATTTAAAAGCTTGGAAACCCTAAAATGTGTTAATGGCAAATCATGATTCAGAGCGTTATAATGCAATTAGATTATTCCATTAGCTTCAGAATGTTCCTAACAACACAAACCAATCAAGAAAAATGGTTAAAAACACATGAATGATGATATGTAATTCTGGAAAATAATGCAAACCGTAGGGCTTGTTCTTACGCGTTCTTTGAGCTTTAGGACTCGTTCTTGATTGCAATGCGTTCAGGAAACTCCCAGCAAGGTGTTGGAAATACGAAAAGGGTTTGAATTTGCTTGGAGTATTGATTTCAGTTTTCCAATATTTCTTGAATTTTTTCAAATTGGTTATGGTTTTCTATGGCAGCTTTTTTCGTCTCCAGGGATAGGGTTTCACTCAGCATATGTATGTGATGAGAATTAGGTTAAAACCTTGGCCCAAAAGTCCATGAAATTATGTTTTCAATCTTTGATTTTTATCAAATCTTTTACAACTTTTTTGATTGCCAAAACTTGCCAAACATGGATGATTTTGCCTTTTTGATTAAGAAACGAGTTTGCCAGCTTGCCCTGATCTGATTTGCTTCACAAAAGATCCAAAAACCACATCTTTTTGATTTTCCTATAATTAAAACCAATTAAATGAATTAATATTAATATAAATTCAGTTAATTAATTAAAAATAAGAAAATAAATTATTTTAAGCTTAATGGGTCGTGCATAGGCTTTGGGTAAAGTTTCAAGAAGGAATTTGAGGCCCATTAGAAAAAATGAAATGTTTTAGGCAAAGTTGACTTTTGAAAGTTCCCAAAAATTTCCCAACTTCTCCAATGCATATCTTGCTCAATTTTGAAGCTATGAACATGTTCTTGGACATTTTGGAAAGGTCTTGAAGTCCTCTAACCAATTCCTTTGGTCCCATGTCATTTTGATTTACCAATCTCAAGTTATGGTCTTTGACTTAAAGTGCCTTTTTGTTGACTTTTGAAAATGACCTATAATGTTGAAATTGATAACTTTTTTGTGAGGGCATTTCTTGGACTTGGAATGTGAAGATGAATTGTAGGAAATGTCATCCCCTTCAAAATGAGCATTGGATGGGATTTTTCTGATGAACCATGAAAAAGTTAT
The DNA here is from genome assembly GCA_948472305.1 of Vicia faba. Lineage (NCBI taxonomy): Eukaryota > Viridiplantae > Streptophyta > Magnoliopsida > Fabales > Fabaceae > Vicia > Vicia faba. Next base: position 40,601,803 of record OX451739.1, on the reverse strand, counting down.
GCCTTGGTCAATTTGCAGTTGACTTTTCTACTGTCCCAAAATAGAAACTTTTGACATCTTGAGACTTTTTGAGCCATGCTTGTGGAATCATGATCAAGAATTGATCAAATGATGATTGTGGCTTCAAAATAAGATGTTGACCAAATTTTTTGACTTTTGACTGTCAAATGACCATTTTACCCCTGCAGTTAACTGTGAAGCCTTTAGGGCTTTTGACTGTGCAACTTGGTGCTGTGAGTCTTGAAACTTGTCATATGGATGTTTGACAATGTATATAGGCATATGGGACTTGATTGGACCCTTGAAAACCTCAATTTCTTTGCAAGAACCAAAACCCTAATTTTGACTGTGTTAGGAGGCAATTGGACTGTGCAACCCTTGAGGGATTTGAAGCTTGATCTTGCCAAATCTTGAGGAATATGGGAGGGCAAATTTTGGGGTACAACAGTTTCCCTTGTTTAATCCTCTTAGACCTGAGGATGTAGATTGGCTTGCGTGCCTTTCGTGATCCGAAGATGGAAGATGATTGAACACTAAAGTGCCCAGAAATTTGCACTCACATAGTAGAATATCAGCATCGTGATGGCGAGAAATGGGCTTACAGATGCCATTTGGAGAAATGATGGATAGGAGGATGGGCTTATAGATGCCATCTGGAGCTGTGATAGAGCCTTGTCGGGAATGGGCTTATAGATGCCATTTGGAGACTGTTGGTATGTGGATGGGCTTATAGATGCCATCTAGGTGTCGATCGCGTAAGAGATTCCTTAGCGAGAAATTGCGTACCTGAGAAAGAAAAATAATTACCTGGCCTGTTACAGGGGTTGATCTTCAAACTCTTTATGTAGATATGCCCTGGCTGGATACAGGTATCGAATCTGGAATTAATCGTCAACAGATTTGCCCTGGCTGGATACAGGTATCGAATCTTCAAACTCTTCAGACGTGCCCTGGCTGGATACAAGAATCGAATCTGGAATTAGTCATCAACAGATTTTCCCTGGCTGGATACAGGTATCAAATCTTCAAACTCTTCAGACGTGCCCTGGCTGGATACAGGAATCGAATCTAGAATTAGTCGTCAACAGATTTGCCCTGGCTGGATACAGGTATCGAATCTTCAAACTCTTCAGACGTGCCCTGGCTGGATACAGGAATCGAATCTGGAATTAGTCGTCAACAGATTTGCACTGGCTGGATACAGGTATCGAATCTTCAAACTCTTCAGACGTTCCCTGGATGGATACAGGAATCGAATCTGGAATTAGTCGTCAACAGATTTGCCCTGGCTGGATACAGGTATCGAATCTTCAAACTCTTCAGACGTGCCCTGGCTGGATACAGGAATCGAATCTGGAATTAGTCGTCAACAGATTTGCCCTGGCTGGATACAAGTATTGAATCTTCAAACTCTTCAGATGTGCCCTGGCTGGATACAGGAATCGAATCTGGAATTAGTCGTCAACAGATTTGCCCTGGCCGGATACAAGTATCGAATCTTCAAACTCTTCAGACGTGCCCTGGCTGGATACAGGAATCGAATCTGGAATTAGTCGTCAACAGATTTGCCCTGGCTGGATACAGGTATCGAATCTTCAAACTCTTCAGACGTGCCCTGGCTGGATACAGGAATCGAATCTGGAATTAGTCGTCAACAGATTTGCCCTGGCTGGATACAGGTATCGAATCTTCAAACTCTTCAGACGTGCCCTGGCTGGATACAGGAATCAAATCTGGAATTAGTCGTCAACAGATTTGCCCTGGCTGGATACAGGTATCGAATCTTCAAACTCTTCAGACGTGCCCTGGCTGGATACAGGAATCGAATCTGGAATTAGTCGTCAACAGATTTGCCCTGGCTGGATACAGGTATCGAATCCTCAAACTCTTCAGACGTGCCCTGGCTGGATACAGGAATCGAATCTGGAATTAGTCGTCAACGGATTTGCCCTGGCTGGATACAGGTATCGAATCTTCAAACTCTTCAGACGTGCCCTGGCTGGATACAGGAATCGAATCTGGAATTAGTCGTCAACGGATTTGCCCTGGATGGATACAGGTATCGAATCTTCAAACTCTTCAGACGTGCCCTGGCTGGATACAGGAATCGAATCTGGAATTAGTCGTCAACAGATTTGCCCTAGCTGGATACAGGTATCGAATCTTCAAACTCTTCAGACGTGCCCTGGCTGGATACAGGTATCGAATCTGGAATTAGTCGTCAACAGATTTGCCCTGGCTGGATACAGGTATCGAATCTTCAAACTCTTCAGACGTGCCCTGGCTGGATACAGGAATCGAATCTGGAATTAGTCGTCAACAGATTTTCCCTGGCTGGATACAGGTATCGAATCTTCAAACTCTTCAGACGTGCCATGGCTGGATACAGGAGTCGAATCTGGAATTAGTCATCAACAGATTTGCCCTGGCTGGATACAGGTATCGAATCTTCAAACTCTTCAGACGTGCCCTGGCTGGATACAGGAATCGAATCTGGAATTAGTCGTCAACAGATTTTCCCTGGCTGGATACAGGTATCGAATCTTCAAACTCTTCAGACGTGCCCTGGCTGGATACAGGAATCGAATCTGGAATTAGTCGTCAACAGATTTTCCCTGGCTGGATACAAGTATCGAATCTTCAAACTCTTTAGACGTGCCCTGGCTGGATACAGGAATCGAATCTGGAATTAGTCGTCAACAGATTTGCACTGGCTGGATACAGGTATCGAATCTTCAAACTCTTCAGACGTGCCCTGGCTAGATATAGGAATCGAATCTGGAATTAGTCGTCAACAGATTTGCCCTGGCTGGATACAGGTATCGAATCTTCAAACTCTTCAGACGTGCCCTGGCTGGATACAGGAATCGAATCTGGAATTAGTCGTCAACAGATTTGCCCTGGCTGGATACAGGTATCGAATCTTCAAACTCTTCAGACGTGCCCTGGCTGGATACAGGAATCGAATCTGGAATTAGTCGTCAACAGATTTTCCCTGGCTGGATACAGGTATCGAATCTTCAAAATCTTCAGACGTGCCCTGGCTGGATACAGGAATCGAATCTGGAATTAGTCGTCAACAGATTTTCCCTGGCTGGATACAGGTATCGAATCTTCAAACTCTTCAGACGTGCCCTGGCTGGATACAGGAATCGAATCTGGAATTAGTCGTCAACAGATTTTCCCTGGCTGGATACAGGTATCGAATCTTCAAACTCTTCAGACGTGCCCTGGCTGGATACAGGAATCGAATCTGGAATTAGTCGTCAACAGATTTGCCCTGGCTGGATACAGGTATCGAATCTTCAAACTCTTCAGACGTGCCCTGGCTGGATACAGGAATCGAATCTAGAATTAGTCGTCAACAGATTTGCCCTGGCTGGATACAGGTATCGAATCTTCAAACTCTTCAGACGTGCCATGGCTGGATACAAGAGTCGAATCTGGAATTAGTCATCAACAGATTTGCCCTGGCTGGATACAGGTATCGAATCTTCAAACTCTTCAGACGTGCCCTGGCTGGATACAGGAATCAAATCTGGAATTAGTCGTCAACAGATTTGCCCTGGCTGGATACAGGTATCGAATCTTCAAACTCTTCAGACGTGCCCTGGCTGGATACAGGAATCGAATCTGGAATTAGTCGTCAACAGATTTGCCCTGGCTGGATACAGGTATCGAATCCTCAAACTCTTCAGACGTGCCCTGGCTGGATACAGGAATCGAATCTGGAATTAGTCGTCAACGGATTTGCCCTGGCTGGATACAGGTATCGAATCTTCAAACTCTTCAGACGTGCCCTGGCTGGATACAGGAATCGAATATGGAATTAGTCATCAACGGATTTGCCCTGGATGGATACAGGTATCGAATCTTCAAACTCTTCAGACGTGCCCTGGCTGGATACAGGAATCGAATCTGGAATTAGTCGTCAACAGATTTGCCCTGGCTGGATACAGGTATCGAATCTTCAAACTCTTCAGACGTGCCCTGGCTGGATACAGGTATCGAATCTGGAATTAGTCGTCAACAGATTTGCCCTGGCTGGATACAGGTATCGAATCTTCAAACTCTTCAGACGTGCCCTGGCTGGATACAGGAATCGAATCTGGAATTAGTCGTCAACAGATTTGCCCTGGCTGGATACAGGTATCGAATCTTCAAACTCTTCAGACGTGCCATGGCTGGATACAGGAGTCGAATCTGGAATTAGTCATCAACAGATTTGCCCTGGCTGGATACAGGTATCGAATCTTCAAACTCTTCAGACGTGCCCTGGATGGATACAGGAATCGAATCTGGAATTAGTCGTCAACAGATTTTCCCTGGCTGGATACAGGTATCGAATCTTCAAACTCTTCAGACGTGCCCTGGCTGGATACAGGAATCGAATCTAGAATTAGTCGTCAACAGATTTTCCATGGCTGGATACAGGTATCGAATCTTCAAACTCTTCAGACGTGCCCTGGCTGGATACAGGAATCGAATCTGGAATTAGTCGTCAACAGATTTGCACTGGCTGGATACAGGTATCGAATCTTCAAACTCTTCAGACGTGCCCTGGCTAGATATAGGAATCGAATCTGGAATTAGTCGTCAACAGATTTGCCCTGGCTGGATACAGGTATCGAATCTTCAAACTCTTCAGACGTGCCCTGGCTGGATACAGGAATCGAATCTGGAATTAGTCGTCAACAGATTGGCCCTGGCTGGATACAGGTATCGAATCTTCAAACTCTTCAGACGTGCCCTGGCTGGATACAGGAATCGAATCTGGAATTAGTCGTCAACAGATTTTCCCTGGCTGGATACAGGTATCGAATCTTCAAACTCTTCAGACGTGCCCTGGCTGGATACAGGAATCGAATCTGGAATTAGTCGTCAACAGATTTTCCCTGGCTGGATACAGGTATCGAATCTTCAAACTCTTCAGACGTGCCCTGGCTGGATACAGGAATCGAATCTGGAATTAGTCGTCAACAGATTTGCTCTGGCTGGATACAGGTATCGAATCTTCAAACTCTTCAGACGTGCCCTGGCTGGATATAGGAATCGAATCTGGAATTAGTCGTCAACAGATTTGCCCTGGCTGGATACAGGTATCGAATCTTCAAACTCTTCAGACGTGCCCTGGCTGGATACAGGAATCGAATCTGGAATTAGTCGTCAACAGATTTGCCCTGGCTGGATACAGGTATCGAATCTTCAAACTCTTCAGACGTGCCATGGCTGGATACAGGAGTCGAATCTGGAATTAGTCATCAACAGATTTGCCCTGGCTGGATACAGGTATCGAATCTTCAAACTCTTCAGACGTGCCCTGGCTGGATACAGGAATCGAATCTGGAATTAGTCGTCAACAGATTTTCCCTGGCTGGATACAGGTATCGAATCTTCAAACTCTTCAGACGTGCCTTGGCTGGATACAGGAATCGAATCTGGAATTAGTCGTCAACAGATTTTCCCTGGCTGGATACAGGTATCGAATCTTCAAACTCTTCAGACGTGCCCTGGCTGGATACATGAATCGAATCTGGAATTAGTCGTCAACAGATTTGCACTGGCTGGATACAGGTATCGAATCTTCAAACTCTTCAGACGTGCCCTGGCTAGATACAGGAATCGAATCTGGAATTAGTCGTCAACAGATTTGCTCTGGCTGGATACAGGTATCGAATCTTCAAACTCTTCAGACGTGCCCTGGCTGGATACAGGAATCGAATCTGGAATTAGTCGTCAACAGATTTGCCCTGGCTGGATACAGGTATCGAATCTTCAAACTCTTCAGACGTGCCCTGGCTGGATACAGGAATCGAATCTGGAATTAGTCGTCAACAGATTTGCCCTGGCTGGATACAGGTATCGAATCTTCAAACTCTTCAGACATGCCCTGGCTGGATACAGGAATCGAATCTGGAATTAGTCGTCAACAGATTTGCCCTGGCTGGATACAGGTATCGAATCTTCAAACTCTTCAGACGTGCCCTGGCTGGATACAGGAATCGAATCTGGAATTAGTCGTCAACAGATTTGCCCTGGCTGGATACAGGTATCGAATCTTCAAACTCTTCAGACGTGCCATGGCTGGATACAGGAGTCGAATCTGGAATTAGTCATCAACAGATTTGCCCTGGCTGGATACAGGTATCGAATCTTCAAACTCTTCAGACGTGCCCTGGCTGGATACAGGAATCGAATCTGGAATTAGTCGTCAACAGATTTGCCCTGGCTGGATACAGGTATCGAATCTTCAAACTCTTCAGACGTGCCCTGGCTGGATACAGGAATCGAATCTGGAATTAGTCGTCAACAGATTTTCCCTGGCTGGATACAGGTATCGAATCTTCAAACTCTTCAGACGTGCCCTGGCTGGATACAGGAATCGAATCTGGAATTAGTCGTCAACAGATTTACACTGGCTGGATACAGGTATCGAATCTTCAAACTCTTCAGACGTGCCCTGGCTAGATACAGGAATCGAATCTGGAATTAGTCGTCAACAGATTTTCCCTGGCTGTATACAGGTATCGAATCTTCAAACTCTTCAGACGTGCCCTGGCTGGATACAGGAATCGAATCTGGAATTAGTCGTCAACAGATTTGCCCTGGCTGGATACAGGTATCGAATCTTCAAACTCTTCAGACGTGCCCTGGCTGGATACAGGAATCGAATCTGGAATTAGTCGTCAACAGATTTTCCCTGGCTGGATACAGGTATAGAATCTTCAAACTCTTCAGACGTGCCCTGGCTGGATACAGGAATCGAATCTGGAATTAGTCGTCAACAGATTTGCCCTGGCTAGATACAGGTATCGAATCTTCAAACTCTTCAGACGTGCCCTGGCTGGATACAGGAATCGAATCTGGAATTAGTCGTCAACAGATTTGCCCTGGCTGGATACAGGTATCGAATCTTCAAACTCTTCAGACGTGCCATGGCTGGATACAGGAGTCGAATCTGGAATTAGTCATCAACAGATTTGCCCTGGCTGGATACAGGTATCGAATCTTCAAACTCTTCAGACGTGCCCTGGCTGGATACAGGAATCGAATCTGGAATTAGTCATCAACAGATTTTCCCTGGCTGGATACAGGTATCGAATCTTCAAACTCTTCAGACGTGCCCTGGCTGGATACAGGAATCGAATCTGGAATTAGTCGTCAACAGATTTGCCCTGGCTTGATACAGGTATCGAATCTTCAAACTCTTCAGACGTGCCTTGGCTGGATACAGGAATCGAATCTGGAATTAGTCGTCAACAGATTTTCCCTGGCTGGATATAGGTATCGAATCTTCAAACTCTTCAGACGTACCCTGGCTGGATACAGGAATCGAATCTGGAATTAGTCGTCAACAGATTTGCCCTGGCTGGATACAGGTATCGAATCTTCAAACTCTTCAGACGTGCCCTGGCTAGATACAGGAATCGAATCTGGAATTAGTCGTCAACAGATTTGCCCTGGCTGGATACAGGTATCGAATCTTCAAACTCTTCAGACGTGCCCTGGCTGGATACAGGAATCGAATCTGGAATTAGTCGTCAACAGATTTGCCCTAGCTGGATACAGGTATCGAATCTTCAAACTCTTCAGACGTGCCCTGGCTGGATACAGGAATCAAATCTGGAATTAGTCGTCAACAGATTTGCCCTGGCTGGATACAGGTATAGAATCTTCAAACTCTTCAGACGTGCCCTGGCTGGATACAGGAATCGAATCTGGAATTAGTCGTCAACATATTTTCCCTGGCTGGATACAGGTATCGAATCTTCAAACTCTTCAGACGTGCCCTGGCTGGATACAGGAATCGAATCTGGAATTAGTCGTCAACAGATTTGCCCTGGCTGGATACAGGTATCGAATCTTCAAACTCTTCAGACGTGCCCTGGCTGGATACAGGAATCGAATCTGGAATTAGTCGTCAACAGATTTTCCCTGGCTGGATACAGGTATCGAATCTTCAAACTCTTCAGACGTGCCCTGGCTGGATACAGGAATCGAATCTGGAATTAGTCGTCAACAGATTTGCCCTGGCTGGATACAGGTATCGAATCTTCAAACTCTTCAGACGTGCCCTGGCTGGATACAGGAATCGAATCTGGAATTAGTCATCAACAGATTTGCCCTGGCTGGATACAGGTATCGAATCTTCAAACTCTTCAGACGTGCCCTGGCTGGATACAGGAATCGAATCTGGAATTAGTCGTCAACAGATTTTCCCTGGCTGGATACAGGTATCGAATCTTCAAACTCTTCAGGCGTGCCCTGGCTGGATACAGGAATCGAATCTGGAATTAGTCGTCAACAGATTTGCCCTGGCTGGATACAGGTATCGAATCTTCAAACTCTTCAGACGTGCCCTGGCTGGATACAGGAATCGAATCTGGAATTAGTCGTCAATAGATTTGCCATGGCTGGATACAGGTATCGAATCTTCAAACTCTTCAGACGTGCCCTGGCTGGATACAGGAATCGAATCTGGAATTAGTCGTCAACAGATTTGCCCTGGCTTGATACAGGTATCGAATCTTCAAACTCTTCAGACGTGCCCTGGCTGGATACAGGAATCGAATCTGGAATTAGTCGTCAACAGATTTGCCCTGGCTGGATACAGGTATCGAATCTTCAAACTCTTCAGACGTTCCCTGGCTGGATACAGGAATCGAATTTGGAATTAGTCGTCAACAGATTTGCCCTGGCTGGATACAGGTATCGAATCTTCAAATTCTTCAGACGTGCCCTGGCTGGATACAGGAATCGAATCTGGAATTAGTCGTCAACAGATTTGCCCTGGTTGGATACAGGTATCGAATCTTCAAACTCTTCAGACGTGCCCTGGCTGGATACAGGAATCGAATCTGGAATTAGTCGTCAACAGATTTGCCCTGGCTGGATACAGGTATCGAATCTTCAAATTCTTCAGACGTGCCCTGGCTGGATACAGGAATCGAATCTGGAATTAGTCGTCAACATATTTGCCCTGGCTGGATACAGGTATCGAATCTTTAAACTCTTCAGACGTGCCCTGGCTGGATACAGGAATCGAATCTGGAATTAGTCGTCAACAGATTTGCCCTGGCTGGATACAGGTATCGAATCTTCAAACTCTTCAGACGTGCCCTGGCTGGATACAGGAATTGAATCTGGAATTAGTCGTCAACAGATTTGCCATGGCTCGATACAGGTATCGAATCTTCAAACTCTTCAGACGTGCCCTGGCTGGATACAGGAATCGAATCTGGAATTAGTCGTCAACAGATTTGCCCTGGCTTGATACAGGTATCGAATCTTCAAACTCTTCAGACGTGCCCTGGCTGGATACAGGAATCGAATCTGGAATTAGTCGTCAACAGATTTGCCCTGGCTGGATACGGGTATCGAATCTTCAAACTCTTCAGACGTGCCCTGGCTGGATACAGGAATCGAATCTGGAATTAGTCGTCAACAGATTTGCCCTGGCTGGATACAGGTATCGAATCTTCAAACTCTTCAGACGTGCCCTGGCTGGATACAGGAATCGAATCTGGAATTAGTCGTCAACAGATTTGCCCTGGCTGGATACAGGTATCGAATCTTTAAACTCTTCAGACGTGCCCTGGCTGGATACAGGAATCGAATCTGGAATTAGTCGTCAACAGATTTGCCCTGGCTGGATACAGGTATCGAATCTTTAAACTCTTCAGACGTGCCCTGGCTGGATACAGGAATCGAATCTGGAATTTTTTATGCAGATATGCCCTGGCTAGATACAGGTGTCGAATCCACAAGTAATCGCTCACAGATATGCCCTGGCTAGATACAGGTATCGAATCTGGAATTGCGACAGTTGATAGTAATCATCTTTGTGTTGACCTTTTTCCTGAAAAGGCGAAACATTAGTTGTATGCAATGTCATGATGTATGAAATGCGTGATGTCCTCAAAATAAATGAGATTGTATGTTCATGGTGCGTATGTGCATGCGTCATGGTGTATGATAATGTGATGTTTATGAATGTATTTTCGTCTAGGAAAATAAATCCTTGACGAATGCCGGGAAGTTGAATCCTGGGCTGATGTTTGAAGAATAGAGTTCTTCATTTCCGCTGGGGATGATGGTTGCAAGAATAAACCGGTAGGAGAAGATGACTCCGTTGGGGAATAAACTTGTTGGAGAGATTACTCTACGGGGAATTACTCTGTGGGAAGAGATATTTCGTTGAGATTTTGGTGGTAACTCCGCTGGGGATTCTATTGATAAGTTGTATTGGGGAATTTGATGAACTCCGCTGGGGATAGGAAGAACTTCGCCGAGGACGATCCTTCCGTGGTAATTAGCTGAGGATAACCCAATTATAGGCTCTGGTGGGGGATAACCTTCTGAATAAAGTCGGGGATAGGCTTTTGCACTTCGCAGGGTATAAGCTTCCAGAATCTACTGGGGATAAGCTTCCAGAATCTACTGGGGAGATTGATTCAACTCTCCTGGGGAGACTTTTGGACTGTACGGGGGAATGGCTCCGCTGGATGTCTGTATTCCGCCGGGGAACAATCTTATATTAAGACTATCGGGGATGCTTGCTTAGGAACATCTGTATATTCCGATGGGGAATATTGAGATTTTCTGGGGGTACCCAACTTCCTTAGGGCTGACAGTAGCCTAACTCGGCTTGGGGAGAGCGTTACTAACTTGCTAGGGATACTGTGCCTCTTCGGGGTTGATGAGAGACCAACTCTGCTTGGGGAGAGCATTGCTGAAACCTGTTTTACTCCCAGGGAGTGGAGGCCTCTTGGTTATGTTCTTCAGCCGAACCTACCTTGGTACCTTGGTTGACAGAGCAACTAGATCGCTTGGACAACTCATTATTGCCCCTGTTTCTGACGTGAGAGAAAAAGATACCTTGTGAGGTGTTAGACAACTGCCGATTCGACAAATCTTCTTCTGGTAGGCAAGTGACGAGATGACAGGATGTAGTCATACGCTTTTGATCCCTAACTTTTGCCTGGACCGCCCTTTCAGGTTTTCAGTCCATCGGGATAACTTTTTTGCCCAAGCCGCCTTTTCAGGTTTTCGACTTGCCGGGTGTACAGATTTTTTTCATTTTCATCCCTTATTTTTGCCCGAACCCTTTTGGTTCGCCGGGAAGCCCTTGTTTTTGCCTAGGTGTGTCAACCTAGCGGGTCTTTGATTATGCATAGTACTTTTTTGACTATGTCCATGTTCTCAGGATGTAGGGAGTTGCCACTGTCAGTAGTATTGTGTTGCCATACTACCAGAAGATGTTTGATCATGCAAGATTCATTGCTGGAATTCATGTCCAATGTCCCAAGTGACTCAGGTGGAGATTTGCCCCTGCTATTTGGCATTTGAGAGATTCTCCGAATCTTGACTGGACTGCCCCAGATGACGGATGATGATCATGCTGCCCCTTGGTTGGAAGTACTTTTGTTCACTTAGATATTCGTCGTGCGAATTTCTCTGTTGTTCGAACAAATAGTCATATACAAACAGTGTTATATCAAGAATGCAAAGCTTATGTCTGTCTTGAAGTTTTTTGAAAAAGCATTTTTTTTTGTAAAAACAAGTGAATTTTTTGTAAACTGTGATGTCACCTAGTTATTTTACCGCAAGCCTTAAGGAGTCAGGATACCTTTGGTAACAATATGCTTTCGAACTAACCCACGCTTCAGCTAGGACTTTTAAGGGTGATAATGTGGCCTGGTTCACGGTTTAAGAAACAAAGGATAAAGGCTCAAATTTTATTTGTACCCACCCGCTCTTCGTGATGTTCTTCAAACCTAAACTCAGTTGATCGTGCGTTAGACCTTGTTTGAGTCTTTGCTTTGATATTCCGGTGATGGTTCAGATGTTGACAGTTTATTTTGAATAGGCAGTCATTTTTTTGTTGTTGAGGGCTTGTAGGACCTCTTTCTTTTTTGATTTTGTTATCCCTGTTTTTGCCTGAACTGTTTCTTTTGTGATTACAGTCAGCGGGATGCCCCAGCTTTGTAAGTCTCCTTAATAGGTTTTGACTTGTTGGGCTTTTATTTTGAGAGATAATGACTGCCTGTCTTTATGATTATATGAACCATCACTGTGTTTAATTTTGGAAGGACTTTTTTTTTGAGATCATTCGTTGTGCACTTGGATCAACTGAGAGAACTACCCTGCCCCAGGTTATGATTAAGGGTTTTAATTTTCGAAAAGAAAAACTCCTACTTCTTTGGCTCGAAGGGGTTGACGAGGGATTATCTTCCTTATAACTCCAGTATTTAGGAATTGAAACAATGCCTGTACCTCATCAGCGGGGTCTGTTCAAAAGCATATTGTAGGTTGTGGTATCGTTTTCGTCATCTTCCCTCAAGAGGCTTAGAATTTGCAATTGAGAATTGAACATCACAGAAACATGAAAGCAATTTTGAATATAATGAATACGAATAGATTAATTCAAACAGACATATGCGATGCATTAATGGAATAAACAAGTTTGTTATGACATTAATTGTTTGTATAAGCAAAGAAAAATACAACTCGGAAATTCAAATAAAACAAAAGCCTTCAATGATTTGGCAAAGGAGCAGTGATTATGTTTGGAGTCTCTGGTGCTTCAAACTGGACTTCCTTGGCATCGATCATGTCTTGGAACTTGTTCTTCAGAGCCCAACAGTTGTCCGTAGTATGCCTCGGGCTATCAGAATGGTATGCACACCTTTCGTTGGGATGATTGTTCGGAGCAGAAGTGTTTGGATTCCGGAGAGGAGCCCTTAAGGTAATCAGCCCAGCCTTCAACAATTGCTGTAGCGCTTGATCCAGTGTCATGTTGATCTTAGTGAACTGTCTTTTGGGTGCGACCTCCTTACGTTGCTGCCCCTGTCTTTGCTGAGCGGGCATAGGATTAGAGATCTGGGTTGCCCCTACATGTTGATCATGACGACTCTTTTTACCATGCACGGCGTTGGACTCTTTTTTTTCCATGGTAATGCTTTTTATGAGCATCAGAAGGTGCAGCTTCTTGAATCTTTCCAGTCTTGAAACCAGCTTCAATCCTCTCCCCGGTCAAAATCAGATCTGTGAACCCAACAGAAGAATTACCAATTAGGTGGTTGAAGAATGGACCAGACAGGGTCCCCAAGAACATGTCCACGAGTTCACGGTCGGTCAGAGGTGGTTTCACCCTTCCAGCAAGGTCTCTCCACTTTTGCGCATATTCCTTGAATCCTTCACCCGACCCTAGTGACATACCCTGGAGTTAGGTACGCGTAGGAGCGAGGTCGGAATTGTACTGATACTGCTTGTAGAATGCAGTAGCCAAGTCCTCCCAGTTACGAATACTGGCTCCATCCAGCTGATAGAACCATTCGAGTTGAGTCCCTGAAAGACTATCCTGGAAGAAATGGATCCATAAGTTCTTGTCAACAGTGTACGGTTGGATCTTCCTTACATAGGATCTGAGATGCATTTTAGGACAGGAAGCCCCTTCGTACTTTGCAAAAGAAGGTGCCTTGAACTTGTGAGGGATCACCACCCCCGAGGATAAACCTAGATCTTCGAAATCCAGACCGGGTATCTTTTGTATCTCCATAGCACTTAGCCGGTCTTCTAGCTGTTTGTACATGTCCTCAGCTGGAGGGTACTGTTCATCATTGAAATCCGTCTCGTTGTCGGAGACCACGAGACTAGGAACCCTTCTCTCTTGGGGACTGTCTTTGCCCACAGATGAGGTAGCCTGCTCAGCCTCATTCTCATTCCCAGATCTGCGTCTAGGGTTGAACAAAACAGTCCTCCTCTTCTTCTTCCTCTCTTTTAGAAGCAGAGTCTTCAAATCCTGTTGACCCTGGGCTAGGCTCATGACCATCTCTTGGAACTGGGCATTCTGGGCCTGGAGGGCCTTGATAGCTTGTTCATTGGATGATTCAGGATTCATGGTGATTGCTGAAATAAACAGCAAAGAAGATAAGTGACCTGTCAAAAGGGTACCTGTAATGCAATGATATGTATGATATGCATGCAATGTTTTCAAGGATCTCGCGGGATAAACAAGAAAGATTGTTAGAACTTGAATTTTGTAGCTTGATTGAAGGAACTTCATTTTGTTGAGAGTCCTTCTTCAAGAGTCAAGGCTCACCATATCGAGTGGGTCATAGCCCCTGACTCAAGTCATTAACCTTGGCTAGGGGAAAATAAATCCCCTTTTCCCCTTGCTAGACATTTGATTCATCATGACCTGCATCACAAACCCTTGAGATCCTTGAAATGGAATAGTCCTTATGCAGAATGTATGCAATGGTATGATTTTATGCTATGCATGGAGTGATATAAGTAACCCTGTTATGAGCCCAGATTAAGGACTGTAAACAAAACCTGCAAGAACTCATGTGTCAGATAACAAGTATGCGAGTAGTCAAGTTTGAAGGCACACAAGTCACACATAAGAGCCCTTAGAGTTTAGGCCAGCATGAAGTTTAGGTACTACCCTCTTGAAGTTGGTGGGCTCAAAACCTGTCCTATCAAAAGTAACCGGGTTCTAGAGGATCCCAATATCACTGACTACCCTCAATCGGTCATAACTCCAGCGTCGCAATCTTTTCTTGCGGCCAGAACCATCGCGAGAGTTTAGCCTCAATGGGTGTAGCATACTGCTACTGTTCTATGGCCAAGTTGGGTCAATTTAGGGTTCTAAGGTCGGTTGGTGCTTAATGACTCCTCAGAAGACCCATATTCTCCTCGTTGCGACATAAGGGATATCGGTACAGACCAAGGTGCCACACCAACGTAGCCACTGCTTCACCCGTGTCGGTCTACGCCGGACAGGTCCCTCACAGCTTATGCTACCTAAAAGGGTATCCCCAGATCCGGGTTAGGATCTATGAAACTCCAAGACAATGCCCATAATAATAAAGCAAACAAGACAAAACAATTGAAAACACAAGTATGATCTATCCTAAGGTACACCTCACTTATAAAAATCCCCAGCAGAGTCGCCAGTTCTGTGATCGGTGGAAATAGAACTGACTGTTTAAAGCTGGTTCGCGAAATTTCGCGGTAAGCAAGAGTCGCCACCGTCTTTTATGTTCTCCAACATGGAAAGGACAAAAGCACAGCAAAATTCCTTATTGAGAATGTCTCTCGGTTCGGGAGGTAGATTTATAGAAAGGGAAGGTGTTTGCACCCTTTCTATATGTGGTTATCCACGGGCTCTTAGGTACTTGCTCTTATGTTTTCAAAATGATGTTTGCTTTTCAAATGTGAGTGGGTTTGAAAAAAGTTTCATTGAAAGATTTCTGAGTGACTCTTGTATCTGTCCTCAAGAGTGTTTGAAAAATTTGTTTTGAAAGCTTTTGAAAGTGTCAGTGTGAAAAGATTTTTGATTGTTTTTAAAGAGAGAAAGTACCCATGAGTCATCCACCTACCCTAAGGAATTAGGCTGTGTAAAAGTCCTTAAGGTAGTGCCATCCCACCATTGAGAGGTAGGTAGCACCACCGTTGGAGGTGTTCGGGTAAATTCGATTGAGGGACAGTGTGGTCACCGAAGCAATAGTAGGACACTTTAGAAGTAACCCTAATGTCCTAGATCCTTTTTAATCCGAGGCAACCGTTTCGGGGCAACTGGATCTTAGACATAAGGGCGACCGCTAAAACACCCTATACTTGACGACCACTTTCGAGGCAACGAGTGAGGCGTACCCTAGAAGTGGTGTGTGCATTGTGTGTTGTTTTCATGTTAACATTTATCTTTGATCAGGCGATGGTGAGCTACGAGTTGTTTTTAATTATCATACATTCTTTCATGCAATTTAGCAGTTAGGAGTGCGGAAAAATAAAATACAGAAAGGTAAAAGCTACGGTATTACAAGGCGCGGGGCTATACATCACCAAAAAACAAAGACCCGTTTTTGATAAAGATGCGGAAAGTAAAAAAAACAATAAACCTAATTACTATTACATCCTTGGAAGCAGTTACATAATAATCAAAATATAAAGATAACGTGCGAAAGAATTAAAATCAAGACGTCCTAGGGTTTTTGACCCTTTTGAGAAATTACGAGCTTTTTGTCCTTTGCTTTGAAATTAAATTAAAATTAAACCTAATACTAATTTAATTAATTATTTACAAGAAAGATATTTTTTGTGTTTTTGTATTTAATGAAAATAAACAAATTAAAATCAAAAGAAAACCCTAGTTCTAAGTTTATTTTAATTTATTAAGAAAATGTTAAAGTTAACCTAATTTAAGCTAATTAATTAATTTACATTTTATATACAAAAATAATAATTAATAAATAGTAATAATGATGACTAATAAAATATGATTAAAAATGTCAAAACCTAATTCTATGCAATTTTTATTTATTAAGAAAAAAGATTAAAATTTAAAACCTAAATTAAACTAAGTTAATTGTTAGTTATTTATTTACAAAAATAGGTTAATGATGAAATTTAATAAATAATAAAATATATTTACACTTTTGATTTTTCTGATTTTTATGTTATGAAAAATTAATTTGGTGAGTTAATAATAATAATTAAAACAATTAAAAGAATTTAAAAAAAGAAAATAAAATAAAATAAATATGCAAACCAAGGGGGTATGTTGGCCCAAAGTGGAGGTTTGTGTGAGAGAATTCTGGCCCATTAGAAGACCAAGCCTCGTTGACTTTCAAGAATCATGTGCATGCTGTTTGACTGGGGAGTATCATGTTCCTCATCTCTTGGCCACTAGATGGAAGTTGAGAGACACGTGGCTAGCTGAGGCGTGAGACTTAGGGTGGACCACTGGATGATTGCTGCACAAGATTGTGTTAGAAAAAATATTATGAATTATATGGGGGGACCTGGGAATCGAACCCAGGTCCCAGTACTTGCAAGCCACGTTTCCAACCAACTGAGCCATGATGCGCGTTTGTAATATGGATGGACAATAAATATTATATAAAAAAAACAGTCTCAATGGTATAAAACAAAATAATGCGCGCCAGATTTGAATCCTCCAATCATGAGATGCCACGCCCTTCGTCTTCTTCTTTCTTTTGCAAAATATAAAACAAGATAGCGGGGGTTTTAAACCCCCACAAAGCAAAAGTGCCAAGAATAGAGAATAGCCCTATGGATGATATAAATTGAGCGCGAGGGTTTCAATGATTTCGTCTTGGCCTGACGAATTTTCCATACAGGTTTTGAGGTCTAATTTTACCTTAATAAGAAAGCCCTAATTTAAAAGCTTGGAAACCCTAAAACGTGTTAATGGCAAATCATGATTCAGAGCGTTATAATGCAATTAGATTGTTCCATTAGCTTCAGAATGTTCCTAACAACACAAACCAATCAAGAAAAATGGTTAAAAACGCATGAATGATGATATGTAATTCTGGAAAATAATGCAAACCGTAGGGCTTGTTCTTGCGCGTTCTTTGAGCTTTAGGACTCGTTCTTGATTGCAATGCGTTCAAGAAACTCCCAGCAAGGTGTTGGAAATACGAAAAGGGTTTGAATTTGCTTGGAGTATTGATTTCAGTTTTCCAATATTTCTTGAATTTTTGCAAATTGGTTATGGTTTTCTATGGCAGCTTTTTTCGTCTCCAGGGATAGGGTTTCACTCAGCATATGTATGTGATGAGAATTAGGTTAAAACCTTGGCCCAAAAGTCCATGAAATTATGTTTTCAATCTTTGATTTTTATCAAATCTTTTCCAACTTTTTTGATTGCCAAAACTTGCAAAACATGGATGATTTTGCCTTTTTGATTAAGAAACGAGTTTGCCAGCTTGCCCTGATCTGATTTGCTTCACAAAAGATCCAAAAACCATATCTTTTTGATTTTCCTATAATTAAAACCAATTAAATGAATTAATATTAATATAAATTCAATTAATTAATTAAAAATAAGAAAATAAATTATTTTAGGCTTAATGGGTCGTGCATAGGCTTTGGGTAAAGTTTTAAGAAGGAATTTGAGGCCCATTAGCAAAAATGAAGTGTTTTAGGCAAAGTTGACTTTTGAAAGTTCCCAAAAATTTGCCAACTTCTCCAATGCATATCTTGCTCAATTTTGAAGCTATGAACATGTTCTTGGACATTTTGGAAAGGTCTTGAAGTCCTCTAACCAATTACTTTGGTCCCATGTCATTTTGATTTACCAATCTCAAGTTATGGTCTTTGACTTAAAGTGCCTTTTTGTTGACTTTTGAAAATGACCTATAATGTTGAAATTGATAACTTTTTTGTGAGAGCATTTCTTGGACTTGGAATGTGAAGATGAATTGTAGGAAATGTCATCCCCTTCAAAATGAGAATTGGATGGGATTTTTCTGATGAACCATGAAAAATTTATGCCTTGGTCAATTTGCAGTTGACTTTTCTACTGTCCCAAAATAGAAACTTTTGACATCTTGAGACTTTTTGAGCCATGCTTGTGGAATCATTATCAAGAATTGATCAAATGATGATTGTGGCTTCAAAATAAGATGTTGACCAAAAAATTTGACTTTTGACTGTCAAATGACCATTTTACCCCTGCAGTTGACTGTGAAGCCTTTAGGGCTTTTGACTGTGCAACTTGGTACTGTGAGTCTTGAAACTTGTCATATGGATGTTTGACAATGTATATAGGCATATGGGACTTGATTAGACCCTTGAAAACCTCAATTTCTTTGCAAGAACCAAAACCCTAATTTTGACTGTGTTAGGAGGCAATTGGACTGTACAACCCTTGAGGGATTTGAAGCTTGATCTTGCCAAATCTGGAGGAATATGGGAGGGCAAATTTTGGGGTACAACAACCCACAATCATGAGAAAGGATAATTTGCATCATCTCAAAGTGGAGGATATAGCTTGGATTTTAAAATCAACAACGCCTCACTCAACACCCAAGTGGAAAATATCTATCTTTACTACATGTTGTAGAAGTATAGTTGTTTGCATCACTACAAGAATTGACAAGAGTCTAATCTTTTGAGAAAGATTTTAAAGGTAAAAAGCCAAAGCGGCAAAAATGGTCTGAAATGAGATTGATTGACTTTTAGTCTTCTCACAAAAAATGTCAAGGTATTATTAAATTGATTGAAATTTATTTATGAAAATGTTTTGAAAATGCATGGACCTAAGTCCAAGTTTATTATAAAAATATTTCAAGTTTAGAAATAAGAAGAGTTTTTTGAAAGGAAGGAGACAATTTTTTAAATTAAAGAAGGTGGGAGGAGATGAAAATATTATCCTAAAGCATAAGGTAAGAGCTAGGGATAAGAACCATCTAACCAATAAGAAGCCACTATTTGACATTATGAGTCAATATAGAATTCCCATTCTTTGGATTGAAACCAAGCGAGCAAAGATACTAGACCTCTTGAGAGAAATAAACTTCAAGTGTATTAAGTCTTTGCAAAAATTGGATAGAGTAACAGTTGTATACATGTGAATTCCAAATTACAAACAAAGTATGTAATCACAATAACCTGCACACAAAACAAACAAACAACCCAATGCCCCGAGGTAATCCTCAAGAACTCCATACAAAATAAATAATTAAGGTCACAAGGTCTCCAAGATAGGCCAAGGTCTCTAATCCTAAGTCCAAGAAGTCCAATGCTCCATAATGCCAAGGATAGTAACCAATAGTCCAAATATCATTAAAGATTTTTTTATGGTTCATGTTGATTATTAGGTATCTTTAAAGGGAAAATAAAAGCTCAAGTGGGCAAAATAAAAATGACATAAAAGTAAATGCTCAAGTGAGCAAAATAAAAAGATGACATGAAATGTAAATGCTAAAATTAAATGGTGCATAAAGCATAAAAAAATTATAAAGCATAAAGTAAAGTCAATTGTTAGAAATTAGTGGTTAGTTGGATGACCATCTTGAAACTTGCATTTGGAACTCATTAGAGGATTGGTAGAACCAAAGCCTCCACATAACAAGTCATTTGCTTTTTGTCAAGTATATCATCCATTTTGGAATTCTCACAAATAACATGTAATGATCAATGATGTTTAAGTGATCCGCGTTGACCAAAAGTGTTGTAGATCCATTAGAGGATTTGTAGAACCAAAGCCTCCACACAATGAATCTCAAGGTTATTGGATCAGAGAGATCAAATTAACATACTTAGGCTTGCAATCATAAGTTTGGGCCACAAATGATCATTTATTCGAATCGGGACAAAATTTAGCGCTATGTTAAGCAATCGTAAGTGGACTTATGTAGAAGTCGCACCTATTTTGAGGCCGGTCAATAGCAATCTATGTACTTCATGTTTGGATAAATGGTATAGAGATCACCATCCCTTAACATGTAGCACAATTAAAAAAAGAAAGGGATAAGATGAAGAGGGATGGGAATGATAAATTAATTTGGATTACCATTTCAAAATTATTTCATCTTTAAATTCAACCACTCCTCTAGATGGATTAAAGCACTAAATATATCATTAATCCAAAGCACCAAAAATGAATTAAATAATTCACTCTTAGGTAGATTTGAATTGATGAACATTTATCCAAATTCATCTACATCACAAAGTCCATTGAGTTTAAAGGCAAATTGGACATTTAAAATTGAAATCCAAATTATCCATCAAGGAGAGTGCAGAAAAATATTTAAGTCAAAACAACCCCAAAAATAAGGCAGCAAAAGTATTTTTGGGATCAAATTCTTGTTCCAACTTTTCATCAAAGACCTTATGATCATGGATCCAATTGAGCATTAAAATTCCAGCAAATTTTGAGAAAATAGCACTAATGGAATTATAAAAATAGTGCTCAATGAATCAAAACCAGAAATCCACAAGAGATCACATTGTGAAAGATGATGATCCAACTTACCAAAGGTAAAATTTGAGAATTATCCAACAACTTCCGAATTTGCTTCAATTCAACAACAAGAATCAATCACCAAAGCTTGGATGTAGAGAATTGATGGAGAAAAAGTGTTTGGATGAAGGTTTAGCTCAAAGATTAGTAAACTTCAATGCAAATCTTACTAACTTTTTGAAAATGGAGCTTTGGTGAATTTGGTAAAAATGGAGAGAATTGAGAGATTTTTTAGCAAGATGATTTTGGCTATTAAAAGCTTCCGATTTGAATGAAATGAGGTCTCTATTTATAGAGTTTTAGAATTGGGATTAGTGGTAATTTGGTAATTGATTCTTGGAGTCAAATTTGAATTAATGATATAATTTCAAATTATGCAGAAAAAATTGGAGCCAAAATGATCACAGTTTGAATTTGCTGGCCTTTTTTAAAAAAAAAACACGTGCATTTTGCCATTATGAGTTGATACATAGGGGGTATGTGTCGATACATCCTAGCGGCATAACACAGCATGTGTCGATACATACTGTTATTTCAACTCATTACAGAACCACACAAACTGCATGAGTCGATACATAACACGTATGTGTCGACACATGCTAGTTAAACAAACAGGATGAGTCAATACATACATGCATGTGTCGACACATGCTAGTTTTTCAAGCAGGATGAGTTGATACATACATGCATGTGTCGATGCATGTTGGTTATACACTTAAAAAATGAGTCGATGCATGCTAGATTTTTTTGCCACAATAGGATCAATCAACTTGCAAAACCTTATTTGTTGGATGCTTTGACTTGGTACCTACAAAACACAATTTTTGCAAAGACAAGGACAAATACTTTTTTGTATTTTGATTAGAAGTTAGTCAACAACACATATACAAAATACACAACTAAGGTGCTTGGAAAGTCCTCAAGAGAAAACTTAAAGATAGGATATAGAAAAAGAGGAAGAACCAACCCTAATGTGATCTTGTCATGATTGAGTTGATATGATATGATAGAGGAATCTTAGGGGCAAAAATTGGGGTACAACAGATACTAGATCCTTTTTCAGGTTCTTGTTTTTGACTCAAAGTTGCTGATATCTTTCAAGAATTTCTGACAGACTTTCTTCTAATTGAGATTTAGAAATGTTAGAGAATACCTCTTCTACCTCTGAGTCTGATTCTGATTCAGATGATCCAGTGTCATCTGATACGGTGGCCATTAAGGCTATGTTGGCTCGTTCATCTTCTGATTCTGTTTCAGCTTCAGAAGATTCTGAGTCATCCCATGTTGCCATAAGGCTTTTCTTCTTTTCTTTAAAGAACTTCTTTTTAGGTTTTTCTTTTTGGAGATTTGGACAGTCTCTTTTGTAATGAACTTGTTCATTGCATTCATAGCAAACAATATCCCTGTTACTTGATTTTATGTATCCAGAAGATGGTTCAGAATGATTCCATGTTCTTCTGGGAGTTCAGAACTTCCTATGCCTGTGCTTCCACAACTGATTGACCCTTTTGGAGAGAAGGGATAGTTCGTCTTCTTCTGACGAGGATCCACCAGAGTTTTCTTCTTTTTCCAGCAAAACTTTAGGTTCATATTTTTTATTAGATTTAAGAGTGAGAGACTTACCTTACTTCTAGGGCTCATCTTCTTCTAGTTCTATCTCATGACTTCTCAGAGAGATGATAAGTTCTTCAAGAGATATTTTATTCATATATTTGGCCAGTTTTAGGGATGTGACCATGGGTCTCCATTTCTTGGGTAAACTTCTGATGATTTTCTTTACATGATCTGATGTTGAGTACCCTTTATATAGAACTTTTAGTCCAGCAACCAGAATTTGAAATCTTGAGAACATTGTTTCAATGGTTTCATCTTCTTCCACTTTGAAAGCTTCATACTTATGAATGAGAGCAAGAGCTTTGGTTTCTTTGACTTTCATGTTGCCTTCTTGCGTCATTCTCAAGGAGTCAAACATATGTTTTGCTGATTCTCTGTTTGTGATCTTCTCATACTCGGTGTACGAGATATCACTCAAGAGAATTGTTATGGCTTTGTGATGATTTCTAAATTCTTTCTTTTGATGATTTGTCATTCTTTTTCTATTTATCTTCTGACGTCTTTCGTCAACTGGATGTATGTACCCATCAGTCACCATATCCCAGAGATTAGCGTCATGAGCTAGAAAGAAACTTTCGATTTTGTCTTTCCAGTAATCAAAGTTTTCACCATCAAAGATTGGAGGTTTGCTGTTGATTCTGTCTTTCTCATCATGATAATCATTTATGATGTTCTGACTAGGTCCTACCATAGTGTTTTTCTTGTTTGGATCTTTTTCTGACACGTTTAAGTGTTTGCCCTCAGAACCAGGCGCTCTGTTGCCAATTGAAGAATGGAAAAATACAAGAAGGGGGTTTGAATTTGGGTTTTTAAAACTTAAAATAAAAGACACGTTGGTTATCCTAGTTCGTTCGAACTCAAACATCTCCAGTGCACCCGCCAAGGTGATTTCTCCTCTCTCAAATGAGGTCTTAATCCACTAACCAAACTTGATTACACAGATACAATGACAATTATCAAAGTCTTCTTGAGTTTAAAACATAACCCGATTTTCTCAAGGTATTACACTAATATATTTGAAAGTGTGTACAAATATGTTTTCTAACAAAAACAATATCACAACAGTGATGTATTACACAATTGAAAAACAATAGATTGAAAGGTAGTAATATTTCTCTTTTTCGGTGCATGGAAAAATCGTATTTGATTTCTTCTTCACGTCTTCTTTATAAAGGCAATGTATGAGAAGGTGCTTTTGGAAGGTTGATAAATAGTAGTTAATGTACTTTCTAAACATAGATATTCTTGCCTTCTTTCAGCCGTTACTATTGATTAACCATGAATAAAATCTAACACTTCAGAATATGCTTACTAAAGATCACATCAGAAGATGAATGTTACCGTTGAGACTCCTTTACTTCTTTCAATAATTTAACGTATCAGAATATCAAAGTTCTTGTTCAGTGTTAGTGCACTCATAAGTTGAAACATCAGAACTTATTTTATTAAGCGTGTTACATAGATTTGCTTTCTACGTAAGATGAGTCATATCAGAGTTTTAACAAAAATCTATCTCATCTTCTATGCTTCTTACATCAGAACTTCCCTGCAAAACAAAATACTTATTTAGGGAGTGTTGTACCCCAAAATTTTCCCTCTCATGTTTTTCCAAGATTTCTTCTTGCATAGGTGGTTACAAACCTTTTCCTAAAGAAAAGGAATTTTTTTCAAATGATGGTTAAGTATCCTTCAATTGGCATCTGCAAAAGGTCCTTCGATTAGCATCTGCAAAAGGTCCTTCAATTGACATCTGCAAAAGGTCCTTCGATTGGCATCTGCAAAAGGTCTTTGATTGGCATATGCAAAAGGTCCTTCGATCGGCATAGGTCCTTTCGATGGGCATTTCCAACAAGGCAGCTTCGACGGGCATCTTAAATAAGATTTTTTTCGTTATAGCGTACAAAATGTCTTTCGACAGGCATGTTAACCAAGTGATGTTTCGATTGGCATATCAACAGGGCGATATTCTGATTGTCTAAGTTAGAGAAAGCGAGATCAAAAAGGGCAAGAACTAAGAGCGTTCCAGAAGCTCTGATGATGGGCATTCGAATTCATGCAGATTAGAGAGGATAACTCTGATCCTTTCTACAGACTATGGTAGAAGCACTAATCCTGAGAATATGTGCAATTTGAATCAAGATGCAGAGCCATCAAAGGGAGAAAGGCTTAATAATTAATCGAAGGGGCCATGATAACGAAGTTGGTGCAATTAGAATTCAGAGCCTTCGAAAGAAAACAAATTTTCTGATGAGGGAAGTTTTCGGCAATTCGAATCAGGACTTAGAGCCATCAAGGAGTATAGAACAACACTTCGATTAGTCAATAAGATAACGCTTCAATTGGACCAAGTTCAAATCCATCAAAGAGAGAAAAACTTGAAACTTAATCAAAGGAACTATGATGAAAGCCTTAAGCCATATTCGAACAAAACACCTATTCTAACCTGTGCAGGTTCACCCAAAGTTCAAAATGGCATGCTTTCCTTGCAAATATGGCAAGAATTCAATGTTGATCGTGCATTCAATTCCTGAGTTAAAGGTAAGATTCTTGCCTTGTTTGTTCATAACTCCACAAGAGTTGATTCTACCAGGGTGGTTCTCTTTAAATCAATTAATTGAAGCAGAGGTTGGCTTAATTGAAGGAGCCATGACATCGAAGCTAGTGCAATTCGAATTAGAGTTCAGAGCTTTCAGAAGAAACAATGCTCTGATGAGGAAAGCTCTGAGTAATTTGAATTGGAGCTTAAAGCCTTTTAAGAGAGCAAACTTGAAGGGAAATGGATCTGTAGGGGCAAGTCAGCTTTTGATTTTCATCATATTGGAGGCCCAAACAACCCATAACAGGCTGGCAGTAACGCATGAAAATAGATTGGCACTTGATTGAATCAAATATAGCAAGTTTTTATGAAAAAATCAAATCAAATCTCTTCATCATAATGGACCAAGATTTGATACACAAATGTTGACCTAAAATCCCTTGTCTATATAAACCTCGTGATCTTAGAGAAAAAACGAATGGAGACACATGGAGATTGCCACACGGAGACACACATAGATTGCCTCGCAAAAACGCAGCTTGCCCCACGAGATTCCATAAAATTGCAAATTTTCCAAAGACTGTCAAACTCGAAGCTGATTTTGCAAGCAGCCTCTGTCCAGACTAACACCTGAATCGTGTTCCTGGGATTCACGCAGAAGCATCCCTCATACAATCCCTTTGTTGGTAATTTCGTCTTTGATCTCAAATTTGTTAAACATGATTCAAATTCATACATATTTCTACTAATGTTCATGTTTGTTTGAGTGTGTTACATGTGAGCAAAGATGCAGGATTGAGATTGCTCCATTGTTGTGGCACGATCTGAGCTTACCTTCGATTCTTACAGGTCTAGCTTATCTTCGATGGGTAAACACCATAGGGGCCCACTGAGCGCGCAGATTTGATATTTAAGTTAATACTGTGTTTTTTGTTTCTAACATAATGTTGTTGTGTCGTTTGTACCAATGAATGGAAATCTTTCGACCAGGTTGGTGAGGAAGATGTACTGCAACGAAAAGGACCTGGGTTTGACACCCAGGTCATACATTTTGTGTTTTTTCTAACAAACTTCCTTGCAGATCTAATATCCCAGATCGAAGGATGACTCATCCAGATCGAATGCCCCCAGACGTGCAGTCTCTCAGGAACCTTCGATCAGCCCTCTGGATCGAAAGGCAACCCAAGCCTCTTCGATCCAAGCCTTACTTCCAATAATGCACTCTTTTCATTTATTATTCTTATCTTTCGATTTTGTCCTTTCTTTTGGTTGTTTGTCCTTACTTCTTATAAGCTTTAATTAACATTAAAAAACCAAAAAAACATTAGGCTTAACTTTTTATATTAAATTAGTTTTGTCAATTAATTAATTAATTATTTTAATATTTTCTTATAAAACTAAAATTTAATAGACTTAGGATTTTTAATTCAATTTCTTTTCATAACAAAAACAAACAAATAAAATTCCTTTCACTTAGAATTTTAGACGTATTTTTAATTCATGCGCGCGTTTATTTACTTTAGCATTTTTTTGTTAATTATGTAACTGTGACCGATTTGTAATAGCTTAATTAGGGTTTTACTTTCCTCATTTTACAATTTCAGTCAGATATAATTGTAATCACCCCGAAGCCTTGTAATAGCTGTAGGTTTTACTTCCTGCACTATATTATATGCCTGTATATAAACTGCTAGTAAATTAGGTGTGTATGGCCAAAATTAAATACTCAGTCTTAGATCACTAAACTGCAAGATAAAATATCTGAAAAAAGCACACTACTACACACTTGCACCCTTAGGGTATACCTCACTTGGTTTCCTCAGAAATAGTGGTCATGTCCCTCAAACATAGGGATATCTTAGCAAAGACCCTCAGTTTGAAAATCATCACAAAGATCATAGTCCATTACTATCCCACGATTTGCCTACGAGAAATGATCTTATGATGATAGTCCCTTAGAAATTATAAGGTATCCTTACATGTTGCCTTCAATGACCATTACGTCCCTTTTGATAGTCCCTCAATATCCGACGACTAGGGTTACCTACTCACTAATAGTAGGATAACACGGTCTAAAGGATATGAGGAAAAGAACAGTCCTTTTCGAGTAGGTAGATAACTGTTAGGTACTTGCTCAAACAAATTTTCACACCACACTTTCAAACACTTTTCAAACAAAGTTTTCAAAACGCTTTATCACACTCTTGAAGACTGATACAAGGGTTATCATAAAGCGAATCGCCACACTAAGGAATTTTCAAACAAAACTTTTTCACACAAACACGAAAGCAATTTTAAAAATGAGCAAGTACCTAAGAGCCTGTTGTACCCCAAAATTTGCCCTCCCATATTTCTCAAAAACATTTCAAGAAAAATTCACAAGTCCAACCCGGCGCGTCATATTCAGGTATTCTTTCGCCAAGATATCTCTGATAACGTATTCTCAAATTCAGGTTCGGCTCAAGAATCAATTCTTTAAAGAAGGTATCCGAATGTGTGAGTTTTCTCGAAGAAATATGGTGAAAAAGTGTGCTGAAAGTGCAGTTTTTACGCGCTAAAAAATTCATAACTTGAAGATCGTGACTAGTTTTGCACCCGTTCCGGTGGCCAAAATTCCGTCTTGACATTATCTACGTTTTCATCTCTCACGGCTGGAAGCCAATTTCAATCAGAAGGTCTTCAAAAATGTGGATTTATCAAGTATTTTCGTGCAGAAAATTTGTGACAGAAGTTTATTTGCGTCATATTCAGAAAATCATAACTTGGTCGATTTTCATCGTATCGAGCTGGTTCCGGCGCCAAAATTTCACAAATTGAGTTGGCTACATTTTCACAGAAGGTATTGAGTTCAAACGGTATTCAAAAGGCCTTCGTTTTTTGCTCAGAGTGCGTGACACGCTAAAAATCCTGAATGCTGAATATTATTTCATCTGGGCCGAAACTTCGAAAATTCATAACTCGGTCAATTTTTATCGGATTGGGCTCATATTTTTACACAAGGTCCCTGACTCGTAGATCTACAACTTTGCTTCAAAAGTCTAGACCGGATTATGCTCCGATCAATACCAGTTTTTTATTGAAGAACGTGTCAGAGTCGACACTGAAGCCCAAAATAAGTTTGTCTGAGCTGAAACTTCAAAAATTCATAACTAATTCACCGTTTATCCGATTGAGTCGATTTTCGGACAGGAGTTAGTTCTCGATGCCGGCTACATTTTGTTTCACATTTCAACTTCAAAAAATTCACTTAAGTCCCTGCGATTTAGCCTGGAAAGTGACGAATTCAAGTGAATATTGGAGGCCCAATTGCACATTCAAAGCCCATTTGCTTTACCCTAATTTCCATTATATAATCACCTTCTTTTCACAAAAACCAAGAGAAGAGAAAAAGAGAGAAAAAAACTTGCCACAACACTGTTGGAATATCAAACTCTTTCAAGAACCCTAAAACCTTGAAATCCTTATTACAAATCCCTCTCTCAGTACAAACAAAGCCACCTCAGTTACAAACCAACACCTCACTACTTCTCCAGTAAGGATAAGGCTGGCTTGATCTCCATGATCCTAATTTTCCAGTAAGGCATAAAAGCATCCAGGTCACTAATTTTCCAGTAAGGGTAAGATTGATTTGATCTCCATGATCAAAAGGGTATAATCATTCATACATGCCATATTGTGCCTAAACATTAAATTTCTTCATATATTGGCTTTATTTGCATTTTATGATTTTATTTAATGTGTTCGTGAGATTCAACACTGCAGATTTAGACAGGATCCCATGCAGGTTCATTAAGGAACGTTGAGGCCAAAAGCCAAATGGCCAAAAGCCAAAAGCCAAATGGCCAAAGTAGAACATTTTATGCATGACACCAATACATGGCGACGCAGACATTAAGCCAGACATTAAGGAACGTTGAAGCCAGAACACAAATGGCCAAAAGCCAAAACGCAAATGGCCAAAAGCCAAAAGCCAAATGGCCAAAGTAGAACAACTTATGTATGATGAGGCCAGAATACAAATGGCCAAACCACTCCAATTCACCTCCAAAAAGGGGACAGAAGCCCCCCAAGGTATTGTATTTTCTTTCTTTTCCTTATTTTAATTATTTCAATTATTTCTTTTTTTAATTAATTCTTTTAATTTAACTTATTTTCATAAAATATAAAAAATAGTAAAAAACAGAAAAGTCATAAAAATCAAAATATATTTATTTAATTAATATTTTTTGTAAATAAATATCACTAATTAATTTTAGCTTTGTAAAATTAGGTTTAATTCAAACATTTTTCTTAATAAACTTAAAATTGGTAGAATTAGGTTTTAATCAATTTTTATCCTTTTTTTTCTTTTCTTTCACAATAATTAATTATTAAATATTATTTTTGTAATTAAATTACCATGTAATTAATTAGGTTAATTTAGGTTTAATTTTAACATGTTTTCTTAATAAACTAAAAAACAAATAGAATTAGGGTTAGCATTTAATTTCAATTAATTCTTTATCCATTAAAAACATAAAATACTAAAAAATATCAACAAAAAAAAACAATTTCTTTTCTCTCTTAATTAATCAATTCCATCATTTAATTTAATTTTACAAAAAGGGTCCAACGCCCTCGTTCTTAATTTCTTATCAATTCGCATATTTATTTTATTTCTTTATGTATCTCTCCCAAGGCCATGTAACCTTTTAATTTTCTCGCACTTTTCTTTACTTTCTTTATTTTCTGTCAAATCGGGTCCTGGTTTAATTTTGGCGATGTGGACCCGCGCCTTTTGTAATAGCTTAGAATTTTTACTTTCCCGCAAACTTTTTAACTGTTAAATAATGGCATGAAAGAATGTATGGACAAAATAAAAACAAACGCTAGATCACCAATAACAGGACAAAAGACAAAAATAAATAAAAACGATACACGAATCGCACACACCACCCCTAGGGTACGCCTCACTGTTGCCTTGCCTCGAAAGGTGATCGTCGAGTAGAGGATGTCTTAGTAAGTCCTCATGATCCGGGAACCTGGCATGAGGGTAGCTTCTAAGGTGTCTTCCTATTGCTCTGGTGATCACCATGTCCCGAACCTCGAATTGACCCGAACACCTCCAACGGTGGTGCTACCTACCTCTCAATGGTGGGATGGCACTACTTTAAAGGACATTTACACAGACGAATTCCTTAGGGTAGGTAGATGACTCGTGGATACTTGCTCTAATTCAAAACAAAACAAATCAAAAATACTTTTCACACCAACACATTTTCAAAAAGCTTTCGAAAGCATTTTTCAAACACTCTTGAGGACCGATACAAGAGTCGAACTGAAATTTTCAAAGAAACTTTTTAAAACCCACAGTTGAAAAGCAAACAAACCATTTTTGAAAACACAAATGAGCAAGTATCTAAGAGCCCATGGATAACCATGGATAGAAAGGGTGCTAACACCTTCCCTTTCTATAACCTACCTCCCGAACCGAGAGCAATCTCTTTAAGGAATTTTTCTGTGCTTTTGTCCTTTCCATTTGGAGAAAATAAAAGACGGTGGCGACTCCTGCTTCCGCGACATTTTGCGAACCAGCGTTAAACAGTCAGTTCCAGATCCACCGATCACAGAACTAGCGACTCTGCTGGGGACTTAAACTTAAAGTGAGGTGTACCTTAGGGTTAGTTCATAACTGTGTTTTCAATTGTATTGCTTTGCTTGCTTTAAATTGTGGGACTTGCTTGGGAGTTCTATAGATCCTAACCCGGATCTGGGGATACCTTTCTTAGAAAGTAGCAACAAGGCTGTGAGGGAACTGTGCGGGGTATACCGACATGGTTGAAACAGTCTGCTACGTTCATGTGGCACTTTGGTGTGTACCGGTAACCCTTGAGTTCAGTCAAGGAGAGTACGGGGCCTCCGCATGGTGTCGTGAAGCATCAACAGACCTTAGGAACCTTAATTGAACTATCTTGGCCTCTTTAGGGTAGTGAGATAACTGACCTTGGTGCAGTCCGAGGTTGGTTGATACTCGATACTACACTCAATTGAGGGTTGCTTTCCTGAAATATTTCGGTCGCCAGTTCAGTGGCTAAATCGAAACGATGAACAATGAAAGCAATCCCGTGATATTGGGACCCTTAGAACCCGGTTACTTCTGATAGGACAGGTTGAGCCCACCAACTTCAAGAGGGTAATACCCAGACCTCATACTGGCCTAAACTCTAAGGGTTTCTCTTGTGTGACTTGCGTGCCTTCGTACTTGACTACTTGCATGCTTGTTATCTGACACATGAACTACTTGCAGGTTTTGTTTATAGTCCTTAATAGGGACTCATAACAGGCTTACTAAGTTTCTTGCAGGTTTTTGTTTTAGTCCTTAACTAGGACTCATAACAAGGTTTACCGAGTTTCTTGCAGGGTTTGTTTTAGTCCTTAATTGGGACTCATGACAGGTTTTATCGAATTTCTTGCAGGGCTTGTTCATAGTCCTTAATTGGGACTCATAACAGGGTTTACCTACATCACCCCATGCATATCATGACATCATACCATTGCATACATCCTAACCCATTTCAAGAATCTCAAGGGCTTGTGATGCAGGTCATGGTGAATCAACTATCCCAGCAAGGGGCAAAGAGGATTTATTTTCCTCTAGACTAAAGTCAGAGACTATGACCCACTTGATATGGTGAGCTTTGACTCCTGAAGAAGGTTCCCCTAACCAAGGTTGTTTGGAAATCAAAACCAGACATGATGACTAAAGTCAGAGGCTATGACCCACTGGATATGGTGAGCCTTTGACCCTTAAAGAAGAATCCTCAACAGCATGGGTTTCTTTCAATCAAAGCTACCAATTCTGATGCTAACAATTTCCTTGTTTATCCCGCGAGGTCCTTGAAAACATTGCATGCATATCATACATATCATTGCATTGCAGGTATCCCTTTTACAGGTTGCTCACCCTCTCGCTGTTTATTTCAGCAATGACTTCCCAACAAGACAATCAGGACTTTCTTGCTCAAGAGACCCGGTTCGGGAAAATTCTCCTGAATCTATCCCAAGGGCAGGAAGAGCTAAGGACACTTCTCATGGAGACTTTTGTCAGGAGCAGTGCTGAGGATGAAAGGCTGAAACACCTACAAGCTGAGGTGGATGCATTGAAGGTCCAGATGCTGGGGCAGGTGACTGCCATTCAAGGGTTAGCTCAAAGACAAGATGAGCTCGGGTTTCTCGTCAACCAGCTGCTTCAGGGTAACCAACTGGGGAAAAAGTCTAAGGGTAAAAAGCCAGTCATCGTTCGACCACCTTTGAGACAAAGAGGCAAGGGAAAAGCTCCTCAGATGGCTTCAGTATCATCAATTCAGTATCAACCTCACCAGCTTCAGCCAGACAAGCCCAAAAGGCAATTCACCAAGCTCAACGTGTCGCTGCCTCAAGCCTTACAACAACTACTAAGGTTGAATTTGGTAACTCTAAAGGATCCTCCTAAGAATCCCAACAGGACACCTTCAAGGTATAACCCCAACGCTTGCTGCGCTTATTATTCTGACAGCCCGGGGCATGCTACAGAGGATTGTTGGACTTTGAAGAATAAGATCCAGGACCTGATTGAGGAAGGAGCTGTGGGATTCACCCAAGATGGCCAGACTGAGTGCTTCTACCATCCCTACCGGAGGCACCATTTGAAGTAACAAGCCCGGAGATGAGAAGAATTTTTGTTCATTCGAATGTTCAAGTTGCAATTTTCTTTTGTTCAAACATTTACTCATTGTTAAACATTGTTATTTCATTAATGCATCACACATGTCTGTTTTGAAGCAATATATTCGCATTCACTATATGCAAACTGTTTTCATATTTTTTCTGAGGTCAACTCTTGATCTAAAATTCTAAAGCCTCTTGAGGGAGGATGACGAAAACGATACCACAATCTACAGTATGCTTTTGAACAGACCTAGCTGATGAGGTACAGGCATTGTTTCAAATCCTAAACACTGGAGTTATAAGAAAGATAATCCCTCGTCAACCCCTCTGAGCCAAAGAAGTAGGAGTTTTTCTTTTCGAAAATTGAAACCCTTAATCATAACCTGGGGCAGGGTAGTTTCTCTCAGTTGATCCAAGTGCACAACAAACGGCACCGAAGGAGGTCCTTACAAAACAAAAAAAGACAGTGATGGTTCCGAATGATCATAAGGATAGGCAGTCACCATCTTTCAAAATAAGAACCCATTAAGTCAAAACCCATGAAGGAGACTTACAAAAATTGGGGCATCCCGCTGACTGTAATTCCAAAAAAGGAAACAGTTCAGGCAAAAAAATAGGGATAACGAAATCAAAAAAAAAAAGGGAAAGAGGTCACACAAACCCTCAATAACAAAAAGGAATGACTGCCTATTCAAAATAAACTATTAACATCCGAACCATCACGGGAATATCAGGACAAAGACCCAAACAAGGTCTAACGTATGATCAACTGAGTTTAGGTTTGGAAAACATCACGAAGAGCGGGTGGGTACAAATAAAATTTGAGCCTTTATCCTTTGTTTCTTAAACCGTGAACCAGGCCACGCTATAACCCTTAAAAGTCCTAGCTGAAGCATGAGTTAGTTCGAAAGCATGCTGTTACGAAAGGTATCCTGACTCCTGAAGGCCTACGGTAAATACAGAGTTGACATCACGTTTTACAAACATTCATTTGTCTTATGAAAAAGAATGCATTTTCAAAATCTTCAAGACAGACATAAGCTTTGCATTTTTGATATAACATTGTTTGCATATGACTTTTTGTTTGAATAGCAGAAGTTCGCACGACGAATGCCTAATGAACAGAAGTACCTCCAATCAAGGGGCAGACATGAGCATGGTCCATCATCTGGGGCAATCCAATCAAGATTCGGAGAATCTCTCAAAGGCCAAATAGCCTGGGGCAAATCTCCGCCTGAGTCACTTGGGGAATTTCAACAACGAATCTGGCCTGATCAAACACCTTCTGGTGGCATGACAAAACACTTCTAACAGGGGCAACTCCCTACTTTCTGAGAACATGGACATAGTCGAGAAAATACTGCGCAAAATCAAAGACCCGCTAGGTTGACATACCTAGGCAAAAATAAGGGCTTCCCGGCGAACCAAAAGGGTTCGGGCAAAAAAAAAAAATCTGTACACCCGGCAAGTCGAAAACCTGAAAAGGCGGCTTGGGCAAAAATGGGTATCCCGGTGGACTGAAAACCCGAAAGGGCGGTCCAGGCAAAAGTTAGGGATCAAAGCGTACGACTATGTCCTGTCATCTTGTCACCTGCCTACCAGAAGAAGGTTTGTCCATCAACAACTATCAGCACCTCACAGGTCTTCATCTCCCACCTCAGAAACAGGGGCAATAAAGAGTTGTCTAAGCAATCTAATTGTTCTGTCCTCCAAGGTACCAAAGCAGGTTCAGTCGAAGAACATAACCAGATGTCTTAATTCCCCAGAGAATGAGTCAGTACACTCTCCCTGAGCAATATTATCAAACTTAAGGAAGTTGGGTATCCTCCCGCAGATCTCAAACATCCCCCAGCATCAACATACAAATATTCTTAAATAAACATCTCCGACAGTCTTGGTCTAAAGATTGTTCCTCGGCGGCGTACCAATATTCAAAGGAATCACTTTCCCCGCAATTCAAAACTTCCCCAAGAGAGTCCAATCCAGTTTCCCCAGGAAAGTTGGAATTCATATCCCCAAGCAGTAAGCTTATCCCCCAGTAGATTTTGGAAGCTTATCCCTCGCAGAGCACGAACGTGTCGTCCGGCTTTATCCAAAGAGTTATTTCCTTAACAGGATATAACTGGGTTATCCTCAGCCAAAAGCCATGGAAAGAGCGTCTCCGACGAAGTTCTCTTACCCCCAGCGAAGTCTAGTAACACGTCCAATACAACAATATTATCCCCAACAAGTTATCAACTTCAGCAAAAGCATCCCTCTCCCCACAGAGTATTGATTCCTAGCAAGATCGTCAGGGTACTTTCCTCCCTGCAGAGCATTCCATTCGCCAAGTTTATTCCCCAACGGAGTTATCTTCTCCTACCGGTATTCTTACAGCTATCATCCCCAGCGGAAGTAAAAGCTTGTTCTTCAATATCAGCCCAGGAGTGACTCCTCGGCACCCGTCAAAGATTTACATTCCTAGACGAAAACATAATATTCATAAACATCACATACATCATTATAGCATGCATAGACGCATCATACAAATCTCATTTATGTTGAGAACATCATCGCTTGGTCCATATCATGCATTGCATATGACTGACCTTTACCTTTCAGGAAAGATTCAGTTAAATTCTCAATCATATTTCAAGACCTAGACCGGTTCAGTTAATCGACTCCAAAGATTTCTTATCCAGTCCAAGGCCTTCTCTAGTCCAGCTAAATCGACTCCCAACAGATTTTTCTGATGAAGACTCAGTAGAAGTTATCTCAGGTTTTTCTCAGACGTCCGCTTTTGAGATTATAATTTCCTATGGTTCTCTCCCCGACGGTGCGTGAGATGATAATTCCATTCCAGGTTTTCTCAAACGTCCGCTTTTGAGATTATAATTTCCTATGGTTCTCTCCCCGACGGTGCGTGAGATGATAATTCCATTCCAGGTTTTTCTCAGACGTCCGCTTTTGAGATTATAATTTCCTTTGGTTCTCTCCCCGACGGTGCGTGAGATAATTCCAGCCCAGGTTTTTCTCAAACGTCCGCTTTTGAGATTATAATTTCCTATGGTTCTCTCCCCGACGGTGCGTGAGATGATAATTCCAACCCAGGTTTTTCTCAAACGTCCGCTTTTGAGATTATAATTTCCTATGGTTCCCTCCCCGACGGTGTGTGAGGTGATAATTCCAACCCAGGTTTTTCTCAAACGTCCGCTTTTGAGATTATAATTTCCTATGGTTCTCTCCCCGACGGTGCGTGAGATGATAATTCCATCCCAGGTTTTTCTCAAACGTCCGCTTTTGAGATTATAATTTCCTATGGTTCTCTCCCCGACGGTGCGTGAGATGATAATTCCAGCCCAGGTTTTTCTCAAACGTCCGCTTTTGAGATTATAATTTCCTATGGTTCTCTCCCCGACGGTGCGTGAGATGATAATTCCATTCCAGGTTTTTCTCAAACGTCCGCTTTTGAGATTATAATTTCCTTTGGTTCTCTCCCCGACGGTGTGTGAGATGATAATTCCAACTCAGGTTTTTCTCAAACGTCCGCTTTTGAGATTATAATTGCCTATTGGTTCTCTTCCCGATACTGCGAAGATGGTAATTCCCACCAAGATTTTCTCAACGAGCGTTGTTGAAGTTAAAGTCACCCAAGGTTCTCTCACCGTTCATGCTGAGGTAGTAACCCCCCCTGGTTCATTCATCACCGTTTGAAGCTCCAGATTCAGCTCCTGTAACCAGGCAGGACACATCTATACCAAGAATCTGAAGACCAGCTCCTGCAACGTGTCAGGTACTCATTTTCTTTTGCAGGTACGCAAGTTCTCGCTAAGGAATCTCTTACGCGATCAACATCCAGATGGCATCTATAAGCCCATCATCCTATCCATCAATCTCCAAATGGCATCTATAAGCCCATTTCCATCACTGCTACTATGTGAGCGCAAATTTCTGGGCACTCTAGTGTTCAATCATCTTCTACCCTCGGATTACGAAAGGCACGTCAGCCAATCTGCATCCTCAGGTCTAAGAAGATTGAACAGGGGCAACTGTTGTACCCCAAAATTTGCCCTCCCATATTTCTCAAAAACATTTCAAGAAAAATTCACAAGTCCAACCCGGCGCGTCATATTCAGGTATTCTTTCGCCAAGATATCTCTGATAACGTATTCTCAAATTCAGGTTCGGCTCAAGAGTCAATTCTTTAAAGAAGGTGTCCGAATGTGTGAGTTTTCTCGAAGAAATATGGTGAAAAAGTGTGCTGAAAGTGCAGTTTTTACGCGCTAAAAAATTCATAACTTGAAGATCGTGACTCGTTTTACACCCGTTCCGGTGGCCAAAATTCCGTCTTGACATTATCTACGTTTTCATCTCTCACGGCTGGAAGCCAACTTCAATCAGAAGGTCTTCAAAAATGTGGATTTATCAAGTATTTTCGTGCAGAAAATTTGTGACAGAAGTTTATTTGCGTCATATTCAGAAAATCATAACTTGGTCGATTTTCATCGTATCGAGCTGGTTCCGGCGCCAAAATTTCACAAATTGAGTTGGCTACATTTTCACAGAAGGTATTGAGTTCAAACGGTATTCAAAAGGCCTTCGTTTTTTGCTCAGAGTGCGTGACACGCTGAAAATCCTGAATGCTGAATATTATTTCATCTGGGCCGAAACTTCGAAAATTCATAACTCGGTCAATTTTTATCGGATTGGGCTCATATTTTTACACAAGGTCCCTGACTCGTAGATCTACAACTTTGCTTCAAAAGTCGAGACCGGATTATGCTCCGATCAATACCAGTTTTTTATTGAAGAACGTGTCAGAGTCGACACTGAAGCCCAAAATGAGTTTGTCTGAGCTGAAACTTCAAAAATTCATAACTAATTCACCGTTTATCCGATTGAGTCGATTTTCGGACAGGAGTTAGTTCTCGATGCCGGCTACATTTTGTTTTCATATTTCAACTTCAAAAAATGCACTTAAGTCCCTGCGATTTAGCCTGGAAAGTGACGAATTCAAGTGAATATTGGAGGCCCAATTGCACATTCAAAGCCCATTTGCTTTACCCTAATTTCCATTATATAATCACCTTCTTTTCACACAAACCAAGAGAAGAGAAAAAGAGAGAAAAAAACTTGTCACAACACTGTTGGAATATCAAACTCTTTCAAGAACCCTAAAACCTTGAAATCCTTATTACAAATCCCTCTCTCAGTACAAACAAAGCCATCTCAGTTACAAACCAACACCTCACTACTTCTCCAGTAAGGATAAGGCTGGCTTGATCTCCATGATCCTAATTTTCCAGTAAGGCATAAAAGCATCCAGGTCACTAATTTTCCAGTAAGGGTAAGATTGATTTGATCTCCATGATCAAAAGGGTATAATCATTCATACATGGCATATTGTGCCTAAACATTAAATTTCTTCATATATTGGCTTTATTTGCATTTTATGATTTTATTTAATGTGTTCGTGAGATTCAACACTGCAGATTTAGACAGGATCCCATACAGGTTCATTAAGGAACGTTGAGGCCAAAAGTCAAATGGCCAAAAGCCAAAAGCCAAATGGCCAAAGTAGAACATTTTATGCATGACACCAATACATGGCGAGGCAGACATTAAGCCAGACATTAAGGAACGTTGAAGCCAGAACACAAATGACCAAAAGCCAAAACGCAAATGGCCAAAAGCCAAAAGCCAAATGGCCAAAGTAGAACAACTTATGTATGATGAGGCCAGAACACAAATGGCCAAACCACTCCAATTCACCTCCAAAAAGGGGACAGAAGCCCCCCAAGGTATTGTATTTTCTTTCTTTTCCTTATTTTAATTATTTC
Source organism: Vicia faba (assembly GCA_948472305.1). NCBI lineage: Eukaryota > Viridiplantae > Streptophyta > Magnoliopsida > Fabales > Fabaceae > Vicia > Vicia faba. The sequence goes on along the minus strand of OX451739.1, from coordinate 40,563,366 downwards.
AATTATTTCTTTTTTTAATTAATTCCTTTAATTTAACTTATTTTCATAAAATATAAAAAATAGTAAAAAACAGAAAAGTCATAAAAATCAAAATATATTTATTTAATTAATATTTTTTGTAAATAAATATCACTAATTAATTTTAGCTTTGTAAAATTAGGTTTAATTCAAACATTTTTCTTAATAAACTTAAAATTGGTAGAATTAGGTTTTAATTAATTTTTATCCTTTTTTTTCTTTTCTTTCACAATAATTAATTATTAAATATTATTTTTGTAATTAAATTACCATGTAATTAATTAGGTTAATTTAGGTTTAATTTTAACATGTTTTCTTAATAAACTAAAAAACAAATAGAATTAGGGTTAGCATTTAATTTCAATTAATTCTTTTTCCATTAAAAACATAAAATACTAAAAAATATCAAAAAAAAAAACAATTTCTTTTCTCTCTTAATTAATCAATTCCATCATTTAATTTAATTTTGCAAAAAGGGTCCAACGCCCTCGTTCTTAATTTCTTATCAATTCGCATATTTATTTTATTTCTTTATGTATCTCTCCCAAGGCCATGTAACCTTTTAATTTTCTCGCACTTTTCTTTACTTTCTTTATTTTCTGTCAAATCGGGTCCTGGTTTAATTTTGGCGATGTGGACCCGCGCCTTTTGTAATAGCTTAGAATTTTTACTTTCCCGCAAACTTTTTAACTGTTAAATAATGGCATGAAAGAATGTATGGACAAAATAAAAACAAACGCTAGATCACCAATAACATGACAAAAGACAAAAATAAATGAAAACGATACACGAATCGCACACACCACCCCTAGGGTACGCCTCACTGTTGCCTTGCCTCGAAAGGTGATCGTCGAGTAGAGGATGTCTTAGTAAGTCCTCATGATCCGGGAACCTGGCATGAGGGTAGCTTCTAAGGTGTCTTCCTATTGCTCTGGTGATCACCATGTCCCGAACCTCGAATTGACCCGAACACCTCCAACGGTGGTGCTACCTACCTCTCAATGGTGGGATGGCACTACTTTAAAGGACATTTACACAGACGAATTCCTTAGGGTAGGTAGATGACTCGTGGATACTTGCTCTAATTCAAAACAAAACAAATCAAAAATACTTTTCACACCAACACATTTTCAAAAAGCTTTCGAAAGCATTTTTCAAACACTCTTGAGGACCGATACAAGAGTCGAACTGAAATTTTCAAAGAAACTTTTTAAAACCCACAGTTGAAAAGCAAACAAACCATTTTTGAAAACACAAATGAGCAAGTATCTAAGAGCCCATGGATAACCATGGATAGAAAGGGTGCTAACACCTTCCCTTTCTATAACCTACCTCCCGAACCGAGAGCAATCTCTTTAAAGAATTTTTCTGTGCTTTTGTCCTTTCCATTTGGAGAAAATAAAAGACGGTGGCGACTCCTGCTTCCGCGACATTTCGCGAACCAGCGTTAAACAGTCAGTTCCAGATCCACCGATCACAGAGCCCATAGATAAATATGGATGAAAAGGGTGCTAATACCTTCCCTTTTTCATAATCCACCCCCTTACTCAGAAACTCTCGAAAAAAGTTCTTTTTCTGTTCTTTTCACCCTTTCCTTTGTTGGATAAAATAAAAGTCAGTGGCGACTCTTGCTTACTGCAACATTTGCGAATACAAAATGCAAACCAGTATTACCAGTCGATTCTGCCACCGTACCACAAAACTGGCGACTCTGCTTGGGAATATACAAAGAGTGGGGTTACCTTAGTGTTTAGTTCATCACTTTAAATTGTTTTTTTTATGCTTTGTATGCTTTATCCTTGGAGGGATGTTTGGGTTGTTACTATAGATCCTACACCTGGATCTGGGGGTATCTTTTAGGTAAACAAAAAAGATCGTGAAGACTGTACGGCGTAGACCGATATGGTTTAAGCGATAGTTGTGTTGGTGTGACACTTTGGTTGGTACCGGTATCCCTTTTGTTGAATCGATGAGAATATGGAGCCTCCGTGTGGTGTTGTGAAGCACTAACGAACCTTAGAACCTTAGTTGAACAAACTTGGCCATTAGAAAGTAGTGAGATAGTCGGCCTTGGTGTAAATATGGGAATTGGTTGATACTCGATACTACACTCATTGAGATCGGACTTTCTGGATGTTTCAGCCGCAAGAAAAGATTGCTAAGCTGAGATAATACCGATAAAGAAAGATCAATGATATTGAGATCCCTTAGAACCCAGTTACTATTAGTAGACAGGTTGAGCCAACTAAATTTCAAGAGGGTACTTACCTACAAACCCCATGCAAGCCTAAACCTAAGGCTGCTTATGTGATTTGTTTTCTTTGAACTTGAGCTACTTTCAGGCTTCTTATCTAACAACATGATCTCCTTGCAGGATTTGTTTACAGTCATTATCCAGTAACCAGTACTTCTTAGACTCACTTGTCTTCATCACCTTACACTTTTGCTTAACGCATATCATACACATCATAACATCATGCCACAACATTTCCTTAACCATTTCAAGGATCTCAAGGGTTTATGATGCAGGTTATGATAAATCAGACGTCTATCAAGGGGCAAGGGTATTTATTTTCCTCTAGCCAATGCTGTCAAAAGATCAAAACTCAACAACTTGAGTCAGGGGCTATGACCCACTTGATATGGTGAGCTTGACTCTCGTAGAAGGACACTCAACGATATGAAGTTCTTTAATCAAAGCTGCAAATTTTAACTTCAGACATTTTCTTGTTTACCCCGCGAGTCCTTGAAAACATTGCATACGCATATCATACATGTCATTATGTTGTACCCCAAAATTTTCCCTCTCATTTATCATGTACTTTCTCACAAGATCTACTTTGGTTCAAGACCGCACAAGGGTTGATCAGCTCAAGACACCTCCTTAAGCATTGATGACTGAAATTAGGGTTTGAGATTGCACAAGGATAATTTAACTTTTAATGCCTCATTTTAATTTCATGGATCATTACCCTCAAGATTTCTCATGTCAAGTTTCAAGTCTTGGATCACTTTTTTGCTCAGTCAATTGATCAATTGACCTAAAAAACAACTGTATTGGGGAAAAAATCAACAGTGGCCAATTTACAGTCAAACTTCATAATTTTTTATCCATATCAATATTATGAACTCATATAAGTCATTTGATCAATTTTGGACCATAATTCCTCAAGAAATTTGATCAGATCATCAAAAGGGCAAAATGGTCAAAATTAGGGTTTTGATTGAGAAAGGGCAATTTCTGATTTTTGACCTAGAAAATGGTTAATTGGTTTGAGAAATGATCTCAAGAGTTCAATTGCATCATTTTTACCTAATGGCTTAACTCAAAACATCCCTCAAGATTAATTGATTGATAGTTGATTTTTCAGTCAACTGATCAAAAGTCAACTATACACTGAAAAGTCAGACTTTGACTTTTTGGTCAAAATCAAGTGTCAAAGATCACAATTCATCAAAACATGTAAAAATATGAAAAATTTTCATCAAGAAATCAAAAAGTCAAGATTTCATTTTGAAAAGTCAAAGTTTCCAAACTTAGATATTTTTCTAAGTGTTGAAAACTTCATATTTTTTCACAACTTTGAGCCAATTTTTCACCATGATGCAAGACGATTCAAAAGAAGCTTTCAACATGAAAGTTGTAGATCTCAAAGAGATATAAAAAAATTCTTCAAACAACTCCTCATAAAAATTCTTGGATCTCAAGTTATTAATCCATGAAATCATGGTCATGAAACTAAAACACTTAGTGAAATTTTGAGCATTTTGATCAGGATTTTGACCTAACTTCTGAGCCAAGTTTCACATAGTTACATTTGTATTTTGCAAAAGTGATTCAAATAGGGGTTGTAGATCACATTATAAGCTTTCCAAAATGTCCAAGAACTCCTTGAGATAATTTGTTATCAAGGAGAATCGAAGGCCAGAAGTTAGGGTTTCAAGTTGTTTTGCAAGGCAAAATTTATGATGCAACATGAACCAAATCCATAGCCATGCTGCATAATCTTCACTTTGCAGGCCTCAAAATTGTTTGTCACTCCATAATTTAATGTTTACACAACTGAATGATCAATTGTCCAATTGATTCAAGCATTGTCCAAAGCATTTTGCCATTTTAGGGAGAAAGTCACCATTTCCATTTTGATAAAGCATCACTTTTGCAATTGTCAACTTCTTGAGCTTTGCACTTGTTCTTTCTGCACACACAACCCCTATAACCCAAATGCAATGTGTCTAAAGCCTCTTTGAACTCAGAACATGCTTGTATAACATTTTGAGATTTGTCTTCTCACTTTTCTTCAAAAGCAAGTTATAGAGCTAAAAGGCTAGAACTCAGAAGTCTTGAGTACATTTGTGCCCTAACCTTTTCCATACATATGCACAAGTTGTTTTCAAGAAAATACACGCATACACAAGCCCTAAAACACACTAGAACTTATAACTGTATCAAAAATCACCATTGTTGCATATTCAGACCAAAAACTTGAAACTCACATTTCCTTCGTGCGCTTTCAAGCCTTTTGGTTCCTAAAGATTCTAAGCATCAAATACAACTCATCCCTGACCCTGTTTCATAACTGTAACTCCATTTTCATCAACCTCCATAACCAAAAACAAAGCTTTGCAAGTTGACTTCTCCAGAACTCCTCAGCCACTTTCAGCTCAAGCCAAGCATCACATTAGCTTCCTGGGAACTTGAGGAAGCTAACCCAATCACAGGAACTCATCAAAAGCTTCTCAAACTCAAAACACGACACCTTCTTGCAAGGTGAGTTTTCTGACTTTTGAACTCTTCATATAGGCATCATTAATATTTAATTTGTGAATGAAAAATGTAGATATCATTGCCCTAAAGCTAACCATATCCATAGTTTTAATTTATGTTGTTTGAGCTTAGAGAATTTTAAGTTTGAATATCTGAAAAAATTAGGTCTGAATTTGGTACCATTTAAAATTAATGTTCATCTTTGAATGTTAGCTGAAGTTATTTACATGGTTGATTTCGTGATGAAATTTTCAGCAACTTTCATGTTTGTACTTTTAAAAATGGTTGAGAAATGAAAGAGATAGAAATTTCAAAAAATCATGTTGATTGGTCTGGCGCGAGGTTGAAGATCATACAGGCCTAGTAATGTGTTTCAAATATATATTTTTGGTTTTGTATTAATAAATAGATGTATAGCCACCCCAGTGGTAGAAGCGCGCGCTTGTGACTATAGGGACCTGGGTTCGAGCCCCAGTGGTACCCTTTTATTTTTTCTTGTTTCGTTTTTACAGATCCCATGTGTGATATGGTGGGAGAACTGACTTGGTTGTTTTGCGTTTGATCGCAAATGTTGCGGTTAGCAAGAGTCGCCATTGACTTTTCTTTTATCCAAAAGCAAAGGCTGAAAAGAACAGGAAAGACCTTTAGAGATGTTTTCTTGAGTTCGGGGGTAGGTTATGAAAAGGGAAGGTATTAGCACTCTTTTCATCCATGGTTTTCCATGGGATCTTAGTTACTTGCTAGATCACTTTATTTTGTTTGAATGTGTTTGCGGTGTGGGTTTTGAAAGTATTTTTAAAATATCTTTGTAATGGTTCTCGTTTCTATAAGAACGCATGCAAAGTGTTGTTTCGAAAATAGTTCAAAGAGGTGTTTGTGGAAAGTGTTTTTGAAAGTGATTTTGAAAAGGTGTCTTTGTAATGGTTCTCGTTTCTATAAGAACGCTTACAAAATGTTTGTATTTTAAAAATGTTTCAAAATGAAAGTGTTTGGTAAGGCACACAAGTCACACAAGACAACCCTTAAGTTTCAGGCCAGCATGAAGTTTAGGTGTTACCCTCTTTTGGTTTCGTTGGTTAAAACCTGTCCTATCAAAAGTAACCGGGTTCTAGAGAATCTCAAATCATTGGTTACCCTCAATCGGTCATAACTCTAGCATCACAATCTTTTCTTGCGGCCAGAACCATCGCGAGAGTTTAGCCTCAATGAGTGTAGCATACTGCTACTGTCCTAATAGCCAAGTTGGTCAATTTAGGGTTCTAAGGTCGGTTGGTGTTTAATGACTCCTTAGAAGACCTATATTCTCCCTGTTGCAACACAAGGGATATAGGTACAGACCAAGGTGCCACACCAATGTAGCAACTGCTTCACCCATGTCGGTCTACGCCGGACAGGTCCCTCACAGATTATGCTACCTAAAAAGGGTATTCCCCAGATCCGGGTTAGGATCTATGAAACTCCGATGCAAAGCCCACAAATATAAAAGCAAACAAGGAAAAAAATTGAAAACAAAGGTGATCTAAGCCCTAAGGTTACTCCACTTTTAAGTATTCCCCAGCAGAGTCTCCAGTTCTGTGATACGGTGGGAGAACTGACTATGAGTTTTGCGTTTGTTTTCGCAAATGTTTCGGTTGAGCAAGAGTCGCCACCGACTTTTTATTTTATCCTAAGGAAAGGTTAAAAAGCACAGCAAAAACCTTTTGAGATGTTTTCTTGGGTTCGGGGAGTATATTATAGAAAGGGAAGGTATTAGCACCCTTTCTATCCATGGTTATCCATGGGCTCTTAGTTACTTGCTTAGATCACTTGCCTCTTGTTTTCAATTGTTTGAAATGGTGCTTGTGTGTGGGTTTGAAAATGTTTTGAAAAGAAGCCAATGTGGTGGCAACCTTTGTAATGATCCATGTTGGGATGTATACAGAAATGTATGTCTTTTGAAAAGGTTTTCATTTGTTTTTGAAAGTTTGTTTTGAAAGCGTTGTGAGATGTGTTTTTTAGAAAATAGGCAAGTGTTTTGTTTTTGCAAGTTTGATTCAAGTAACTAAGAGGTTATCTACTCCTAAATTTCTCAAGGTTTATTGCTATGTTTTAACCCTTTTAACAAGTTTGTTCCACCATTGTATTTGGTGGACAATCTCATGTTTGGATGTGAAAGGGACAGGCGCGGGTCATCGTTTTAGACCATAATTGCAATGGTGCCAAGTATCTTTGGGCAATTTTCTTTAAGGGACTTGATCATTTGTTTAGGCAACATTTTGAAAGCGTCATCGAGGGACTATGATCATTTGATTGTTTGTTTTGCCCCAAAGAGACTTAACATGCAATATGGCCCAATTTTGAAAGGCAATAAGTGGAATACCCTAGGGGGTGCAAGTGTGATTTGTGTGTCCATTTTCATGCTTGTTTATCTTGAAATTAGGTCAAAATTATTTTCGTTGTTTTTTCGCATACAAACCCTAATTCTAACATGGTATAATTAGAAAGCAATAAAGTGCGGAAAATAAATTTACTAAACTATTACAACACCATATATGGGAAGGGGGGTACAAATGTTCAAATGGGGATTTTGACAAGGAATTTAAACCTAAACTATTACATCAATATTGAATTATTTACAAGATAATTATTTGCACAAATTAAATGAAATAAGAATAAATATGCAAAAATGGTTTTTGTATATTTGAAAAAAAGTATTTTTATGTATCAAAATAAACAAAAAGAAAAGTATTATTTTTTTTTGGGAGTTTTTCATGTTTAGGGTTAAACCCTAATTCTATTAAATAAAATGCATTATTTATTTATTATGTACAAGTATTTATTTATTGTATACAAAAATAAAATAAAATGAAGTATATTTGTCAAAAGGTATTTTTATATTAAATATTAATAAGAAAAAAAAAGTGTATATTTTGTATTTTTTCCTAAATATACTAATAAATATGTATGCATTATTATTATTTACTAAATATATATTATATGTACAAAAATAATAATATTTAATATTTATAAAAAAAGTATATTTTGTATAAAATATTTTCAGAAGATAAAATAAAATAAAAAATGAAAAATAAATGTGTTTACATTATTTTTTTATATTTTAAGTAAAAAATGGTTTTATGTATTTATTTTATGTACAAAAACTAAAAGAAACCAAATAAAAGCCTAAGAAATTCAAAAATGGTGAGAAAAATATTTTTGATATTTTTAATATTGTTAGAAAAAATAAATGAGTCAGGACAAAAAAGAAAATGTCAAAAAATCATAAAAATAAGAAAAATGGGCTTGGGGGGTGTAAAAGTAACAAAAGGGTGCAAATAGAAAAGTCAACTCAGGCCCAGCCCAAGAAGACTTTGTCTTCAACCTCAGACCTGTATGAACAACCAGAACACGCGTTTTCCATCTCTTGATTCCTGGACTTTCAAGCAAAACTCACAACATGAAAAATGTAGAGCATGAGAAGACGAATCCAACCATGTAAAGAACTTGACTTAACTCTCTAAGATGAGAGAGAATTTCTTCTCCCCCAATTTCTGACCTAGTTTTTATGCCATGTTCAGACTCAAAATTCTTGCAGCACACATAATATAAATGAAATCTAATTACATGGGCATGTTCAGGGCTATGAATGTGACATATTCTCTTCACAAACCTAAAGCTAACAATGCCTAATAAGAGAGATACGAGTTCATGAACTTACCTGTTCAGTTGAAGTTCTATCTGGCAATGGAGAAGCTTTCAGTGCAAGGTGATGATTGGTATAGCTTCCTTGATGTCCAGTGATGCTATTCCAAGCTTTACTTTGTCTTGAAACCTTTTGAACCGTGCTATAGCACTTTGTGATTGGTGGATCTGGAACTGACTGTTTAACGCTGGTTCGCGAAATGTCGCGGAAGCAAGAGTCGCCACCGTCTTTTATTTTCTCCAAATGGAAAGGACAAAAGCACAGAAAAATTCCTTAAAGAGATTGCTCTCGGTTCGGGAGGTAGATTATAGAAAGGGAAGGTGTTAGCACCCTTTCTATCCATGGTTATCCATGGGCTCTTAGATACTTGCTCATTTGTGTTTTCAAAAATGGTTTGTTTGCTTTTCAACTGTGGGTTTTAAAAAGTTTCTTTGAAAATTCCAGTTCGACTCTTGTATCGGTCCTCAAGAGTGTTTGAAAAATTGCTTTCGAAAGCTTTTTGAAAATGTGTTGGTGTGAAAAGTATTTTGAATTTGTTTTGAAATTTAGAGCAAGTATCTAGAGTCGTCTACCTACCCTAAGGAATTTGTCTGTGTAAATGTCCTTAAAGTAGTGCCATCCCACCATTGAGAGGTAGGTAGCACCACCGTTGGAGGTGTTCGGGTCAATTCGAGGTTTGGGACATGGTGATCACCAGAGCAATGGGAAGACACCTTAGAAGCTACCCTCATGCCAGGTTCCCGGATCATGAGGACTTACTAAGACATCCTCTACTCGACGATCACCTTTCGAGGCAAGGCAACAGTGAGGCGTACCCTAGGGGTGGTGTGTGATTTGTGTGTCGTTTTCAGTTATTTTTGTCTTTTGTCATGTCATTGGTGTTCTACGCTTGATTTTATTTAAGGCCATTCATTCTTGCATGCTTATTTAACAGTTAAAAGTTGCGAGAAAAAGTAAATCTAAAGTTATTACAAATGGCGCGGGTCCACATCGCCAAAATTAACCAGGACCCGATTTGACGGAAAATAAAGAAAGCAAATAAAAGTGCGAAAAGTAAATGTTACAAAGCTTTGGGAGAGATACATGATTATTTAAGCGAAATAAAATAAATGCGCAAAAGTAAACCATTAAGTCGAAAGGAGGGCGTTGGACCTTTTTGCAAAAATTAAAGTACATGAATTAATTAATTTAAGAAAAGAACTTGTTTTTGATTTTTTTGGTATTTTTATGTTTTATAGAAATAATTAATTATTTAATGAAAAAAAGAGTTAATTAAAATTAAAATAAAATGCTAAACCTAATTCTAATTATTTTTAAGTTATTAAGAAAATATTGAAGTTTTTTAACCTATTTTAACCCTAAGTTATTTATGTACAATTTAATTATAAAAATAAATAAATAAATAATATTATGGTAAAAAAGGAAAATTAAAAGGAATAAAAATTATCAATTAAACCTATTTCTACATTTTTTAGATTTTTTATGAAAAGAATTAATATTAAAACCCTAATTTAACTAAATTCAATTATATACAAATATTTACAAGAAAAATATGAAAATAAAATATTTATTATGTTTTTTATCTTTTTCTGAGTTTTTTTATGTATTTTTATATTTATGAAAGAAAATAATACATTAATTAAATAAATAGTAATTAAAATAAGAATAGGATTAAAAATAAAGAAACAAACATTATGCAAACCTTGGGGGTATCAGTCCCCATATGGGAGGTTTTAATCAGCAATTTGAGCCCAACTTTGCAAGGCCTGGTTGACTTTTGGGCAAGCGTGTGGGATGGTTGACTCATGCCTACCATGCACTCTAGATCCTGACCCTTGATTGAATGCAGTATGACGCGTGGATGGCATAATAATGTGGACGTATGGTACACCCTGGCGCTGAGAGTACACACAAGCATTATTGGAAAAATGATATTGAAAGGGGTGGGGGACCTGGGATCGAACCCAGGTCCTTTTGGTTACCTGCCCATCTGCGTGCCACTGAACCACTTAGCGTGCTTTGAATATATAGAGATAAACAAATAATATAAGACAAAAACACCGGTGAATGGAATTTGCGCGCAAAAATTTGAATAAGCCACTCACTGACTGCCACGAAGTCTTCTTCTTCGTTGCTTTGTTTTCCTGAAAAAACAATAAACATTTAACGGGGGTTTTGAACCCCCTCAACACAAGCTTAATTCAATAATAGCGACTAGACCCTGAAGGCCTATAAATTGAGCGCGAGTACGTTAATCTCTTCGTCCAAGCTCCCTGAATCCATCCATGGCATTGTGGTGGTCGAATTTTACGTTATTAGGAAACCCCTAATTGGGAACCCAAGAAACCCTAGACTGCATCAATGGCAAAATCACGTATATAGCACAAAAACGCAATTAATTTGCATGGTTAGTTTCAGAAGCTCATAACAAACATGAATCAATGAATAAAAATTGCAAAGTATGCATAAATCATGATGCACGATTCTGAAAATTTCTTGACACAGTTTGAGTCCTAGGTACCGATTCTTGGCGTTTGAGTGGAGGTTTTTTTATTGGAACGTGACCAGTGAAGCTTCAGGAAGCTATTGAAACCAATATTATGCTTTGAATCGACCTGTAACAATGTTTTCAGATTTGAGTTTTATGGAGAAAATTTCAAGTTTGTAATGGCCTTTCTTGCGCAGCTTTCTGTCTCTTTTGTTTAGGTTTTGATTCATGCTTATGTAGTGAGGCTATTAGGTTAACAAAAGTAGAACAAATCCAATGAATTAATGGTTTTTGAAAATTTGATTTCATAAGAGCTTTTTCATATCTTTTTCACATGTTTTTGTATCAATTAAGATCCAATTGCTCCAATTCTTTCCATATTGACTTAGGCACGAAATCTTGAGGCTGAAATGTGTACAAAAAGATTTGAAAACTTAGGTTAGTATTTTTCCTATATTTAATTTGATTTAAATGAATTAATATAAATAATAATTCAAATAAATAAATAAAAAATGAGAAAATACTTCCCTTTGGGCCAAGTGGTCGTGCATATGCTTAGAATGATGAATCATGGAAGAAAAATGGGCCCATTAGCAATTTTAGACCATTTGAATCAATGTTGACTTTTCAAAATATCCAAATATTTCCCAACTTCCACAAGGCATAACTTGCTCAATTTTTAAGCTTTTCTCATGTTCTTGGACATTTTGGAAAGGTCTTTGAGTCCTCTAACCAATGCCTTTGGTCCCATGTCATTTTGATTTACCAATCTCAAGTTATGGCCTTTGACTTAAAGTCCCTTTTTGTTGACTTTTGAAAATGACCTATAATGTTGAAATTGATAACTTTTTGTGAGAGCATTTCTTGGACTTGAAGTATGAAGATGAGTTGTAGGAAATGTCTTTCTCTTCAAAATGTGCTTTGGATGGAATTTTTCTGATAATCCATGTGAAAGTTATGCCCTGGTCAATTTCAGTTGACTTTTTCAACTGTCCAAATAAGGAAACTTTTGCATCTTTGATGATTTCTGAGCCAAATTTTGAGAATCATGATCAAGCATTGATCAAATGATGTTTGTGGCTTCAAAATGATATGTTGACCAAAATTTTGAACTTTTGACTGTCAAATGACCATTTTGCCCCTACAGTTGACTGTAGTGCAATTTGGGTTTTTGACTGTGCAATTTTGAGCTGAATGCCTTGAAACTTAATATGAGGATGCTTGACCATGTTTATAGGCATGTGAGACTTGATTGGGCCTTTGAAAACTTCCTTTTCTTGATCAGAACACAAACCCTAGTCTTGACTGTATAGGAGACCTTTGCACTGTGCAACCCTTGGGGAATTTTGTGACTTGACTTGGCAATTTCTTTGAGAATATGGGAGGGCAAATTTTGGGGTGCAACAGTTGCCCCTGTTCAATCTTCTTAGACCTGAGGATGCAGATTGGCGGACGTGCCTTTCGTAATCCGAGGGTAGAAGATGATTGGACACTAGAGTGCCCAGAAATTTGCGCTCACATGGTAGCAGTGTGATGGGGGAATGGGCTTATAGATGCCATTTGGAGATTTCTGGATAGGATGACGGGCTTATAGATGCCATCTGGGTGTTGATCGCGTAGGAGATTCCTTAGCGAGAACCTGCATACCTGCAAAAACAACAAATGATTACCTGACACGTTGCAGGAGCTGGTTTTCAGATGCTTGGTATAGATGTGTCCTGACTGGTTACAGGAGCTGAGTCTGGAGCTTCAAACGACGATGAATGAACCAGGGATGGTTACCATCTTAGTATGAACGGTAAGAGAACCTTGGGCGACTTTAACTTCAACAACGCTCGCTGAGAAAAATCTTGGGTGACTTTAACTTCAACAACGCTCGTTGAGAAAAATCTTGGGTGACTTTAACTTCAACAACGCTCGTTGAGAAAAATCTTGGGTGACTTTAACTTCAACAACGCTCGTTGAGAAAAATCTTGGGTGACTTTAATTTCAACAACGCTCGTTGAGAAAAATCTTGGGTGACTTTAACTTCAACAACGCTCGTTGAGAAAAATCTTGGGTGACTTTAACTTCAACAACGCTCGTTGAGAAAAAATCTTGGGTGTCTTCTACTAGGGTAAGAATCAGGGAGATCTTAGGGTCGATCTGACTGAACCAGAGGAGGCCTTTGACTGGATAAGCATCAGGAAAATCTTGGGGTCGATTTAACTGAACCGGTCTAGGTCTTGAAATATCTTCAACTGGATAAGCATCAGGGAGATCTTAGGGTCGATCTGTCTGAACCAGAGAAGGCCTTTGACTGGATAAGCATCAGGAAAATCTTGGGGTCGATTTAACTGAACCGGTCTAGGTCTTGAAATATCTTCAACTGGATAAGCATCAGGGAGATCTTAGGGTCGATCTGACTGAACCAGAGAAGGCCTTTGACTGGATAAGCATCAGGAAAATCTTAGGGTCGATTTAACTGAACCGGTCTAGGTCTTGAAATATCTTCAACTGGATAAGCATCAGGGAGATCTTAGGGTCGATCTGACTGAACCAGAGAAGGCCTTTGACTGGATAAGCATCAGGAAAATCTTAGGGTCGATTTAACTGAACCGGTCTAGGTCTTGAAATATCTTCAACTGGATAAGCATCAGGGAGATCTTAGGGTCGATCTGACTGAACCAGAGAAGGCCTTTGACTGGATAAGCATCAGGAAAATCTTAGGGTCGATTTAACTAAACCGGTCTAGGTCTTGAAATATCTTCAACTGGATAAGCATCAGGGAGATCTTAGGGTCGATCTGACTGAACCAGAGAAGGCCTTTGACTGGATAAGCATCAGGAAAATCTTAGGGTCGATTTAACTGAACCGGTCTAGGTCTTGAAATATCTTCAACTGGATAAGCATCAGGGAGATCTTAGGGTCGATCTGACTGAACCAGAGAAGGCCTTTGACTGGATAAGCATCAGGAAAATCTTAGGGTCGATTTAACTGAACCGGACAAGGTCTTGGAATATCTTCAACTGGACAAGAATCAGGGAGATCTTAGGGTCGATCTGACTGAACCAGAGAAGGCCTTTGACTGGATAAGCATCAGGAAAATCTTAGGGTCGATTTAACTGAACCGGACAAGGTCTTGGAATATCTTCAACTGGACAAGAATCAGGGAGATCTTAGGGTCGATCTGACTGAACCAGAGAAGGCCTTTGAATATAGCTAAGAATTTAACTGGATCTTTCCTGAAAGGTAAAGGTCAGTCCTATGCAATGCATGATATGGATCAAGCAATGATGTTCTCAATATAAATGAGACTTGTATGATATGATGTGTCTATGCATGTTATAATGATGTATGTGATGTTTTATGTATGTTTTTGTCTAGGAAAGTGAATCCTTGACGGGTGCCGGGAAGTCGTATCCTGGGCTGATGTCGAAGAATAGATTTTGCTTCCGCTGGGGATGATAACTGCAAGAATACCGGTAGGAGAAGATGACTCCGTTGCGGAATAAACTTGGCAAATGGAAGATTCTGCGGGGAGAAAAGATACTCTGATGACCATGCTGGGAAGCAATACTCTATGGGGATAGAGATGCCTTGCTGAATTGTTGATGATAGTTTGCTGGGGATACCCTTGTTGTATCGGAAATGTTAATAGACTTCGCTGGGGTAAGAAGACTTCGTCGACGACGCTCTTTCCGTGGCTTTTGGCTGAGGATAACCCAGTTATATCCTGTTAAGGAAATAACTCTTTAAATCAAGCCGGACGACGCGTTCGTGTTCTGCGAGGGGATAAGCTTCCAGAATTTACTGGGGATAAGCCTACTGCTTGAGGAGATGGATTCCAACTTTCCTGGAGAAACTGGATTGGATTCTTCTGGGGAAGTTTTGAGATGTATCAGGGGAAGTGACACCACTGAATGTTTGATATACCGCCGGGGAACAATCTTTAGACCAAGACTGCCGGGGATGCTTGTTAAGAATACATGTACTGCTGGGGAATGTTGAGATCTGCTGGAGGACACCCAACTTCCTTAAGGTCTGATAACTTTGCTTGGAGAGGAGTGCACTGACTTGCTGGCTCACTCTCTGGGGAATTAGGACATACTGGTCGTGCCCTTTAACTGAACCTACCTTGGTCCCTTGGAGGATAGAACAATTAGATTGTTTAGACAACTCTTTATTGCCCCTGTTTCTAATGTCACCTGTAATTAATCCTTTGTTTTGTATGCAAATACTCATGAGTTAGCAATCTATTGTCAATGCATATATCACAAGTTGAACCTTGGACGTTCTTAGCAAAACAAAACAGAAAAAGAAAAAGAAATAACAATTGGCACTTTTAACTGGATAGTATATTTGTATTGATTTTTGAATGGCCCGAAAACAGGCGTTTTGTGTACAAGAGGCTGACGTCCTAGTAAGAGAACGCCGCTGAACAAAGAATTTATACAAGTTTTGTACAAAAGAAAATAAAACAGCTGTGTGAAATATGAATGATCCCACTGGGTTTCAACTCTGCTATTGCCGTTATATCTCCGAGCGTCTCATCACTTGATGACCTTGGTTGAAAGTGAAGCTGACTGATTGATGCCGTCTGAACTTGATGTAGATACCGGATTCTGGATGCAAAGTGATCAATGAGACACAGTATTACGCTTTAATCCCTAATTTTTGCCTGGACCGCCCTTTCGGGTTTTCAGTCCACCGGGATACCCATTTTTGCCCAAGCCGCCTTTTCAGGTTTTCGACTTGCCGGGTGTACAGATTTTTTTTCATTTCATCCCTTCATTTTGCCCGAACCTTTTTGGTTCGACGGGAAGCCCTAATTTTTGCCTAGGCATGTCAGCCTAGCGGGTCTTTTTATGCGTAGTATCTTTTTACTATGTCTGCATTGGCGGGGTGAGGAAGGTCGTCACCATCCATGTTGGTTAGAATCATGGCTCCTCCTGAGAACACATGTTTAACCACGAATGGTCCTTCGTACGTAGGGGTCCATTTGCCCCTTGGATCACTCTGAGGAAGGATGATTCTCTTGATTACCAGATCCCCAACTTGATATTCCTGTGGTCTGACCTTTTTGTTAAATGCCCTGATCATCCGTTTCTGATACGTCTGACCATGACAGATAGCAGCAAGTCTCTTTTCGTCAATGAGGTTGAGTTGATCAAGTCGTGTCTGGATCCAATCATCTTCGTTCAGCTTTGCATCCTTCATTATCCGGAGAGAGGGTATTTGGACTTCGATCGGCAAGACTGCCTCCATACCATAAACTAGAGAGAAAGGAGTTGCCCCGGTTGACGTCCTAGCTGAGGTACGGTACCCATGTAGAGCGAACGGTAACATCTCGTGCCAATCTTTATAAGTCACTGTCATCTTCTGCACGATTTTCTTAATGTTTTTATTTGCTGCTTCTACAGCCCCATTCATCTTCGGTCTGTAAGGAGAAGAATTGTGGTGCTGTATCTTGAATTGTTCGCAGAGCTCAGCGATCATCTTATTGTTTAGATTGGTACCGTTGTCTGTAATAATCCGCTCAGGGACGCCGTACCGACAGATCAGGTTGTGCCGAATGAACCGTGCCACAACAGTCTTGGTTACCGTAGCATAGGATGTTGCCTCGACCCACTTCGTGAAATAATCAATCGCCACTAGGATGAAGCGATGTCCATTAGATGCCGTAGGTTTTATCTCACCGATCATGTCTATGCCCCACATTGCAAACGGCCAGGGCGCAGTCAGAACATTCAGGGGAACCGGGGGAACATGCACCTTATCTGCGTAAATCTGGCACTTGTGGCATGTCCTGGAGTGTTGGTAACAGTCAGCTTCCAAGGTGGACCAGTAATATCCTGCCCGTAGGATTTTCTTAGCCATAGTATGCCCACTGGAATGTGTACCAAAGGTCCCTTCATGTAGCTCTTCCATGATTCTTTCTGCTTCAGTCTTATCCACACAACGCAGTAGGGTTGAATCATGGTTTCGCTTGTACAAGATGCCGTTGCTAAGGAAGAACTTGGCTGCAAACCTCCTCAGGAATTTCTTATCGTTGACAGAGGCACCTTCAGGGTATTCCTGAGCTTCCAGATATCTCTTCACTTCGTGGTACCAAGGCTTCTCAGTCACCAATTCGGTTTCGAGATCACAACAGTATGCCGGTTCGTCCAGTTTCCAGATGATGATCCGGGGAGCCTCATTGTCCCATTTGACCTTGAACATTGAAGACATTGTAGCTAACGCGTCCGCTAACTGATTCTCTTCTCTTGGAAAGTGTTCAAAGGTTATCTCTGTAAAGTGGGGGATCAGGGTCAACACACATTCCCTGTAAGGAATCAAGTTTGGATGTTTCGTATCCCACTCTCCTTTGATCTGGTTGATCACGAGAGCGGAATCTCCGAAGACACTTAGAAATTTGATCCTTAAGTCGATCGCAGCTTGGAGACCCATGATGCACGCCTCATACTCCGCCATGTTGTTGGTACAGTTGAAACATAGCCGGGCAGTGAGTGGAGTATGAGTACCTTGAGGAGATATGATTATGGCGCCGATACCATTTCCCAAAGCATTGGAGGCTCCGTCAAAGTGCATAGACCATCGGGATCCTGGTTCAGGTCCTTCATCCGGTCCAGGTACTTCACAATCTGTTACTATCATAATGCTTTCATCTGGAAACTCGAAGTTCATGGACTGATAATCATCTACAGCTTGATGTGCCAGGTGGTCTGCCAATACACTTCCCTTGATGGCTTTCTGGGTTGTGTACTGAATGTCGTATTCCGTCAAGATCATCTGCCATCTTGCAATTCTCCCAGACAGAGCAGGCTTTTCGAATATATACTTTATAGGATCCATCTTTGAGATCAATAAGGTAGTGTGAGTCAGCATATACTGTCTCAGCCGGCGAGCAGCCCATACCAAAGCGCAGCAAGTTTTCTCAAGCAGTGAGTATCGGGTCTCACAGTCGGTAAACTTTTTGCTAAGGTAATAAATGGCATGCTCTTTTCGGCCAGACTCGTCATGCTGCCCCAGCACACACCCCATTGAGTTGTCAAGCACTGTCAGATATAGGATCAGAGGTCTCCCTTCAACCGGTGGCATAAGGATAGGTGGTTCTTGGAGATACTCTTTGATTCTGTCGAAGGCAGCCTGACATTCATCGTTCCAACGTACTACCTGATCTTTCTTCAGCAGCTTGAAGATTGGCTCACAGGTAGCAGTCAGATGTGAGATGAAGCGAGCAATGTAATTCAAGCGTCCTAAAAATCCTCTGACTTCCTTCTCTGTCTTAGGAACTGGAATCTCTTGAATAGCTTTGACCTTAGCAGGGTCCACTTGAATTCCCTTATCACTGACCACGAAGCCTAACAACTTTCCAGATCTTACCCCGAAGGTACACTTGTTCGGGTTCAGTCTCAGCTTGTACAGTTTCAACCGGTCAAACAACTTCTGCAGATGATCTAGATGCTCTTCCTCAGTCTGGGACCTAGCGATCATGTCGTCCACATACACCTCTATCTCGTGGTGGATCATGTCATGAAATAAGGCAACCATGGCGCGTTGGTAGGTTGCCCCAGCGTTCTTCAACCCGAATGGCATGACCTTGTAACAGAAGGTGCCCCACTGAGTAACAAATGTAGTCTTTTCCATGTCTTCAGGTGCCATCTTAATCTGATTGTAACCTGAAAAACCATCCATGAAAGAGAATACCTTGTGCTGAGCCGTATTATCAACAAGGACATCAATGTGAGGTAAGGGGAAGTCATCTTTGGGGCTGGCCCTGTTCAGATCCCTATAGTCGACACACATTCTGACCTTACCGTCCTTCTTAGGTACCGGCACCACATTAGCAACCCATTGAGGGTAAGAAGTCACTGCAAGGAACCCAGCATCAAACTGTTTCATAACTTCGGCCTTAATCTTCTCGGACATCTCTGGACGCATCCGACGGACCTTTTGTTTAACTGGAGGGCAGTCTTCCTTAGTCGGCAAGTGATGGACCACAATGTCGGTATCCAACCCGGGCATGTCTTCGTAGGACCAGGCAAAGATCTCCATATAATCATGTAGCATCTTGGTTAACCATTGCTTCACGCTGAGCTCTAGGTTGGCACCAATCTTTACCTCTTTTCTGTCTGTCTCAGTACCCAGGTTTATTGTCTCCACTGGCTCTTCATGGGGTTGAATTGCCCTCTCTTCCTGAAGCAACAGTCTTGCAAGCTCGCCAGGCACTTCGCAATCATCTTCACCTTCGTCTTCGGCTAAGTTGATCGGATTTTCGAAGTCATAATTGGCAGTAGCAGAGTTGTTATCAGTAAGATCCAGAGTGGATCGAAACCTGTATGAGTGAGTGTGTGTATAAATACAGCTGTTTTGAAAATTATGTAAAGGAAAAGAAAGACAGAAAAGGAGCACAATATTTGCAATGCGAAAAATACGTCCAAGATTTTCATTCATGATATATGAAATGACAGTTTGTATGCCCTCACAAATAGAACCACGGTGCCTCGGGTAAGGCACCGGGCCATAGAGTTTATCATTGTTTATTACAAATACCAAAACATAGGAATTCATTACTTAGTAACAAGAGAAACAGATAAGTTGTCTTTTGCACTCCAATTGTTGAGTCCACCGTCGGTTGCCGGGTAGATCCAGCTATCAAACTCAGCTTCATCAACTTCCTCTTCGTCCCCAATAGCATTCACTCCATGAGCAGGCAGGGGAGCCGTCACCACATTAGGCTTGTCAGATGCCTCAAACTGTACCTCCTTGGCGTCAATAAGGTCCTGCAGCTTGTTCTTTAGCGCCCAACAGTCATCGGTAGAGTGCCCCGGGCTGTCTGAATGGTAGGCACAACGAGCATTCGGGTTGTACTTGGGGGATGCAGTATTTGGAAACTTCGGCGCCTCCCTGACAGTCACTAAATTGGTGGATAGCAACTGTGGCAGGATCTGCGACAAAGTCATGCTTAAACGGGTGAATTCTCTCCGGGGTCTTTCCACCTTCCGAGTATTGTTTGGCCGGGGAGCGGCAGCAGGTTTAGCGATCATTACCGCGCTGACAGATTGGCGGTGCTCGGGTCTCTCTGATCTCCTGGAACCATATACGGCACTAGACTCCTTCTTGAAGGGTTTCTTCTCAGAACTAGATGATGCACCCTTCGGGATTTTTCCAGACTTTAACCCAGCTTCAATCCTTTCTCCAGTCAAGATCAGATCAGTGAACCCAGCAGAGGAATTCCCAATGAGATGGTTGAAAAACGGCCCAGATAGGGTCCCCAAGAACA
Organism: Vicia faba; assembly: GCA_948472305.1. Classification (NCBI taxonomy): domain Eukaryota; kingdom Viridiplantae; phylum Streptophyta; class Magnoliopsida; order Fabales; family Fabaceae; genus Vicia; species Vicia faba. Next base: position 40,543,145 of record OX451739.1, on the reverse strand, counting down.
TGTCTACCAACTCCCGATCAGTCAATGGTGGCTGCACCCTGCCAGCCAGGTCTCTCCACTTTTGAGCGTACTCCTTAAAACCTTCACTTGCACCTAACGACATACCCTGGAGTTGGGTACGTGTGGGGGCAAGGTCGGCATTATATTGATACTGCTTATAGAAAGCAGTAGCCAACTCCTCCCAGTTACGAACCTTGGTCCCATCCAGCTGATAGAACCATTCGAGATGAGTCCCTGAAAGACTCTCCTGGAAGAAGTGGATCCACAAATTCTTATCCGCAGAGTACGGCTGAATTTTCCGAACATAGGACCTTAAATGCAGCTTGGGACAAGACGCCCCGTCATACTTGGAGAAGGATGGTGCTTTGAACTTGTGGGGGATGATCACACCAGTCGACAAACCCAGATCTCCGAAATCCAGCCCAGGTACCTGTTGAACCTCCATAGCCTTCAACCTGTCCTCCAGTTGCTTATATCTATCATCTGCAGGAGGGTACTGCTCTTCATCAAAATCTGTCTCGTTGTCGGAGACTACCGGACTAGGAACCTTTACTTCTGCCTGAGAAGGACTCTTGCCAACAGCAGAACCAGCCTCTTCATGCTGCAGAGTATTGCCAAACCTTCGGCCCGAGTTGAACAGAACAATTCTTCTCTTCTTCTTCTTCTCCTTCTTCAGGAGCATAGCCTTCAGTTCTTCTTGGCCTTGAGCTAGACCCTTGATCAGTTCTTGGAACTGCGCATTTTGCGCCTGAAGAGCCTTGATTGATGTCTCGGTTGATGCAGATTCGGGATTCATGATGCTGAAATAAACAGCGAAGAACTGTAAGCAACCTGAAAAGGAAAAAAACCTGCTATGCACATGATGAATGAGATGTGTATGCAATGCATTCAAGGGTTCGAAAGTTCAAATTTGTTGTAGACAAAAAGGAACACACGTTATCATTAAGGAAATCATTGTTTAATACATTAAGGCCTCATGGGCAAAAGTACAAAAGTCAAATCAATCCCAAAATACACTGCGCATCCTCTTCGGAGCTATGTAGGTGTTGAGATTTCTCTCCTCATGCAACAGGCGGGTGAGCTCCAAGACCTTCTTTTCACTGGCATGCAGACTAGTCTCAAGAGAATTCCTTTCCTCCTTAAGCTGGATCCAGCTCTTCTGCATCTCTTCCCAGGATGTGGGCATATCAGGGTGCTGAATAGTGTAGGACACTTCCCCTTCCAAGACTGGTTCTTTGATCACTGGGAGCATGTGAGGATAAGGCATTACTAACTTCTGAGAGCGGGCGCGTACCCACTTGAGATAAGGTTCCAACGGGATGGAATTCCTGTGCCCCAGTGTCTTGCTGTCTATCCTACTTGGCATCCTCCAGGCTCTGATAAATCTCTGGCGAAGTCCTTGAGTATCATTGTCGAAGTTCAAAAACTATGTCAGGAATTAACATGTCATGAGGACCATCTTTCCGAGCATAACCAAACTGTCTCCAAGCCAGGCATGGGCTATAAGTAATACCTCCTCTGATTCCGAGTAAAGGAACATTAGGGTACTCCCCGCAACGATCAATGATAGTGACATCTTCTCTGGACCTAGGGCACCAATGTATATCTGCATGTGTAAGGGTCATCAACCGTTGTGACCATCTCAAACCCCGCTCATTCTTCAAGACTGATTGTGGAAGGTGCGAAATAAACCACCTTCCCAGGAGAGGAGTGCAACACATAAGGACACCTCTTTTTCTCATGGTTCGAGTGTAACATGAGTGAAGGATGTCCCCCAGCAACGTAGGTATAGGATTCCTGGACATGAAGATCTGAACAGCACTGATATCAATAAGCTGATCTGGGTTAGGGAACAACACCAGACCATAGACAAGGAGGGCCACAACCTCTTCAAAAGCTTGCAAGTCAAGGGAGTTCCAACATTCATGGGCCTTTTCAAACAGAAACCTGGCTAAGAACCCTTTGATACCACTTCTAACTTCCCAATGTCCCTTGAGGTCAGATGACTGTAGGTGCAAGGCTTTAGCAATCTCTTCAAGCTTAGGTTCCTTTTCTGTACCGTTGAAGGGTAGCTGATCAAGGATAGGGATCTTCAGGAGCCGGGAGAACTCCTCCAATGTAGGTACCAACTGATAATCCAAGAAGGTAAAACAGTGATGCAGAGGATCAAAGAACTGGAACAAGACCTTTATCATATCTTCCTCAATGTTGGTGTTGACCAAGCTGATGAGGCTTCCATGCCTTTCACTGAATGAAGAGTTCTCGGGAATCCTGGATATAAGCTCCTTAAGCTGAGGAGGGATCCTTACAAGATTGATTTGAATTGTCTTTCTACGAACAGTTTCCATGTCCTACAAAACAAGAACAAAGATGAAAATTCGAACCCCTGAAATGGTTAGTCAATGCATATGATGCTGGATGATGTCATGATGCTATGATTAAACACACCACAGATATTTACAGAGACAAACATGTAAGGCACACAAGACAAGCCCTTAGGGTTTAAGGCCAGCATGGGGTCTGGGTAGTACCCTCTTGAAGTTGGTGGGTTCAACCTGTCCTAATCAAAGTAACCGGGTTCTAAGGTTCCCAATATCACGGGATTGCTTTCATTGTTCATCGTTTCGATTTAGCCACTGAACTGGCGACCAAAATATTCCAGGAAAGCAACCCTCAATTGAGTGTAGTATCGAGTATCAACCAACCTCGGACTGCACCAAAGTCAGTTATCTCACTACCCTAAAGAGGCCAAGATAGTTCAATTAAGGTTCCTAAGGTCTGTTGATGCTTCACGACACCACGCGGAGGCCCCGTACTCTCCTTGACTGAACTCAAGGGTTACCGGTACACACCAAAGTGCCACATCAACGTAGCAGACTGTTTCAACCATGTCGGTATACCCCGCACAGTTCCCTCACAGCCTTGTTGCTACTTTCTAAGAAGGTATCCCCCAGATCCGGGTTAGGATCTATAGAACTCCCAAGCAACCCACAATAATAAAGCACACAAGGAAAACAATTGAAAACACAGTTATGAACTAACCCTAAGGTACACCTCACTTTAAGTCTCTTCCCCAGCAGAGTCGCCAGTTCTGTGATCGGTGGATCTGGAACTGACTGTTTAACGCTGGTTCGCGAAATGTCGCGGAAGCAAGAGTCGCCACAGTCTTTTATTTTCTCCAAATGGAAAGGACAAAAGCACAGAAAAATTCCTTAAAGAGATTGCTCTCGGTTCGGGAGGTAGATTATAGAAAGGGAAGGTGTTAGCACCCTTTCTATCCATGGTTATCCATGGGCTCTTAGATACTTGCTCATTTGTGTTTTCAAAAATGGTTTGTTTGCTTTTCAACTGTGGGTTTTAAAAAGTTTCTTTGAAAATTCCAGTTCGACTCTTGTATCGGTCCTCAAGAGTATTTGAAAAATTGCTTTCGAAAGCTTTTTGAAAATGTGTTGGTGTGAAAAGTATTTTGAATTTGTTTTGAAATTTAGAGCAAGTATCTAGAGTCGTCTACCTACCCTAAGGAATTTGTCTGTGTAAATGTCCTTAAAGTAGTGCCATCCCACCATTGAGAGGTAGGTAGCACCACCGTTGGAGGTGTTCGGGTCAATTCGAGGTTCGGGACATGGTGATCACCAGAGCAATGGGAAGACACCTTAGAAGCTACCCTCATGCCAGGTTCCCGGATCATGAGGACTTACTAAGACATCCTCTACTCGACGATCACCTTTCGAGGCAAGGCAACAGTGAGGCGTACCCTAGGGGTGGTGTGTGATTTGTGTGTCGTTTTCAGTTATTTTTGTCTTTTGTCATGTCATTGGTGTTCTACGCTTGATTTTATTTAAGGCCATTCATTCTTGCATGCTTATTTAACAGTTAAAAGTTGCGAGAAAAAGTAAATCTAAAGTTATTACAAATGGCGCGGGTCCACATCGCCAAAATTAACCAGGACCCGATTTGACGGAAAATAAAGAAAGCAAATAAAAGTGCGAAAAGTAAATGTTACAAAGCTTTGGGAGAGATACATGATTATTTAAGCGAAATAAAATAAATGCGCAAAAGTAAACCATTAAGTCGAAAGGAGGGCGTTGGACCTTTTTGCAAAAATTAAAGTACATGAATTAATTAATTTAAGAAAAGAACTTGTTTTTGATTTTTTTGGTATTTTTATGTTTTATAGAAATAATTAATTATTTAATGAAAAAAAGAGTTAATTAAAATTAAAATAAAATGCTAAACCTAATTCTAATTATTTTTAAGTTATTAAGAAAATATTGAAGTTTTTTAACCTATTTTAACCCTAAGTTATTTATGTACAATTTAATTATAAAAATAAATAAATAAATAATATTATGGTAAAAAAGGAAAATTAAAAGGAATAAAAATTATCAATTAAACCTATTTCTACATTTTTTAGATTTTTTATGAAAAGAATTAATATTAAAACTCTAATTTAACTAAATTCAATTATATACAAATATTTACAAGAAAAATATGAAAATAAAATATTTATTATGTTTTTTATCTTTTTCTGAGTTTTTTTATGTATTTTTATATTTATGAAAGAAAATAATACATTAATTAAATAAATAGTAATTAAAATAAGAATAGGATTAAAAATAAAGAAACAAACATTATGCAAACCTTGGGGGTATCAGTCCCCATATGGGAGGTTTTAATCAGCAATTTGAGCCCAACTTTGCAAGGCCTGGTTGACTTTTGGGCAAGCGTGTGGGATGGTTGACTCATGCCTACCATGCACTCTAGATCCTGACCCTTGATTGAATGCAGTATGACGCGTGGATGGCATAATAATGTGGACGTATGGTACACCCTGGCGCTGAGAGTACACACAAGCATTATTGGAAAAATGATATTGAAAGGGGTGGGGGACCTGGGATCGAACCCAGGTCCTTTTGGTTACCTGCCCATCTGCGTGCCACTGAACCACTTAGCGTGCTTTGAATATATAGAGATAAACAAATAATATAAGACAAAAACACCGGTGAATGGAATTTGCGCGCAAAAATTTGAATAAGCCACTCACTGACTGCCACGAAGTCTTCTTCTTCGTTGCTTTGTTTTCCTGAAAAAACAATAAACATTTAACGGGGGTTTTGAACCCCCTCAACACAAGCTTAATTCAATAATAGCGACTAGACCCTGAAGGCCTATAAATTGAGCGCGAGTACGTTAATCTCTTCGTCCAAGCTCCCTGAATCCATCCATGGCATTGTGGTGGTCGAATTTTACGTTATTAGGAAACCCCTAATTGGGAACCCAAGAAACCCTAGACTGCATCAATGGCAAAATCACGTATATAGCACAAAAACGCAATTAATTTGCATGGTTAGTTTCAGAAGCTCATAACAAACATGAATCAATGAATAAAAATTGCAAAGTATGCATAAATCATGATGCACGATTCTGAAAATTTCTTGACACAGTTTGAGTCCTAGGTACCGATTCTTGGCGTTTGAGTGGAGGTTTTTTTATTGGAACGTGACCAGTGAAGCTTCAGGAAGCTATTGAAACCAATATTATGCTTTGAATCGACCTGTAACAATGTTTTCAGATTTGAGTTTTATGGAGAAAATTTCAAGTTTGTAATGGCCTTTCTTGCGCAGCTTTCTGTCTCTTTTGTTTAGGTTTTGATTCATGCTTATGTAGTGAGGCTATTAGGTTAACAAAAGTAGAACAAATCCAATGAATTAATGGTTTTTGAAAATTTGATTTCATAAGATCTTTTTCATATCTTTTTCACATGTTTTTGTATCAATTAAGATCCAATTGCTCCAATTCTTTCCATATTGACTTAGGCACGAAATCTTGAGGCTGAAATGTGTACAAAAAGATTTGAAAACTTAGGTTAGTATTTTTCCTATATTTAATTTGATTTAAATGAATTAATATAAATAATAATTCAAATAAATAAATAAAAAATGAGAAAATACTTCCCTTTGGGCCAAGTGGTCGTGCATATGCTTAGAATGATGAATCATGGAAGAAAAATGGGCCCATTAGCAATTTTAGACCATTTGAATCAATGTTGACTTTTCAAAATATCCAAAAATTTCCCAACTTCCACAAGGCATAACTTGCTCAATTTTTAAGCTTTTCTCATGTTCTTGGACATTTTGGAAAGTTCTTTGAGTCCTCTAACCAATGCCTTTGGTCCCATGTCATTTTGATTTACCAATCTCAAGTTATGGCCTTTGACCTAAAGTCCCTTTTTGTTGACTTTTGAAAATGACCTATAATGTTGAAATTGATAACTTTTTGTGAGAGCATTTCTTGGACTTGAAGTATGAAGATGAGTTGTAGGAAATGTCTTTCTCTTCAAAATGTGCTTTGGATGGAATTTTTCTGATAATCCATGTGAAAGTTATGCCCTGGTCAATTTCAGTTGACTTTTTCAACTGTCCAAATAAGGAAACTTTTGCATCTTTGATGATTTCTGAGCCAAATTTTGAGAATCATGATCAAGCATTGATCAAATGATGTTTGTGGCTTCAAAATGATATGTTGACCAAAATTTTGAACTTTTGACTGTCAAATGACCATTTTGCCCCTACAGTTGACTGTAGTGCAATTTGGGTTTTTGACTGTGCAATTTTGAGCTGAATGCCTTGAAACTTGATATGAGGATGCTTGACCATGTTTATAGGCATGTGAGACTTGATTGGGCCTTTGAAAACTTCCTTTTCTTGATCAGAACACAAACCCTAGTCTTGACTGTATAGGAGACCTTTGCACTGTGCAACCCTTGGGGAATTTTGTGACTTGACTTGGCAATTTCTTTGAGAATATGGGAGGGCAAATTTTGGGGTGCAACACACTTCACCTGCAAATCAGAAAAGTGAAAATGGCCAAAAGGATTAGAGGAGTTACAGGTTGCTTCTAATGCTTTGGATAGTTTGGATTGATGGTAGGGAAGGTGTTTGAAGTGGTTTGGGCAAGAATGCTTGAAAGGATTAAGAGTTGGAACTCAATCTGCAGAGGTTGCTCTGTTTTTGCAGTTTGAGAGTGATTTTGGAAATGGGGAGGTATTGGTGGTCTTAGGGTCGTGCTTCAGCTTGTGTTTGATGTTTAGAATGTGTGTGATAACTTTCTCTAAGGCCTGGTTTGCAGGAATGGAAGTTGGTATGTGTTATGCTATCTTTCTTCACACTTAAGCAAGCAAAGGCCACTTGATATTTCTAGCCTGTACAGGCCCTCACACTATGCCGCATACATTGGCCTTGATCAGTGCAATTTGCTCATAAACTTGTGCCAAGAAGATTTGGACTGTACCACTTGGATTTGCAAAATGGACATAAAGTTCTACTTTTTCAAAATGGAAATAATGCTTTTTCTAATTAAGGGTTAATTCTCCATGTAATGTCCAAATGCATAGAACAACATCTTGGCACAACGGTTTTGCATTGAATTATTGAGTGAAAATGGGATTAGAGGCCTGCAATGTAGCTTAAGCATGCTGAATTCAAAATGGCACCGATGTATGAACATGTCTTGGCCAAGAACAAAAGTGACTTTTTCCTATTTTGCAAAATTCGATTCTCCCTAACCATGAGGTTGTTTGAGAAGTTCTTGGACATTTTGGAAAGCTTGGAATGTGTACTACAATCCATCTTTGAAGTGCAAATTGAAATTCCAAGTGGAAGTGTATGGAAAATGGTCTTGAAGTTAGGTAAAAAACTTGCCTAAAAAGGTCAAAATTTCACTAAGTTAAGAATGGTTTGGTACCCTTGTTCCAAAAATTGTAACTTGAGATACAAGCTTCTTTTGGGAAAACTTTGTGAATCAAAGTTGTAGATTATGCACAAGCTACAACTTTCATGTTTTGACTTTTGCTTGAATCCAAATGAATCTTGGTGAGAAGGTGGGGCAAAGTTGGGAAAAAAATTAGGGTTTTTCATAACTTAGAAAAATTCTAAGTTATGAAAAATTCTCATTTCAAACCCTAATTTGCAATTTTTGATTTCTTGATGAACAAGTTTCATGTTTTGGCATGTTTTAATGAAAAATGAATCTTGACCCTTGATTTTGACCAAAAAGTCAAAGTTTGACTTTTCAGTATACAGTCAAAATTGATCAATTGACTGGGAAATTCAACTATCAATCTTGTGTATTTGGGATCCTTTGAACTTGTTGAGCATGTCAAGATAATTCCATGGGGTCCTTGAGTCCATATGTGAGCTTAGTTTGCCATTGGCTAGGTCAAACAGTCAAAAATTGCCTTTGTGCAGTCAAAACCCTAAAAATGACCATTTTGCCCTTTTGATGATCTGATCAAATTTCTTGTGGAATTGTGATCCAAACTTGATCAAATGGTCCATGTGAGTTCATAATGTTGATGTGGGTCAATTTTCATGAGATTTGGCTATCAATTGGCCACAGTTGACTTTTTCCCCAATACAGTTGATTTTTAGGTCAACTGTCCAATTGACTGGGCAAAATTTGGAATCAAGACATGAAACTTGGTATGGATAAACTTGGGAGTCCAACATGAAGCATGAAAGTCATCTTAGGCATTTTAGGTCAAAATATATTTGTGCAAACACAAACCCTAATTTGGGTCAACAGTTCAAGGAGAAGCCTTGAGCAGAGGAAACCCTAACTGGATCTTGATTTTCAAAGGTCTTGTGATGAGAAAATATTGAGGAAATGGGAGGGAAAATTTTGGGGTACTGTTGTACCCCAAATTTTAACCTAAGATATCATCTCCTACCTGTATCATTACATTACAAGTGTTTTGATCCATCGATTTTAAAATTCATAACTTTTTTCAGGCCGAGAGCTATTTATGTTGAACACTAAATCATTTAATCTATTCGTGCTAAAATAATGTTTATTAATTATTTATTATCTTAAATTTAAATAATTGGAATTTGTTTTCGATTATTATGTAATTTAAAGATGTATAGATAATAAAATAAACATTAGAAAAGAGGCGCATTAATTGTGCAGACAGTATTTATTTATTACTCACTATCTTAAATTTAAATAACTAGAATTCATTCTCAGTTATTACATAATTTAAAGGTTTATGAATAATATAATAAATATTCGGAAAAGTTTATTGGTCAATAATGATTATTTAATCATTTGTCATTCTAAGTTAAATAATTGAAATTCTATTTTAATTATTATTTAGAAAGTTATGGATGATGAATTAAATAATTGAGGCTATTAATTGATCAATGATAATTATTTATTTATCTGTTTATTATTCTGAATGTAGGTAGTTGAAACTCGTTTTCAATTATTATACGATTAAAGAATTGTAAACGATAAAATAAATAATTAGAGAGAAAGAAGAAATTAATTGGCGAATATTGGATTTTTATTCATTTTTTCTAATTGTACAATTATTATGTAAATATTGTATCTATTACAACAAAATTACAATAATAAGTTTACAAAGCTGAAATGAAATAAAAAAATTAATCTAATATTCCTAATTCTAAATCTTCTGATCCAATGCATTTTTGTCTGCTCACTTGATTTTACCTGCAAAATTAAAAGAAATTAGAATTCGAACAAATAATTAAAAGCGAAATTATTTAATGTTCATCATTAAAAGCAATGGCCGGAATCAGTTACTCTTTTTTGCAAATCACGGGATTTCTCCCGGTTCACAAAAAAGAGAGGAATTTTATAAATGAATGCACAAATTCACTTTTGTCCCAAAAAATTGCATCTTTCAAATTAATTGCATTTATTAAAATCCAATGCATTTTTTCAAAAAAATATGCACAGCATACAAAGTCCCTGCATGATCTCAACAACATATGCAAGCAAGCAAATGCCAACGTAAACCTATGCCCACATAGTAGAAAACAAAACATAAGCTACTATTGCATTAGAAGTCAAAAAATATGCAGTTTAACCAATATGCAAGCAATGTAACATTCCTTTTTTTTCATCATTTTCTGGCCTTTTGCACTTTCAGAAATAATACAGCATATCATTTTATTGTCAAAACTGTACTGAGAGAGAAAAAGAGAGGAGGAAGTATGGTTTTACAGGTTTGGCTTAGGCAGGAAAGAGATACAAGACAAACTGCAGTAATATAGCCAGTAGAAGTAAAAACATAAAAGAAGAATAGAAACAAATTAGAGGTAGCAGTATGGTGCAGAATGCCAGGGAAGAGGGAAAGTATTTCAAATCTCCAGCCTGTAACGTAAACAAAAGGAGAAGAGAAGACTGTTATAACATAACAACCAAAAATCACATATCAGACCATCAATCTCCAAGCCTTAAAACTTAGAAAAAATAGTTATCAACAAAAACACACAAAAACCAGCAGAACCTGCATAACCATTCCTATTGTCAAAAACCATTTCACCATATGGCCTAAACCTCACAAACTGATTGAGCCCTTAAGCCAACATCACCATTACTGTCAAATAGATATCAAAAAAAACAATTTCACAACACAAAACCAGTTTTAACCATACAACCAATATGGCCTAGCAACAAAAAACCTATTCGCCTGTTTCCATCACCCTGTCCAACCAACACAAAACCAGTATACTCATAAACCTGTCAAACTTATTACCCAAGTCAAAACATCATCAATCACAAATCTGCTGAAGCCAAGCTAGGCCAAACCTGAAACGATCCCCCCAAAACCAACTTCGAAGGCAACATGAGCAAGGCCTCAGAGTTACCATCACTGGCCATTTAAAGCATACAACGCAAAGCCTCAAAAACATTATCACAGGCCAATGAATATCGTACAGAAGCACGGTTAAGAAGAAGAAGAGAAACATCAAAGCACAGTACCAAGGCAAAAGAAGAAGAGAAACATCAAAGCACAGTACCAAGGCAAAAGAAGAAGAGAAACATCAAAGCACAGTACCAAGGCAGAAGAAGAAGGAAACCATAAAATACCGGCCACCGAAGCACGCTCGTGACGCTCCTCCTCTCCTCGCCGCCTAGCCTCCTTCGCTCCCGACCTCCTCCTCCGTCTCTGCCTAGGTAACGATTTCCTTTCCTCTTTTTACTCTCATAGTACCTCCAAACAATAAGAATCAAAACAGAATAAGAATCAATGTAATCAGAATCAACGCATGCAAAGAAAATGTAACCAAGCTTTAACAAATCAGAAGCGTTTTACCGTAAATCCGTAGCCCTCTTTTTTTTCGTTTGGCTAGAGGGAAGAAGACAGCGTGAGCGGGTGGCCATGGCAAGGAGTTAGAAAGCGAAACTCAGAAGCAAAGCATGGAGAAGAAGACGCGAAGACGAAGAAGAGAGATGAGCGCCGTTCTGCACCACAGAACCCTAATCCCCATTATGCTAAAACAAATTAACCCTAAATGAATTGTATAACTAATGGGCCTCACCCCATTTTTCCTGCTTAAGCCCAACGTTTTGTTTCTGCACCCCCTCCCATTTTGGTTCTGCGTGGGCCACTGAACATCTGGCCCATTTATATTTTGCTTGCTTTTTTATTTGATACACTTTCTTTTTATTTTACTTTCTCCAATCTTTTTTTTAAAATTATTATTATGTTAATTAATTAGTAAATATATTTAAAAAAAACAAGAGATATATCTAACTAGGTAATTTTTAATTAGTTTGACCTTTTTAGTTTAACCTTGGATTTAATTTAAGAGTTTTAATTTTATTTCATTAGGGTGAATTAATAACTTTTAATTTAATTTAGAACCTCTTAGTCTTTTAAATAAGTATTTTATTTTCATATACATAAAAATATAGAATTTAAGAAGATAGACACTTTAGTTTTTTTTATTAATTCTCCTCTTACATCGTTATTAAACAAAACTCTAAAACATATAAAAATAGAAAACTTAAAAAATATTTTATTAATTCATTTTCTTGCTTTATTAATATTAATATCAAAATATATAAAATAAAACTTAAAAAACTAAAAAAAACATTATGTCTTCGTTAAATAATTCTCTTGCTTTTATCCATATCAAAATGCGTAAAAAGTAAAAAATACTTTCTTTTCGTTAATATTAAAGAAAAAATCATGAAAATACATTATTCGCATCATTTAGTCTATCATTTAAATTATCGTTATTTAATCATTATCCGCATATTTTGTCTGTGTATTTATTCATTTGTTTATTCTGTTTATGTTTAAATCCAAAGGAAAAACAGTAAATTTGTTGACTTCATGTCCTCAAGTCTAACTGCGCGAACTTTCGCATTTCATTAAAACTTAGGATAATTTTTCCTCAAGTATTCAACCTTTTCAAAATTTATGCCCTTTAAGCAAAAACTTCGACATTAGGTCGTCGTAACTTCAAAAACCCGTCCGTATCCCGTTTCGGCCAAAACGATTTATTTTCAATCAAGCAATCAATTTTAAATAAAACAGATATTTCAAAAGGTTCCTATAGAGTACTATAGATGCATTGGGTGCTAATACCTTCCCATTGTATAACCAACCCCCGAACCATAAGATCTCTTTTCAAAAAACGCTTTGTATTTTCAGTATTATTTACATTGCATATTTAGGGTTTTATTTCGCTCTTTTCCCTTTTCCTTTGGAAACAATAAAGCGCGGTGGCGACTCTTGCTTTTGTGAGACGAATTAATCAATAATTCGATCTCCGATTTACCCCGCTACATTTTTTTATCGCTACAGAATTGGCGACTCTGCTGGGGAAAGATTGACCTCTTGCTGGTCCATCCCTAAGTGGGTTAAGCCTAATTTGATTTATCTGTTTACTATTATTTGATTTGCTTGATTATATGTTTAAATTGGGGTGTTTGGGTTTTTTTGCAAAGGACGAATCCTATACCCGGATTAAGTAACACTTAAGGAATAGGACAGGCGGTATAGTCACGTTAACTTTGAGGGAGTAATCCCGAAGAAGGAGGCATGAGATCCCCCACTCAATGGAAGGCCCTCTTGAACTTAATATTTGTTTACCGAGTAATCGGGAAGACATTATTATTTTCGACCTAGGAGCCCGAGAAGTTGAGGACCGTAGAACCCTAACCCATCTTGGCCTTTTTAGGTGTAGTGCGGAGATTACAACGGAGTAATTCGGAAGTAGTTGTTACGCGATGCTACGCTCGGACGAGTTTCTCTTGAGAATATTGCTAATTATTGAGTAATCAAGACGTTGGTAATATCCGAAGGAGGAATGTAGACTCCGGGAACTCTTAGAACCATGTCTTACAGGTGTGATTGAAACGTTAGTACATACCTTTGGGTGGGCTTTACCCTCGACTCCATGCTGAACGTTGAACCTTTGAACCCCATGTTTGCAAACTTGTGTGTGACTGTTGCATTATCATTCATTCATGCATTCATCAACATCTTTGTAAAAAGCTTGTTTTTCAAGGAACTTTGGAATGATTTTTGTAGACGTCTTGGGGTATTATGGAACTTGGAAGGAGAAATACTCGAAGCTTTAGCTTCAAGGAGCCCGAGATTGAAGAACTGAAGAGTTTGATTCCGAAGATAGAGAGTCCGACAGATTTTCAGAAGAAGTATGGGTCCATCGTACCGCTCATGAAGCGCAAGATGAAGAAAGGCATCCTCAACACGTTGGTTCAGTTCTATGATCCCTTGTACCGATGTTTCACCTTCCCGAATTATCAGTTGATGCCCACTTTAGAGGAGTACTCCTATATTCTTGGTTTGCCGATCGCCGACCGTGTTCCTTTTTCTGGATTAGAAGAGGAGCCCAAATCTCACGAGATAGCAACCATCACCCACCTGAAGAAGTCAGAGATAGAGGAGAATATGACTACGAAAGGGGGAATCCGTGGTTTGCTGGCGCAGTTTCTGTTGAAGAAAGCTCGCCACTTTGCTGATACAAAGGATACTGTTGCCTTCGAGGACGTGTTTGCTTTACTCGCATATGGTCTTTTCTTATTTCCTAACGTTGATAAATTTGTGGATATCAACACCATCAGAATTTTCCTGATTGGAAATCCGGTCCCTACGCTGCTAGGGGACACGTACTACTCCATCCATCTTCGAAACTCTTATCAAGGAGGGATGATTATTTGTTGTGCGCCGTTGCTGTATCAGTGGTACGTCTCGCATTTACCTGGGTCTGATGCTTTCTGGGATCTCGAGAAGGAACCGCGTTGGGCGCCAAAGATTATGGCTCTCACTTATTTTGACATTGAATGGTACAATCGAGTTTACCACGACGTGGAAATCATTGATAGCTGTGGTGCTTTTCCCAACGTACCTCTTCTCGGTACGAGGGGTGGAATCAGCTACAACCCTGTTCTAGCGCGCCGTCAGTTCGGGTACCCGATGAGAGATAAGCCGAACAACATCCATGTGAGTGGTCTCTTTCTTCAGGAAGGACAAGATCATCAGGCTGCTAAGAGGGAGATTGAAGGAGCTTGGCGCCATGTCCACAAGAAAGGGAGAGATATGCTGGGACATAGAGGTGCCGTTTCTTTGGAGCCTTACCTGCAGTGGGTCCGTGCTAGGGCTTGTGCTCTCAAGATGCCATATAAACTTGAGAAACCTTTATTCCCTGCCATCGCACCATCATCTGTTGTTATCCCTATCGCGGATGTAGGAGAATATCAAGGAAATCTGGCTAGGATGAAGTCCGAGAGGGATGCTTGGAAGGAAAAGTACCATATGTCTAAATATGAGAATCGAGTCCTGACTCGACAGCTAAAAGAAAAGAAGGAGTTGCTGCTTATTCAAGACGGCCGTTTCGTTGACCACGATGAGAAACTTCGTCAGAAGGATGCCTTGCTGAAGAAGTATGCAAGTGAAAGGAAAAGAAAGAGGGAAGGTTCGGTAAGCGTGACTCTCATTCCTAATCCACAGGAAGAAATCATCGATCGACTGATAGCTGAGAAGAAGGAGATGGAAGACTTTTACGAAGAAAAGATCAAGAAGCTCCGATTACAGCTGGTGTTTGGTCCGTCATCTGAGGATTCCGAGTGAGTTTTAGCTTTTAGTTTATTTTATTGATGTCATTTTGTAAAACTATGTAAAAGGGCTTCATGCTCCGAAGTTGTAATTTATTGTTTTATAAAGGGCTTCATGCTCCGAAGTTGTAATTTATTGTTTTATTAAGGGCTTCATGCTCCGAAGTTGTAATTTATTGTTTTATTTTGGGCTTCCTGCTCCAAAGTTGTAATTTATTGCTTTCATATTTAAAATTGTAATTTATCACTTTATTATGGTTTTCATGTTTCGAAGTTGTAATTTGTTGCTTTCATCATTGGATTTGTTATCCCAAGGTTGTAATTTACTGTTCCAAATTGTAAGTTGTAATTTATCGCTTTCGATTAATGGATTGAGTTTTGTTGTTCCAAATTCCTTTACCATTGATGTATGCAAAATTATTAAAGTTCCTTGAAAAACTTTTAAAATGAGTCATCATTTGCATCGCCATCATGCATCATTTCACATTCCACCTCACATGTTCTCTAGAGTCTCATCCTTGTTCTTTTCCACCGAAGGTTGTCAAGCTGTCTCACCGATACGACACTCGGGCCAATCGTCAGAGGAAAATGGAAGATTTGGAACAGGAAAATCATGAGCTTCATGGGGAAGTTGCTACAGTTCGTGTCGAGATGGAAAAGTTAACTGCGTTAGTGGAAAGTTTGGTGGCTGTTCAGAATCAGCCATCGACTACGGCTGCCGAGATTCAGACTTCAACTCCAGTGGTTTCCGAGATTGTCACAGTTCCTGCCTCCGTAACTCAAATCAACTCTCCGCTTCAACATCAGATGCCGAAAGGTTTTCCGTGGGGAATGCCTTACAACTTTGTGCCAGAAGGGTATCAGCCTGCCGTACAACCTCTATTTCAACCTGCATTGTCTTTTCCTCAACCAGAGACAACTGCCGCGCCGCCAGTAATTCCGTCCGTAACATCTTTTCCGCAACCAATTATGACGACCGTTGCTCCTGTGGTCCACTCCGTGCCATACTTGAATGAACCAATTTATCCCGCCGAGCCCGCTGAAAGTTTGGGTCTTTTTGATAGAATGGAAGAATTTCAGGATCAGTTCCAGGAAATGCAGAAGGAGCTTAGAGCATTGAAAGGGAAGGATTTGTTTGGGAAGAGTACGCATGACCTTTGTTTAGTTCCGAAGGTCAAGATTCCAGCAAAATTCAAAGTGCCAGACTTTGAGAGATATAAGGGTGATTCGTGTCCTAGAAGTCATTTGACAATGTACGTGAGGAAGATGTCTACGTACTCCGATGATCATGATTTGTTGATTCATTATTTTCAAGACAGTTTGACGGGTGCTGCTCTAAAGTGGTATATGGGTTTAGACAGCATTCGAATCCGCAACTTTAACGATCTTAGTGAATCCTTTGTCCATCAGTACAAGTACAACGTTGACATGGCGCCGGACCGGGATCAACTCCGGGCGATGTCGCAAAGAGACCGAGAATCTTTTAAGGAATACGCCCAGAGGTGGCGTGAAATTGCTGCTCAAATATATCAACCTCTTGAGGAGAAAGAGATGACTAAGATATTTTTGAAGACTTTAGGGTCCTTTTACTATGAAAGAGTGATAGCCAGCGCACCCAGTGACTTCACCGAAATGGTAAGCATGGGCATGAGATTAGAGGAAGGGATTCGTAAAGGGCGTTTGGTCAAAGAAGGGAGTCCGTCTAGCAGTGCGAAGAAGTTTGGAAGTGTTTTCTCGAAAAGAAAAGAGCAGGATGTCAGTGCTTTGTTTCCAGGTAGGCCTAGGAGAGGTTACTCTCACGTTGCGGCAGTCACTCCGGCTGTCCGCCCAACTTTGATGACCCCAGCTCATCAAATTCCACCAACTCAACAACGGCCTTTTCAGCAGCAGCCTCGACAACAGGCTTATCCGTTCAACAATCAGAACCGTTCACCCAGAAAACCGCAGTTCGATGCCATTCCTATGACTTATACTGAATTGTTCCCTGCTCTCATCAGAAAGAATCTCATCACAACAAAGCCTCCTCCTGTCGCGCCGAACAGTGCTTCTCCGTGGTACAAGGCAGATCAATTTTGTGAATATCATCAAGGGTCGCCGGGGCACAACCTTGAGAATTGCTTTTCTCTGAAGGCGGACGTACATAGATTAATTAAGAATGGCATCTTGTCTTTTAAGGATGTTAATCCAAATGTTAGAGATAATCCTTTGCCTCGACATGGGGCAGCTTCAGTGAATATGGTGGAAGGTTGTCCGAGGAAGTTTCGGGTTTTTCAAGTCGAACACATAAGAGAATCATTGATCAGGTTACATCAGAGTTTGAGAAGACTTGCCTTTGTTAGGCGCCAGCACGATTATGACGTTTGTGAGTTTTTTTCGAGAGAGGATGACTGTCCTATTGTGAAGGAGGATATTCAAAAGTTGCTAGATCAGAGAGTTATCACTATTACCTATGACCGAAATCCGGAAGATGAAGTGAATGTTATCACACCATAATTTAATTTGCCAGAATCAGTAGAGATTGCTTACAACATTCAGACTACGCCTGTTGATCCTTTGATTATTTACCCACCTGGCCCTGTGCCTTACAGCTCAGACCAAGCTGTGCCGTACAAGTATAACGCCACAATGATTGAGAATGGGGTAGAAGTCCCCATACCAACCAGAACGTCTTTTTTTAACATTGCTGATGTGAGTAGAGTTACGAGAAGTGGGCGTGTTTTTGCAGCAGTGCCTTCGAAGAGAACAGAAGTTCAAGTTAGGAGGCCCATACCGGCGGAGATTCCAGTAAGAAATGTTGAACCAAGGGTTGAGATAGGCCGATCCAGTGAACCTATCCCTCACCCTGAGGATGATGAGATCCTAAAGCTTATCAAAAGGAGTGAATATAAGATTGTGGACCAGCTTTTGCAAACACCTTCCAAGATTTCCTTGCTTGCCTTATTGAGAGATTCTGGTGCACATAGAGAAGCCTTGATGAAGGTCTTGGACCAGGCGTTCGTGGACCATGATGTGACGGTTGATCAGTTTGATGGGATTGTGGGAAATATAACTTCGTGTAACAATCTTGGTTTCAGTGATGAAGAACTCCCGGAGGAGGGGAGAAACCATAATATGGCTTTGCACATCTCAGTAAGTTGTGGAAACGATACCTTATCAAGTGTGTTGGTGGATACAGGCTCATCGTTGAATGTGATGCCCAAGACTACGTTGTCTCGGCTCTCATATCCAGGTGCTCCTATGAGGCCTAGTGGAGTAATTGTCAAAGCATTTGATGGTTCCAGGAAGACAGTTATTGGTGAAGTGGATTTTCCTATAGTGATTGGTCCCCATACTTTTCAAATCACTTTCCAAGTGATGGACATCCGTGCTGCCTACAGTTGTTTATTGGGTCGTCCCTGGATCCATGATGTCGGGGCAGTCACCTCTACGCTCCATCAGAGACTAAAGTTTGTAAGACATGGGAAGCTAGTGATGATTGGGGGAGAGCAGGCTATGGTGGTAAGCCATTTATCATCATTTTCTTTTATTGATGCTGACGAGGATGTGGGGACCCAGTTCCAGGGTCTATCTGTTGCTAAGAATACAGTGAAGAAGCAAGGGGCATCCATCTCTTCTTTTGAGGATGCGCGACGAGTGGTGGAAAGTGGTTCGGCCGAAGGGTGGGGCCAGGTGTTGACGTTACCCGAGAACAAGTCTGGGGAAGGTCTGGGTTTTCATCCAATATCTGCAAGGGTCGAGAAGGAGGTGGTTGTTCGTCCGATTCAAGAGGTTTTCCGAAGTGCAGGGTTTGTACATCCTGAGGTTGATGCTATCATAGATGATGATTCCGAGGAGGATTTGCCCGTGTTTGTGACGCCTGGGTTGGCTTGCCAAAACTGGATAGCTGTTGATGTTCCTGTGGTTATGCACATTTCTGAGTAATGTTTTGTTTATTTTCCTTTGAAAAATTCGCTCTGCCCAAGGCGAAACGTATTTTGTGTCGGGCTATGAAAAATAATTCCTTTTGCTCTGCCCAAGGCAAAAGAGAGATGTCTGGGCTTTTTGTTTCAAGTATTTCCCTTTAATGAATAAAAATGTTATTTTGTCCACTGCTGTTTTATTTTTCACTTTTTCTGGGAAATAACAATGAAAATCAATTAATAACATTTTGTTTTATTTGCACAAATCGATTTCTAAAATAAAGCATAATCATATGTGCAGATTAGTCCATGACTTAACCATCGAAAACAATGATCCTATGCCCTCTCCCAACTTTGAATTCCCTGTGTTCAGAGCCGAAGAAGAGGATGATGAAGAGGTTCCTGTTGAGATTTCCCGTTTGCTTGAGCATGATGAGAAGGTCATTCAACCATTTGAAGAGCCTTTAGAGTTGGTCAACTTGGGTGATGAAGAAGATAGAAAGGAAGTCAAAGTCGGAGCATTGCTTATTCCGGAAGTTAAAGAGAAGATGTTGGAGCTTCTCAAAGAGTATGTTGATGTGTTTTCTTGGTCCTACCAAGATATGCCGGGTTTGGACAACGATATTGTGGAGCATCGTTTACCGTTGAGACCTGAGTGTCCATCGATCAAGCAGAAGTTGAGAAGGACTCGTCCCGATATGGCTGACAAGATTAAAGAGGAGGTTCAGAAACAGATCAATGCAGGTTTCCTTGTTACGTCGGTCTATCCGCGGGGGTTAGCCAACATAGTGCTTGTTGCAAAGAAAGATGGCAAGGTTCGGATGTGTGTAGACTACAGAGATCTGAATAGAGCTAGTCCGAAGGATGACTTCCCATTACCTCATATTGACGTATTGGTCGACAGTACCGCCAAGTTCAAAGTCTTTTCTTTCATGGATGGTTTCTCTGGTTACAATCAAATCAAGATGGCACCAGAGGATATGGAGAAGACCGCATTCATTACACCTTGGGGAACTTTCTGTTATCGGGTTATGCCGTTTGGTTTGAGGAATGCTGGCGCCACATACCAAAGGGCCATGACTGCTTTGTTCCATGACATGATGCATAAGGAGATAGAAGTGTATGTGGATGATATGATTGCCAAATCACAAACTGAGGAGGATCACTTGGAGCATTTATTGAAGTTATTCCAACGTTTGAGAAAGTACAAACTCCGTCTGAATCCCAACAAGTGCACTTTTGGTGTTCGTTCTGGAAGACTTCTGGGTTTCATTGTCAGTCAGAAAGGTATTGAGGTAGATCCTGATAAAGTCAAAGCTATTCGGGAAATGCCCACACCCAAGACGGAAAAACAAGTAAGAGGATTCCTTGGGAGACTGAACTATATTTCTAGATTTATATCTCATATGACTGCTACCTGTGGGCCGATTTTCAAGCTTCTCAGAAAGAACCAAGGATGTGTTTGGACAGAAGATTGTCAGAGAGCTTTTGATGGCATCAAAGAATATTTACTTGAACCTCCCATTTTGATTCCCCCGGTGGAAGGAAGACCGTTGATTATGTACCTGACTATATTGGAAGACTCCATGGGATGTGTGCTTGGTCAACAAGATGAGACTGGAAGAAAAGAACATGCTGTATATTATTTGAGTAAGAAATTCACAGACTGTGAATCTCGGTACTCATTACTTGAGAAAACCTGTTGTGCTTTAGCCTGGGCTGCTCGCCGTCTGCGCCAGTATATGATTAACCACACCACTTGGTTGATCTCCAAAATGGACCCGATCAAGTATATCTTTGAGAAGCCCGCCTTATCTGGAAGAATAGCCCGTTGGCAGATGTTGTTATCGGAATATGACATTGAGTACCACACTAAGAAAGCGATCAAAGGGAGTATTTTAGCCGATCATTTGGCTCACCAACCAATTGAAGACTATCAGTCCATCAAGTTTGATTTCCCAGATGAAGATGTTATGTACTTGAAAGCTAAAGATTGTGAAGAGCCGTTACCTGAAGAAGGACCTGATCCTGAATCGCGTTGGGGTTTGATTTTTGACGGAGCTGTGAATTCCTATGGAAATGGAATTGGGGCAATCATCGTCACTCCCCGAGGTACTCATATCCCGTTCACGGCGAGACTAAAGTTTGACTGTACGAACAACATGGCGGAATATGAGGCATGTATTATGGGTCTCGAAGAAGCAGTGGACCTAAGGATTAAAATTCTTGATATTTACGGAGATTCGACATTGGTGATTAATCAAATCAAAGGAGAATGGGAGACTCGTCATCCTGGTTTGATCCCTTACAGAGACTATGCTAGAAGATTGTTAACTTTCTTCAACAAAGTGGAATTACATCATATCCCTAGAGATGAGAATCAAATGGCTGATGCTTTAGCTACTTTGTCTTCAATGTTTCAAGTGAATGATTGGAACGACGTGCCTACAATCCGAGTTATGCGCCTCGACAGACCTGCTCATGTGTTTTCAGTGGAAGAGGTCACCGACGACAAACCGTGGTTCTATGACATTAAACATGTTCTTCAAACTCAAGAATACCCGCCTGGGGCATCCAATAAGGATAGGAAGACGTTGAGAAGATTAGCAAGCAGTTTCTTTCTCAATGAAGAAGTTTTGTATAAGAGGAATTACGACATGGTCTTGCTCAGATGTGTAGACAGACGTGAAGCAGACATGCTGATGCAAGAAGTACATGAAGGGTCCTTTGGCACTCATGACAATGGACATGCAATGGCTAGAAAGATGTTGAGAGCTGGTTACTATTGGATGACAATGGAATCTGATTGCTGCAAGTATGTGAAGAAATGTCATAAATGCCAGATTTATGCGGACAAGATGCACGTGCCGCCGACCCTCCTCAATGTTATATCTTCACCTTGGCCTTTCTCTATGTGGGGCATTGATATGATTGGAATGATTGAACCCAAAGCTTCAAATGGTCATCGTTTCATCTTGGTAGCGATTGATTATTTTACTAAGTGGGTGGAAGCAGCATCTTATGCTAATGTAACCAGACAGGTGGTAGTCAGATTTATCAAGAATCAGATCATTTGTCGATACGGTATCCCGAGCAAGATCATCACTGATAATGGTTCGAATTTGAATAACAAGATGATGAGAGAGCTTTGTGAAGAGTTCAAGATCGAACATCATAATTCTTCTCCTTACAGACCGAAGATGAATGGAGCTGTTGAAGTTGCGAACAAGAATATCAAGAGGATTGTCCAGAAGATGGTGGTAACTTATAAGGACTGGCATGAAATGCTTCCGTTTGCTTTACATGGGTACCGTACTTCAGTTCGAACTTCAACGGGCGCGACCCCTTTTTCCCTAGTTTATGGTATGGAAGCAGTACTCCCCGTGGAGGTTGAGATTCCGTCTCTGAGAGTGTTGATGGAAGCTAAACTTTCTGAGGCTGAATGGTGTCAAAGTAGATATGATCAGTTGAATCTAATCGAAGAGAAGAGATTGACAGCGTTGTGTCACGGTCAGTTGTATCAGCAGAGGATGAAGAAGGCTTTTGATAAGAAGGTTCGACCGCGCGAGTTCAGAGAAGGTGACCTTGTACTCAAGAAAATATTATCTTTCCAACCTGATTCTAGGGGCAAGTGGACTCCGAATTATGAAGGACCGTATGTTGTTAAGAAAGTCTTCTCTGGAGGTGCCATGATTCTCACCAATATGGACGGTGAAGATCTTCCGCGTCCCATGAACGCCGATGCAGTCAAGAAGTATTTTGCTTAGGCAAACTTCTGGTCAAATCAGTCTTGGCATCTGAGCACCTTCTGGAGTTCAAAGTTGTTAGGGAGAACAGTGATCATTGTTTTTGTATAACCTTTTATTTCATGTACTATTTCCCAAGCTTTTGTAAAACCGTTGGAGTCGCATTGTTAGCGAACTACATCTTATTAATGAAATTTGAGCATTTACCTTTTGTGGGAAAAATTTTAATTTTTATGGAAATACTTGAAACAAATTTACTTAAAATGTTCTTATTTTAAAAATGTGTCGTGGATAACGAAAGGAATATTAACAGTTTGTTCCAAGGATGGTCAAGTCATGAAATGCAAAACAGTACAGTAGTTCATCCTTGCATGATGAGCATGTTTCGTTTCAAAATCGTCATGAGGTGTTGGTTGTGTAAACTTGTGTTTCTCGAGGTACTAAGTTTGGTGACTCCCCAGCTGTTCCAGTTGAGCATTGTTTTGGCTATCTCTATTTGGGCGATTTCTGAAGTTTGGTACGCTTTGTCTCATATCGTGGTCTATTGGTGTTAGAAGATTGGATTTGGATGCTTTTCTCCTCAGAAGACTTGAGCTTTGTAGCGTGATACCCTCCGACGTTGCTTTGTGTTTCCAGTTCCGTTTATCTTCCGTCTTTCTAAGATTGGCCGAGTATCTATTTTGCTGTGATAGCATATTATCTTCAAGATAGTCCATTTGTCTGTCTTTGTCAGCATAACATTCATTCACTCATTTACACTTATATTAGCATGCATATCCACATTTGCCGTTGATTTTGGGTCGTACTTTGTTTGTTCGAACAATATACATTTTTGTCCTTCCAAGTAGAGGTTTAGCTTAGGCAGAAAATGTGTTTCCTTTCTAAATTCCCCAACGGAGCTAACCCTCGTGGATGATTTTTGATTCAGCTTACCTTGTCCATTTCTGGATAGGATGAATTCCCCAATCGAGTTACTTTCTCATTGGGTGGAGTCTTGTCTGACTGTTTTCTCTCTAGGTTATTCCTGGATGAAGTTGCTGCCTCTTGCGTAGGCTATTTCTTTGATTCTCCCCAGTAAGTTCGTGACCTAGACGGCTGGTGCATTTATGTCGCACCTTTAAGTAGGTGATCTCCTCGGGAAGGATTGATTCATGGTTCTCTTTGACGAGGATTTTATTCTCTTCCAATATCATCGCAATTTCCTTCTGTTTGGTTTTTGGAAGACGACAAGCGGCAGCTCTTCATGAGCAACTTGTACGTTACAGACACCGTTGGAAAACGACAAGTGGCAGCTCTTCATGAGCAACTTGTGCGTTACTTTTTGAAAGCGCCGAGCAGCAGTTCTTCATGAGCTACTAGTGCGTTATTACTTTTTGAAAGCGCCGAGCAGCAGTTCTTCACGAGCTACTAGTGCGTTATTACTTTTTGAAAGCGCCGAGCAGCAGTTCTTCACGAGCTACTAATGCGTTATTACTTTCTGAAAGCGCCGAGCAGCAGTTCTTCACGAGCTACTAGTGCGTCATTTTATTTTTCTGAAAGCGACAAGCAGCAAACTCTTCACGAGTTACCAGTACGTTATTACTTTTCTGGAATACAGCAAGTGGCAACCTCTTTATTTGAGCAACTTGCATGTTATTGGTATTTTCTTTGGACGACAGCAAGTGGCAGCCTCTTTATTTGAGCAACTTGTATGTTATTGGTATTTTCTTTGGACGACAGCAAGTGGCAGCCTCTTTATTTGAGCAACTTGTATGTTATCGGTATTTTCTTTGGACGACAGCAAGTGGCAGCCTCTTTATTTGAGCAACTTGTATGTTATTGGTATTTTCTTTGGACAACAGCAAGTGGCAGCTTCTTTATTCGAACAACCTGCGTATCTACAATCTTATTACTTCAGCATTAATGAGTATATCTTTGAAAATCTAGCAGAGAAGTCTGTTACGAATCTGTACCTCCAGAAGTCGGTAATCAATTATCAGCAATTTGATACTCTCTGTCTATCATTGACCTTGAGTTGCGAACTCACTGTTTTGGATCAATGATCTGTTATGGCCTATGCAAGATGCTCTCTTTGTTAGGGTTAGAGGTCGTATTCCCTCGATTTTATTCGCTGTCAGGAGTCTGTCGTTTGAAGTCGATAGCTTGTTTCCCCAGTAATGTATAATCCATGCCTCTGTGTTTTGTTGGTGTTCGATTTCCCCAACATTGTCTTGTTTCATACAATATCTTTCTCTGTGAGTTCGATCACTGCATTCATATCAAACATGACGACGGCATCTTAGGACAAAATTTGCGTAATTATGTATTTAAGTACCTTCAATCTCGTCGAAACGAAGATTTCAATCTTCATATCTCCGGATAGAAGAAACTTAAATAGGGGCAGCTGTTGTACCCCAAATTTTGACCTAAGATATCATCTCCTACCTGTATCATTACATTACAAGTGTTTTGATCCATCGATTTTAAAATTCATAACTTTTTTCAGGCCGAGAGCTATTTATGTTGAACACTAAATCATTTAATCGATTCGTGCTAAAATAATGTTTATTAATTATTTATTATCTTAAATTTAAATAATTGGAATTTGTTTTCGATTATTATGTAATTTAAAGATGTATAGATAATAAAATAAACATTAGAAAAGAGGCGCATTAATTGTGCAGACAGTATTTATTTATTACTCACTATCTTAAATTTAAATAACTTGAATTCATTCTCAGTTATTACATAATTTAAAGGTTTATGAATAATATAATAAATATTCGGAAAAGTTTATTGGTCAATAATGATTATTTAATCATTTGTCATTCTAAGTTAAATAATTGAAATTCTATTTTAATTATTATTTAGAAAGTTATGGATGATGAATTAAATAATTGAGGCTATTAATTGATCAATGATAATTATTTATTTATCTGTTTATTATTCTGAATGTAGGTAGTTGAAACTCGTTTTCAATTATTATACGATTAAAGAATTATAAACGATAAAATAAATAATTAGAGAGAAAGAAGAAATTAATTGGCGAATATTGGATTTTTATTCATTTTTTCTAATTGTACAATTATTATGTAAATATTGTATCTATTACAACAAAATTACAATAATAAGTTTACAAAGCTGAAATGAAATAAAAAAATTAATCTAATATTCCTAATTCTAAATCTTCTGATCCAATGCATTTTTGTCTGCTCACTTGATTTTACCTGCAAAATTAAAAGAAATTAGAATTCGAACAAATAATTAAAAGCGAAATTATTTAATGTTCATCATTAAAAGCAATGGCCGGAATCAGTTACTCTTTTTTGCAAATCACGGGATTTCTCCCGGTTCACAAAAAAGAGAGGAATTTTATAAATGAATGCACAAATTCACTTTTGTCCCAAAAAATTGCATCTTTCAAATTAATTGCATTTATTAAAATCCAATGCATTTTTTCAAAAAAATATGCACAGCATACAAAGTCCCTGCATGATCTCAACAACATATGCAAGCAAGCAAATGCCAACGTAAACCTATGCCCACATAGTAGAAAACAAAACATAAGCTACTATTGCATTAGAAGTAAAAAAATATGCAGTTTAACCAATATGCAAGCAATGTAACATTCCTTTTTTTTCATCATTTTCTGGCCTTTTGCAATTTCAGAAATAATACAGCATATCATTTTATTGTCAAAACTGTACTGAGAGAGAAAAAGAGAGGAGGAAGTGTGGTTTTACAGGTTTGGCTTAGGCAGGAAAGAGATACAAGACAAACTGCAGTAATATAGCCAGTAGAAGTAAAAACATAAAAGAAGAATAGAAACAAATTAGAGGTAGCAGTATGGTGCAGAATGCCAGGGAAGAGGGAAAGTATTTCAAATCTCCAGCCTGTAACGTAAACAAAAGGAGAAGAGAGGACTGTTATAACATAACAACCAAAAATCACATATCAGACCATCAATCTCCAAGCCTTAAAACTTAGAAAAAATAGTTATCAACAAAAACACACAAAAACCAGCAGAACCTGCATAACCATTCCTATTGTCAAAAACCATTTCACCATATGGCCTAAACCTCACAAACTGATTGAGCCCTTAAGCCAACATCACCATTACTGTCAAATAGATATAAAAAAAACAATTTCACAACACAAAACCAGTTTTAACCATACAACCAATATGGCCTAGCAACAAAAAACCTATTCGCCTGTTTCCATCACCCTGTCCAACCAACACAAAACCAGTATACTCATAAACCTGTCAAACTTATTACCCAAGTCAAAACATCATCAATCACAAATCTGCTGAAGCCAAGCTAGGCCAAACCTGAAACGATCCCCCCAAAACCAACTTCGAAGGCAACATGAGCAAGGCCTCAGAGTTACCATCACTGGCCATTTAAAGCATACAACGCAAAGCCTCAAAAACATTATCACAGGCCAATGAATATCGTACAGAAGCACGGTTAAGAAGAAGAAGAGAAACATCAAAGCACAGTACCAAGGCAAAAGAAGAAGAGAAACATCAAAGCACAGTACCAAGGCAAAAGAAGAAGTGAAACATCAAAGCACAGTACCAAGGCAGAAGAAGAAGGAAACCATAAAATACCGGCCACCGAAGCACGCTCGTGACGCTCCTCCTCTCCTCGCCGCCTGGCCTCCTTCGCTCCCGACCTCCTCCTCCGTCTCCGCCTAGGTAACGATTTCCTTTCCTCTTTTTACTCTCATAGTACCTCCAAACAATAAGAATCAAAACAGAATAAGAATCAATGTAATCAAAATCAACGCATGCAAAGAAAATGTAACCAAGCTTTAACAAATCAGAAGCGTTTTACCGTAAATCCGTAGCCCTCTTTTTTTTCGTTTGGCTAGAGGGAAGAAGACAGCGTGAGCGGGTGGCCATGGCAAGGAGTTAGAAAGCGAAACTCAGAAGCAAAGCATGGAGAAGAAGACGCGAAGACGAAGAAGAGAGATGAGCGCCGTTCTGCACCACAGAACCCTAATCCCCATTATGCTAAAACAAATTAACCCTAAATGAATTGTATAACTAATGGGCCTCACCCCATTTTTCCTGCTTAAGCCCAACGTTTTGTTTCTGCACCCCCTCCCATTTTGGTTCTGCGTAGGCCACTGAACATCTGGCCCATTTATATTTTGCTTGCTTTTTTATTTGATACACTTTCTTTTTATTTTACTTTCTCCAATCTTTTTTTTAAAATTATTATTATGTTAATTAATTAGTAAATATATTTAAAAAAAAACAAGAGATATATCTAACTAGGTAATTTTTAATTAGTTTGACCTTTTTAGTTTAACCTTGGATTTAATTTAAGAGTTTTAATTTTATTTCATTAGGGTGAATTAATAACTTTTAATTTAATTTAGAACCTCTTAGTCTTTTAAATAAGTATTTTATTTTCATATACATAAAAATATAGAATTTAAGAAGATAGACACTTTAGTTTTTTTTTATTAATTCTCCTCTTACATCGTTATTAAACAAAACTCTAAAACATATAAAAATAGAAAACTTAAAAAATATTTTATTAATTCATTTTCTTGCTTTATTAATATTAATATCAAAATATATAAAATAAAACTTAAAAAACTAAAAAAAACATTATGTCTTCGTTAAATAATTCTCTTGCTTTTATCCATATCAAAATGCGTAAAAAGTAAAAAATACTTTCTTTTCGTTAATATTAAACAAAAAATCATGAAAATACATTATTCGCATCATTTAGTCTATCATTTAAATTATCGTTATTTAATCATTATCCGCATATTTTGTCTGTGTATTTATTCATTTGTTTATTCTGTTTATGTTTAAATCCAAAGGAAAAACAGTAAATTTGTTGACTTCATGTCCTCAAGTCTAACTGCGCGAACTTTCGCATTTCATTAAAACTTAGGATAATTTTTCCTCAAGTATTCAACCTTTTCAAAATTTATGCCCTTTAAGCAAAAACTTCGACATTAGGTCATCGTAACTTCAAAAACTCGTCCGTATCCCGTTTCGGCCAAGACGATTTATTTTCAATCAAGCAATCAATTTTAAATAAAACAGATATTTCAAAAGGTTCCTATAGAGTACTATAGATGCATTGGGTGCTAATACCTTCCCATTGTATAACCAACCCCCGAACCATAAGATCTCTTTTCAAAAAACGCTTTGTATTTTCAGTATTATTTACATTGCATATTTAGGGTTTTATTTCGCTCTTTTCCCTTTTCCTTTGGAAACAATAAAGCGCGATGGCGACTCTTGCTTTTGTGAGACGAATTAATCAATAATTCGATCTCCGATTTACCCCGCTACATTTTTTTATCGCTACAGGTACAACAGTTGCCCCTGTTCAATCTTCTTGAACCTGAAGAGTTAGATTGGCAAGTTTGCCTTTCGTGACTCGAGGGTAAAAGGAGATTGGACACTAGAGTGCCCGGAAATTTGCACTCGCATGTTGGAGTATCAGCAATGTGATGTCGGGAATGGGCTTATAGATGCCATTTGGAGAGATGGTGGATAGGGAGATAGGCTTATAGATGCCATCTGGAGATGTGACAGAACCTTGTCGGGAATGGGCTTATAGATGCCATTTGGAGGTGTTGATCGCATAAGAGATTCCTTAGCGAGAACTTGTGTATTTGAGAAAGGCAGATGTTCTCCTGGCTTGTTACAGGTGTTTGATCTTCAATCTCCTCATGCAGATATGCCCTGGCTGGATACAGGTGTCGAATCTACAATCGGTTGCTCACAGATGTGCCCTGGCTGGATACAGGAATCGAATCCAGAAATAGTCGTCAACAGATATGCCCTGGCTGGATACAGGAATCGAATCTTCGAACTCTTCAGACGTGCCCTGGCTAGATACAGGAATTGAGTCTGGAAATATGGTCGACAGATATGCCCTGGCTGGATACAGGAGTCGAATCCGGAAACAGTCGTCAACAGATATGCCCTGGCTGGATACATGAATCGAATCTTTGAACTCTTCAGACGTGCCCTGGCTAGATACAGGTATCGAGTCTGGAAATGTTGTAGTTGATAGATGTGCCCTGGCTGGATACAGGAATCGAATCTTCGAACTCTTCAGACGTGCCCTGGCTAGATACAGGTATCGAGTCTGGAAATGTTGTAGTTGATAGATGTGCCCTGGCTGGATACAGGAATCGAATCTTTGAACTCTTCAGACGTGCCCTGGCTAGATACAGGAATCGAGTCTGGAAACTGATCACTCTCAGATGTGCCCTGGCTAGATACAGGTATCGAATCTGGAATTGTGACAGTTGAAGGTAGTTGTTTTTGGGATTGTCTTTTTCCCTGAAAAGGCAAAAACATAAGTTGTATGCAATGTCATGATGCATGATGTCATGATGTTCAACATGAGATAGTGTTGTATGCACTTTATCATGTATGTAAGCAAGATGTATGAAAATGTGAAATGTTTATGAATGTAATTTCGTCTTTGAAAAATAAATCCTTGACGACCGGCCGGGGAGTTGCTCTGTGGCAGAGATACTTTGCTGAAGTTTTGATGAGTGGCCTGCTGAGGACTTCAATGATGGATTCCGCTGGGGATAATGATGATAAACTCTACCGGGGATACCAAAGATAAACTCCGCTGGGGAATACCAAAGATAAACTCCGCTGGGGATTGAAGGAACTTTGCCGAGGGCGATTTTCTGTGGCAATTAGCTGAGGATGACCCAGTTATAAGCCCTTGTGAGGAATAACTTTGAATAAAGCTCGGGAGAGACGTCCGTATTCTGCAGGGAACAAACCTCCAGAATCTACTGGGGATAAGCTTTAAGACCTGCTGGGGATAAGAATTCCGCTTCCCTGGGGAAATTTTTGGAATTGTACTGGTAAATGGTTCCACTGGGGGTGTCTGTATTCCGCCGGGGAACAATCTTAGATCAAGACTGTCGGGGACGCTTGCTAGTGAATGCCTATATTCCACTGGGGAATGTTGTGCCTTTTCAGGATTGACGGGGAACCAATTCTTCCTGGGGGAAAATATTGGTGAATCTTGTCTTACCCTACGGGGCGTTGAGATGATTTGGTCACATTCTTCAGTCGAATCTACCTTGGTACCTTGGCGGACAAAGCAACCAGACTGCATCGGACAACTCCACATTGCCCCTGTTTCTGATGTCACCTGTAATTAATCTTTTGTTTCATATGCAAATATTTATGAATCAGCAATTTAATGTCAAATGCATATATCAAAAATGAACATTGGACGTTCTTCGCAAGACAAAACAGAAAAAGGAAAAACAATGGCAATTTGTATGGACAAGTGAATTTGTATTGATTTGAATTTTGCCTGTGAATAGGCGTTTTTGTACAAGAGGCTGACATCCTAGTAAGAGAATGCCACAGAATAACATAGAATTTACAATTTTGAAAAGGAAACAAAACAGCTATGTGAACAATCCCACTGGGTTCCAACTCTGCTATCGCCTTTATGTCTTCAAGCGTCTCATCACTTTGCTGCCTAGTTGAAGATGAAGCTGATTGGTCGATGCCGAAATCTGAGCCAGATAGTTGATGCCGAATTCCGGATGCGAAGTGATCCAATGAGACATAGTGTTACGCTTTATCCCTAACTTTTGCCTGGACCGCCCTTTCGGGTTTTCAATCCACCGGGATACCCATTTTTGCCCAAGCCGCCTTTTCAGGTTTTCGACTTGCCGGGTGTACAGATTTTTTTCATTTCATCCCTTATTTTTGCCCGAACCCTTTTGGTTCGCCGGGAAGCCCTTATTTTTGCCTAGGTATGTCAACCTAGCGGGTCTTTTATTCATGCGTAGTATCTTTTCACTATGTCTGCATTGGCGGGGTAAGGAAGGTCGTCACCATCCATGGTGGTTAGGATCATGGCTCCTCCTGAGAACACATGTTTAACCATAAATGGCCCTTCGTATGTAGGGGTCCATTTGCCCCGGGGATCACTTTGAGGAAGGATGATGTGTTTGATTACCAGGTCCCCAACTTGATACTCTTGTGGTCTGACTTTCTTGTTAAATGCCCTGATCATCCGTTTTTGATACGTCTGACCATGACAGATAGCAGTGAGCCTCTTTTCCTCAATCAGGTTTAATTGATCAAGTCGAGTCTGGATCCAGTCATCTTCATTCAAGTCTGCATCCTTCATTATCCGGAGAGAGGGTATTTGGACTTCAATTGGCAAGACTGCCTCCATGCCATAGACCAAGGAGAAAGGAGTTGCCCCAGTTGACGTCCTTGCTGAGGTACGGTACCCATGAAGAGCGAACGGTAACATCTCGTGCCAATCTTTATAGGTCACTGTCATCTTCTGCACAATTTTCTTGATATTCTTATTAGCTGCCTCTACAGCCCCATTCATCTTCGGCCGGTAGGGAGAAGAGTTATGGTGCTGTATTTTGAATTGCTCGCAGAGTTCAGTGATCATCTTGTTATTGATATTGGTACCATTGTCCGTAATGATTCCTTCCGGGACGCCGTACCGACAGATCAGATTATGCCGGATGAAACGTGCCACAACGCTCTTGGTTACCGTTGCGTAGGAAGCTGCCTCAACCCACTTCGTGAAGTAATCGATTGCCACCAAGATGAAGCGATGCCCGTTGGATGCCGTCGGTCGGATCTCACCGATCATATCAATCCCCCACATTGCAAAAGGCCAAGGTGCCGTCAGGACGTTCAGAGGAACTGGAGGGATGTGCACCTTGTCAGCATAGATCTGGCATTTGTGACAAGTTCGAGAGTGTTGGTAACAATCGGCTTCCATTGTGGACCAGAAATATCCTGCCCGTAGGATTTTCTTTGCCATGGTGTGTCCACTGGAATGTGTTCCAAATGTACCTTCATGCAGTTCTATCATGATCTTCTCTGCTTCAACCTTATCCACACAACGTAGTAGAGTTGAATCATGATTCCGTTTGTAGAGGATGTCGTTGCTGAGGAAGAATTTTGCCGCAAACCTCCTCATGAACTTCTTGTCATTGACAGATGCACCTTCAGGGTATTCCTGAGCTTCCAAGTACCTCTTCACCTCATGATACCAGGGTTTTTCAGTCACCTTTTCGGCCTCAAGATCGCAGCAGTATGCCGGTTCGTCCAACTTCCAGATAATGATTCGGGGAGCCTCATTGTCCCATTTAACTTTGAACATTGAAGACATCGTAGCTAGTGCGTTTGCTAGCTGATTCTCCTCTCTTGGGAAGTGTTCGAAAGTTATCTCTTCAAAGTGGGGAAGCAAGGTCGACACATACTCCTTGTAAGGAATAAGATTTGGGTGTTTCGTATCCCACTCGCCTTTGATCTGATTGATCACGAGAGCGGAATATCCGAAGACACTCAGAAATTTGATCCTTAAGTCGATTGCAGCTTGTAGACCCATGATACATGCCTCATATTCTGCCATGTTGTTGGTGCAGTTGAAACATAATCGGGCGGTGAGTGGAGTATGAGTTCCTTTGGGAGATATGATTACAGCGCCGACGCTGTTACCCAAAGCATTGGAGGCTCCGTCAAAATGCATAGACCATCGGGATCCTTCCTCAGGTCCTTCATCCGGTCCGGGTACTTCACAGTCAGTTACCACCATGATATCTTCGTCCGGAAAATCAAAGTTCAATGATTGGTAATCGTCCACAGGTTGGTGTGCCAAATGATCTGCCAGTACACTTCCTTTGATTGCTTTCTGAGTTGTATACTGGATATCATATTCTGTTAAGATCATTTGCCATCTTGCTATTCTCCCAGACAGAGCAGGCTTTTCAAATATGTACTTGATGGGATCCATCTTTGAAATCAACAAAGTGGTGTGAGTCAGCATATACTGTCTCAGCCGGCGAGCAGCCCATACCAGAGCGCAGCAAGTTTTCTCAAGCAGTGAGTAACGAGACTCACAGTCGGTAAACTTTTTGCTCAAGTAATAAATAGCGTGCTCTTTTCGGCCAGACTCGTCATGCTGCCCCAACACACACCCCATTGAATTATCAAGCACTGTTAAGTATAGTATCAGAGGTCTTCCTTCCACTGGTGGCATAAGAATGGGTGGCTCTTGGAGGTACTCCTTTATCTTTTCAAAAGCAGCCTGACATTCATCGTTCCAACGTACTACTTGATCTTTCTTCAGTAATTTAAAGATTGGCTCACAAGTAGCAGTCAGATGTGAGATGAATCGGGCAATGTAATTTAGTCGTCCCAGGAAGCCTCTAACTTCTTTCTCTGTCTTTGGAGTCGGCATCTCTTGTATGGCTTTTACCTTGGCAGGGTCCACCTGAATACCTTTATCACTTACAATGAAACCTAGCAATTTTCCAGACCTCACCCCAAAGGTGCATTTGTTGGGATTCAACCTCAGCTTGTATAACTTTAGTCGGTCAAACAGCTTTCTCAGATGATCAAGGTGCTCCTCTTCAGTTTGAGACCTTGCAATCATGTCATCGACGTATACCTCAATCTCATGATGGATCATATCATGAAATAAAGCAACCATGGCACGTTGATAGGTTGCTCCAGCATTTTTCAACCCGAATGGCATGACCTTGTAGCAGAAAGTGCCCCACTGAGTCACAAAGGTAGTCTTCTCCATATCTTCAGGAGCCATCTTGATCTGATTATACCCTGAAAAACCATCCATGAAGGAGAACACCTTGTGTTGAGCAGTATTGTCAACAAGAACGTCGATGTGAGGTAAGGGGAAGTCATCCTTGGGGCTTGCCCTGTTTAGATCCCTGAGTCGACACACATCCTGACTTTTCCGTCCTTCTTTGGCACTGGAACCACGTTGGCAACCCACTGAGGGTAAGAAGTTACTGCTAGAAACCCGGCATCGAATTGCTTCATAACCTCAGCCTTGATCTTTTCGGACATCTCTGGGCGCATACGGCGGACCTTTTGCTTTACCGGAGGGCAGTCTTCCTTGGTTGGCAGGTGATGAACTACAATGTCGGCATCCAAACCAGGCATGTCTTCATAGGACCAAGAAAATATCTCCATGTAATCATGTAGCATCTGGATCAATCGTTGCTTCACGCTGAGCTCTAGATTGGCACCAATCTTGACCTCTTTCTTATCTGTCTCAGTACCCAGGTTCACTGTTTCCACCGGCTCTTCATGCGGCTGAATGGCCCTCTCTTCCTGGAGTAGCAGTCTTGCGAGTTCACCAGGAACTTCGCAATCATCTTCACCTTCGTCCTCGGCCAAGTTGATCGGATTCTCGAAGTCATAACTGGCGGTAGCAGAGCTGTTACCAGTGAGATCCAGAGTGGATTGAAACCTGTATAAGTGAGTGTGTGTAAATATAGCTGTTTTGCAATATATAACACAGAAAGAAAAAAAGAGCACAAGATTCGAAATGCAACAAACGTCCAATGTTTTGATTGATGATATATGGAAATGTCATACAAAAAGCCCTCACAAATGGAGCTACGATGCCCCGGGTAGGACAACGAGCCGATAAAAGTTTTAACATATTGTTTGTTACAAATTGAAAATCAAAAGAGTTAATTACTGCGTGACAAATGTGATAGGTGTAAAATCCTTTGCCGTCCAGTTGCTTGGTCCGTTGCTGGTGGTTGGATAGATCCAACTGTCAAACTCTGCTTCCTCTACGTCCTCCTCGATAGCATTCACCCTTGGGTTGGAGATAAACACCGGAGCCTTTCTGATCTTTTCCTTGCGCACAACCCTCTGAGCCTCTGCAGTAAAGCCCAGCCCAAACTTGTCATTCTTTTGAGTGAAGTCAGGAAGCTGACCCCAATTTGTACAATTGCCTTTCTCGATTACAGCCCGGGCATCCTTTAAAGACGCCATCTTCAACGGAAAGTCTTCTTCAACCACTATTTCAGCTGATGCCAACGTTGGAGGTACCTCCTCAAAATGCTGAAAGGGGGTTTCAATAAACTCCCCGTCCATCTCGATATACCGGAATGAATTCAAGTGACTAACCATGTATTCCTTCTCACCCTGCACAGTAACAATCTTCCCTTTGACAGGGTATTTGAGCTTTTGGTGTAGAGTGGATGTTACTGCCCCAGCCTTGTGAATCCAGGGTCGACCCAACAAGCAGGAGTAAGATGGACGAATATCCATTACAAAGAACGTTGAGTCGAAAACTTGGGAACCCACACGAATAGGATGTCTACTTCACCGTGCACCATCCTCTTAGAACCGTCGAAGGCTCTAACAATGATGTTACTAGGTTTCAGCTCCAGACCCTCACAATCCAAGCGATCCAACGCCTTCTTGGGCAAAACATTCAGGGAAGAGCCGGTATCCACTAACACGTGTGCGAGAGTAGTGCCCCTGCACTCTATAGAGACGTGCAGGGCGTCATTGTGATTTTTCCCTTTGGCGGTAAGGTCAGCATCTGAGAACCCCAATCCATTGTCAGCTGTCAAATTAGCCACACAGTCGGTGAATTGATCCGCGGAGGTCTCTTGCGGCACGTGGGCCATTTTCAGAAATGAAATCAGGGCTTTTGCATGGGCCTCTGAGCATAGCAGCAACGATAGCATAGAGATTTTGGAGGGGGTATGCCCCAACTGTTCAACAACATTGAAGTCACTCTTTTTGATGATTTTAAGAATTTCCTCCATTTCTTATTGGGAGGCTTCCATAGCAGTCTTTTTCGGTGCCTCCGTCCTGGCAGGAAAATCGGTAGCAACTTCCTTGCCCCGAGTATCAGAGGACTCGGCGGCAGTAGTAGACACAGGAACTTGAATTGGAACATGCACACTTGCGGGTGTGATGGTGAGAGGTTTTCGGATAACTAGCAGTGCAATGTCAGGCGAGAAGAGCCTGCCACTGCGGGTAATCTTGGCGGGACCAGTGATGTTACTGATACTGGTATTGGTTTTGAACTCCTGCTTCACCCCAAGCACATACACGTCGGCCCCATAATGCCATGGGACCGCTTTATCAGACTCATAGGGGAGAGGCCCCGGAACAGTAATGGTAATGGGTGCAACAGACATAATTTGGAATGGTTTCTTCATGGGAGCTTTGGCAGGATTGTAAATTGTGACAACAGATATTTCTTCAACGGAAACAAACGGAACAGAAGTTTTCTTGAACATAATTTTTTTGCTATCCATCAGGCTTTGGATGCCTGATTTCAGCAGCGGACAACCGGTAGGGATAACAGCACACAGGAGGCAACCCTTGCTACAACCCGGAAATAAACCGGCTAGTAGTAAGTTCCTCTTAACAGTCAAAAGAGGGGTAGCAACATCATTCACCGAAACAACATACAACTCTTCCTCAATGGCATTTACTCTATGCTGGGGCATAGGAGCAGTTACAACATTTGGCCTCTCAGGCGCCTCAAACTGAATTTCCTTCACGTCGATAAGATCTTGCACTTTGTTTCTCAAGGCCCAGCAATCATCAGTAGTATGCCCGGGGCTATCGGAATGATAAGCACAACGGGCATTTGGGTTATACTTAGGAGATGCAGTATTCACGACTTTAGGAGCTTCTTTGATGGTCACCAAGTTGGTTGATAACAGTTGCGGTAAAATTTATGACAAGGTCATGATGGCATGATGCTATGATGAAGCACACCACAAGTATTCACATAGGCAAGCATGGTAAGGCACACAAGTCACACAAGAAAACCCTTAAGTTTCAGGCCAGCATGAAGTTTAGGTGTTACCCTCTTTTGGTTTCGTTGGTTAAAACCTGTCCTATCAAAAGTAACCGGGTTCTAGAGAATCTCAAATCATTGGTTACCCTCAATCGGTCATAAATCCAGCATCGCAATCTTTTCTTGCGGCCAGAACCATCGCGAGAGTTTAGCCTCAATGAGTGTAGCATACTGCTACTGTCCTAATAGCCAAGTTGGTCAATTTAGGGTTCTAAGGTCGGTTGGTGTTTAATGACTCCTTAGAAGACCTATATTCTCCCCGTTGCAACACAAGGGATATAGGTACAGACCAAGGTGCCACACCAATGTAGCAACTGCTTCACCCATGTCGGTCTACGCCGGACAGGTCCCTCACAGATTATGCTACCTAAAAAGGGTATTCCCCAGATCCGGGTTAGGATCTATGAAACTCCGATGCAAAGCCCACAAATATAAAAGCAAACAAGGAAAAAAAATTGAAAACAAAGGTGATCTAAGCCCTAAGGTTACTCCACTTTTAAGTATTCCCCAGCAGAGTCGCCAGTTCTGTGATACGGTGGGAGAACTGACTATGAGTTTTGCGTTTGTTTTCGCAAATGTTTCGGTTGAGCAAGAGTCGCCACCGACTTTTTATTTTATCCTAAGGAAAGGTTAAAAAGCACAGCAAAAACCTTTTGAGATGTTTTCTTGGGTTCAGGGAGTAGATTATAGAAAGGGAAGGTATTAGCACCCTTTCTATCCATGGTTATCCATGGGCTCTTAGTTACTTGCTTAGATCACTTGCCTCTTGTT
Source organism: Vicia faba (assembly GCA_948472305.1). Lineage (NCBI taxonomy): Eukaryota > Viridiplantae > Streptophyta > Magnoliopsida > Fabales > Fabaceae > Vicia > Vicia faba. The sequence continues at coordinate 40,505,207 of OX451739.1, read as the reverse complement.
TTCAATTGTTTGAAATGGTGCTTGTGTGTGGGTTTGAAAATGTTTTGAAAAGAAGCCAATGTGGTGGCAACCTTTGTAATGATCCATGTTGGGATGTATACAGAGATGTATGTCTTTTGAAAAGGTTTTCATTTGTTTTTGAAAGTTTGTTTTGAAAGCGTTGTGAGATGTGTTTTTTAGAAAATAGGCAAGTGTTTTGTTTTTGCAAGTTTGATTCAAGTAACTAAGTGGTTATCTACTCCTAAATTTCTCAAGGTTTATTGCTATGTTTTAACCCTTTTAACAAGTTTGTTCCACCATTGTATTTGGTGGACAATCTCATGTTAGGATGTGAAAGGGACAGGCGCGGGTCATTGTTTTAGACCATAATTGCAATGGTGTCAAGTATCTTTGGGCAATTTTCTTTAAGGGACTTGATCATTTGTTTAGGCAACATTTTGAAAGCGTCATCGAGGGACTATGATCATTTGATTGTTTGTTTTGCCCCAAAGAGACTTAACATGCAATATGGCCCAATTTTGAAAGGCAACAAGTGGAATACCCTAGGGGGTGCAAGTGTGATTTGTGTGTCCATTTTCATGCTTGTTTATCTTGAAATTAGGTCAAAACTATTTTCGTTGTTTTTTCGCATACAAACCCTAATTCTAACATGGTATAATTAGAAAGCAATAAAGTGCGGAAAATAAATTTACTAAACTATTACAACATCATATATGGGAAGGGGGGTACAAATGTTCAAATGGGGATTTTGACAAGGAATTTAAACCTAAACTATTACATCAATATTGAATTATTTACAAGATAATTATTTGCACAAATTAAATGAAATAAGAATAAATATGCAAAAATGGTTTTTGTATATATGAAAAAAAGTATTTTTATGTATCAAAATAAACAAAAAGAAAAGTATTATTTTTTTTGGGAGTTTTTCATGTTTAGGGTTAAACCCTAATTCTATTAAATAAAATGCATTATTTATTTATTATGTACAAGTATTTATTTATTGTATACAAAAATAAAATAAAATGAAGTATATTTGTCAAAACGTATTTTTATATTAAATATTAATAAGAAAAAAAATGTGTATATTTTGTATTTTTTCCTAAATATACTAATAAATATGTATGCATTATTATTATTTACTAAATATATATTATATGTACAAAAATAATAATATTTAATATTTATAAAAAAAGTATATTTTGTATAAAATATTTTCAGAAGATAAAATAAAATAAAAAATGAAAAATAAATGTGTTTACATTATTTTTTTATATTTTAAGTAAAAAATGGTTTTATGTATTTATTTTATGTACAAAAACTAAAAGAAACCAAATAAAAGCCTAAGAAATTCAAAAATGGTGAGAAAAATATTTTTGATATTTTTAATATTGTTAGAAAAAATAAATGAGTCAGGACAAAAAAGAAAATGTCAAAAAATCATAAAAATAAGCAAAATGGGCTTGGGGGGTGTAAAAGTAACAAAAGGGTGCAAATAGAAAAGTCAACTCAGGCCCAGCCCAAGAAGACTTTGTCTTCAACCTCAGACCTGTATGAACAACCAGAACACGCGTTTTCCATCTCTTGATTCCTGGACTTTCAAGCAAAACTCACAACATGAAAAATGTAGAGCATGAGAAGACGAATCCAACCATGTAAAGAACTTGACTTAACTCTCTAAGATGAGGGAGAATTTCTTCTCCCCCAATTTCTGACCTAGTTTTTATGCCATGTTCAGACTCAAAATTCTTGCAGCACACATAATATAAATGAAATCTAATTACATGGGCATGTTCAGGGCTATGAATGTGACATATTCTCTTCACAAACCTAAAGCTAACAATGCCTAATAAGAGAGATACGAGTTCATGAACTTACCTGTTCAGTTGAAGTTCTATCTGGAAATGGAGAAGCTTTCAGTGCAAGGTGATGATTGGTATAGCTTCCTTAATGTCCAGGGATGCTATTCCAAGCTTTACTTTGCCTTGAAACCTTTTGAACCGTGCTATAGCACTTCACCTGCAAATCAGAAAAGTGAAAATGGCCAAAAGGATTAGAGGAGTTACAGGTTGCTTCTAATGCTTTGGATAGTTTGGATTGATGGTAGGGAAGGTGTTTGAAGTGGTTTGGGCAAGAATGCTTGAAAGGATTAAGAGTTGGAACTCAATCTGCAGAGGTTGCTCTGTTTTTTCAGTTTGAGAGTGATTTTGGCAATGGGGAGGTATTGGTGGTCTTAGGGTCGTGCTTCAGCTTGTGTTTGATGTTTAGAATGTGTGTGATAACTTTCTCTAAGGCCTGGTTTGCAGGAATGGAAGTTGGTATGTGTTATGCTATCTTTCTTCACACTTAAGCAAGCAAAGGCCACTTGATGTTTCTAGCCTGTACAGGCCCTCACACTATGCTGCAAACATTGGCCTTGATCAGTGCAATTTGCTCATAAACTTGTGCCAAGAAGATTTGGACTGTACCACTTGGATTTGCAAAATGGCATAAAGTTCTACTTTTTCAAAATGGAAATAATGCTTTTTCTAATTAAGGGTTAATTCTCCATGTAATGTCCAAATGCATAGAACAACATCTTGGCACAATGGTTTTGCATTGAATTATTGAGTGAAAATGGGATTAGAGGCCTTCAATGTAGCTTAAGCATGCTGAATTCAAAATGGCACCAATGTATGAACATGTCTTGGCCAAGAACAAAAGTGACTTTTTCCTATTTTGCAAAATTCGATTCTCCCTAACCATGAGGTTGTTTGAAATGTTCTTGGACATTTTGGAAAGCTTGGAATGTGTACTACAATCCATCTTTGAAGTGCAAATTGAAATTCCAAGTGGAAGTGTATGGAAAATGGTCTTGAAGTTAGGTAAAAAACTTGCCTAAAAAGGTCAAAATTTCACTAAGTTAAGAATGGTTTGGTACCCTTGTTCCAAAAATTGTAACTTTAGATACAAGCTTCTTTTGGGAAAACTTTGTGAATCAAAGTTGTAGATTATGCAACAAGCTACAACTTTCATGTTTTGACTTTTGCTTGAATCCAAATGAATCTTGGTGAGAAGGTGGGGCAAAGTTGAGAAAAAAATTAGGGTTTTTCATAACTTAGAAAAATTCTAAGTTATGAAAAATTCTCATTTCAAACCCTAATTTGCAATTTTTGATTTCTTGATGAACAAGTTTCATGTTTTGGCATGTTTTAATGAAAAATGAATCTTGACCCTTGATTTTGACCAAAAAGTCAAAGTTTGACTTTTCAGTATACAGTCAAAATTGATCAATTGACTGGGAAATTCAACTATCAATCTTGTGTATTTGGGATCCTTTGAACTTGTTGAGCATGTCAATATAATTCCATGGGGTCCTTGAGTCCATATGTGAGCTTGGTTTGCCATTGGCTAGGTCAAACAGTCAAAAATTGCCTTTGTGCAGTCAAAACCCTAAAAATGACCATTTTGCCCTTTTGATGATCTGATCAAATTTCTTGTGGAATTGTGATCCAAACTTGATCAAATGGTCCATGTGAGTTAATAATGTTGATGTGGGTCAATTTTCATGAGATTTGGCTATCAATTGGCCACAGTTGACTTTTTCCCCAATACAGTTCATTTCTAGGTCAACTGTCCAATTGACTGGGCAAAATTTGGAATCAAGACATGAAACTTGGTATGGATAAACTTGGGAGTCCAACATGAAGCATGAAAGTCATCTTAGGCATTTTAGGTCAAAATATCTTTGTGCAAACACAAACCCTAATTTGGGTCAACAGTGCAAGGAGAAGCCTTGAGCAGAGGAAACCCTAACTGGATCTTGATTTTCAAAGGTCTTGTGATGAGAAAATGTTGAGGAAATGGGAGGGCAAATTTTGGGGTACAACAATGGGCACGAGACGTTTGTATAGTCATAGAAGGCAACCTATGGAACATTTTAGCAATGTCATTTTTGGGACTAGATCGTTTACCGAAGGCAACATTGAGGGTCATCGAGGGAATACGATCTTTTATCGAGGGTCTTTGCTAAACGCCCATATTCGAGGGACATGACTATCTTTCAAAAGGCAACAAATTGGGACTACCCTGAGGGTGCTAGTGTACAAGTGTGTTTAATTTACATGCATTTAGTCTTGATTAGGGTTATCTATTTGTTGATTTCATATCTTACCATACACACCCTAATTACTAGCATTTACATTTGAGAAGCAATAAATTGCGGAAATATAAAGTCCTACGCTATTACAATATTTATGGATGGGGGTACAAATTTACAAATGGGGGGTTGCAAGAATTTAAATCGTATTTAACTATTACAACCATATTGAAATGTACAATACAAGAAAGAAAAAGGACTTGTTTTGAAAATGTTTGTTTGTCTTAATGAATTAAGAAAAAGAAATGAAGTTTGCCCTAGTTTTGGATAATTTTGAAGTTTTTGGAAGTGATATCTTGTAAAAAAAATTTCATATCCTTTTCTTGTCTGAATATGTGGAATATATAGAGGAAAATTAGGTCAAGAAGAATGGGCTTGGTCCTTTGTATGAAAACCTTGATTTAATTTAATTTAATTTTGAATTTAAATAAATAAAATATAAAATAAATGGAATAAAAATCAAAGGGGTGTATGAATAGATTCAGAGGTTCACTATGAGGTCTAAAACACATTTGGACCTTGAAATATAAGCCCATTAGCCCAAAAATATAAGTTTGATCAATTTGGGTTTCATGCATTTTCTCAAAATTGTCCAACTTGCACCAATCATAACTCTCTCAATTTTTATCATATGAATATGATCTTGGAATTTTTGGAAAGCTCAAGATGTCCCATACAATCTGTATGTTGATCATTTTTTCATTTGAATATTTTATCTTGATGTAAATTGATTTAGAAAAAAGTGTCCTTTTGTTGACTTTTGAAATGACCTATAATATTTTGGCCTATATCTCTCAAATGAAGCATTTTTTGGATTTGAGCTTAGAGAGACAAAGGTGTAGAGAATTGAATTTCCTCTAAGATGAGCTTTGGTTGAGAAAAATTTGATGAAGCATGTGAAAGTTATGCTTGGTCAAAGTTCAGTTGACTTCTCCTTAAGAAAAATCCTAATTTGGTAACTTTTGACTTTTGGTGAATTGAGAGTTTTCTTGATGAGTCATGATCAAACCTTGATCAAATGATGATTATGACTTCAAAATCTTGATGTTAACTAAAAATCTTGAAGTTTGACTCTATGTTGACCATAATTAACTTTTTATCTAATATAGTTGATTTTTAGTCATCTGAGCAATTGACTGAGAAAACTTGTGATGCAAGGCTTAAAATTTGGCATGAGCATTCCTTGAGACATATGAGGAACCATGGAATACACTTGAGACATTAGAGGCCCAATATTCCTTGATAAAAGTGAAACCCTAGTTGTAGGTCAACTGCTTAGGAGGAGGGCTTGTCTGGTCTAACCTTGAATAACCTTGAGCAATTGAAAACCCTAGGAGAATAAGGAGATATATTGAAGAAAATGGGAGGGAAAATTTTGGGGTACAACACTCAGCAACGCCCAATCTTGCGTCTCTTATTGGAGTTTAAAATTTCGATTTGATCTTCTCCATTAGAGTTTGTAATTTATTTTTGCAACTCCCCTCGGAGTTTGTAGCCTGTGTTTACCGGTTACTAAATTTGCTACTCCCTACAAAGTTTCTTCTTTTCAAGGGCTCATCTCAAGCAATTCCTTGTTTCTTATGTTCTCCGGCAAAGTCATGCATCATCGTATTGCATCCTCAAAGTTTATTGTTTCCATTCTCCTTTGGGAACATTACTCCATAAAAATAATAAGTCAAACATGCATTGAAACATAAGAAATTTATTGTTTCTATTTTCCCCAGAGGATTTGTAAAAATCTTGAATTATATCCTTAGTGAGGTCACTTCATCCTCAATATCCCAGTTTCACCCCATACATATATCCTTTTGATGTTACCATTTAAGTTGTTGAGTGTCTACTCACTTTTTGGAATTGGTCCAGTTTTACTCTGGCACATTTTTCTTGGGTTTTCACTACCCTTGTTGGTTCATTTCAATGTCTATTAATATACCTGCCAAATACCAGTCTTACCCTAATATTCATTTTCAGCCTAGTTTTATCTAGTTGCTCTTAGGTCGAGTTTTATCTCGTTACCTGTGCGTGCAATCCAGTTTTGTCCTGGTACTCATCTTTGGATTAGTTTCATCTAATCTTCTTGAGTCGAGTTTGCTACTCATTCTAAGTCTCATTTTTAGACCAGTGTTGTCTATTATTCTTGAGCTGAGTTTTTACTTGTTATTTGTCTCTTCTATTACTTGGGTTCATTCGGCATCCTCTATTGTCTACCTTCATTTGAGACCAGCAAATGTCTTGTGAAATACGCGCACTTTCTGTCACCTGGCTATAGGACCCTATTGTTGTCATATTGAGTACTTTTCAGAGCCTGGTTTTGTCTAGTTCTTCTTAGGTTGAGTCTTGTCTTGTTACCTTGCTTGCACACCAGTTTCTACCTGGCGCATTCTTTATAGTACTCCAGGAGGCCGAATTTTATCTTGATAACCTTTACTCGATCCCACCAGCGTTCAGTTAGCGTGCTAATGGTATAAGTTCAGTTTCATTTGTCCTTTGTTGATTAAGTCTAGTTTATTTATGGTATACCCGTTTAGATCTGAGATCTATTCGTATTTTTAGAGTCTAGTTTTATCTAGTCTTTATGGGTTGAGTTTTATCTCATTATTTCAATTTGTGTTCCAGTTTTATCCTAGCGTGTTCTTCTAGAGTCTATTCGTATCTAGTCTTTTTGGGTTGAGTTTTATCTCACTTATGTGATTTGTATTCCAGTTTTGTCCCGACACATTCTTTTAAAGTCTGGTGTTATTTAGACTTCTTAAGTTGGGTTTTGTCTCATTTTTGTGGTCTATGGTCCAGTTTTACCTTGCATATCCTTTTAGAGTCTAGTATCCACTAGTCCTTTTGGTGTAAGTCTAATCTCTAATTGGCTTACCTTTTGAGTCCAATCTCTACTTGGATCATTTTTCAAATCTAACTTTTACTTGGCTTACCTTTTGAGTTCAATCTCTACTTGGCTCATCTCTCAAATCCAATTTCTACATGGTATATCTCTTGAGTCTAGTTTATCTGACACTCTTTGGAAAGATTTAGTATTCACTAGTCTTCCCCTCTTTCACCCAGTTTGTTTGGTATCATCCTTAGAAGAATACAATTACCCCTCGAGAGTGTAAATTTTAGGTTTCTTTTTGTATTTAATCCTCTTCCACCTTAAACGTTCGAAAGTTATCGCTCTTTCTCACTTATCGGGTTTAAGATGATTGAATAGGGGCATCTGTTTCACCCTAAAACTTACCCTCTTGATTTTAGAACTTTAAAGGCTTATGTTTCATCATATGCATTCATACATTGTGATAGGATCAAGGTATTTTGATTCCCCAAAGTCCTCTACAAGCTATTGAAAGTTGATTTTATTGACAATCAAGACAAGAAGGGTCTCATACTCTCAATCTTTGAGTCACTCAAGCTTTAAGGGTTTCTCATGCCCCAAGATATCTCAATTGTTTCTCTAATCCATCAGAATTTTGAAAGTACAAGTGTTGATTCTTGAGTCACTATCCTCCTATGCATCTCTTGAAATTAGGGTTTTGGCCAGATAAAGTGTTTGATACTTGTGTGGGACAAATTTGTGAAGAAATATCCACTCATTGTCATATGAGTCATATTTTTTTCATGAAATTTCTCAACTTGTCCAGAGGAATTAGGGTTTTGAAGCTTGATCATCATCTCTTAACACAGAGGACCAAAACTAGGATTTTTTATTTAATCAGGAAATCTTTGATTTTTTGGGAAATACTTGATTCCATGCTTCTCTATATGTTAATGGGTACCTATGATTGAAAGATTGAGTATCAATTTTAATTGGAAGTGGTTCAATTGATCAATTGGGGGTAAAACAGTCATTTGAGCAAAAGTCAACAAAAGTAAAATGTGACCAAGGGGATTTTTGGTCAACATACAATTCAACATCCATATTTTCATGTTGTATGGTCATGGATGAAATAAAATCAATGGAATTATGGTTAAATTTATGATGGAATGAATACAAGGGCATGAGATGCTATTTTTCTGACCATAATATTTGTCTTGCGCAGGCAGGAGGCCTAAACAGACCATACCTCATGTTTTTCGTGCCAAGTTTTGTACATGATGCAAGCTTATTTTTGAATGGTCATCAACACCAATTTTTAAGTGCATCATCATGGCTTTCCAAAGGCCTCATCTCCTTCAAAACTACACGAGTAGATTTTGATTAGAAGATGAATTGAGTGCATGGCAAGGCAAGCAAGGAAAGCATCTCATATGCATGGGGCAATTTTATGTTGCATGAATCTTACCATACACTTCATGCACGCATTGCACATCATAACCTCATCATTATTTCCTTTCCAAATCAAGCAAAACACATGCATGAGCATGCATGACTCGTGATTTCCATTATTGCCAATATTCCTCTACTTTCTTCCCACCCCATGTGCAAGTCCATGACAGCTCATCATTCTCATGATTATCTCACTGAGTTCAACTCTCTTTTCACTCCTCAAAACGCAACAAATGATCATCTTAGCAAATATAAAACACAAGCTTGCTCTCTTCACTCAAATTTGCCAACAAGTTTCCACAAAAGCCCTCCAACGACTCAAAACTCAAAATGACTATCATGCCCTCAAAATCAAACTTCCTTAACACTCTTTATCATTCTATATAAGAGAACCAAGCTCTAATTCACACACATACTCTGAATTTGCAAGAAATACTCTATATCTCTATCTCTCCCTCACAAGAAGCTCCACCTTCTTCAAAAAACATAATTCATTTTCTTCAAGCTTCTCTCAAATTCTCTGTTCAAAGCTTCAATCTCTATGCATTTTTACTACACTGAAGTTGGAAGAAGAAGAATCATGGGGTTCTTGTTGAAAATCAGAGGCACTTTGTGAATTTATTTTTCACAACTTGAGGTAAGTCTCATTGAACTCAAATTCACGATTTCATCTTGCATTCTTGTTATAGATCATGTGCATTTTGGTTTAGCTGGCCAAATCTTAGATCTAATGTATATCCATATGTGATTGAATGTTCAATTTATGCCTGGAACTTTTGCTTGAGACAGTGCCTTCGTGCTCAGATCCTTACTTGATCTTGCATCATTTGAAAAATCTATGATCAAATTGTCGTTCCTTGCATTCTTGTGAAGAATTTTGATGTTTGGATCATTTGATTTGGTGGAGAAACGAAAGAGAATTTCAGATCTGAAAACTGCATGATAATTTTGTTTGAAGCATGTTGAAACTTTATTTAATTCAATGATTTTCGCTCCACTATTTCTCTATGTTTCGTGCACCATTTTGAAAAATTATTGATTCTATGACGATCTACTCTGTGAGATCTTGATTTTTTGGTTTTTACCTCACTTAATTTGGATGAAAAATGAGTGAGATATTATAGCATGAACATTGCATGTTGAACTGTGTTCAACGAGTTAGGGTTTAATGTTTGGTAGGGACGATGACGTGTCTGTTTTCAATTGAGCATGTACTAAGGCTTTTTGCAACGCTTCTTGCTTAAAACAGGTGTAATAAGATCTTGATCTATTTGAATTTTACTTCATTTTTTAATTGTTTCTTTAATTTTGTTTTAATATTTTCTTTGATTCAAAAATTATCACAAAAATATTCTAAATTCTATTTTTAGTATATTTTCATGCTCTGAATTTTATTGCATATTTATATCATCTTTGCATGATTAAATAATTCACTTAATTTAATTAGGTATTTTAATCACCTTTTAAAATTTTAAATTTTATTTTCCAATTTTCATCACTATAAAAAATCTAAAGAAATTTTCCTGAGTTTGTTATTGGGTCTGTTCCATGAAAAATTATTGTCTTATTTTTATATAAATTTATGACATGTGTAGCGATAAAAAATGTAGCGGGGTAAATCGGAGATCGAGATATTAATTAACTCGTCTCACAAAAAAGCAAGAGTCGCCACCGCGCTTTATTATTTCCAAGGGAAAAGGGAAAAGAGCGAAATAAAACCCTAAAGTATGCAATATAAAATAATACTTTTTAAAAGTAATGAAAATACAAGGCGTTTTGAAAAGAGATCTAGAGTTCGGGGGTTGGTTATACAATGGGAAGGTATTAGCATCCAATGTATCTATAGTATTCTATAGGAACCTTTTGAAATATCTGTTTATTAAAAAAAAGTTTGTTTGATTAAAAATAAATTGTTTGGCCAAAAATGGGTATGGACGAGTTTTTGAAGATACGACGACCTAACGTCGAAGTTTTGACTTAAAAGTGTGAGTTTTAAAAAATTGAATATTTGGGAAAATTATCTTAAGTTTTTTTTAACGAAATAATAAACGAAAGATGAATGAGGGTATTCGCACTATGTGTTTGATGACATGAAGTCGACAAAAATTTAAACGATTCCCTTGGATTAAGACGGACAAAAGATATGCGGATTAACGATCAATTAATTAAAATTACAATTGAACAATTAACTAATGAAATTTAAATCATACTAGCATGCATTTTAACGATTAAATAAATAATCAAAAGTACATGAAGATTAAATTACGAAATCATAGATTTTTAATAATTAAACACATAACAAAAATTAAATCATGAAACATGTATTTTTTGAATAATTAAATAAACAACCACACAAAAAAAAAGAATTAAATAGTATGTTGACAAAAATTAAATAAAAGATGAATTTTAATTAAGTATGTTTTTATGTGTTTTTATAATAATTAATAATTATACAGCAAAGTAAATTAATATATAATCGAGCATGTTAAATAAAAGGGAAATATGGCCAAAAGAATAAAAGACAAGAAAAAAAAGACCCAACAAAGACTTGAACTCAGGTCTTTAGAGTTGTTGGTAACATATTTTGCCAATTGAGCCATGCTGTTATTCATTAATTAGTGTGATTCAAATAAAACATAAAAGAAAAATTGAAATTGAAATTGGACCCAAAACAGGCCCAATGGGCCATCCGGGTCAAGCATGAAAGGAACAAAAATAAGTAACCCTAAAGCTAGTAAAGGCGCCGCTTGCATATGTTGTATGCATTGGAAGGAACAATAGAATTATTATTAAAAATACTTTGTTACGTTGGGAAGAGAAAAAGGAGATGGATTTTATATTATTATTATTATTATTTCCAATGAAAGCACAAAACAGTAAAGGTGAGTTTGTAAAAGAAACAACGTTATCTCTCCTCTCCCAAACGGATCCAAACCTCTTCCTCTCTCATTCTCTCACGCATATACTCTCTTTCTTCCTCTTTCTTCTACATCTTCTTTTTGTTTCTCTTCTTGCTTTATTTTCTTCAAATAATACTTTAAAAAAATAATTAAAAAAAAGGTGGAGATAACCGACAACGGAGGTGGTTTCGGAGGTGGTCGGAGTTGTTTCGGTAGGTTTTTCGATGACCACAAATCTGAGAGTTTTGTTGTACTGATTCCGAATGGTGTTGGGATCGGCAGAGGGTTCTACGTCGAGAACGGTGTAGAAATCAGGAGCGGATAGGATGTTGAGAGAGTTAACTAACTCTGAGATTCCTTGTAACTGTGGAGGTCGTTTGGGGTATTTAAGGGCGGTTTTGGAGTTTTGGGTTTCTGCGAGAGATTTGAGTCGCGCCGGTTCGTGTTATTATAAGTTTGTCGGTATTGGTGCCATTGGAACATGGGTTTTTGATTTGGGGAAAAGGACGTGGATGGATTTTGGATGGCAGATTCTAAGGTTTTTTGGTTAAGTGTTTGGTAACAACAAATGTTTTTTTATTGTGTAACAGCAAGTATTTTGAAAATTTGCAAGAGCATAATGTTTTTTTTTGTTTTTAAGAACAAAATGGTTTTTTTTTGGATTTTAAGATTTTTGTAACAGCAAAAGGATAACAAGCTTTTTTTGGACAGCAACAGCAAAAATGGTTTTTTGGACTTTGCAACAGCAAAATGGTTTTATGGATTTTAAATTTTGGTACAGCAAAATGGATAACAAACTTTTTTTGGACAATAACAGCAAAAATGGTTTTTTGGACTTTGCAACAGCAAAATGGTTTTATGGATTTTAAATTTTTGTAACAGCAAAATGGATAACAAACTTTTTTTGGACAGCAACAGCAAAAATGGTTTTTTGGACTTTGCAACAGCAAAATGGTTTTATGGATTTTAAATTTTTGTAACAGCAAAATGGATAACAAATATTTTTGGACAGCAAAGGTGTTTTGGATAACAAAGGTGTTTTGGACAACAAAGGTGTTTTGGACAGCAAATTCTAAACAAGTCTTTGGGACAACAAATTATGTTGTACCCCAAAATTTGCTCTCTCATTTTATCAACATTTCTCATCACAAGACTCTTTGAACTCAAGATCAAGCTAGGGTTTGCTCTGCTTAAGACATCTCCTTGCACTGATGACCTAAATTAGGGTTTGAGTTTGCACAGGGATTTTTTGACCTACAATGCCCAAAGTGACTTTCATACTTCATGTTGGACCCATAAGTTTGTCCATACCAAGTTTCAAGCATTGAATCAAATTTTTGCTCAGTCAATTGGACAGTTGACCTAGAAATCAACTATATTGGGAAAAGTCAACTGTGGCCAATTTACAGTCAAACCTCATGAATTTCGACCCACATCAATATTATGATCTCATATGAACCATTTGATCAAGTTTGGACCATAACTCCACAAGAAATTTGATCAAATCACCAAAAGGGCAAAATGGTCATTTTTAGGGTTTTGACTGCACAAAGGCAATTTCTGATTTTTTGACCTAGCCAATGGAAAATTTGGCTCAAGCATGGACTCAAGGACTCAATGGCATCATCTTTACCTATTCAACAAGTTCAAAAGACCTCAATTGCATTGGATTGATAGATGAATTTTTCAGTCAACTAATCAAAATTGGACTGTACACTGAAAAGTCAAACTTTGACTTTTTGGTCAAAATCAAGTGCCAAGGGTCATTTTTCACCAAGGTATGTCAAAACATGAAACTTGTTCATCAAGAAACCCATTTTTGCAAATTAGGGTTTAAAGTTGAAAATTTTCATAACTTAGAATTTTCTAAGTTATGAAATTTTCTTAATTTTTCCTAACTTTGCCCAACATTTTCACCATGATGCAATTGGATTCAAACAAAACTTCCAACATGAAAGTTGTATTACTCCACAAAGTCTACAACTTTGATTCACAGATTTTTCTCAAAAGAAGTTTGGATCTCAAGTTATGATTTTTGGAATAAGGGTCCCTAAAACTTTTAACTTAATGAAATTTTGCCCTAGTTTAGGCAGGATTTTGACCTATCTTCTTGGACATTTTTCAAATAGTTCCATTTGGAATCTCAAGTTGCATTTCAAAGATGGATTGTAGAGAATGTTGCAAGCTTTCCAAAATGTCCAAGAACTCTCCAAAAACATTTGTGGTTAGAGAGAATCGAAGGCTTGAAGTTGGCAAAAACTCACTTTTCATCCATGGCATATTCATGTTCATACAAGTTGCAATTTCCAGTCAGCATGATTTTCACTAGATTACAGGCCTCTAAACCACTTCACACTCAATAATTTAATGCAAATCCTTTGGTCTAAGACATTGTTTTGGTCATTAGGAAATTGTACACAAAACTAATCCCTAAGTAGAAAAAGGTACATTTCCATTTTTGCTTAAATGTGCTTTATGTCAAACCATAATCTTTGAGCATTGGTCCAGATCTTTTGCAGCTAATCAAATCCACAAATTAGAGGGGCCAAGAGCAGAGGTTACAAGGTGTTAGATATCCTGTACAGGCCTGTTACATATCACTTCCCACTTTTGCTTCATATACAAGAAATATGCAAAAGACATAAAAACTTGAATATCAGCCAAAACAAGCTTGTGCAAACATTTTGAGCATCTTTCTCACATCCTTCTGAGCCAGAAACACGATTGCTTGAGCCTCTAAACATCCCCTAGCCAGAAATCACCATCCATTGGCAAAATAGGGCAGAACCTGCAACTTGACTTCCATAACTCATTTGGCTCGTGCATTTTGGCCAAAACTTGTTCAAAAACCTTCCATTCCATCCATCCAAGCTATCCCAAACCACAAACACCAACTGTAACTCCATTTACAGGGTTTGCTATTTTCATTTTGAGCTTGTGCAGGTTGAGTTCTATAGATTGATTCAAGTACATTCAAGGCAAGCTAGGTATTAGAAAAGGTCAAGTGAAAGTCCAAGCAAGCTCCCAGACATCTCAAGCCTTGTTGAAAAGCTCTGCATTGCCATACACGAAGTCAGCTGAAACAGGTTTTTGTGAACTTCCTATCTCTCTATTTAGGAACATTTAGCCTTAGGTTTGTGAATAAGAAATATAGTATTCATTGCCATGAAGCTGTATATATGCTCAGTTTTGATTTATATTAAACATGCTAAGAGAATTTCATCCATGAACATACTGAAAAAATTAAGTTAGATTTTAGGGCCATAGAAATTCTCTCTGGTCTTTGAGAGTTAAGACAAGTTGTTTATATGGTTGGATTCGTCTTGAAATGCTCTACAAGTTTGATGTTATGTGTTTTTGCAATAGAGCTCGTATACAGGATCTGGTAGTTGTACAGGGCGCGCGCGTTTTCAAAGTCAGAAGGTTGAAGATGAAGTTGGTTTGGGCTGGGCTTGGTCCTGGTTGCTTTTGACACCTCCCTTTTCCTTTTTGCACCCCCTGGCCCAATTTCTTGTTATTTTATATTTTTGCATTTTTATTTTCATTTCTGATTATATTTTATTATTCCTAAATATAAAAAATACTCAAGAAATATTTTTATAATTTTTTCACTTTTATTTTGCATTTTATTTTTATTTTTCTAACATAAAAAGCAATTTAATTAATTTTGTCTTATTTATTAAAAAACTTGAAAATAATATATAAATTATATTTTTATTTTTATTCTTTATTTGTATTCACACTGAAAATATTATTCTAAATATATTTTATTTTTGCACATATTTTATTTATTTAATATAATATATATATATATATATATATATATATATATATATATATATATATATATATATATATATATATATATATATATATATATATATATATATATATATATATATATATATATATATATATATATATATATATATATATATATATATATATATATATATATATATATATATATATATATATATATATATATATATATATATATATATATATATATATATATATATATATATATATATATATATATATATATATATATATATATATATATATATATATATATATATATATATATATACACTCTTATTTTATTATATATTTAGAATAAAAATATACAAAAATTACACTTTTATTTTTATTATTAAATATACTTAAAAAATAATTTTTTTTTCTAAACATATTTTATTTTTGTATATATTATTATATTTTTATTGTATATAAATAACATAATGTATTTATTTTCTTAAAGAAAATTAGGGTTTTACCCTTAACTAAATAAAATTAATCTTTTTATTTATTTCTTTATTTTCACATTAAATATTTTTTACATACATAAAATAAACAAAAACCTCTTTTTGAATAATTCATACTATTTGGTATATTTATTTATTTTGTTTATTTAAATATTGTCCATTTATTATTTGTGCCATTATTCAATTTGGATGTAATAGTAAACTAGGGTTTCTATTCCTTGTCAAATACACCCCCATTCAAAAATTGTACCCCCATCCCCATAATCATGTTGTAATAGTTTAGACTTTTAATTCTCGCACTTTATGCTTTCAATTATGCCATGATTAGAGATTAGGGTTTGTATGTAAAAAAATCCAAATCAACAAGTAGCTTGACCTAATCAAAGACAAAATGCATGAAAATCAAACACAATGCACACTTGCACCCCTAGGGTTACAATCCACTTGTTTCCTTTAAAAATGGGCCATGTTATGCATGTTGGGTACTTTGGCAAAACAAAAACAAAACAAAAGATCATAGTCCCTCGATGACGCTATCTTGGTTTCCTAAACAAAATGATCAAGTCCCTCAAAAATTTGCCAAAGATACTTAACACAATTGCTATCATGGTCTATACGATGACCCGCGCATGTCCCGTTTAACATCCTAACACAAGGTTGTTCACCAAATGCAATGGTGAAATAACACTGTCAAAAGGGTTAAAAACATAAGAAAGATCTTTGAGTAAAATAGGGTAGACAACTCTTAGTTACTTGATCCAAACTTGCAAAATCATCCTTGCTATTTTCAAACACACTTCACAACACAATTTCAAAACATTTCCCAAAAACAAACTTTCAAACATTTCTTGCAAATATTGAAAATCTTTTCAAAAGACAAAAACATCTTTGTATACATTCAAACAAGAACCATTACAAAGGTTGCCACAATGATGGCCTCTTTTCAAAACATCTTTCAAAACCACACACAAAGCACCATTTCAAACAATTGAAAAGCAAAAGCAAGTGATCTAAACAAGTAACTAAGAGCCCATGGATAACCATGGATGAAAAGGGTGCTTGCACCTTCCCTTTTCATAATCTACTCCCCGAACCCAAGAAAACATCTCAAAGGTCTTTCCTGTGCTTTTTGACCTTTCCTTAGGATAAAATAAAAAGTCGATGGTGACTCTTGCTAAACCGAAACATTTGCGAACACAAACGCAAAACCTCAAGTCAGTTCTCCCACCGTATCACAGAACTGGCGACTCTGCTAGGGAATAAAACTAAAAGTGGAGTAACCTTAGGGTTTAGATCACCTTGGCATGCTTATCTTGTTTGCTTTGATTGTTTTACATTTGGTTCTCTTGTTTGGGTTTGAATCCTCCACCCGGATTTTTTGGGAAACATTCATAGGTAAATAGCAATACGTTGTGGAAATTGTGCGGGGTATACCGACATGGTTGAAGCAATAGCTATATTAGTGCAACATATTTGTGGGTACTAGTAGCCTTTGAGTCAATCAAAGAGAATACGGGGCCGCTGAGTGATGTCATGAAGCACTAATGAACTCTTAGAACCTTACTTGACCACCTTGACCTTTTTTAGGGTAGTGAGATGACCGACTTTCGTGCAGTACGAAGTTGGTAGATACTCGATACTACACTCATTGATGGTTGTTTTCTTGGAATATTTTGGTCGCTAGTTAAGTGGCTAAACTGAAACAATGAACACAGAAAATAATCCAGTGATATTGAGGTCCTTAGAACCCGGTTACTATTTATAGGATAGGTTGAGCCAACTAGCTTCAAGAGGGTACTTACCTATGAAACCTCATGCAAGCCTGAAAGTAGGGTCTTGTGTGACTTGCTTGCGCATATACTTGTGCATACATCATGAACATCATAAAGCATCATATGCATCCACTAACCATTTCAAGGGTTTGGATCTTCATCTTTGTTCTTGTTTTGTAGGTCATGGAATCTCTTCGCAGGAAAACAATTCAAGTCAATCTTGTGAGAATCCCTCCTCAACTCAAGGAGCTTACTTCTAAGATTCCAAAGAATTCTCCCTTCAGTGAAAGACATGGTAGACTTCTCAACTTGGTCAACTCCAACATTGAAGAAGACATGGTGAAAGTCCTCTTCCAGTTCTTTGACCCCATATACCATTGTTTCACATTCCCTGATTACCAACTAGTACCTACTTTGGAGGAATTTTCTCAACTCCTGAGGATTCCTATTCTCCATCAACTACCCTACAACGGTATAGAAAAAGAACCAAAGCCTGAAGATGTTGCTCAAGCATTACACTTGCAACCATCTGATATCAAAGGACATTGGGAAATCAGAAGTGGTGTCAAGGGTTTCTTGGCAAAGTTTCTGTTTGAGAAGGCACAAGACTGCTGGAATTCTCTAGATCTACAAGCTGTTGAGGAGATTATAGAACTTCTCATCTATGGGTTGGTCTTGTTCCCAAACCCTGATCAGCTTATAGATGTGAATGCTGTCAAGATTTTCATATCTCGGAATCCTGTGCCTACATTGCTTGGGGACATCCTACACTCATTTCACACACGAACAATGAGGAAAAGAGGTGTTCTCATGTGTTGTACTCCTCTTCTAGCAAGGTGGTTTATTTCTCACCTCCCCCAAACAGTTTTGAAGAATGAGCAGGGTTTAAGGTGGTCACAACGGTTGATGACCCTCACACACTCTGATGTTCATTGGTGTTCTCGGTCCAGAGAAAATGTCATCATCATTGATCGTTGTGGAGAATTCCCTAATGTCCCACTACTTGGCATTAGGGGAGGCATTACCTACAACCCATGTTTAGCTCTGAGGCAATTTGGGTATACCCGAAGGGATGGCCCTCATGACATGCTGATTCCTGACTTGGTTTTTGACTTCGACAACGACGCTCAAGGACTTCGACAAAGGTTTATCCGAGCTTGGAGGATGCCCAACAAAGTGGATAGTAAGACACTGGGGCACAAGAATTCCACCCCCCTTGAGCCTTATCTCAAGTGGGTACGAACCCGCGCCCAGAATCTTATGATGTCATACCCTCACATTCTCCCCATGATTAAAGAGCCTGTTATGGAAGGAGAGGTTCCATACACCCTCCTGCATCCAGACATGCCAACATCATTGGAAGAATTGCAAAGGAGTTGGATACAACTCAAGGAAGAACGAAATACTTTTGAAGCCAGCTTCTATGCCAGTGAGAATAAGGTTTTGGAACTTATCCGCCGACTTCACGAAGAGGAGACTCTTAACACTTACATCACGCCAAAGAGGATGCACAACGTCTTTTTACATTAAGAAGCTTTGTAATATTTTGCCCGTAGGGCATTTATGTACTAACAAATTTCTTCTTATTAATATGACGTGTGTTCTTTTTGTTTGCAACAAATTTGAATTTCTAAATCCTTGAATGCATTACATGAATAACATATCATTCATCATATGCATAAACAGGTATTCACACCAGGTTTCCTTATCTTTCTGTTGTTTATTTCAGCAAGATGGATATAGAGCAGATGGTTAAAGATTTGCAAGCACAGAATTCACAATTCCAACAACTCCTCGTGACCTTAGAAAAGGGTCAAGAGGATCTTAAAGCACTGTTAGAGAAAGAGAAGGAACCAGAAAAGAAGAAAAAAAAAAGAATTGGTGTGGCCACTATGGGAAGAAGATTTGAGCATCAGGCTAGGAGAGTTCTAGAATTCCCCTCGACGTCTGACGAAGGGGTTCGTAAAGGAAAGAGAGTTGCAATGCCCTCCGAATCTGAAGCTGAAGAAGAAGAAGAGGAAGAGGATGAAGATTACTCCGAACAGAAGTACCCTCCGACGGATGATAAGTATAATAATCTTGAGGACCGATTGGCAGCCATGGAAGTGCAAAGGGTACCTGGGCTGGATTTCGAAGAACTAGGGTTGGTTCCTGGGATCGTCATTCCTCCCAAGTTCAAAGTGCCTACATTTGCTAAATACGACGGGTTGTCCTGTCCAAAGATGCATCTGAGATCCTACGTCAGAAAGATCCAACCTCACTCTTCTGATAAGGATCTGTGGGTCCACTTCTTTCAAGATAGTTTGTCGGGTGCGCAATTGGACTAGTTCTATCAACTTGAGAGATCTGATGTTCATAACTGGGAAGATTTTCCTGCTGCTTTCTACCGACAATACCAATACAATACAGATTTAGCGCCTACTCGTACTCAACTATAGAGTATGGGTATGGCCTCTAATGAGGGATTTAAGGAGTATGCCCAGAAGTGGCGGGATCTGGCTGGTAGGGTGCAGCCACTGTTATCGGATAGAGAGTTGGTTGACATGTTTTTAGGGACTCTGTCAGGTCCATTCTTCAATCACTTGATTGGGAGCTCATCTGCAGGGTTCACTGAATTAATACTGACAGGTGAAAGGGTCGAAGCTGGCATTAAGAGTGGTAAAATTCAGATGGATGCAACTGCTTCCACTGCTGTCAAGAAGACCTTCCCAGCCAAGAAAGTAGCCTCTGATGTTTATTCCCAGAGAAATCAGGGAAGAACGGAGCGCCGACCAACGGTGGGGGCTGTGATGATCCAGAACTCCTCAACCGATCAACCTCGAAGCAGTCAACCAAGGGCTAACCGGCAAAGGGTAGAAAGGCCACAACGGCAGTTCACCCAGATTAATATGACACCGGCTCAGGTCCTCCCTCATCTGTTAAAGTTAAACCTTACCAACTTGAAAGAAGCGCCGAAAAACCGAAATACCTCTTCTCCCTATTATCATTCAAATATACCATTCGGACAGTGTAGGGCATGACACCAACAATTGTTGGGCCCTTAAGAACAAGATCCAAGATTTGATAGATGCCAAGGAGGTAGAGTTTGATGCTCCCCAAAAACCTAATGTGATATCCGCTACTATGCCAAAACATGGTCATAATGTCCATGCAATTATGGAAGATCTTCATGTTACCGCTGTTGACGAATTAATGACTCCATTGCCAATTATTAAAGTGAATATGTTGAAAGTCGGGATATTCCCAGGCTATGAAAAATATTGTTACTTCTGTTCAACCCTGCAATCCGACTATCCACTGTTAAAATCAGGTATCCAACGCCTGATGGATACTCAAGAGATCCTCTTTCAGAAAACTCATGTTGCTACTATCACTCATGTTACTCATGTTACCTTTGTTACTCCAATCAATGACATTGCTATAATCACCATTTCCGACAATCTTTCCAAGACCTGCAAAAGGCCTGTTAAGATTACGCCTGATCCTAAATTTGTACCGTTGAAGATTACCATGTCGGGGCCTATCCCATATAAGTCCAACAAGACGATACCATGGAATTATGGAGGAGAGATCTTCTACCATGGTGTCAAGCAGATCGAATCATCCGAAGAGAATTCCGATGAAGAAGCTCCTAATATAGGGAATATTGCGGGGACGAGTAAGATAACTCATAGCGGAAGGATCTTCTCTCTGGAGATTGCTCCTCCAAGGGTAGTCTTCAGACCCTCAAGTGCTCTTGTGCCTATCAAGATATCTGTGTGAAGTCCAGTGATCGAAGAGATTATTACTCCCGAAGTTGTACCCTCTGTTGTTACTGCTGATAAGGGTAAGGGAACCGAAGAAGCGCCCGTCAGGACAAGGGATCAGACTTTGGTTATCCCCGAGACCACCCAAAAGGAGATGGAGGAAATTTTAAAGATAATTAAGAAGAGCGACTATGATGTCGTAGAGCAGCTGGGGCAAACCCCTTCAAAAATCTCTATGCTGGCTCTATTACTCTGCTCTGAGGCTCATGCCAAAGCCTTGATCAAATTTTTAAAGACGGCACACGTACCTCAAGAAACTTCTGCAGATCAGTTTCAAGAGTGTGTGGCTAGCCTTACAGCCGACAATGGTCTTGGCTTCTTTGATGCTGATTTGACCCCTAAGGGAAGAAAGCATAAGGATGCACTGCATGTCTCGGTAGAGTGCAGAGGGACCACACTTGCTCATGTCCTGGTTGATACTGGTTCATCTTTAAATGTTCTACCAAAGAAAGCATTGGACAGATTGGACTGTGAAGGTTTGACCCTAAAGCCCAGTAATATCATTGTTAGAGCCTTCGACGGTTCTAAGAGGATAGTTCACGGAGAAGTGGACATCCCAATTAAGGTGGGAATGGAAATTTTCAACTCTACATTTTATGTGATGGACATCTGTCCTTCGTATTCATGCTTGTTGGGAAGGCCATGGATCCATAACGCTGGGGCAGTCACTTCTTCTCTACACCAGATGCTCAAATACCCAGTCCAGGGTAAGATCATAACGGTTCATGGTGAGGAGGAGTATATGATAAGTCACCTTAACTCTTTCCGCTATGTGGAGTTAGATGGCGAATTCGTAGAAACACCTTTCCAACACTTTGAAGAGGTTTCTCCTGAGGTCGCAGTAGCAAAGACAATGACTGATGTGCCTATCATTACCAAGCATGTGTCCCGGATGTCATCCCTTAAAGATGCGGAGGCTGTAATCAAGGAAGAAGGAAGTACAGTGTGGGGTTAACTGCCAGATTTTCCTCACAAGACAGACAAGTTCAGATTGGGTTTCACTACTGCTATCCAGAAAGTTGTGCGTCGCTCTCGGGCTGGAGGACCACCCTTAAAGATTACTCACCATGAAGTTCATGCTTTAGAAGATGATGATGAAGAAGGAAACTTTGAAGATTGGATCTTTCCAACCATTGAAGGAGGACTAAACAACTGGGAGGCGAAAGACTTCGTTCCCATTACATTTGTCAATCAGTAATTTATCTTTTGAAACATTTATGTCGGTCTGTGTTGTACCCCAAAATTTGCCCTCCCTTTTTCACAAGAAATCACAACTTCGGGGTTTTCCCTGATTTTTTTCAGATTTGGCTCAAGAATCAGTCAAACAGATTTTTTCTTATCAGTCTATCCAGAATTAGGGTTTCTATTGATTTTGTTTAGTTTGGCTCAGGAATTGATCAAGTAGACTTTTCTTTGACGGAAAATCTGGAATTAGGGTTTTTCACTCGTATTTCTCAGAAGAATTTGAATCCACAGTATTTCAATTGACTGTTACATTCTTTTTACGCTTGTTCAAGATTGCTGTTTGTTTCTCAAAACCTAAACATCTGGGATAGGAGCTGAGGCTTTTGATTGAAAGTTTGAAGCATTGGTTTGATCAGTGAAGTGAAAGGTGTATGGATGTTTGTTTGTTTAACTGTACAAAGCATATGATTAATTGGAATGTCGGGCGTATTGTGGTTAATACAAGGTTGCGAGACTGCAAATTTTGTTGATTATTTATTTTATCTGAGTTAAAATTATTGGGATGCATTTCCAGTTATTTTAATTCAAGAGATTTAAATAATTAAATAGACAGTGCAGAAGAAATAAGGAAATATCTGACAAAGACTTTTTATTTATTTTAAATGTTGTTACAAATGTTATTCGAACACTATAAATTTATTTACAGTGTTTACAATAATATTTATTACAATAAATGAAAAGAAAAGAAATCTAAAGTCTAAGTTCTCTTGAAGTCTTCTATCTTCTACTGCTTCTTCCATTATCCAACTGGTATTTACCTACAAAGACAGAAAAAGAAATCAGTGCAGTTAAATTGAAAAATAGTTTTAAGCAGATAAATAAAAGATCATCATTAAAGCTTGTTGGCCGGAATCAGATTGTTTTTGGTTTCATCATGTTTTACTCGTCCTCTTTGAAAATCACAAGAAGATTTCTCTTCTTGGTTCACAAGAAGGAAAGTAAAATAATTTGCAAAGCATACAATCAATTAAATGCAAAGATACAAGGCACAAGGCTGCACACAAAGAAGGCACAAGGCTGCACAATGTCAAACTGAACAATAAATTGCATTAGTCAACCAAAAGCAAACCAAGTTGCATAAAAGCAAACTAAGTACACAAAGTTGTCCAAACCAAGTAGACAAAACTGTCAACCAAGTACACAAGCTGTCAAAAAACTGTCAATGCAGAAAATATGGAAAATGCAGAGATAAACCAAGATACAAGCAAACAAGCTTGTCAAAAGCTTTTCATCATTTTCTGGCCAACAATCTTTTCAGAAAAAGTACATTAACCAATTAAAGATGCTTTTATGGAGAGAGAAAGAGAGAGTGAAGTAGGTTTTGCAGTTTGGCAGGCTATACAGAGCAGGGAGAAAACAAATAAATATAACAGTCTAACATTTCAAAGAGGAGAGGGGATAGAACCAAAAAAGGCAGGAGCCATAAACTGCAACTGAGAGCCAAAAAACTGCAACAAAAAGCTCCAACCCACAAAACTGCAAGTTATCAAAACCTGCCTCAAAACCATACAAACTTGCACAACAAGAACCACCAACTGCAAGTTTATCATAACCTGCAAAACTGCTTGTAACAGAAGCACAACAAGGCACAAAAAACCTTCAAACTGCTCAAAAGGCCCAAACCTGCAAAACTGCATCAAAACTATCAAACAGAGCCTGCCTCACAAAATAGCAGAACCTGCCTTCAACAAGCAAAATCCTGTAAACCTGCTTGTAAACACAAGCACCAAAAATCACACAAGCCAGTTCAACTGCATCTCAAGCTTGCCTCCCAAAACTCAGTAGCCTGCCTTACCAAACAAGCCTTCAAACTTGTTCAAACACAAACCTTCAAGCAATACTGTCTTACCAAACAAGCCTATTCAAACCTGACAAAACAAAAAGCTTGTCTTCTCCACATGACAAACTTCCCCAACCTGTAAAACAACAAACTCGCCTGAACATCAAGCAAGCCAAACCATTCAAACCTGCACTACCAGTCTGTGAAACTACTCAAAGCCTGCATTACAAGTATTCAGGCCCAACTACAAAATCAAACAAACCACAAATCACACAAGCTTGCCTTCAAAGTAAAATGAACAAGAAGTCTCAGAACATGAGTCACATCATCAACAGTCAGTAGTCAATAACCAAAACAAAGAAAAACATATCAAAAGCGAATCTCAGAATACAGTCATCACTGACAGAATATCCAACACCCAAAGAAGAAGAGAAGATTCAGAATCAAAATGGTATAAAGTTTCAGAACATGTATGTTCATCACTAACAAAATCATAAGCCAAATCAACAACAATAGCAACATCTCAAGATATCCAACATTCAAAGAAGAGAAGATTCAGAAGCGAATGATACAATCTCAGAAATAACATTCATCATCAACAATCAAAAAAACACCAAAATAACCTTTTTCAGAATATATCAATCATCATCAAAAGCCAATACTCAGAGAAGAAGAAGAGAAAATCAGGAACAAAGCAAGTGTTTTCAGAGTAACCTCATCACAGAATGATTCAAAAAGAAGCTAAAGATATAAAGTACCAGATAAGCGTCATCACGCTCCTCCCTCCTCCGGCCACCTGAGAGCACCGCCATTTCGACCCTCTGTCCATTCCCCAAAGACGAAGCCACCAAGGTATCAATTTCCCTCTTTCTTTTTCTACATCACCATATCATAAACATCAAAGGTTAAAACTCTGTGAAACGATAACATGCAAGAGTAAAATCTAAACCCTAAAACGCGTCAAGAACAAAAAAACAATACCTTTTTAAATCGCCACCTTGTACAATCACGGGGGGGGGGGGGGGGGGGGGGGGGGGGGGGAGGGGGGGGGGAGGGCGGAGGTAGTACTCTGGCGACTGGAAGCTTGGAGAGAGGCATCATTGCTCCGTTTGAGAACGAGGAAGAGAGAGCGAAGAAGAAAGAAGAGCGTCGTTGTGCAAACTGCAAACCCTAAACTGATCAACCTTAACAATTTGTTCAAACCCTTTCAGTTGGGCCCTCGCCCAACAAAATCCATAAAGCCCAAACATTTATGGCGCCTACACCCCCTTCTTTGTTTTAATTTGTTGTTTTCTTTACCCTTTTTCATTTGGGTCATTTAAAAAGATATTCCCAAAAAGCCCACTTATTTTCTTCTTTTAAATATTTGAAAACCAATATTTTTTTTATTATTATCACCTTATTTTCATTTTTTCTATAACCTAATTCTTTTTCTTTTCTTTTGTTAAATAAAGATAAGATATTAAATTTTTGTATAAAATGTTCTTAATAGTTTCTTAAAACAATTATTACACTTAAAGTACATATACAATAACTTTTAACTTAAAGTAATTTTTCTTTAAAACTCTTGTTCATAATAAAAAATATACAAAAAGAAAAGAATATTTAGTTTAAATATTTTTGGTTTTCTTTAAACCTAGTTATTAATTGATAAAATACAAAAAAAAGAAATGTCTTTGAACATTAAGTTAAATAATTCTTTCTTTTTTTTCTTTTAAATCCTTTTGTTTATATATTAACTAACAAAAACACAAAAATAATAAATACTTAAGTCTTTAATTAGGTTAATTTTTGTTTGAACATTTGTAAATAACCATATACATCTCATATTTCTTTGATTTTCATTATCTTATACCTTGTTATACTTTTACATTGAGAATGCGACGATTCGATTCGGTTGTAATATATACTTGGACATTATTATTCTGATGAGACTCATCCCCATTTGTAAACATTTGTACCCCCATCCCCAGATACTTATTTGTAATAACTTAGACTTTAAATTCCCGCAATTTATCGCTTTCCATATACTGTATAGTAATTAGGGTTTGTATGTGAAGATTCAAAATCAACCACTAGATGACCTAATACAAGATAAATACATGAAAATCAATACACAATTCACACTTGCACCTCTAGGGTAACCTCGCTTGTTGCCTCGGAAAATACAATCATGTCCCTCGAGTATGTGACACTCTAGCAAATGTCCCTTCGATAAACAAAGATCGTAGTCCCTCGATGACCCTCGATGGTGCCTTCGATAAAACGATCTCGTCCCTTACAAATTGCTAGAGCGTCTCACAAGTTGCCTTCAATGATTGTATACGATGACCCGCGCCTGTCCCGTTAAACATCCTAACGCAAGTTTGTTCATCAAACACAATGGTGAAACAACACTGTTAAAAGGGTTAAAGACATAAGAAAGATCTTTGAGTAAAATAGGGTAGACAACTCTTAGTTACTTGATCAAAAATCTTGCAAAACATCCTTGCCATTTTTCAAAACACACTCCACAACACAACTTCAAAAACAACTTTCAAAACATTGAATTATCTTTTCAAAAAGACACACACCTTTGTATATATTCAAACAAGAATCATTACAAAGGTTGCCTAGACAAGGTATCTTTTTCAAAACATTTTCAAAACCACACACACCAAACACCATTTCAAACAATTGAAAAGCAAAGGCAAGTGATCTAAAACAAGTAACTAAGAGCCCATGGATAACCATGGATGAAAATGGTGCTAGCACCTTCCCTTTTCATAATCTACCCCCCGAACCCAAGAAAACATCTCTAGGGTCTTTCTTGTGCTTTTTGGCCTTTCCTTAGGATAAAATAAAATGTCGGTGGCGACTCTTGCTAAACCGAACAAGTGCGAAAACAAACGCAAAATCCCAAGTCAGCTCTCCCACCGTATCATAGAACTGACGACTCTGCTGGCGATATTTTTAAAAGTGGGGTTACCTTAGGGTTTTAGATCACCTTTACATGCTTTCCTTGATTTCTTTGATTGCTTTAATTTTTGGGTTCCTTGTTTGGGTTTGTTTTAAATCCTACACCCGGATTTAGGGACACCTTTTAGGTAAGTGGCAATAAACTGTGAGGGAACTGTGTGGGGTATACCGACATGGTTGAAGCAGTAGCTACGTTACTGTGACATATTTGTGGGTACCGGTAGCCTTTGAATTAATCAAAGAGAATACGGGGCCGCTGAGTGATGTCATGAAGCACTAACGAACTCTTAGAACCTTACTTGACCATCTTGGCCTTTTAGGGGTAGTGAGATGACCGACTTTGGTACAGTCCAAAGTTAGTAGATAATCGATACTACACTCATTGAGGATTGTTTTCTTGGAATATTTTGGTCGCCAGTTAAGTGGCTAAACCAAAACAATGAACACAGAAAATAATCCAGTGATATTGAGCTCCTTAGAACCCGGTTTCTATTTTAGAACAGGTTTGAGCCAACTAATTTCAAGAGAGTACTTACCTACAAACCCCATGCAAGCCTAAACCTAAGGACTTGTCTGCTTTGTGTGAATATGATTACCTGTATATGCACTTGCTTACTTTTGCATACACGTACATAACATCATAACATCATACCATAGCATTTTCAATAACCATTTCAAGCATCTCAAGGGTATTTTGATGCAGGGTCACATTGAACAAGACGTCTACCAAGGGGCAAGAGGGTTCATTTTCCTCTAAACAAACACCGTCAAAGATCAAGTGCAACAACTTAAATCAGGGGCTATGACCCACTTGACATGGTGAGCTTGATTCTCGTGGAAAGACATCCACCGATACCAAGTTCTCCCATCAAAGATGTTGATCAAAGTTCAACCTCTAACATTTTCTTGTGTTTACCCCGAGAGATCCTTGAAAACATGCATCCAAATATCATGCATTGTATCATAACAGGTTTTCCTTTTCAGGTTTCCTTATTCTCCTACTGTTTATTTCAGCAGAGATGGCTCTAGAGAGGATTGTCAAAGATATCCAGGATCAAAATGCTCAACTTCAAGAAATGTTCTTGAACCTATCCCAGGGGCAAGAAGAAGTGAAAGCTCTCCTCACAAGGGGCATGGTCCTAGGGAATTCAGGAAGTGTCAGGAATGATCAGTTGGAAGAGCTGCAGATTGAGCTGGCAACAATGAAGATCCAGATGATGGGACAACTGGTGGGCCAGATAGCTCTCATCCAAGACTTGGCTCAAAGACAAGAAGAGATCATGGTTCTCGTTAACAAACTGCTTTGAGACAACCAAGTGGGGCAAACATCTAGGGTTGAAGGTCAAGTCGTCATCCAACCTCCTTTGAGACAAGAAGACAAGGGAAAGGCTCCCCAACTTGCTTCAGGGTCCCAAGCCCAGCAACAACCTCGTCAGCGTCAACAGGGTAATCGACGTAAGAAATATACGTCTGGAAGACATTTCTCTGAGACTGACATACCATCATATCTAATACTGAAACGCTTGTTGGAGGTCAATCTGCTTGCTTTAAGGGATCCTATTCGGAAGCCCAATACCTCTACTCCTAGCTATCACCCCAACGCATTTTGTGTATACCACTCCCATAGCCCTGGACATGACACCGATGACTGCTGGGCTTTGAAAAACAAGATCCAAGACTTGATTGACGAAGGAGTGCTGGAATTCATGCCGTATGGCGAGATGAAAATCTTCCGCTAAGGGTTCTCCACTTGAAATGATGAAGTTCGAACCAAGAGACTTTTGTTCCATTTGAATTTTCAAGTTGTAATTTATTTTGTTGTTCAAACAATTATCTGTTGATGTCAAACTCTGTTTCGTTAATGCATTGCATATGTTTGTCTTGAATTCATCCATTCGTTTTCACTATTATTAAACTATGCTTTCTTACTTTCTTTATGATATTTAACTCTTGATAAAAATCTACAAGCCTTTAGAGGGAGGATGACGAAACAATACCGTAATCTCATACAGTATGCTTTTGAACAGACCTTGCTGACGATGTACAGGCGTTTCTTTCAAACCCTAAACACTGGAGTTATAAGGAAGATAACCCCTAGTCAACCCCTTCGAGCCAAAGAAGTGGAAGTTTTCTGTTTTAAACACAAATTGAAACCTTTGATTTAAACCTGGGGCAGGGTAGTCTCTCAGTTAATTCAAAAGAATGCGCATTGAAGTCGCAAACTCTCAGTTCGTAATACAACGAATAATATCAAAAACATTCCTTTGAAACCAAAAGACAGTGATGGTTCCTTATCTCATAGGCAGTCAATCTCTCAAAAGAGAAAAGCCCACTGAGCCAAAACCTACGAAGGAGGCTTAAGAAAGTTGGGGCATCCCGCTGACTGTAATCTCGAAAACAGGAACAATCAGGCAAAAATTAGGGATAACGAATCAAAAGAAAAAGGTCATTATAAATCCTCAACAACATGAAAAATGTTGCAAAAATGATGACTGCCTACCATAAAATTCAACTTGTGTGGACCATCACCAAAATGTCGTTCCAAACTCGAATAGAGTTCGACGCACAATTAACTGAGTTTAGGATTGAAGAACATCACGAAGAGCGGGTGGGTACCAATATACTTTGAGCCTTTATCCTTTGTTTCTTAAACCGTGAACCAAGCCATGTTACAACCCTTCGAAAGTCCTAATTGAAGCATGGGTTAGTTTGAAAGCATACTGTTACAAAAGGTATCCTGACTCCTGTAAGGCTTTGCCCTAAATCTTGTGTTGAATTTGTCTTATAAAAAGTTTTCTGCTAAAAAACGCATTTTTCAAAACTTCGAGACAAGCATAAACTTTGCATTATTTGAATATCATTATTTGTACATGTTTATTTGTTTGACAGCGAAGAAATTCACAACAGTGAATGTTCGGAGGAACGAAAACTCTCTCGGTGAAAAAAATCACTTCAAGTGGGATGACACTTCCGTTACAAAAATCTCCTATCAACAAAAGGGGAGTTGATATAGTATTGTCCAGTGAACCTGGGGCATTCCAGTCAAGATTTCAACAAAATCTTTTAAAGTTAAACTGGGGCAGCCCAGTCAAGATTTCAACAAATCTTTCAAAGTCCATTAAACCTGGGGCAGTCCAGTCAAGATTTTAAGAAATCTCTCAACTACAGACTAACCTGGGGCAAGTCTCCCTCACCATCACTTGGGGCATTTAAAACGTTAATCCCATCAAAGGGTTACGAACAGTCTAAGTTTCCTGACAGTGCCACAAGCATTCGATACTAGGGGCAGTGACGAATCTCTCTGAAATCTTTCTGAAAAGAAGTTCAAACGTCCTCGAGAAGTTTATCACCTCTCTAGCAGACCATCAGTCATGGGTTTATTTCCACAACACTTGTCAAGGATTTATTCTCCAAAACAAATTACATTCCAAGTTGCACGGTCGTTCAAAATTTCCTTCATCACCTACTGGAAGTTACGGTCGTCATCAAAAATTCCTTCATCACCTGTTGGAATTCACGGTCGTTAAAAATTTACTTCATCACCTGCTGGAAATTACGATCGTCATCAAAATTTCCTTCATCACCTGTTGGAAGTTACAGCTACCAACAGAATAACGGACAACTGAAGCTCCTAAAAATCTGTTTCTCTCAAGAATGAAGACTCTCATCCTTGAAACATCTGAAAATTGGTATACTCCCAACCTCCTGACCCTTAACAGAATGAAGACTCTCATCTTTGAAACCTCAGAAGATTGGTATACTCCCAATTTCCTGACCCTTAACAGAATGAAGATTCTCATCCTTGAAACCTCATAAGATTGGTATACTCCCAATTTCTTGACCCTTAACAGAATGAAGATTCTCATCCTTGAAACCTCAAAAGATTGGTATACTCCCAATTTCCTGACCCTTAACAGAATGAAGATTCTCATCCTTAAAACCTCAAGAGATTGGCATACACCCAATCTTTTGACCCAAGACCTGAATGAAGATTCTCATTATGGCTTCCCCAAGAGATTGGTATACTCCCAACCTCCTGATATTCCCGACAGATTGAAGATTCTCATTTCTCAAAGTGGAATAACATCTGAATTTCTGGTATTCCTGACAGAGTGAAGATTCTCAAAGTGGCATACAACCTAAACCTGAACTTCTTCCAGACAGGAATAAGCTTTTTCCAGAATCCTGAGTTTTACTCTCCAACAGGATAGCTATTTTTCAACAGTATGGCTATTCCCCACAAGGTTCTAATTCCCCAAGCAGAGCGAAGACTCTCATTCTCAGTACCTCACAAAGTATTCAGATATTCCCCAGTGAAGATCTCCTCAAAACAGGAATCCCTAGTAGATTGGCATACAACCCAAACTCTTGATTCCCCAACAGTGGTCCCAGGACTTCTCATTTTCAACGATCAAAGGATTTTTAATCCCCTACAGCAGTCAAGGATTTACTTTCCCCGGCAGCAGTCAAAGATTTCATCATCCAGGATTTATCTTCCTCAGCAAGACAACTACTCAGCTTACATGCACATTCATTACAATCATATATCATAAACATTGATGAAACACAATTCATTACATCATACATATCATGCAACATAACTTTGTGTTTTAGCTAACATTTTACCCTTTTCAGGATAAGATTAAAAGGCTATCATTAAATAATTAGCCAGATACAGTACAGATACACCCCAGACACGGCGGTCATTCTAATACTCATTCAGACTTCAGTAACCCGATACAGACTAGATACGCTCCAGACGCGACGGCCATTCTATCTCTCATTCAGATTCAACTATCAACCACAAGTTCAGATACGCTCCAGACACGGATGCCATTCTGTCCCTTACACCAGCAGCTTGATTCTCCCTAGTGCAATCGCCGAGGAAGTCATTTTGTCACTCATACAGATCTCAACTCCAGTTACAGTCTCAGATACACTCCAGACACGGAAGTCATTCTGCTACTCATACAGATCTCAAATTCAGATATAATACAGATACACTCAAGACACGGCAGTCATTCTGATATTCATTCAAAATTCCAATACAGTTACTGTGATCGGTGGATCTGGAACTGACTGTTTAACGCTGGTTCGCGAAATGTTGCGGAAGCAAGAGTCGCCACCGTCTTTTATTTTCTCCAAATGGAAAGGACAAAAGCACAGAAAAATTCCTTATAGAGATTGCTCTCGGTTCGGGAGGTAGATTATAGAAAGGGAAGGTGTTAGCACCCTTTCTATCCATGGTTATCCATGGGCTCTTAGATACTTGCTCATTGTGTTTTCAAAATGGTTTGTTTGCTTTTCAACTGTGGGTTTTAAAATGTTTCTTTGAAAATTCCAATTCGACTCTTGTATCGGTCCTCAAGAGTGTTTGAAAAATTGCTTTCGAAAGCTTTTGAAAAGGTGTCGGTGTGAAAAGTATTTTTTGATTTGTTTTGAAATTAGAGCAAGTATTAAGAGTCGTCTACCTACCCTAAGGAATTCGCCTGTGTAAATGTCCTTTAAAGCGGTGCCATCCCACCATTGAGAGGTAGGTAGCACCACCGTTGGAGGTGTTCGGGTCAATTTGAAGGTTCGGGACATGGTGATCACCGGAGCAATAGGAAGACACCTTAGAAGCTACCCTCATGCCAGGTTCCCGGATCATGAGGACTTACTAAAACATCCTCTACTCGACGATCACCTTTCGAGGGGCAAGGCAACAGTGAAGCGTACCCTAGGGGTGGTGTGTGATTTGTGTGTCGTTTTCAGATATTTTGTCTTGTTCATGTCATGGGTGATCTACGCGTTGCTTTTATTTTGACATTCATTCTTGCATGCAGTTTAATTAACAGTTAAAAATTTGCGGTAAATATAAAGGTTCCTACGCTATTACAAAGGCGCGGGTCCACATCGCCAAATTTAATCCAGGACCCAATTTGACATAAAATAAAGTAAAGTGCGAGAAATATAAATATCGAATTTACATGGCTTTGGGAGAATTACATAAAAGGAGGAAATAAAATAAACGCGCGAATTGGAATTGCGATCGAATGCGAGGGCGTTGGACCCTTTTTAATGAAATTAAATTATGATTAGCAAATTAATTAAACTAAAGTAAAAAGAAAAGATTTTTGAGTTTTTTGTATTTATGGAATTTTAATAAGAAAAATTAAACTGGAATTAAAACCTAGTTCTAGCTATTTTTAATTTATTAAAAAAAACATTAATATTTAATCTAAAATTAACCTAATTAATTAATACAATCTTATTTACAAAAATAATTAATTAATTACTAATAATGAGAAAAGAAAAGGATAAAAGTAATAAAACCCTAATTCTACAATTTTTATTTATTAAGAAAAAATATTAAAATTGAACCTAAAATTAAACCTAATTAATTAATGCAATTTTATTTACAAAGATATTAAAATAAAATATATTTTTTTGTTTTGTTTTTTATCTTTTCTGGTTTTTTATATTATTTTTATATTTTATGAAAATAAATTAATTTAAAGAAGTAAGTTAAAACTAATTAAAACAAATAAAATAGAAAAATATGAAAAAAGAATGAAAAAAAACAAACCAATGGGGGGTTCTGTCCCTAAACTGGAGGTTAAATCTGTAGCAATCAGGCCCAATAGACCCTTGGCCTTGTTGACTTTTCATGCTAGCGTGTGGCCTCGTTGACTGAGACATACCATAGGATTTGAATCCTGGCCATAGGATGGATGCAGTGGGACGTGTGGCATGGCAGATCATGAGGCTGCATGGTGGTCTTCAGGGAGCAAGCTGCATAGAATCTCATGGAACCAAAATATATTAAGGAAGTGAGGGGACCTGGGGATCGAACCCAGGTCCCAGTGCTCATGTGACAACGCACCAACGATCTTCACCATTTGCTTTCTTTGTAACATTAGTGGACAATAAAGAATGTATATAATAAAACACGCTAGTAACATAAACTCAAAAAACGCGCTAAAGTTTAAATGGACCTAACGTATGAAGACAAGTCATCGTCTTCTCCGTTTGTGCGTTTGGCCGGAAAAATATAAAACAAGATTGCGGGGGTTTTAAACCCCCACTAAATGATGAACAGAAAAATAGCGAATAGGCCATCGTGCTTCATAAATTAGGCGCGAGGTGTGGAATCGATTGGCCATGATCTTCTGGTTCTAATGGCATGGGTCTCATGTCTCAATTTTGCCATAACCAAGAAACCCCAAATTTGCAGCCACGAAACCCTAGAACACTCCAATGGTGATGACGCGTACGATGCATAAAAACTTAATTGAAACACATGGTTAGCTTCAGAACGAGTCAAATAACACAAATCAAATATTAAAAATTGCAAAAAACGCATGAATCATGATGCAAGAATATGAGAAAAAGCATGAACAGGACACGATCATTCTACCAATTTCCTGTGTTAGGGACAATGGTTTTGATCCAGAAACCTTCCTTGAAGCCACAGGAATGCAATGGAATCAATGTATTGCCTTGAAACTCCTTGAAATCGTGATTTCAGTTTTGAAAATTTAGACAAAAAATGCAAACTTGTTTATGGCTTTTGGGCGCAGCTTTCAGGTCTCTAGCACTAGGGTTTGCATTAGTATAAGTATGGGAACTGATTAGGGTTGAAAATTGGATCCAAAACCCTTTGCATTGATGTACAAGATATTTGATTTTTATGCATATATTTTCAAATCTGTTCCATGCATATTTGATTCCAATCATGGAAAATCACATTGATTCTTTCCCTATCAGATAATGCACGAGATCTTGAGGATATTTCATGCATAAAAAGATTTGAAAAGCTTGCTTTGGTATTTTTTCCATATTTTAATTAATTAAATGAATTAATAGCAATTTAAAATTCAAATAAATAAATAAAAATGATGAATAACTTCCCTTTGGGCCAAATGGTCGTGCACATGCTTTGGATGATGAATCTTGGAAGAAAATGTGGCCCATTAGCAATTTTAAGGCATTTGAAGCAAAGTTGACTTTTCAAAATATCCAAAAATTTCCCAACTTCCACAAGGCATATCTTGCTCAATGTTTAAGCTTTGATCATGTTCTTGGACATTTTGGAAAGGTCTTGAAGTCCTCTAACCAATTCCTTTGGTCCCATGTCATTTTGATTTACCAATCTCAAGTTATGGCCTTTGACTTAAAGTCTCTTTTTGTTGACTTTTGAAAATGACCTATAATGTTGAAATTGATAACTTTTTGTGAGAGCATTTCTTGGACTTGGAGTGTGAAGAGGAGTTGTAGGAAATGTCTTTCTCTTCAAAATGAGATTTGGATGGAATTTTTCTGATAAACCATGTGGAAGTTATGCCTTGGTCAAGTTACAGTTGACTTTTTCAACTGTCCAAATATGGAAACTTTTGCATCTTGAGACTTTTTGAGCCAAGATTTGAGAATCATGATCAAGCATTGATCAAATGATGTTTGTGGCTTCAAAATGAGATGTTGATCAAAAATTTGAACTTTTGACTGTCAAATGACCATTTTGCCCCTGCAGTTGACTGTAGTGCAATTAGGGTTTTTGACTGTGCAATTTTGTGCTGTAAGTCTTGAAACTTGGTATGAGGATGCTTGACCATGTTTATAGGCATGTGGGACTTGATTGGACCCTTGGAAACTTCAATTTCTTTGTCAGAACCAAAACCCTAGTTTTTGACTGTTATGAGGCCCTTGAACTGTGCAAACCTTGGGGAGATTTTGAAGCATGCTCTTTGCAATTCTTGAAGAATATGGGAGGGCAAATTTTGGGGTGCAACAGTTGCCCCTGTTCAATCTTCTTAAACCTGAGGATGCAGATTGGCTGACGTGCATTTCGTAATCCGAAGGTGGAAGATGATTGAACACTTGAGTGCCCAGAAATTTGCCCTCGCATAGTAGTGTGATGGTGGGGATGGGCTTACAGATGCCATTTGGAGATTGATGGATAGGATGATGGGCTTATATATGCCATGCTAAGAAGTGATGGATAGGTGGATGGGCTTATAGATGCCATCTGGATGTTGATCGCGTAAGAGATTCCTTAGCGAGAGTTTGTGTACCTGAAAAAGAGAAATGATTACCTAACCTGTTACAGGAGCTGGTCTTCAAATTCTTTGTGTAGGATGTACCCTGACTGGTTACAGGAGCTAGATCTGGAGCTTCAAACGGCGATGAATGAACCAGGGTTGGTTACTACCTCAACAGGAACGGTGAGAGAACCTTGGATGATTACTACCTCAACAGGAACGCTGAGAGAACTTCGGACGATTACTACCTCAACAGGAACCCTGAGAGAATCTGGGGCGACTTCAACCTCAACAGTAACGCTGAGAGAATCTTGGGCGACTTCAACCTCAACAGTAACGCTGAGAGAATCTTGGGCGACTTCTACCTCAACAGTAACGCTGAGAGAATCTTGGGCGACTTCTACCTCAACAGTAACGCTGAGAGAATCTGGGATATCTTCTACTGAGTCTTTATAAGGAAAATCTGTTAGGCGTCGATTTAGCTGGACTAGAGAAGGCCTTTGACTGGATAAGAAATAGAAAAATCTTAGGGTCAATTTAACTGAACCGGTCTAGGTCTTGAAATCTTCAACTGGATAAGAAACAGGGAAATCTTAGGGTCGATCTGACTGAACCAGAGAAGGCCTTTGACTGGATAAGAAACAGGAAAATCTTAGGGTCGATTTACCTGAACCGGTCTAGGTCTTGAAATCTTCAACTGGATAAGAAACAGGGAGATCTTAGGGTCGATCTGACTGAACCAGAGAATGCCTTTGACTGGATAAGAAACAGTAAAATCTTAGGGTCGATTTAACTGAACCGGTCTAGGTCTTGAAATCTTCAACTGGATAAGAAACAGGGAGATCTTAGGGTCGATCTGACTGAACTAGAGAAGGCCTTTGACTGGATAAGAAACAGAAAAGTCTTAGGGTCGACTTAGCTGAACCGGTCTAGGTCTTGAAATCTTCAACTGGATAAGAAACAGGGAGATCTTAGGGTCGATCTGACTGAACCAGAGAAGGCCTTTGACTGGATAAGAAACAGTAAAATCTTAGGGTCGATTTAACTGAACCGGTCTAGGTCTTGAAATCTTCAACTGGATAAGAAACAAGGAGATCTTAGGGTCGATCTGACTGAACCAGAGAAGGCCTTTGACTGGATAAGAAACAGAAAAGTCTTAGGGTCGACTTAGCTGAACCGGTCTAGGTCTTGAAATCTTCAACTGGATAAGAAACAGGGAGATCTTAGGGTCGATCTGACTGAACCAGAGAAGGCCTTTGACTGGATAAGAAACAGGGAAGTCTTAGGGTCGACTTAGCTGAACCGGTCTAGGTCTTGAAATGTAGCTGAGAACTTTAACTGAATCTTTTCCTGAAAGGTGAAGGTCAGTCATATACAATGCATGATATGGATCAAGCAATGATGTTCTCAACATAAATGAGATTTGTAAGATATGATGCGTATATGCATGCTCTAATGTATGAAAATATGATGTTTATGAATGTATCTTTTTGTCTTTTAGGAAAATAAAATCCTTGACGAGTGCCGGGAAGTCATATCCTGGGCTGATGTTGGAGAATAGTGCTTTGTCTCCGCTGGGGATGATAGTTGCAAGAATACCAGTAGGAGAAGATAACTCCGTTGGGGAATAAACTTGGCGAATGGATTACTCTGCGGGGAGAAAAGTACTCTAACGATCTTGCTGGGAAGCAATACTCTGTGGGGAGAGAGATCCTTTGCTGAAATGTTGATGGTAACTTTGCTGGGGATACCATGATTATGTTGGAAGTGTTAATAGACTCCGCTGGGGATAAGAAGACTTTGCCGAGGACGGGCTTTCCGTGGCTTTTGGCTGAGGATAACCCAGTTATATCCTGCTAAGGAAATAACTCTTTGAATAAAGCCGGGAGACGCGTTCGTGCTCTGCGAGGATAAGCTTCCAGAATCTACTGGGGATAAGCTTACTGCTTGAGGAGATGGATTCCAACTTTCCTTGTGAACTAGATTGGACTCTCCTGGGGAAGTTTTGAGCTGTATCGGGGAAGTGACTCTATTGAATGTTTGATATGCCGCCGGGGAACAATCTTTAGACCAAGACTGCCGGGGATGCTCGTTAAGAATACATGTATATTGCTGGGGAATGTTGAGATCTGCCGGAGGATACCCAACGTCCTTAAGGTTGACTGTAACTTTGCTTGAGGAGAGTGTACTGACTTGCTGGCTCACTCTCTGGGGAATTAAGGTATACTGGTTATGTTCTTCAGCTGAACTCACCTTGGTACTTTGGCGGATAGAGCCATTAGATCGCTTAGACCACTCATCATTGCCCCTGCTTCTGAGGTGGGAGAGGAAGACCTGTGAGGTGCTGATAGTTGATGATGGACAACCTTCTTCTGGTAGGCAGGTGACAAGATGACAGGACATAGTCGTACGTTTTGATCCCTAACTTTTGCCTGGACCGCCCTTTCGGGTTTTCAGTCCACCGGGATACCCATTTTTGCCCAAGCTGCCTTTTCAGGTTTTCGACTTGCCAGGTGTACAGGTTATTTTCATTTCATCTCTTATTTTTGCCCGAACCCTTTTGGTTCGCCGGGAAGCCCTTATTTTTGCCTAGGTACGTCAACCTAGCGGGTCTTTGATTACGCGTATTTTTTCGACTATGTCCGTGCTTTCAGAATGTAGGGAGTTTCCCCTGTTAGAAGTGTTTTGTCATGCCACCAGAAGATGTTTGATCAGGCAAGATTCGTTGCTGGAGTGCCCCAAGTGACTCAGGCGGAGATTTGCCCCTGGCTGTTTGGCCTTGAGAGATTCCCTGAATCTTGATTGGATTGCCCTAGATGACGGACAATGGTCATGGCCTGCCCCTTGATTGGAAGGGCTTTTGTTCACTAGGTTTTCATCGTGCGAATTTCCCTGCTGTTCAAACAAATAGTCATATGCAAACAATGTTATATCAAAAATGCAACGCTTATGTCTGTCTTGAAGATTTTGAAAATGCATTCTTTTTCATAAAACAAGTGAATGTTTGTAAAACGTGAAGTCAACTTTGTATTTACCGTAGGCCTTAAGGAGTCAAGATACCTTTCGTAACAATATGCTTTCGAACTAAACCTTGCTTCAGCTAGGACTTTTAAGGGTTATAACGTGGCCTGGTTCACAGCTTAAGAAACAAAGGATAAAGGCTCAAATTTTATTTGTACCCACCCGTTCTTCGTGATGTTCTTCAAACCTAAGCTCAGTTGATCGTGCATTAGGCCTTGATTGAATCCTTGTCCTGATGTTCCAATGATGGTCCAGATATTGATGATTTATTCTGAATAGGCAGTCATTCCTTTTTGTTGAGGGTTTGTAGAACCTCTTTTTTCCTTGATTTTATTATCCCTATTTTTTTGCCTGAACTGTTCTTTTGTGATTACAGTCAGCGGGATGCCCCAGTTTTGTAAGTCTCCTTCATAGGTTTTGACTTATTGGGCTTTTTATTTTGATAGATAATGACTGCCTGTCTTTTATGATTATTCGGAACCATCACTGTCTTTTGTTTCAGAAGGACTTCTTTTGATGCCATTCGTTGTGCACCCGGATCAGCTGAGAAGACTACCCTGCCCCAGGTTATGATTAAGGGTTTTAATTTTTGAAAAGAAAAACTCCGACTTCTTTGGCTCAAAGGGGTTGACGAGGGATTATCTTCCTTATAACTCCAGTGTTTAGGAATTGAAACAATGCCTGTACCTCATCAGCGGGGTATGTTCAAAAGCATACTGTAGATTGTGGTATCGTTTTCGTCATCCTCCCTCAAGAGGCTTAGAATTATTAACCGAGCGTTGATCATCACACAAAAATATGAAAGCAATTTGCAATATAGCGGATACGAAATAATTACTTCAAAACAGACATGTGTGATGCATTAATGAAATAACAACGTTTAACATGAGTAAATGTTTGAACAAAAGAAAATTACAACTTGAACATTCGAATGAACAAAAGTTTTCTAGTCTTAGGGCTTGTCACTTCAAATGTTGAGCCTTGGAGGGATGGTAGAAAAATTCAGCCTGACCATCTTGTGTGAACTCCAATGCCCCTTCATCAATCAGGTCTTGGATCTTGTTCTTCAGAGCCCAACACTCATTTGTATCATGTCCTGGACAGGCAGAGTGGTAGGCACACCTTTTATTGGGATCATAGATAGGAGATGTTGTGTTGGGGTTCCGGGGATGAGCCCTTAATGTGATCAGATTCAACCTCAGCAGGCGTTGTAAAGCTTGAAACAGCGACATGTTGAGCTGGGTGAATTGCCTCCTGGGCTTGTCTGGCTGAAGCTGGTGAGGTTGATGTTGAATTTGTGACACTGGAGCCATTTGAGGAGCTCTCCCCTTACCTCCTTGTCTCAAAGATGGTTGAATGATGACTGGACTTTCAACCTTAGATGTTTGCCCCAGTTGGTTACCCCGAAGCAGTTGGTTGACGAGAACCCCGAGCTCATCTTGTCTTTGAGCTAAGTCTTGGATGATAGTTACCTGCCCCAGCATCTGGGCTCTCATTGCATCCACTTCAGCTTGCAGATGTTTCAGCCGTTCGTCCTCAGCGCGATTCCTGACCAAAGTCTCCATGAGAAGTGTCCTTAGCTCCTCCTGCCCCTTGGATAGATTCAGGAGGATTTCCCCGAACCGAGTCTCTTGAGTAAGAAGGTCCTGGTTGTCTGGTTGGCAAGCCATTGCTGAAATAAACAGCGGAGAAGGTAAGTGACCTGCAACAGGTGTACCGGTAATGCAATGATATGTATGATATGCATGCAATGTTTTCAAGGACCTCGCGGGGTAAAACAAGAAATTTGTTAGAGCTTGAATCCGGTGGCTTGATTGAAGGAAATGCATGTTGTTGAGAGTCCTTCTTCAAGGGTCAAAAGCTCACCATATCCAGTGGGTCATAGCCCCTGACAACCTTGGCTAGAGGAAAATAAATCCCCTTTGCCCCTTGCTAGACATTTTATTCATCATGACCTGCATCACAAGCCCTTGAGATCCTTGAAACGGATTAGTCCTTATGCGGGATGTATGCAATGGTATGATGTTATGCTATGCCTGGGGTAATGTGAGTAACCCTGCTATGAGTCCCCATTAAGGACTATAAACAAAACCTGCAAGAAACTTAGTACACTCTGTTATGAGTCCCAATTAAGGACCATAAACAAAACCTGCAAGAAACTTAGTACACTCTGTTATGAGTCCCGATTAAGGACTATAAACCAACCTGCAAGAAACTTAGTAACCCTGTTATGAGTCCCAATTAAGGACTATAAACCAAACCTGCAAGAAACTCAAGTGTCAGATAACGAGCATGCAAGTAGTCAAGTTGGAAGGCACACAAGTCACACAAGAGAAACCCTTAGAGTTCAGGCCAGCATGGGGTCTGGGTATTACCCTCTTGAAGTTGGTGGGCTCAACCTGTCCTATCAGAAGTAACCGGGTTCTAAGGGTCCCAATATCACTGGATTACTTTCATTGTTCATCGTTTCGATTTAGCCACTGAATTGGCGACCGAAATATTCCAGGAAAGCAACCCTCAATTGAGTGTAGTATCGAGTATCAACCAACCTCGGACTGCACCAAAGTCAGTTATCTCACTACCCTAAAGAGGCCAAGATGGTTCAATTAAGGTTCCTAAGGTCAGTTGATGCTTTATGACACCACATGGAGGCCCCGTACTCTCCTTTACTGAACTCAAGGGTTACCGGTACACACCAAAGTGCCACATCAACGTAGCAGACTATTTCAACCATGTCGGTATACCCCGCACAGTTCCCTCACAGCCTTGTTGCTACTTTCTAAGAAGGTATCCCCAGATCCAGGTTAGGATCTATAGAACTCCCAAGACAGTCCCACAATTTAAAGCAAGCAAAGAAAGCAATTGAAAACACAGTTATGAACTAACCCTAAGGTACACCTCACTTTAAGTTTAAGTCCCCAGCAGAGTCGCCAGTTCTGTGATCGGTGGATCTGGAACTGACTGTTTAACGCTGGTTCGCGAAATATCGCGGAAGCAAGAGTCGCCACCGTCTTTTATTTTCTCCAAATGGAAAGGACAAAAGCACAGAAAAATTCCTTATAGAGATTGCTCTCGGTTCGGGAGGTAGATTATAGAAAGGGAAGGTCTTAGCACCCTTTCTATCCATGGTTATCCATGGGCTCTTAGATACTTGCTCATTGTATTTTCAAAATGGTTTGTTTGCTTTTCAACTGTGGGTTTTAAAATGTTTCTTTGAAAATTCCAGTTCGACTCTTGTATCGGTCCTCAAGAGTGTTTGAAAAATTGCTTTCGAAAGCTTTTGAAAAGGTGTCGGTGTGAAAAGTATTTTTTGATTTGTTTTGAAATTAGAGCAAGTATCAAGAGTCGTCT
The DNA here is from genome assembly GCA_948472305.1 of Vicia faba. Taxonomy (NCBI): domain Eukaryota; kingdom Viridiplantae; phylum Streptophyta; class Magnoliopsida; order Fabales; family Fabaceae; genus Vicia; species Vicia faba. The sequence continues at coordinate 40,462,696 of OX451739.1, read as the reverse complement.
ACCTACCCTAAGGAATTCGTCTGTGTAAATGTCCTTTAAAGCGGTGCCATCCCACCATTGAGAGGTAGGTAGCACCACTGTTGGAGGTGTTCGGGTCAATTCGAAGGTTCGGGACATGGTGATCACCGGAGCAATAGGAAGACACCTTAGAAGCTACCCTCATGCCAGGTTCCCGGATCATGAGGACTTACTAAAACATCCTCTACTCGACGATCACCTTTCGAGGGGCAAGGCAACAGTGAAGCGTACCCTAGGGGTGGTGTGTGATTTGTGTGTCGTTTTCAGATATTTTGTCTTGTTCATGTCATGGGTGATCTACGCGTTGCTTTTATTTTGACATTCATTCTTGCATGCAGTTTAATTAACAGTTAAAAATTTGCGGTAAATATAAAGGTTCCTACGTTATTACAAAGGCGCGGGTCCACATCGCCAAATTTAATCCAGGACCCAATTTGACATAAAATAAAGTAAAGTGCGAGAAATATAAATATCGAATTTACATGGCTTTGGGAGAATTACATAAAAGGAGGAAATAAAATAAACGCGCGAATTGGAATTGCGATCGAATGCGAGGGCGTTGGACCCTTTTTAATGAAATTAAATTATGATTAGCAAATTAATTAAACTAAAGTAAAAAGAAAAGATTTTTGAGTTTTTTGTATTTATGGAATTTTAATAAGAAAAATTAAACTGGAATTAAAACCTAGTTCTAGCTATTTTTAATTTATTAAAAAAAACATTAATATTTAATCTAAAATTAACCTAATTAATTAATACAATCTTATTTACAAAAATAAATAATTAATTACTAATAATGAGAAAAGAAAAGGATAAAAGTAATAAAACCCTAATTCTACAATTTTTATTTATTAAGAAAAAATATTAAAATTGAACCTAAAATTAAACCTAATTAATTAATGCAATTTTATTTACAAAGATATTAAAATAAAATATATTTTTTTGTTTTGTTTTTTATCTTTTCTGGTTTTTTATATTATTTTTATATTTTATGAAAATAAATTAATTTAAAGAAGTAAGTTAAAACTAATTAAAACAAATAAAATAGAAAAATATGAAAAAAGAATGAAAAAAAACAAACCAATGGGGGGTTCTATCCCCAAACTGGAGGTTAAATCTGTAGCAATCAGGCCCAATAGACCCTTGGCCTTGTTGACTTTTCATGCTAGCGTGTGGCTTCGTTGACTGAGACATACCATAGGCTTTGAATCCTGGCCATAGGATGGATGCAGTGGGACGTGTGGCATGGCAGATCATGAGGCTGCATGGTGGTCTTCAGGGAGCAAGCTGCATAGAATCTCATGGAACCAAAATATATTAAGGAAGTGAGGGGACCTGGGGATCGAACCCAGGTCCCAGTGCTCATGTGACAACGCACCAACCATCTGCACCATTTGCTTTCTTTGTAACATTAGTGGACAATAAAGAATGTATATAATAAAACACGCTAGTAACATAAACTCAAAAAACGCGCTAAAGTTTAAATGGACCTATCGTATGAAGACAAGTCATCGTCTTCTCCGTTTGTGCGTTTAGCCTGAAAAATATAAAACAAGATTGCGGGGGTTTTAAACCCCCACTAAATGATGAACAGAAAAATAGCGAATAGGCCATCGTGCTTCATAAATTAGGCGCGAGGTGTGGAATCGATTGGCCATGATCTTCTGGTTCTAATGGCATGGGTCTCATGTCTCAATTTTGCCATAACCAAGAAACCCCAAATTTGCAGCCACGAAACCCTAGAACACTCCAATGGTGATGACGCGTACGATGCATAAAAACTTAATTGAAACACATGGTTAGCTTCAGAACGAGTCAAATAACACAAATCAAATATTAAAAACTGCAAAAAAACGCATGAATCATGATCCAAGAATATGAGAAAAAGCATGAACAGGACACGATCGTTCTACCAATTTCCTGTGTTAGGGACAATGGTTTTGATCCAGAAACCTTCCTTGAAGCCACAGGAATGCAATGGAATCAATGTATTGCCTTGAAACTCCTTGAAATCGTGATTTCAGTTTTGAAAATTTAGACAAAAAATGCAAACTTGTTTATGGCTTTTGGGCGCAGCTTTCAGGTCTCTAGCACTAGGGTTTGCATTAGTATAAGTATGGGAACTGATTAGGGTTGAAAATTGGATCCAAAACCCTTTGCATTGATGTACAAGATATTTGATTTTTATGCATATATTTTCAAATCTTTTCCATGCATATTTGATTCCAATCATGGAAAATCACATTGATTCTTTCCCTATCAGATAATGCACGAGATCTTGAGGATATTTCATGCATAAAAAGATTTGAAAAGCTTGCTTTGGTATTTTTTCCATATTTTAATTAATTAAATGAATTAATAGCAATTTAAAATTCAAATAAATAAATAAAAATGATGAATAACTTCCCTTTGGGCCAAATGGTCGTGCACATGCTTTGGATGATGAATCTTGGAAGAAAATGTGGCCCATTAGCAATTTTAAGGCATTTGAAGCAAAGTTGACTTTTCAAAATATCCAAAAATTTCCCAACTTCCACAAGGCATATCTTGCTCAATTTTTAAGATTTGATCATGTTCTTGGACATTTTGGAAAGGTCTTGAAGTCCTCTAACCAATTCCTTTGGTCCCATGTCATTTTGATTTACCAATCTCAAGTTATGGCCTTTGACTTAAAGTCTCTTTTTGTTGACTTTTGAAAATGACCTATAATGTTGAAATTGATAACTTTTTGTGAGAGCATTTCTTGGACTTGGAGTGTGAAGAGGAGTTGTAGGAAATGTCTTTCTCTTCAAAATGAGCTTTGGATGGAATTTTTCTGATAAACCATGTGGAAGTTATGCCTTGGTCAAGTTACAGTTGACTTTTTCAACTGTCCAAATATGGAAACTTTTGCATCTTGAGACTTTTTGAGCCAAGCTTTGAGAATCATGATCAAGCATTTATCAAATGATGTTTGTGGCTTCAAAATGAGATGTTGATCAAAAATTTGAACTTTTGACTGTCAAATGACCATTTTGCCCCTGCAGTTGACTGTAGTGCAATTAGGGTTTTTGACTGTGCAATTTTGTGCTGTAAGTCTTGAAACTTGGTATGAGGATGCTTGACCATGTTTATAGGCATGTGGGACTTGATTGGACCCTTGGAAACTTCAATTTCTTTGTCAGAACCAAAACCCTAGTTTTTGACTGTTAGGAGGCCCTTGAACTGTGCAAACCTTGGGGAGATTTTGAAGCATGCTCTTTGCAATTCTTGAAGAATATGGGAGGGAAAATTTTGGGGTGCAACAGTTACAGTCTCAGATACACTCCAAACACGGAAGTCATTCTGCTACTCATACAGGTCTCAACTCCGGTTATAGTCTCAAATATACTCCAGACACGGAAGTCATTCTGCTACTCATACAGACCTCAACTTCTGAAAACAGTTTACGGACGCTTCCCAACATGGATGCTGATCAATTGCTTATTCAACTTCAAGACTTCTGAAAATAGTTTACGGATTCTCCAAACACGGATGTTAATCTATCGCTTGTTCAGACTCAATACTTCTGAAAACAGTTTACGGATTCTCCAAACACGGATGTTAATCTATCGCTTGTTCAGATTCAACTTTTGAAAATAGTTTACGGATGCTTCCCAACATGGATGTCAATCTATTTGTTATTCAGACCCCCAGCGCAGAGATGTTCCAAAACATGGACACCTTTCTGATACTCACCCACTCACCTACGATATACAGTACAACAAACATTCTTGGATGGCATCTTTTAAGCCCATCACCGACAAGATTCTGTCACATCTCCAGATGGCATCTTTAAGCCCATCTCCGACAAGATTCTGTCACATCTCCAAATGGCATCTTTAAGCCCATTCCCTCAACTACGCTTTGACGAGTGCAAATTTTTTTGGGCACTCTAGTGTCCAATCATTCTTTTACCTTCGAGTCGCGAACGGCAAAATTACCAATCTAACTCTTCAGGTTCAAGAAGATTGAACAGGGGCAACTGTTGTACCCCAAAATTTTCCCTCCCCTTTTCACAGGAAATCACAACTTCGGGGTTTTCCCTGATTTTTTCAGATTTGGCTCAAGAATCAGTCAAACAGATTTTTTCTTATCAGTCTATCCAGAATTAGGGTTTCTATTGATTTTGTTGAGTTTGGCTCAGGAATTGATCAAGCAGACTTTTCTTTGATGGCAAATCTGGAATTAGGGTTTTTCACTCGTATTTCTCAGAAGAATTTGAATCCACAGTATTTCAATTGACTGTTACATTGTTTTTACGCTTGTTCAAGATTGCTGTTTATTTCTCAAAACCTAAACATCTGGGATAGGAGCTGAGGCTTTTGATTGAAAGTTTGAAGCATTGGTTTGATCAGTGAAGTGAAAGGTGTATGGATGTTTGTTTGTTTAACTGTACAAAGCATATGATTAATTGGAATGCCGGGCGTATTGTGGTTAATACAAGGTTGCGAGACTGCAAATTTTGTTGATTATTTATTTTATCTGAGTTAAAATTATTGGGATGCATTTCCAGTTATTTTAATTCAAGAGATTTAAATAATTAAATAGACAGTGCAGAAGAAATAAGGAAATATCTGACAAAGACATTTTATTTATTTTAAATGTTGTTACAAATGTTATTCGAATACTGTAAATTTATTTACAGTGTTTACAATAATATTTATTACAATAAATGAAAAGAAAAGAAATCTAAAGTCTAAGTTCTCTTGAAGTCTTCTATCTTCTACTGCTTCTTCCATTATCCAACTGGTATTTACCTACAAAGACAGAAAAAGAAATCAGTGCAGTTAAATTGAAAAGCAGTTTTAAGCAGATAAATAAAAGATCATCATTAAAGCTTGTTGGCTGGAATCAGATTGTTTTTGGTTTCATCATGTTTTACTCGTCCTCTTTGCAAATCACAAGAAGATTTCTCTTCTTGGTTCACAAAGAGGAAAGTAAAATAATTTGCAAAGCATACAATCAATTAAATGCAAAGATACAAGGCACAAGGCTGCACACAAAGAAGGCACAAGGCTGCACAATGTCAAACTGAACAACAAATTGCATTAGTCAACCAAAAGCAAACCAAGTTGCATAAAAGCAAACTAAGTACACAAAGTTGTCCAAACCAAGTACACAAAACTGTTAACCAAGTACACAAGCTGTCAAAAAACTGTCAATGCAGAAAATATGGAAAATGCATAGATAAACCAAGATACAAGCAAGCAAGCTTGTCAAAAACTTTTCATCATTTTCTGGCCAACAACCTTTTCAGAAAAAGTACATTAAGCAATTAAAGATGCTTTTATGGAGAGAGAAAGAGAGAGTGAAGTAGGTTTTGCAGTTTGGCAGGCTATACAGAGCAGGGAGAAAACAAATAAATATAACAGTCTAACATTTCAAAGAGGAGAGAGGATAGAACCAAAAAAGGCAGGAGCCACAAACTGCAACTGAGAGCCAAAAAACTGCAACAAAAAGCTCCAACCCACAAAACTGCAAGTTATTAAAACCTGCCTCAAAACCATACAAACTTGCACAACAAGAACCACCAACTGTAGGTTTATCATAACCTGCAAAACTGCTTGTAACAGAAGCACAACCAGGCACAACAAACCTTCAAACTGCTCAAAAGGCCCAAGCCTGCAAAACTGCATCAAAACTATCAAACAGAGCCTGCCTCACAAAATAGTAGAACCTGCCTTCAACAAGCAAAAACCTGTAAAACTGCTTGTAAACACAAGCACCAAAAATCACACAAGCCAGTTCAACTGCATCTCAAGCTAGCCTCCCAAAACTCAGTAGCCTGCCTTACCAAACAAGCCTTCAAACTTGTTCAAACACAAACCTTCAAGCAAGCATGTCTTACCAAACAAGCCTATTCAAACCTGTCAAAACAAAAAGCTTGTCTTCTCCATATGACAAACTTCCCCAACCTGTAAAACAATAAACTCGCCTGAACATCAAGCAAGCCAAACTATTCAAACCTGCACTACCAGTCTGCGAAACTACTCAAAGCCTGCATTACAAGTATTCAGGCCCAACTACAAAATCAAACAAACCACAAATCACACAAGCTTGCCTTCAAAGCAAAACGACCAAGAAGTCTCAGAACATGAGTCTCATCATCAACAGTCAGTAGTCAATAACCAAAACAAAGAAAAACATATCAAAAGCGAATCTCAGAATACAGTCATCACTGACAGAATATCCAGCACCCAAAGAAGAAGAGAAGATTCAGAAGCAAAATGGTATAAAGTTTCAGAACACGTATGTTCATCACTAACAAAATCATAAGCCAAATCAACAACAATAGCAACATCTCAAGATATCCAACATTCAAAGAAGAGAAGATTCAGAAGCGAATGATACAGTCTCAGAAATAACATTCATCATCAACAATAAAAAAAACACCAAAATAACCTTTTTCAGAATATATCAATCATCATCAAAAGCCAATACTCAGAGAAGAAGAAGAGAAAATCAGGAACAAAGCAAGTGTTTTCAGAGTAATCTCATTACAAAACTATTCAAAAAGAAGCTAAAGATATAAAGTACCAGATAAGCGTCATCACGCTCCTCCCTCCTCCGGCCACCTGAGAGCACCGCCATTCCGACCCTCCGTCCATTCCCCAAAGATGAAGCCACCAAGGTATCAGTTTCCCTCTTTCTTTTTCTACATCACCATATCATAAACATCAAAGGTTAAAACTCTGTGAAACGATAACATGCAAGAGTAAAATCTAAACCCTAAAACACGTTAAGAACAAAAAAATAATACCTTTTTAAATCGCCGCCTTGTACAATCACGGGGGGGGGGGGGGGGGGGGGGGGGGGGGGGGGGGGGGGGCGGAGGTAGTACTCTGGCAACTGGAAGCTTGGAGAGAGGCATCATTGCTCCATTTGAGAATAAGGAAGAGAGAGCGAAGAAGAAAGAAGAGCGCCGTTATGCAAACTGCAAACCCTAAACTGATCAACCCTAACAATTTGTTCAAACCCTTTCAGTTGAGCCTTCGCCCAACCAAAATCCATAAAGGCAAAACATTTCTGGCGCCTACACCCCCTTCTTTGTTTTAATTTTGTTGTTTTCTTTACCCTTTTTCATTTGGGTCATTTAAAAAGATATTCTCAAAAAGCCCACTTATTTTCTCTTTTAAATATTTGAAAACCAATATTTTTTTTATTATTATCACCTTATTTTCATTTTTTCTATAACCTAATTCTTTTTATTTTCTTTTGTTAAATAAAGATAAGATATTAAATTTTTGTATAAAATGTTCTTAATAGTTTCTTAAAACAATTATTACACTTAAAGTACATATACAATAACTTTTAACTTAAAGTAATTTTCTTTAAAACTCTTGTTCATGATAAAAAATATACAAAAAGAAAATAATATTTAGTCTAAATATTTTTGGTTTTCTTTAAACCTAGTTATTAATTGATAAAATACAAAAAAAAAGAAATGTCTTTGAACATTAAGTTAAATAATTCTTTCTTTTTTTTCTTTAAAATCCTTTTGTTTATATATTAACTAACAAAAACACAAAAATAATATACTTAAGTCTTTAATTAGGTTAATTTTTGTTTGAACATTTGTAAATAACCATATACATCTCATATTTCTTTGATTTTCATTATCTTATACCTTGTTATACTTTTACATTGAGAATGCGACGATTCGATTCAGTTGTAATATATACTTGGACATTATTATTCTGATGAGACTCATCCCCATTTGTAAACATTTGTACCCCCATCCCCAGATACTTATTTGTAATAACTTAGACTTTAAATTCCCGCAATTTATCGCTTTCCATATACTGTATAGTAATTAGGGTTTGTATGTGAAGATTCAAAATCAACCACTAGATGACCTAATACAAGATAAATACATGAAAATCAATACACAATTCACACTTGCACCTCTAGGGTAACCTCGCTGTTGCCTCAGAAAATACAATCATGTCCCTCGAGTATGTAACACTCTAGCAAATGTCCCTTCGATAAACAAAGATCGTATTCCCTCGATGACCCTCGATGTTGCCTTTGATAAAACGATCTCGTCCCTTACAATTGCTAGAGCGTCTCACAAGTTGCCTTCAATGATTGTATACGATGACCCGCGCCTGTACCGTTAAACATCCTAATGCAAGTTTATTCATCAAACACAATGGTGAAACAACACTGTTAAAAGGGTTAAAGACATAAGATAAATCTTTGAGTAAAATAGGGTAGACAACTCTTAGTTACTTGATCAAAAATCTTCCAAAACATCCTTGCCATTTTTCAAAACACACTCCACAACACAACTTCAAAAACAACTTTCAAAACATTGAATTATCTTTTCAAAAAGACACACACCTTTGTATATATTCAAACAAGAATCATTACAAAGGTTGCCTAGACAAGGCATCTTTTTCAAAACATTTTCAAAACCCCACACACCAAACACCATTTCAAACAATTGAAAAG